>CM032764.1:1200000-2400000 GCA_019155195.1 Avicennia marina
ACCCAGCAGTCAGCACAGCATACATTATATACAATGTCAGCAATTAAAAAGCTACATACAGCATATACACAATTAGAAAGCATGTCAGCAAGCATACACGGCATAGTAGCATACACAGTTACACACACAGCAATACAGCATACACACAAACTCTATGGTATACTATACACGCAGACACACCATACACAATTACCCACAAAGCACATTATATATGCCAGCATAGTAGCATAGTCAATAGCGGATAGCCCTTTCATACACAGTTACACGCAGCATACACAAAAATTCTATGACTACGATACACTATACACACACAGCACACACACAAAGCACATTATCTATGCCAGAGAACACAGGCCACAGCCCCATACCAGAAAACTAAGGCTATTGCCACATGAGAGATTATGGAACAATCAAACCACAAATTTTAGAGAAATTGACGGACAAAAAGTTGCAGGTGACTGGGTAAAGTGAAGAAAACCAAAGTCTATGGTATGTTCTTCTTCGCTGAATCGATGAGCTGTTTGGCGCTATTTTAACCATTTTTTTTTTGGCAAAACATGCTTCACTTATGAAATCGTTAAAAAAAAATGTGCCTTCACTCTCTAATAGATCAGAGGCTGCGCCATTCTACGCCTTCCAGAACTATGGGTGCACACCATTGCATACATGAGACTTCCCATAGCAGAAGAATACGGAACTTTACACAAGTGATTTTTCTCTTCTTCACTGGTAGAATGTTGTGCGCTAAGTTTGAAATGCCCAGCAAGCTATGTAGAAACAGGTTTTAGCTTGCTAACGCTCACAAATAAAAGCACAACCCTGTATGAATTGTATGTGCATGTAAATTATCTTTTTAATATATGTTTTTGGAGATAGCTAAAACTTACCATTTTGTCTATTTCGAAAGATGTGCATTCCAATAATCTTATTGGTAGGTCCCAAATCCTTCATGGCAAAGGATTTATTCAACTTTTTCTTTAACTAAGCAATTTTATTAGTATCTCAAACAACGATCAGCATATCAACAAATAATAACAGTATCAAAAAAATCGTTCCTAAAATGTTTAACAAATACATAATGGTTAGGATTAGTTTTATGAAAGCCATGTGCATTCATAAGCAATCAAACCTTTTATGCTGTTGTCAGGGCGCTTGCTTTAATTCGTAAACTTTTTCTCAATCAACAACCGAAAGTTTTCTCTTCCTTTTTCCTTGAATCCCTCTAGCTGCTCCATATAGATCTCCTCGTCAAGATCTCCATGCAAAAATGCTGTCTCTATAGTATACATTGAGTTGTTCAATTTCTAAGTTTAGATTTGTAGCTAGTTTTGAAACAACTCAAATGGAAGTCATTTCTACTACTGAGGGAAATATTTCTTCAAAATCAATACCTTTCTTTTGTTCATACATTTTCACAATCAGCCTTGCCTTCTACCTTGGCTTCGAGCTATTTTCATCAGACTTCAATGTGTATACCCATTTGTTTTTTGAGGATTTCTTCTCAGGTTGTAGCTCTACAAGTTCATAAGTCATGTCATGAAGTGATTACATTTCTTCTCCCATTGCCTTTTTCCACTCTTTACTATTTTTGCCTTTGATGGCCTCTTTAAAAGTTTCAAGTTCTTCCCTTTTGCAATTGTAGTATACTTAGCCAGACTATATTTTGTAGAGGGTTGCTTTACTCTTTCTATTCTTCTAAGTTGTTGTTTTGGTGGGGGTGGTGATATTGATGTTGGTAGTTCAAGCATTGCTTGTTCTTCTTGTTTCTGTTGCTCCATGGGAACTTGATTTTGTGGTTCAACTTCTCTACGAGCTACTGGAGGATCATTTATAGGAATCTCTGGATTAGAAGATGGCTCAGGACTTTTCTCAAAGTCAGCAATAGTGTAGTGTTTGAGAAAAGTAACATCTCTGCTTTTCACAAGTTTCTTTTCTATGGGATCCTAGAGCTTTTATCCAATTTCTTCATGTCTATATCCCAATAATATACAGTCCTTAGCTTTGACATTAAGTTTTAACCTTTAGTCTTTAGGAATATGAACAAAAGCTTCACAACCAAAAACTATTAAATGTTTGCTAGAAACATTCTTACTTGACCAATCTTTTTAAGGGACGTTTCCATCTAGTGGGATTGATGGTGACAAGTTGATTAAATCAACTGCTGTTCTTGTGGCTTCTCCCCATAAAGGTTTAGATAACTTGGAGTGTGATGACATGACTCTGATTCTTTCTGTGATAGTCATGTTCATTCTCTTTGCAATGCTATTTTACTGTAGGGTTTTTAGTATAGTTTTTTTCAATTGGATTTCATGGCTGTTGCAATACTCTTCAAATGGTCTTGTATATTCCTCCCATTGTCTGCACGGACACTTGAGTTTTAAGCCAATTTCACGTTTAGCTTTCACATGGAAACTTCTAAAGCTTTCTAAGACTTCATCTTTTGTCTTGAGGGCAAAATTCCACCCCTTTCTAGAGTGATCGTCTATGATTGTTACAAAGTACAAGGCTCTTTTAAGAGTTCTGTCACTCATTTGGCAAATATCAATATGTATAAATTCTAGAGGTTTAGATTTTTTGGAAGGGGTAAAACTTTTGAAAGCTACTCAATGTTGCTTACCCAAAATGCAGTCAACACTAATTTGAAAATTTGTAGCTTTTAATTCTAGTAAGTATTGTTTCTTTGCTAGTATTTGCATGCCTTTTTCACTCATGTGTCCAAGTTTTTTGTGTCATAATTCAGTAGATGCCTCTTAGACAGCATGAATTTCTCTTTTGTTAACTTTAGCTTTTGCGATGTATAAAGTATTTATCTTATTTACTCAAGTAATCATCAGGCTTCCTTTGGTGCCATTTGAGAAATGACTAGAGTACCCCTTATCAGCAAGTTTACCTGTTGAGATGAGGTTCAATCTTAAGATAGGAACATATCTCATGTCCTTCAGTTTCAATTGGCAGCCCAAAATTGTTGTAATAGGAATATCACCTACTCTATAGATCTTACAAACTCTACTGTTTTCCATCTTTACTTGGCCAAGTTCAATGGGTGTGTGGGGTGAGAACAACTCCTTATATGGAGTCACGTGGTAGGATGTACTAGAATCTATCACCTAACTAGAATTTTGACTTGTTAAATTGACAGATGATTCATCAAATATAATGATAAATTTCACCTCCATTGTCACTACTATAGTTTCACTATCTGCCTCTTTTGGGTCCTGCTTGTTTCAA
Source organism: Avicennia marina (assembly GCA_019155195.1). Lineage (NCBI taxonomy): Eukaryota > Viridiplantae > Streptophyta > Magnoliopsida > Lamiales > Acanthaceae > Avicennia > Avicennia marina. Next base: position 1,203,229 of record CM032764.1, read on the forward strand.
TTATATTTCTCTTTAGCTTGCTCTCTTTTCCAAACCCAACACTCATTTTTGATATGCGCCTTTCTTTTGTAATAAAAACATACTTTCTCTTTCTATTGATTGATATTTCTCGTGAATATCTCCTCTATTGGTTTTGTCTTTGACTGCAGTTTCTCCCCCTTGATTCACGCTTTGTTGTGACTATAGCTTATGTCTTAACATCTTACCCTAACTCCTTTTTTCTTGTCATTTGATTAAGAAGGGATTCTTTGACCATATCAAATGTCAAAACGCCAATTGCTGCAAAATTTGTTAATGTAACTAAAAAGGTTTTCCAATTGTTCGGTAAAGAACTGAACAGTAACAATCCCTGTACTTGTTTGTCCAAGTTCAATTTGAAAGTAATAGAGTCATTGATTAGGCCTTGAAATTCATTTAAATGTTTTGACATGTTTGATCCTTCCTTATAGCGAAGACGGGTGATATTTTTTAATAGGGAGGCTTTGTCAAAGCCATGTTTGCGTTCATACATGGCCTCAAGCTTTTTCTAAAGAATGTCAGCTTGGGTTTCTTTATATACGTGGTTGAAGACACTTTGGTCAATTTATGCATGAATTTGTTCCACTGTCTTCTATACATCTTTTCCCATTCAGCATTAGATTTGTTTGTCAGCTTTGCATCATCACTTAATAGCGAATCTCGCATATCTCAGATAATAAGGTGATCTTCTATATGTGACTTTTGAATAGCATAGTTGGTGGATGTTAACTTAATCATAGTGACTGAGGTGAAGGTAGATTCTTCCACTTCAATCAACACTGATGTATTAAAGCACAAGGCTCTAATACCACTTGGTGGGCCCACTGTTGGTAAAAAATATCAATATTCGGTCTCGTCACTGAATATCACACAAAACTAAATCTCGGACAGAACTTGAAATGTTTGTCAACAATAGCTGCATAATGGAAATATAAAAAGAAGGTAAGTCACAGTCCATTGGGCAAAAGAGCCATAGAGCATCGGACCAAAGAACCACTGACTGCCAAGTAAAAAGTAAATAAACATTAAATAACTATAAGATATAAATAATGGCACAACAATTTTAATGTGGTTTATTCTTCGATGGGATAAGTCTATGAGGCAAGCTCTGAAATTGTTTTACTACTAAACAAATAAGAATACAAAAAAGAAACTTCTCTAAAATAGTGGAACCAAAGTGTTTCCCAAAAACACTTCATACAAATCCTTATTATTTTGTCATTCACAAGAAAATAAGAAAATTTTCACAAGTTTCTTTTATCTCCTCCTCACTTTAACAATTTTCCAAACACCAAAAATAGTATCATGCTATTATAACACACCCTATGCCCTCAATTCTACACCAAACAAATCCCTCAATCCTCTCAGCCTCGTAATTGTGCATTCAAACGAGGCTCCCTGCTCCCCTATTGATACAGGAGTAGAGGGGGGGTTGGTGGTGTTTCAACCGCCAATCCTATTACTTTATTATATTTTTTATTTTTTTTATGTTTTTAAGACGTGGGTCCCATCATTTAGGAGGGATCGAACATCCTTCACATACATTTTACTTTTTAATTTCCAGAAAAAAAAATTGTGTAAGATTTAGTGAAGCAAATTCCTTATGTTATGGCTGTAGGACAGTTGTGCATCATCCATTGGTGTCGTGATCATGTTCCTCATACATTTACAAGGTTGATATATAGATCTTTATGTAAAAGAAACACATAGGCTTTTCTAAGTAAAATGGCAAGTTCATAATTGTGGCTGGCGCAAGAAATACAGTTTTACTTTCAGCCTGTATTTGATCCAGTAGCTCAAAAATTTTTATATAGTGCATCTATTCTAATTTGATCTTGCATATGCATTTTCAGGAGACGACCTTACTGTCTAAAATGTGGTGCCTCTTGTGTACCAGCTCCTATACATGCGATCAAACATTTTTATGGACCAAATATGGTTTGTGGGTTTTCTGTATGATTTAGTTGTTTTGTCTATGCGGAGGAATTTGAGGGATGTGATTTTGTGAAGGTTCAAAGTTTTTGAAAAGATATTGATATTCATCTTAATTACTAGCTGAGATATGTTATGGAGCAACTGGAAATGATATGAAGATAGGAAGAAAGAATGGAGTAGAAGTGAAAGTTACAAGGGGCTGAACTCTAATGGAAGCACCTAGTACATGCTCAGAAATAAAAAGGAACAAAGAGCATAGAGTTGGAATGTATCATAAGAGAATAAATGAGAAAAATGAGAAAGAAAGATCCAATATTAGATCTTTCCTTGTTTGAGCATATTTTTTTATCTATTCATACCATTATAGTTGAATTGCTCACGCATCGTTTTGATTATATGAATTACATACTTCGTTTATGATGTGCAATTTACATTGTACATTGTTGAGCCTTTCAAGTGAAAGATGTTCAATATGATGTGACTATATTTTACTGTTAATTCCCTGTGTGGTGGCATATTTTGAATTGTTGGGTCTATTAAGTCGTAGATATTCCATACAATGGGACTAGATTTCACTGTTAATTTCTCACTCGTGGGATGAGGGTGATGTGTGATTCATTGTGTTGTCTTTTCCAACATTGTAGGCCATTTTTCAAAGATTTGATAGAGATCGTAGTGGGAAAATTGACACTGTGGAATTAAGGGATACCCTATACAGTCTTGGATATGCATTACCACATTCTGTTCTGCAAGTTTTGATTTCCAGATATGATAATGGCAGCAGACGTCAAGCAGAGCTGAGTTTTGACAGTTTTGTTGAGTAAGCTCCTGCTCTTATAATTATGAGAAATGGTTGCTTTTGATTCTATTCTCATCTGTATCTTTAATGGTTTTTCTTTTTGATCCAGGTGTGGGATGATTGTGAAGGTGAGCAACAATTCCATTCATTTTGACATTTCTTATTGCTTATATAAATATTTGTGGCTATCATATTTCTGATGGCGCCTACTTGAAGTTGTGTCTTTTTGATTAAAGAAATAGCATTTTAAATTTCTATTGATCCAGCCTTGAGAATCACCTTTCTTGAAAAGAATATTATCTCTCATAACAGATCAATAAGAAAAAATGGGACAAATACAAAACAAATGAATAATGGGCTATAACAAGAAGCATTAGTGCTATCTTAATTTTTATTTTTAACATGGTCACCAGATTTTCTTCTGATATATGAAAGGCCATTCCCAATATTGTTCTGTGTCATTACTCTCTATTTCATTGCATGTTCAGGGTCTGACGGAAAAATTCAAGGAGAAGGATCCACGTTACACTGGGTCGGCTACCCTTTCGTACGAAACATTCATGTCCATGATAATTCCTTTCATTGTTTCAAATTAGCGATGTAGTTCTATTAACCAGGATTGTGGTTTGCATGGTTTGGGGGAAAACCTACACACATAGAGGGAGAAAAAAAAAGAGCATGTTTTGTGCTGTGTTAAGATCCCCACTCATCAGTGTCCCTCCCGTCCGTGTCCTCAATGATACTAGAGGAACTACTGTATAGTGGCATTGTTCTATATTTCGTGTAAATTTTTATCATGCGGAGATCCATCCTTCTTTGTATTTTCTGTTCTAATTTGCTGATTCAATTTTTGGCAACCAGTTAAAAATCCAAACTTCTGTGAGGATTCATAATGTATCATGGTTTAGTTTGGAAGTCCACTACCACTTCTGTTTGATCCTGTTAACTTAAAATGTAAGTTGCACCTGGGTTAAAGTCAATGTATGATGGTACACAAATAATATTTGTATTTTGAAACTGTATGAAAAGCTCCAGTTTTACTGGCTTGATGCCTGCTAATCTGAGCCTGAATTCATTTAAAATGCTGAACACTTGTATGTGTGGGACAACATTGCTTTCGATTTTCTTTGGTATTTGTCATGTCAGGTAACTAATTGTCTGGCTCAATTTCATTGAAAGTCCTATAGCCATGATTCATCGTCTCCTGTGCGTAAGTGGAGTTGTTGAACGCAGCACAGTGTTTTCACCAAACCCACGCCTCATTTATACGACACTTTGGAATCAGCACATGCCATGGTACCAGCATGGGGTCGAAACTTTTGTGGGTTTGGAAATCTGTTGGTAATTATTGCCGTCCTTTATCTGATTGGGACGATGATAATGTTTTGTTTGATGATTGATTTAAGGGTACCTGGAAAATGAAAAAAGAAAAATATTCCTACGCATGTAAGCGAATCTGTAATGTAACAAAAATGCATATAAGGAAAGAAAGAAAAAAAGTGGAATAAGTTCCTTTTTAACTGCTTAAACTTTGTTCCATCCTTATTATTTGTTGCTTTGACATTAGAAAAGAGGTGTGAATGGGATGTGTGTCGTGGCTGCTTGAAGAAATCAATTTGGTGACATCTTCCTTGCCTCCATTTTATTTATTATTGTTATAATGAGAGAGAGAGAGAGAGAGAGATGGCAGGACAGATTAAATTCAATCGATATACTGTCTACAGGGATTTTTGTTCAGTTCACTCATGAATCGACTATCAAAACAAAACGTATCTGAATCACCAAGTGTGAAATTCTTCTGTTCGGTAAACTGTCAGTGTATTGCAGAATATCTCCATCACTGATGACGACTATGTTGGCAGCTTTAACTTACCTGCAAACGCAACACAATTGATCAGGCAATCAGTGGAGAAAACAGTCACGAAAACAATGCTCGCATGCAGACCAACTATTCAGCTAATTGTTTGATCCTTCACGTGAATCGTGATTGTTCATCGTCGGCACTCTTGTTTCCTCTGTTAGCAAGGAACAATACATTGTTTTGTTCATCTGATGATGGGCTAAACCATGTTCACATGAAGCGCCATGGCAGTGTTTTATTGCTGGGTTCATGTCATTGATTAAAATATGTTTGTTATGAGTCACGGGCTAGGGTTATCCCGCCGACTTAGGATGATATCTGGAAGTAGCTAGGCAGACACGTTGTGAACACAAGAAGATGGATTTTACACCAGTGTCTTGTCCTATGAAAACCCTGATGTAACATCAAACGACAAAGAACAAAGAAATGGGCTGCACTATGTTGAAAACCACTTGTTTTGACATCATATATATTGCTGTTACTGCTTTACAACAGGCAACTGAAACTGTTCAGAAAGAAGTACTAGGTAAATTTTCAAAATCCCAGTAAAATATCTGAAGATTAGAAAATTCAATTCGAAGCACCAAATTCTACAGAACCTTATATAAAGCTTTAATCACTCGCTCGAAGATAATGCGATAATGAAGATCAGTAGCATTTCGGAGCTTCCGGTTCTAAGAGCAGAATCGATCCAGACAAGTATGATGCAGATGTGAAATGAACGGCATTCAAGATTTTGGCAAAGAAGGGAAACCAAGGCTAAGACAAGAAATATCATAGGAGAAATGGGCCTCACGAATCCAGACAAAAATGATGAGCTTTTGCCAGTTTATTAAGGAAATTGAAAGTGCTAAATTTTGGAGTGTGATGGAGACTTGTTTTTTGATGCAAGGTCAAGTGGACCTTATCTTGATGAAAGTAGGAATCCTGTCACAATAAGATTGGTGGGCATTATTGCAAGTAGAAATTAGGATGATGAAGACCCTTTACCACCTCCACTAAACAATCATAGAAGGTACCCTAGAATTTGTGTAATGGATCAGTTGTTTGGGGTCATTATTGTAACAACTGCCAGCAGTCTATATGCTGAGAATGCCCTTGATTTTTTCTTTTGCACAAGAACTGATAAATGTTGTAGATCTCCAAGAGAGATGAAGGAAGAAAGAAAAATAAAAAGGCATATAATTCAAGAATTTTTGAGGGCAACTACAGCAGGATTCTAAAGAAATTCTAATGGATTCATGTACATTTCTCTTCACCAATTTCTATTTACAAGCATTTGAACTCTTAACATTGTCAGGAATTTGCAGATGATGTGCTGGTATAGAGGAAAGTACCTCTTCATATGCTAAATCATGAGTGTATGAATCAAAAAGAAGTGGAAAGACATAAAACTCCTTGCCTCGCTTATTTCCCCCAAGGCACTGAGATAAAAACTTTGAGGTACTTCAAGGGTTCATAGATTCCTCCCTTCGTGCTTATGAGATCAACTCATATGCTATTAAAGCTATAGGAAGGAGGAACTTGCTTAAGAAACATTTGCCCTGCAAAGTAAGGAGAGATGACCATATTAGGTGATTACTCCAGACATAGCCGCCTAGCTTTCGTAAATATAAGCCCAACAGTTTGCCAAAAGGATAATAAGCAGTACAGAAGGCAGAGCAACGGAAGGTAAATTTCGACATCCGCTTACATTTGCCTTAGAAGATGAATAATCCATGTATGGAATATTAATATAACCACGAAGAAACCCAATATTATAGACAGGAGTAGCGTCAGGATAGTACAATCCGTAATTCCTCTCGGAGGCTGGACCAGGCTTTAGATTCTCATTAAAAAGTGCAAAAACATAGATGTCAATCGGCACTGATGGATTTGCAGGAGTCCCTTGATTTTGCTCTATTCGTCTTAGCAAGTTACCATTATATAGTCTAGCATTTTCTAGCGTAGCCCCTGCCTCATTTGGATCCCCTTTTGACGGCCAACCTGTCTCAGAAACACTAACATGTATGTCCGTATGTCCCATTGCTTTGATCGCTGAATAAACAGCATCAATTTGTGCGTATAACATGTTATCATAATGCATATTCGTAGCTGGATCTGTCATACCAGAACTTGGCTCGAAAAGTGCATAGTTCAACGATACTTGCTCTGGATTATCCTTGTAGGCGAAGAAAGGATAAGCATTTATAAGGAAAGGCGAGCCTGTCTGAGAATGAAAATGGACTATACCTTGGATGTATCGACCAAGATCCTGTCTGAATGCCCCAGCAGAAGGTGGAAACGAATTACCTAAGATTCCGAATGAATGAGCTGTGGTCACAGATATCTCATTGCTTAACCCAAGATTCTCAACAGCCCCATTCAGAGTCTGCATCGCTGGGAGCAGATACGACATCATCTGAGTATCATTGCTGGTGAGCACCTCATTTCCTACAGTGATGCACCTAATCTTGGTTTGAGCTATGTAAGGTTGCAGGTGCTCCTGAATCCAAGCTTGAGCTTGAGTTGAATCGGTCATCTTCTGCAGGTAATCATTCCCTAGTCCGACGATGAATTCAACGTCAGTATTGGCGAACGCCGACAGGACTTTAGGGTCGGCGTCATAAAGCCTTACTCTAGTTATGTTGACAGATGCAAGGAGATACACCACTCGTGATGGAGATGGGAGATTGTTGGCTATCTGGCCATAATTTATTCCCATTCCAACGCCATGGATGCTCACAAACAAACCTGCTTTTACGAGGTAAGAGTGTCAAATATATGTACATGTGTGCGTCACTAACAAGAAGGGGAGTAAAGAAAAATTAGGACTTTGCCTAAGTTTAGAGGAGTTTCACTAAGTGGTTCCTTGGGCCAATCCATTTACAACAAATCACAACACCATAGGACAACAGAAATATATAAAACTTGACATCAGTCATCTGATGCAGGAGATATGAATTGCCACAATCCTTAACAGATAAGCAATTAAATTCCTATTCTTTTTTCATACCAGAGAATCCACCCTCACTACATCTGATTACACACAAACCAGAATCACTTCCTATATCAAAGAATTCCCAAAAAGAACCACACTTTTCTAGATTGAATTAACTAAAAGAAGTCCACAAATTCTCAGTCCTTTAAGTTCCCAATCCGTGTGGGATCACTTACTGCAAACAAAGAGGAAAACAAAGACATTCAGTGTCAAACATCATCAGCAGGAGAAATACTAAAAGGCTGTCCCTCACATGCAAAACACATAATAAACTGAAACTTTCAACCAAGGGTAGCCAAAAATCCATCTTTCTTGAATTTGAACTGAAAAAGACAACGAGAAAAAGAGTATAAGAAGAAGCACCTGAAGGGATGAGGAGCAGGAGAAGAGCCCGGAAAAGGGTGGCCATAGCTGCGTGGCGCTTGCCCAACTCTGCTAAATCTCAGCTTCGGTGGTGCTCTATATGGTATTTCCCCATGAAGAACCGTACACTGGCCAATATTTTTTTATATGCATTCCACTTGTTCATTTCCACGTAAAAATTACATTTCTCCGTTTCTTTTATCTCATTGCTTGTCTTACTACCTGTTTGAGGCTCTCAATCATGGTTTTGTTGATTGCATGCTATCTGGATTCCGGAAATATCCTCTTGTTTTCCCCTTGAATTACTCAACAATCCACTGAATTGTTTTCTTGATTTTATTTTATTTTAAATTTTTTGTCCCTTTCAAGTTTGGGCTTCTGCCCTACAAGTTACGTGGCCGGTAGAGAGTTTTAGTGGTAGACAGGATTCATCAATGAGAGATCTTTTTCTAGCTACTGAAATCAACCCATAATTAATAATAGATATAATAATTAAATTTTAAATATGTCTATAGTATATATGTCAAAAAAAAAAATTATAAATTTAAATTTAAATAAAAAATACATAAATTAATATATTTAAATTTTGTAATTTTTTATGGGACGAAAACCCATACATATATACACATACACTCATTTATATATATATATATATATATATATTTATTTATTTATTTACATCTTATAAATTAATCATTATTTTTATATATTATCTAATTATTACTATATATTTTATATATATAATATTAAAGAAATTCAAATAATTAAATTTTTTATCCAATCAAAAATTTATGACGAAAAATAATCATTTCCATCATTATTGTCCACCAAACTCTCCCACTGAACATGACCTCTCGTTATTATGCTTTACATAATATTCAACTCTCTTTTTTCGTCTTACTCCATCCGTAGCGTTGCTCTCAAGATATTGAAGCATTTCACCAATTTACCTGAAGTTGCCGAATGAAATTACAGGGGCTTTGTTTGCTCTTGCTTGATGGGTCAAATGTGAATTTTAGGTGTCAAATTTTTAAAATAGTGTAAAAATAAAGATTAAATAAAAAAATTATTCTTAGTGGATAGTATATTTGAAATGTTTGTATTTTTTCCAAAGGTTAAAATCCTTGTACAAGGAAATTCAATATTCTGGGGCATTGTCACCGATCCAAGGAAAATTATTACACAATCTCTCATGCTCATAGAATAGAGAATACCAGCCTTCATAGTTGATATGGAGAATACATGTTCATAAGCACTGGATTTTCCATAAATTCAACTTATTGAGGAAAATTCATAAAAGAAAATTGAAATATTAAGGAAACTAGGGTCAAAGATGGCTAATTTTATCAAACCTTTGGCAAGTCCCATCTTTAAAGCAATTATGGCATTTGCCTTGCCAAAGAAACTCCATCTTTAGGTTGAGGGTGGGTGGTTAAGGGATTGATCCCGTAAAGATGCTGATGAGAATTAATAAAAGATAAGAAAGATGAAAAGGAAAAACCTGCAAATAATGAAATCTATTTTTAATGGGACTGAAATAAATGCCCTTTATTCTTATTCGATCAAATGCTTGTATCAAAGGGCATCAACATTGATCTCTGGGCATGCTCCAGCTTGTTTTCCATTGAATGGGGCCAAGAGCATATCTATCTTTGGGAAGTTTTTGCAAAAGGCCACTCTTTGATGCCTTTTCAAAAGTTTGAGATACGGAAAAACAATATTGAACTTTTACTCTTTTTTCTTATTTTAATTAATGTATGTTTTGGGCCGATCTTAGTGGATAGGCCCTATGTGTTCCTTTGTTGGGCCAGTGGTTGGGCCCAACAAGATAATTAGGGCCAACACTTTCCACTGTCACATATGCTGTATTTGCCTTACAGGACAGTCAAATGTTATTGGCTTGTGACGGGAAAGAATGTCTGTATCTGAAAATTGATTTTGAAGAATTGAGTGAAATTTAATTTTCCTGGGATAAATAATAAATGAGTTAGTGTGATTGAATTAATTTTGCAAAAAACTCAGTGATGATGGTTTTTTAGAATACTCTATGGAATTGTTTAACGTTGATTTTGTAAGAATTGTGTGATATGATAATTGAATAAATTGTTATTATTAAATAGTAACATAATGTGTTTGTAGAATAATGTGACATGTTGGCTAAATAAAACATTATTAATAAGTAAGGGATTAATATGTTTGTAATAATAATGTGATATGTTGACATTAGTGAGATTAATGAAGCGATGAGCATAAGTCGAATATATTGGGAAAATTTTCTTGTAATTTTTTTATAAAATCAAAAAAACTGAACAATTTTTATGAATAGCCAAACATGGTTACTAATTCACCTAAAAAATGTTCATTTAGATGGTTAAGAAATCGCAATAATACCAATTAAATATTTATATTTTGGTGTTGATTCGCAATATATGTTTTTTTTTTTTTTCTAGATTCTAAATTGTTCGTGTTGATTCATTAGTTATGTACAATAATACATGCCTCAAGCATTAACCATTTTCAATAAAAATAACAGAAAATAATGTCTCGACACTCTCATATGCATTTTCTAACCAATATACCAAACTTTCCTCAGAGAAAATTGAAGGACCAATCAAGTGTACTTGTTTAATCCATTGTCTTAGAAGCAAGTCTGGAAAAATCAGAAGCAGAACTGTGACCAAACCATTAACTTGAAAGAATCCGTCACTACGACTTTTAAAAATTGATTGGTTCGAATTGATAAATAAATAAATTTTTAGCCTCATTTTTCTTCTTCTTACTTCAATTTTTGTTTTATTATTACAGTCTATCTTTGATTCATTCTCATTCATACAAACAATTTTATAAATTGAACTAATTATTTTTTGAAATGCCATAACGTTTGACTTAAGCATATATTGAATATATAAATTTTTATTAAAATCCAACTATATTTTAATTAAATGTTTTAATAAGATATAATCCTATTAAGTATTTTTATTAATACTTATTATTTTATGTAATTTTAACATATTAATTAATATTTAAACCATAAATACAACATAAGTTGAACCACCCGTAGAATAATTAATGACCGGTCAAATTGTTAAAACAGTTCCAAGTAAAATTCGGATCACGAAATATCAAGGCATGTTAGGCGATTAGAGCACATCAAACAACTCCTCTAAAATGCATAAACATTGTAAGACACGAAAACAGAGACAGAAACGAAAAGTGGTAGGATTGGAGAAAAGCATGACCCAAGTTCTGAGCCAAACATAATATTAAGAAAAGAGGTTGGATTGGAAAAGCTTGACCCAAGTTCAAAGCCAACATAATGTAGTTCCCAACAGACTAAACAGGCACACATGCTTTGGTCCCAACATGCCATCAGAGTCAAGACAACAAACTAATAGAAATAACTCAAATCAGTACAGATCACTCTCCCTGTGAGTGTGGATCACACAATCTGAAGTCGGGTAGGAAACGCATGTCAGCAAGTAGCCCTCTTTTATTTGGTTATCGTCCAGAAAGGAGCCATCCGACTGGTCAACGGCACCCGATTCGATTTTCCCGGCGCAGGTGGAGCAGGCTCCAGCCCTGCACGAGTATGGAAGCTCAACTCCTGCATCCTCGGCTGAGTCGAGGATGTAACAGTCGTCGGGCGCGTCAAACTCGCACTCGTCACCGTCGGGTCCAATCAATCTAACTTTGTAGACGGCCATGGCAGATGCTCTGAAGTCGGGCTTGGCTTTCAAGCCGAAGGTCTTGGTGACACTCTTTACAGAGCCCAAAGAGGACGGACTCTTCACAAAGGCACTTGCTTTTCGGGTTTGTGGAACGTTTGCAAACATGCAAATGGTGGGAAGCCTTGCAGTTGCCATTTTTCTCCTGAAAAAGGGCACTTTCAGAATGTCAACATTTGACAGCTAAGAGAGAAATACAAAGCAAGTAAGCTATCCTTATCCTAAGACAGCGTCGTAATATATTAGTGACTAAACCACAATACAAAATTATCACACAATGACGATGCATCAACAACAATATAAACAATCAAGAAAACAAACAGCAAGTTACAGGCAGACTTATGCCTTCTTTTTTTCTCTTTTTTTTCACAATATATGTTATATAAGCCTGTTGCAAATGGCTGCAGTGATAGAACCATCTTGGTCATCCCATTTCACTAGCAACAAGGCAGTAGATGTTTGGAGCATTATGAGAAGGGCAGGCATAAAACTCCATGCACTTCACTCGAGGCTCCATTATAAACATCAGTCACTTGAACACTAAACAGGATCCATAATGCATTAAGGGGTCATAAGTTCCATACTGATTAACTTTTATGTTCATAGCATAAGTCAAATTCAACTACAACTGTCGCCGTCCGTCGTTTGGCTTATAATTGAAGAAAATAATACCGAACGATCAAGCATAGGAATTGAAACATGAAAGAAAAATCCATGACACAGTGGAAAATAGGGAAAAGGCAAACTCTCCGTAAATTGCATCACTCATTATTCTGTTCACAAACCAAATACACACAAGACTGCCGACGCTGTGTCTTCTGGTACAAGTTCATTTACGCTATCTTGGGTTCAAAGATTTTAAGAGTTATTTATTTGGTTGACTAAGAAAATGATAAGAAAAATAAAAATTGAGAGAAATTTTAATTAGAATTAAAGAAAATCAATTTTTTCACCGAAGGGCGAAGAAAAAGAGAGAAAAACTATTTTAACAATCACTCCCCTAAAATCTTTATTATTTGTATTTTTCTCATCTATCGTCAATCAAAGTATTGCTCTTAGATAATCAAAAAATTATAAAATTTGAATTTTTATCATATTTTTTTATTTTTAATTATTTTCTTTTTTCCATGAATATCATTCTACAAAACAAGATGAATTTCTTCAATTCTCTTTTGCTTTTCCCTAAGATTTTCTTTTACTTTCTAAAATCTTAAAACCAAGCATAGTGTTAGTATCGTTCTTAAACCATGGCACAACCTAACTAATCAAACCTCAGTCAGCTTTCACGGTAAAAAGAAAATTCAAAATCATGATGTAATGCAGAAAGCATCCACAAAGCACAAGTCAAATGAAAAATTTATCAAAAAGAGGCCGTGGAAAATACAACAGAATTGGTCCTCAGGCTTTGCACTTCTCCCTCCCAAAAAAATGATTTTTTAGTTTAAATCAGAAAAATAAAAATAAAAACCGGCGCAGCAACAAACCAAAATTCTTAGAACCATCAGATAAACGAACTCGAAGAAAAACAACACAGAAAAGGAGAACGCGTGATTCAGATTCTACAAAAAACCCACAACGCAAGAAGAACCCTATACATAACTTCACTTCAAGGTCCGCTATTTTAACAAAAAAGAAACGCAAACAGAACGCTCCCATTCTCATGTCGACAAGAAAATAAAAACATCAGACGGAGATACCGAGAGACCGAAAAAAAGGGAGTGGGAACCAAACCAAGACCAGAAAACCTGAGAAAGCACGGACCTGAATTATTATTTATAGACAGAGAAGATGCAAAGCGAGGTAGACACAGAGCGCTCCGAGAGATGATTGATAGCCGTAACGCCCCACTTTGAGACCACTCACTGCAATGCCGATGCAGTCTCATATATATATATAGAACGTGATCAGAAGCAAGAGAGTAACCTAATAGAGGGACCGGGCGACCCGCTTTGGGGCCGCCCCTGGATTTCGTTTTCTTCTCCGCCTTTCGGTAGTATAATTTATTGCCCTCGTGGCCTCTCCATCCACCTTCCAATAAACTTGTATAAATTATTTTTAATAATGAAATCGAAGGCTATCTTTGTTTCGATTTTATAAATCATTCGTCCACACTTCAAATCTCACTAGTTAAACATATGATAATATGAATTTTATTTAAATTTAAATTTAAATTTTTTTATTTTTATTCTTTTAATTAACTAATATCGATATAAATTTTTTATTCGAATTTATTTTTTATTATTCTATAAATTTATATATTATCTTATAATTTAATCATTATTATATATTAAATATATATATATATATAATTTTTTCATTCACTTAAATTACATAAACTAAACACAATTTTCATATCCATTTAAATCACCTAAATTTTCCTCCTTAAGAAATAAACATAGGCAAAGTAATTTAAATTTGAAAATGCATAAAGATTAGGAAAAAAAAAAAAACAGAGAGGTGAATGATAGAGAAAAGACTAAATGAAGAAAATAAGAATATATTATAAAAATTCAATAAATAAATAAAAACTAAAAAAAGAAAAAAAAGTAAGAAATTTAATAATTTTATTTTGATATTAGAAATAGTTACTCTCTATGTTTTGTATTTGCGAAATAGCAACGCCAATATTTGGATGCTAACTTTTCAAAATTTTCCACTTATTAAAATATGTACTTTCAAACATATAACACATTAAAATAACAATTTCTATCTATTCTTTATGGTATTTATATAGATTATTTCTAAATTTTATCAACAAAATTTGCATCCAAACAAAACCAATACAATTACTTTACTCCAACTCATTACGAAGGCGTTAACGGATTTGTTACTTAGGTAGGAATGGGTCCATCCGATGGCACCTAACACATATCGTGTGGTATTGCTTCCTCTCCTTTCCGGGCTGGCTCAATCACAAGAAGGTGTTAATTGGTTGAACTTGATAATTATTCAAATTAAATTCAAATTTATTTAATAGAAAAACTCAAATTTGAGTTACTAATCTCAAAATAATATTTTAAATTTGAATTAAGTAACTTAGTTTATTGACACTATGACCTTCGACGGACTCTTTAGCGCTATGCAAACTCCATTCTTTGAGTATGGATGGACTACGGGAACTCTAATTGGCTTTCCTCAAATATTAGCATATTTGTCTCCTCACCCACTTCATTTGTAAAAATTGTGTGGAAAAAAAATAAAAATTACTAATATTTAGATTGATTCATCAAAATTCTTTTTTCCTAGTGGGGTGTACTTTACACGCGTGAGACTAGATGTATTTAACTTTGTGGTGCAAATTTGCTCTCTCGAACAATCATGACGACGAGGAGGGAATATGCAGTACGGGTCCACCAAGATTGTTAACGTGGGAAGGGATTTGTTTAAATTATGAAAGAACCTGCAAGATTTAGACTTTTCTATATATCAAACTTTTAATATGTTTTGAGCTTTATAGACTTTAAGACTATGGGTTAAATAGGTTTTTTAATATATAAAGACTTATTTTATTTATTTGAAACATTGAAGAGTTGTGGAGCTATTTTGATTTCTCGAAAATGAGAATTATAGTTTTTAAAATTTTAGTTAAGTAATTCTTAATTCCATAAATAACTCAAATTCAATTTAATAAAAGTAATTTTTGTTTAAATTGTTTTGATTGTAGCCGCCTTATCCCACCAACTATTTGATTTATCAAATTCATTTTTAATTCCATCACATTACAATTTGATGCATAATTCACGTTTGTAAAATCCATGATTGGGTTTGATTATCTACTTTCTTCCATTCTGCACGTCAAACCTACGTCCAAAGGTGGGTGAAGTTGTAGGGAACCATTTATTGCAGGGATATGACAGAATCTTGACATTGAATGACCATGTGAACCATGACCTAACGTTAGGCACTAGCAATTTCGCACTCAGCCGAGGTGTGTTTCCCTTCAACAACGTGATTCTTAAGCATGAACTCAGTTAAAACGTAAGATTACAATAAAGGCGTCAAAAAGGAGTTCAAGTTTGTCAATTAGGCCACGAAATTTAACAAAGTAGGCTTGCATCATGATGTTTTCTCCATCCCACAGTTCCAAAAAAGCAAGTATAAGAATCAGACAAAACACGAATCTGCAGAAAAAGAAATCCCAAATTTTATTCAATGCAGCGATAAGACGGTTTAAGCAATTTTTATTATTTTTTTTATCACCCCTAATTTGCATCCCAAATAAAAACTCCACAACAAACTTCCACCCAAATGCAGGCCTAAGGAATAAATTCCTCCACGATAAATTTCCATGCAAATGCAGGCCTAAGAATTTGGGGCTTATACGACCATTCAAATTTTACATTAGCCCCTATTCTTGAAACGTGATGACGATCAGTCGTATTACGAACCCAAGGGAGTACAAGGAATTGGCACGCACAATGTGGGTTGAATTCCATGAATGCCAATCTAAATGTAACACAATTACAAAGCAGCTTTTTATTTGCAGCCAAATTACTTTATAAGCATGTATTCATTAGTCAGCTAAGAGGGTGTTTCAAAAATTACAAACAACTATAATTATAAATTTTAATAAAATTTTATAAAATATTCTTATCAAATAGTTTATTATCTTATTTTTATAAATTCTAAAAATATCTTATAAGCTACGTGATATCATAAACCATCAAAAATAACCTTAGCCAAACACCCTCTAAATCAGATCATGTCACTTCAGGTGAAGCACCAGCATTTTCCAGACAAATCAGACAGGAAAAAAAATAAAGGCGACAGACTCATCATGGTATAGAATATCTGGATTTCGATCCAAGTCCGGTAAAGCAGCAATAAGGTGCTTATGAAATATTTCATTTGGTCCAGAAAACGATGTCCAGATTGACCAGATCATCTCACAGGGTAAATCACATAAGGAGAAAAAGAGCAGAAGGCTACAACTGCAAATCACCTGTTCTTGCAATTTGAAGAAAGAGCAGGTTCACATCAAGCAACGACAAACAAGGTAACAATTATTGAAAGTCAAAATGCATCTTTGAATCTACGGAGAGGATAACGAAGCCAGAAGATCTGTCAGAGTGCCACTTCATTCTTCAGATTGTCTCTGTCCCAACACTGGAATATCCTCATATCGCTTCTGTAATTCAATAAACAAAAAATTATTACAAAATGATACAAAAAACAAAGAACTGATAACCCAATAATTAACCCGAATAGAGGCATGACCTGATGGGAAAACAAGGAAGAGAGAATTTGTACTAAAATTTAGAACAAGGAGAATGCAAGAATTGATAAGATTTAGAATCCCTCATAAAGACATGTCTAACAATTTAGTGAGCTGAGGGGAAGTGGACAGATTCAAAATGAAGTGTGTTTGATTCCGCTTGGTTGAACACAGTCAAAACAAAAACATTTTTCAGCATCATGATCATCCATCACTTCCGAGTGTGATAAAATGATTTTATGGGGTGGTTTAATTAGCTGCCTCTCCATACTCGGGTAAAGAATTTAGGTTATGTTTGTTTTAAGTTTTTTAGTGTGTTTTTCTTAAAAATTGTATAAAAGAGAGATAAAATTTAAAATGTATAATGATTACAAAGTGCTTTTGGGTGGGAAAAAATAAAGCAAGCATAACCTCAATATCATTCTTTGGATATATCTCTAAGAAATTGTCACATAGGAGACCTATAAACCTCGCCAAGGAATTTCCTAATTTCAAAATTAGTAGCTAAACCAAAGCACGAAAGAGCACAGAAATTTCAATATGATACCTATGTTAAAGTAAATTCCTGAATTTTCATATTTCATGTAGACCAGACAGTTCAGTTGCCCTCCACCGCCTCCCCCCACCCCTTTTTCTCTCTCACCCACCCATACCTAGAAACACTTCTGTCTATGCCACAACTTGACAAACACAAGCTACTGAAAATGTTAATATACAATATCCAATAGCAATATGTGAAGAAAAGTGGCCACGTGCACCCAGCACAAATAAGTAAAAATGAGCAACTACTTGAATCATCCAGTGATATGATGTACAAGCAGTCCAAAAAAACTCAACATAAAAATTCTAGTAAAGAACTGCATCCCAATATTGAGTCCTAAAATTAAATTCATTGGATTACATCCTAGTTGTCCTAGTGTGGTGAGATGGGAATGCTTTTTGGAGCCATGGTGCATGGTGCAAAGCGCACAGATGCATAAATAAATTAAATATATTTATACTATCTAACATCTAACTTTCGATTTACATACTTCCAACTTTTTAAGCAAAAACATTAACAATTCAGACTTCAGAGTTCAATTGATCACTTCTTTTTCCAACACTCAAGAGTCAACATTCAACAGCATGTTGATGTTAGCAAGATTGATCATAGATCAGAGTTCATTCAAATTCCAAACTTCCAACCATTGTGACTCAAGAGCATCATTAAGTCAGCAATATTGATTCAAGAGTTATCACAAGTACAATTATTAATGCTTTACAGAACAAAAAATTAAAATAAGTATATCATTTTGTGGTTACTGTTTAAATTACTTATTTCTCAGTATTATCATACATTTAAACAGAATAATACTTCTTAAGTAGATTCTAATATTGCAAACTTAGATTAATGCAGTCGTTGGTCCAAAATTCAACCTAACCCAAAAAATAAATATAAAAATCTGTAAAATGGGTCTGAAACTCAGAACATTTAACTCTGAGTTACATGCAAAACCAAATTAAAAATTTACGGTCCAAGAAGCAAGCCTTACACCGATACCCATACTCCTAGAGCAAATGCTGTCATGTGCTTGAAGAAACAAAAAAGCAGCAGCAAATACCAGTTAAGGCAGGTGAAGAATAAGGGCCGAAGGTGCAGTCAAGGAGAAGAAGGCCATAATTGAGGTGTCCCACGGATTCTTTCACTGTGGGTCGATTTAAAAGTTTTAGAGTTTCCAATAATTAAAATTGTGTGATCAGACTACATAGAGTTTAAAAACAAAAAAGGCATTTCAACATGGCAAGCGCCAGAGTGCCTCAGGTGCTCTCGCATGTTGAAGACAGCCACCATTTCTATATAAAGGCACCATGGCTGCAGCATTCGGCACCGTTTACAACTATGGATTGCATTATACAAAACAGTCTCGTTGCTCACCATGCACATTAAGCAAGTCCATCAATTCAACAGCTCATTAAATGCACTTAATTTCCATTTTTTGTTGCTAGACAAAGACTCTCTTAGAACAAAGAATCTACCTACCATTTACCATATCACTCGTAATAATATAGATTAAAATTTGTATTGCTCAATAAAGCGAAAAAAGTACAATACAGTGCTAAAATTGCACAAATTACAGAAAAGAGCAGGCACAATGTTAATCATAAGAATAAGCTAAATTAATTATAGTAGCAAATGAAGAATAAGTAATAAATTACCCCAACGTTGACGTGGTCCCATAGACTACGAATGCCACGATCTACAGCCTGAAATCAGACCATTGAAATAAGATTGATTAAATAAAGCAACGAAATTAGCCCAGAACCGAAATATCCAACCAAGTCATAATAAGTTATTGAGAATACAGCCCGCCCTCATTCTCTTTAAATTCCGGGAACTTTATAAAAGAACAGTATCACATCAGCCAGATCCAATTCATTGAGTGAATACAATCACATAGACACACATATTCACAAAAATATAGATACAAGCGTGTGAGAGAAGATACAGACGCGTTCACCGAAGAAGGCGCCGACGACGACGAACGTGACGAGGACAGGAGTACGGCGCATAAACACCCTGTAAAACCCTTCCCATACGCCGCCGCCGCTTCTCCTAGCTGCCGATTCCATTTCCGATCCCTTTCTTTGTTCAAGAATACGAAAGAGAAACACTCAAATCTGCCAATCTCTGGGGAGGACGGAGAAATAGGGGGGAGTCAGCGGATGATAACTTCGGCTTTGAGCGTGTTGATTGGTGACCCGACCGATACTCGACCCGTATACAGAGATCTGGGCTAGGCCCATTGGTTTTTCAGGCTACCTAGACTGGACTTGGGCCTATCAAAACAAGGTTCTTTTGGACTTAAGTTTCCCCGAATTTGAGTGTTTTAATTGCAATAAAAAAAATTGAAAATGTTTTTTTCCCATTTATATTAATGGAAATTCATCTAATTCTCTTGCATTTGAGAAAACTCAAAAAGAATCTTAGGATGGATGATAAAATATTATGAAAATAAATTAAGAACAATTAAAAATTTGACAAACTCCGCTTTTCTTCACCTTTTAGCAAACTATGGAGAAAACCATACAATAATAAATCACATTTTAAACCTAATTACAACAAAGAAGCGCTTGTTCACAACACATTGTGATATGTGTGCACACACACAAACCATTTTATTATGGCTCAAGACACTATCAAAGGAATTTTTGTTGAAAATAATATTTGGTAAAAGTTGTATTCTAAAATGAATAATATGTCTGGTTGTAAAATTTTTATGGAATGAAAATTTTAATTTATTTAAATATATGAATAAAATGTATAAGAATGATATAATAATATAATAGTCTATATGAATATTGACTATCTTTTATGATACAAATAAATATACATGTGAATATATTTGTGATATATATGATTATTAATTTCATTATAAATATGCGTAATTATTAAAGAATTATTATTTAATTATATATGTAAAAGAGAGAAACTTTGAATTTAAATTCAAATGAAAATTTTGTTCGACGGGTAGTATGAAATTCAATGGCAAGTGAAGGGATTGAAAATGTGGTTCCAAGCATAGCCTATAGTAATCCGTAGGAAGATGGACATGTCTCACCTGCTTCCAGTTGGTCCCAGAAGAGAGATGGAAGTAATGCAACATATATAGACTGATCATACTTTTCACTGTCTACAGTTAATTACCTACGGTATGATGTAAAACTTGGCTGCAACAGGATCAAGTTAAAAACAAAGCTCACTCCCTCTTGTCAGCATGGTATATGCGCCGAACAAACACCAGTGAAGCCTGGAAACTTACGGTCCCCAGCATTAAGAAGAATGCATAGCACCAGCAAGCGCTGTAGCCGAAAAAGAAGGATGTTTGCAGGATGCCGCTCATATTGGATTTAAAATAGAAGTATATGCAATAGGCGAACATAAATATCGCTGTTGCGCCTCCACGTAACACAGACCTGAATTTATCATGGCAATAGGATCAGCAAGGCAATGGCGTTAAAGGGTAATTGTTACACAAATATGCGCGGTGATGATGCAGATGAGTAAGGTGGAAAAAGGAAATGGCAACAATGGTAAGCCCCCGATAACGTGAGCCTTCCACAGACAGCCAAATTTTGACAGCCGAAACACAGTTCACAGCAAAACAAAGCTGCTCGGTTTCAAATTGTGACGCCAATAATATTTAGAATGTATGATGGCTCAGAACGGAAAAAACTGAGAGCAGAGACCATTCTCTTTAAGCACAAATGATTTGAAATT
Organism: Avicennia marina; assembly: GCA_019155195.1. Taxonomy (NCBI): domain Eukaryota; kingdom Viridiplantae; phylum Streptophyta; class Magnoliopsida; order Lamiales; family Acanthaceae; genus Avicennia; species Avicennia marina. The sequence continues at coordinate 1,224,383 of CM032764.1, forward strand.
TGGCTCAAGTGCCGAACACGAAGTGCTTCCACCGAGCACAAGGAGAAAAACTCTATTCATGATACTATAGAACTTAGAGAGAAAGCATACCTCCACCACCATTCACGGTCTTCTGCAGCCAGCTGAAAATATGTCAGGACTACACTCAACAAGGCGGTGAGCACGACAAGGATAATGAACGTAACAAACAAAATTCCAGGAAAGGTGTAAATTTTATATCCCCAGATAGTAGCGCATAAGTTGTGTAACTCCAGGACAATAGCACTGAAAGGTAAAAGACCTCCTAGAAGCATTTGAGCAGGGGTTTTCCGGTACCAAGACAGTGATGGAATCTCCCTTGGAATTTTTTTTGCAACTGGAGATGGTAGGACATCAGACTTGTAGTGGTGTCCAACAACCCCACCAAGGACGAGCAATGGACTTGCAACAAGTATATACATAAGAAAAATGAGAAGTATTGTTCCGAGAGGAAGTGCTGCAGTCACCCCAAAATACACAGCCAGCATATTGAGGAAGAACACCATGAAGATAAGAGGACCTAAGAAGAGTGTTCCTGCCAGAACAGCACTCCTTTCCTGCAACAGAAATTTATTCCTTTGCTTTTATATGGACATTAAACAGCAAAGAATGACTTCAAAGGTTTAGCAGGGAACTAAGAATCAGTACCCAGCCTGTTTCAGCAACTTGACTGCAAAAAGATGCGGATCTATAGCCAGCAACCGCAGATGTAAGAATGTAAGCTGTGAATGTATAACTTGAGAGCGCACCACTGCCATAAGGATAGAAAACACCCAGAAATGCCTGAAGAAATAAGACGAAAACCCTGTAGAACCAACAACAAATTATTTAAGAGTAATGCAAACATAGAATTCAATTGTTCCAATCCAATTTCAGAATCTTCATGAATAGGTCAAGCACAAACACGGCCTAAGTCTACCATGGAAAAAGCAGGTGGAAGTACACAAGGAACTGCCACAGTCGTAACTTACAATTTAGCAGAGAAAGTACGCTCAATGGATCAAAGATGGTTGTGATTATAACAAGGTTGATGCGAGTAGTAAAGAGAACAGGCATAAATTGTATGATTATCAAAAAAAATGTACATTATTTATAATTTGAATTCAATTTCATATTTCTGCTGGATGGGAAAAGTTCAAAGAAAGATGAGAACTGGCTTGCTTATCAGGGTTGATAATAGAGAAAGGCAACAGGACAATCAAACGATCAAGAGGAAGGGCATGCCCTATGATGGAAATTTCTGATCAAGAAATTCTGATCAAGAAAATATGCAGCTACGGTGGCTAATAAAGCTAAATCTAGTACATTACTAGCTAACTGAAGATAAAAAGGCAAAGTTTCTAGCATGTTCAAATTGAAGACTGATTCTAAAGATGCATGATATAACAGCTACCAATACATGTTAGATGACAGGATAATTATGTAGTGACCTGCATTTATGCATAAAGATAAGTGCAAAATGACTGTTTACATGGTCAACAACTGTGAACCACAGCCCAAAAGCGCTGAAAACAATGGCAGGTTCTTTGGGCATCTGAAGGCATGTCCATGAGTGTGTTTCCTACCAACCTCTTTCTCCTCATCTTCATCTCCAATTGACCATCTGAAACATAATAGAGAACTAAAATTTAGGATAAGTCCTTACATCTTATGCCCAGCGAAAGTATGATTGGATGCATCCACATTGTTAAAGCAAAATGCAGAGAGTACCACAGCACAGAAAATTACTTTCTTAAATCATTCTTGAGATGCCGTGTGAAAAGTATGGTAAGAAGTCCCATAAGCAGAATAATAGTTATGATGGAATTAACAAAAGAGAACCAATGAGTTTTTTGGATTATAGGCAGTAAGGAAGCCCCTGAGTATCTGTCCATTCTGTTCTTGTATGGTGTAGAGGTTTCACTCCAAAACACAGAATAAGTGAAATCAACTTTCAAGTCTGCATCTTCTGTTACGTCTACCACATGACTTGGGTCACTGAAGGCTTGGATTTCTATTACTTGGTTTCCGTTGTAAAGAGTGTCAAACTGAATGTGGGTAAACAGGAAATACTTGGGCCCCTTACCATCAGCAGTCATGTTTCCATCTTCAACTTTTCCAATGAACGCCCACAGGGGAAGATCATCATAGTACATCTGGCAGTAAAAGTCTTTCTTTATAGCATCCCTGAATTTTGCAACATCACCCCTATTAAGCTTCTGTTGGCAAAGAATTACCCTAGTTTTGTTCACTGAAAATTCCAACTCATATAAAGCATTTGTCAATCGGTCACCATTCAAAAGTTCCCCAAGGCTTTCCTTCTTTTCAAGCACCTGATCTGCCAATAAATAATTAGATATGAGACTGCTTTATAGAGGATTTTTCACAACCAAGGGATCAAAGATGGTAAAGTAATAACGCCATAAAGATCAACTCGATTGAAAGAAGGATCCTTTTTTCAGATAATCAAAATTTCATTAATGCCTGTTACCAGCCCGTTTGCAGTATGTATCACCTAATCATTAAGTCTTTATGACATTCTCCAAAGATCCCTCATGTAATCCTAGACAAGCAGACATCATTGTCCAAAAATGCAAAAACTAAAACAACTAGACTTCATCCTACTGCATGCTCTGCTGGAGTCCTGCTTGCTTAGTTACCATTTTAACTCATAATGCCAACTGCCAAGTTTTAGTTTGCGGGAAGAATTATAAATCTATTTAAGTTTAATATTTGATGTCATAGATGAACACTTCCATATGTGTATGCCTGCTAATACGCAAAGAATTTATAGAGATACAAACATCAAAAGGAAAAGAAAAAACAAAACAAAAATTTAGAAATTCTTCAATAATGCATGTCGGATAAATCAGAATGTTGATGTAAGTTCACAGCCAACCTGGATGACAGAAGGCCAACTCATAATATCGGTATGTCTCACTGCAAGAGTGAAATAAGTGAAAATAAATCAGAATAGGAAGAAGGGAAACAGGTGCTCCAAAGAAAGTCCTCTTATATTTCCCTTACAGCAATTAAATAAGATAATTATGCCCAAACCTTCAATAATTTAAGACATCATGCTTAGCATTTTTGTGACTAACCATTAGACACCATTTGGATTAAAGGATTTGTATTTGAATAAATGATTTGTGACGAATGATTTCAAATGATTCCAAGTTAAAAAATTTCAAATCCACTACAAATAATGTAGTTTAAATGAGAATTAAAGAATTTGAAATCCATTGTATAATAAAATCATCCAAACAAGAGTGATGAATTCATTATTATGGATTTGAAATCCATTCCTTCTAATCCTCTAATCCAAAATATATCCTTAGGGGCATTTGAATTGAAGTATTTAAAGGAGTAGATTTCAAATCCATAATAATAAATCCATTCCACTTGTTTGGATTATGAAACATTTTGAAGCCCTAACCTTTCATTTTACACTACATTTTAAGTAATTGTAGTGAATTTAAAATTCTTCTATTTTAGAGTCATTCGAAATCCATCCTTCAAATCATTTATCCAAAGGCTCCAATCCAAAATAGAGCCTAAGAATGTGTTTTCCTAATGTTCTTTCTCCAAGGATTTGTCAAGACCCAATCACAAAAGCCCACACTACAAAAAAAACCAACTCAATTGTTTCACAACTTAATACAGATGATTCTTTGAAAAAGCAAATGCTACATACTACTTTTGATCATATAATAAAGCACTGCACGTCCTCAGAACGAGGACACGGCACTGGAAGAAAGCATAACAATCCATCATTTCTAATAAAAACCAAAGACAAACTAACATAGGCACCTCATCTTTTAATACGCGATTATTTCATGGAAAGTGAAGTCCTTTCACAATCAAATGAAAACATTTCTTTTTTATTTTTCCATCTTGAATGTATGTAAAAGAATGTTTCATTCCAATCAAAATAATGCACACAATTCATTCATTATAATTTTTATTTTCTCTCTCTCTTTTCTCCTTCTTTTACCCAAATTTTGAGAAAAATATACTTAAAAACACACTTAATTGTTTTTAAAATCTAAAACAAACATATCCTACCCCTCTTGTCCAGGCATTAAACCGACAACAATGATTCATTCACAGATCAATCTAGCACCCAAAATCAAGATCCTCAAACAGCATTAATAAATTAAATGACAATCAACACGACAGAAATGCCATACAAGAAGACAGCCTTATCGCAGAAACTAAACAGTCGATAAGACCCGCAGAACCCACTTGCATAAGAAATAAAAAACGCGATAAAAATTTATAGAGCGAAGAATCAAGATCTGATAAGGAAAACCAAATACCTCGGATTATGAAGGGGACCAATCTTGCTGACAAAAAGGGGGACGGGATTTCCTACATTGTAAGTGCTGGCAGAGTGAAGAGGAGCGGGCAGTAGGAGCAACAACAGATTAGTTACAAAAAGCGTTTTCAAGATTCCCATTTGCAGTCAGTTTGAGAATGTTTTGAACTCAAGTCCTCAATGAAGGAGAGTTGGAAGGACCGTAGGGGAATCGGGTTTAAGCCCGGCGAAGCACGGTCGACGACTGGGTTGATCCTTTCCCGGCAAATCTACTCTGGCGGAAGTAAATCGGGTTTCCATAGGACCACAATTGAATCGCTTCACCAGCAACGCTGAAGAAATCGCGCCACCGCTTTTCCCCAAGCCAATGCACCAAATTGGACCAGCAGTAACATAGACACCAAAACAAGCCTCGGAAATTGGGCTATTGACATGGGCCTTCATATGGTTATGGGCTATTTTTTGAATTCTTTTACAAGAAGTTTGGGCCTCTGAAAACAATGGGCCCAAAGCCTAAATTAATGCTCCCATTAGTTAATTCAAGACATTCAACAAATAATCTTGTAGTTAGTAAAAAGGGCGAACTGGTCAAGTGATGGTCCCATAATTTTTATTTTATTTAAAAACAAATATGCGAAACTACTAGATTCCTTAATCCTTAATGTTAATGATAAAAGTAAGAAATATCTGTCTTCCTTTTCAACTTTATTCAAATTTCGTATCAATTCAAAAAGAACAATATTCAAAATTGGACTAAGGGAATATTAGAGATTAGTACTAATCACGCCTTAACAAGAATGAGTCTACATGGATGCATTATTCATGGCTGAAGTTTCAATTTGTGTCATTTGTCCACTTATACCTAGAAATATCACTCTTTTTTTATGTTTTGTCACAATGCAATTATTCCAAAATAAAAACTTATACAATGGCTTGCCACTTGGGGAACAGTGGGGACATTTTTGGTAACTTGTTTGCTTCAAGAGCAATATTGATTGTGATATTACATTTAGCTTTTCATATCTGTTCATCAATTTATCTTTTCAACATAAGATAGATAAGCCTTTAAACGCATCCCGTGAGGGCTTTTCCGTCTTTTGCTTCCCCTCATCATCTTGTGCTTTTTTATTCTCTAGTGCCTTGAAAAAGACAAACAAAAATCTATTCTGACGAGGAAAGGCGAGCTTTTCGGACACAAACTTGTGCCAGGAATTCAAAAAAAAAAAAGATTCAACTGAAATTTTGGTACATTCAAATTTATAGACTGAAGATGGAATTGAATTTTTCAATTTAGTTTGTATATTTTAGAAATAATTAGAATCGGTTTGATTTGATTATTAGTTTTTATTTAAAAACTAAAAAAACAAAGGAAAAACACAAAACCAAAGGAGGAATCAAAAAAAGAAATGATAAAAATTACAACAAATTTTTGTATTAAGCTTGACAGGGTATACAAAATCCAAATATTGAAATCGAAACGGAAATAAAAATTTGTAAAAATTATCAAAATATCAATATATACAAATATTTTGTTTCGATTCGACCGTGTCGTGTGCCTAATCTAAGAAGTCCAATTAAGTTCATTGTCATTATCATTCTTGATTTAATGATAGCACAATTTGACATAAGTTACAATCAGAATATTTAGCCTCTGTGCTGAAATGACAATCAAAAATATTATTATATTTTTGACATTTAATTTATTTATATGATTATTGCATAAAAAATTATAATTAATTATAATTATAAATTACAACAAAATCTTTTCTATCCAATCACGTATACTAATGCCGGAACGAATTGATTAATCCAAAAATGCATACATAACTTAAAGACGTAATCTACACCAATGAACATCCCAAAGGCAGGAAGTTAAAATATCGTGATTAAGCTTCACAAATTTGAAAGGAAGACTGCTTGATCCCTGGAATCCAGTTTGTGGGCTGTCAATGTTCCACAATTTTTCCATATGAAGAATTTGCCCGAATTGTCTCTGTGAATAAAAGACGACAAGTTCAGATGCATCAACACCAACTCCATACAACATATTTCTCTGTCTGGACCCTTTTTGTTTGTTTGTTTGTTTTTTTTTTTTTTTTTTTTTTCTCTCTTGCTTTCTATATCAATCATTAGTATAAGGAAGGAGAATAATTGGTAGGGGCAAGTTACAGGCAAAATGGTAGATGAAAACAAACATATTCTCCATAAAATATTGATACCTCAATAATCCACCTCTTCATGAAATACAACGTGGGCCCATCGCCCCAAGTCTGTCCCCACACTGACACACGCGCGCGCGCGCACGCACACATATATAATATAGCTGTTCTAAACGTCAAAATTAAGAACAACCAGACACATTGCTCCTCAATAATGATAAATATTCATCAAGATTGAGACCCATGGCCAAGAAAACCAACCTATATCTTTTTCTAAAGGGCAAAAGGGCAATTTAGAGATTGGCCATGAATTGGCTTAGTTTTTTCTTTAAAAGAAAGATGGATATGAGAACACCATCTAGCAAAACCATACCTAATGTTTTTGAAAGTGGACCTTAATGTGAAGAATGTATTGAAGTCCATTCCAGGTTGCCATGAATTTGAGGAAAAGATCAAAATTAAAATTGCCATTTAAGGGAAGAGATTCTTGATGTGGCATGGCCTTAGGCAGATGACAGGGAATGGATGTTGACCCATCAACCAAGGGGATGAAACCAAACAAATCCATTTCAATGCTTGGATCATAAATATTCACAAGAGGGTGTCCCAATTGGTGATTATTAATATAAGTATTATTGTTTTGGTTGGAAAGGCTATAGGCGACATCTTAAATGTAGTATATGATAAAATATTTGTCAAAGACTGGTGAGTTGTCAAACCCACAAATTTATAACGCAATAGTAAACCCTATTTCACCTTGCATAAAATTAAAGATCAAGAAAACAACTTTACCAGTCATAAATCATCTATGGGATGAAATTCATATTTGGATGCAAATTATCAATAATTTTTCTGTCATTAAAATCTACACTTATAAATAAGTAGCCGAACAAAATAATTATTTTTATCTATTTTTTCTTATTTTTATCAATTTTTTGACACTATCCAAACAAAGCCAAACAGACAAACATTTGCTTGGTACTTTACACCAACCTTCTAAAAATTACATAGAAGTTTCGGAATACTAATTTCAATTTATCAAGAGCCCCAGTTAGAAGAGGGCCAATAGGTAAACGCAGAGGCCGGAGCAGGATTCAATATTGATTCTACGGGTTTCCAGCCCAGGACCCCACTTTTTTTTCTTTTTCTTAAATTTAATCCAAAGTATACTAACTAATGTTGTTTTCATTGCATATTTTATTTTATTTTTCCGTGTACTGTTTGCAAAAACCACACAAAAGCCTGACAGGTTCTGAAAGGACAAGATTTCCTGTACCATGGTTGGAGTTTCAACTTCTTGTACTAATAATTACGACTCCTACTGCCGCTGCCCATACATGAGACATAGATAAAGCAAGAATTCAAACAGAATAATCAGACGGGTTACTTCATTGAGAAGGATAGAAAAATAAGGCTCGACAGAACCCCCTCGGAAGATCAGCAATTGGCAAATTATTATCAGAGGGAGAGAAGAAAAAGACTGGACCCTCTCCCCCCTCCCCCTTGGTGGCTGCTGCTTCTTGGATATATATTTTGACAAGAAAGCTCTGATCTTTTGCTCATCTCAAGTGCGTTTTCTTTTCCCACCCCAACAAGGTGGACTTTCTGTCTTGAAATCCCTTAGCATCAAGGAAGGCGTTCATCAAGAAAATTTTCAAGAAAACTCATCAGTCTATTTCATTCTTTTGCTGTGTGATTTCTCTGTAGTCTGCAGTTTCTTCTCTGATAAAGCATGAGAATGGTCTGAGAGGAGAGAGCTTGCATGGCCAGTCACGGACTTGGAGAGCCTGCTTTCTCTGACTCTGGCCCTTCACACCATCCCCATGTCTCATATGCATTTCCCCACATGCTTCAACACCCCAGCATGGGCTTCTTGTAAGGCACATATACACCCACTAGTTTCAGCGTTCATCGTTCTTTGTTTTCAGTGATTATTGCGGTCTCTTTCTTGATATTTCTGACTGGGGTTCTTTGGTGAAAAAGAAACCAAGGAGGATCAGCTTTTGATTTTGGAGGGCTGGAGGAGGCTATAGTGCTGCAAGGAGTTAAGAAGATCACTGAAGATGAGACAAAACAAAGTATGCTAACAACTAATATCCATCCATTTTTCTGACGTTTGCTAAGTCTAACCAACTCAGACACACAGAGGCACATAGAAATGGGGTGTGGGTGGGCGTGGGGGTGGGGTGGGGGGTGTTGAACATGTCTGCAGAACCTTGGTAAGGTACCTTGCCATTTCTAACACAGAAATCATTCTCGGACAAGGGGTTTGAATGGCGTGGGGATTCAAATAAGGAAAAAGGCCACCTTTGCTTGCATGAATTTTACTGACTCCTTAACTGCAAGGGAAAAAAAATATCAAAGAAATATACACAAAAAGGGAGATTAGGTCCTCCCCTTTATGAGGTTTGAAACTTTCTGCAAATTAAAAGGGGCTTGTATTTATTTTCTCCTGCTGATCCTCAAAGATCTTGCTTTGTGATTTTGTGCAGCTTTATACACCACGGTCAGGCCTGCAGCTACTCTGGAAATGTTCCCTTCTTGGCCTATAAGATTCCAGCACCAGACCCTAAGAGTACCAATTCCTTCCCCTTTTAAACATCAACAATCTTTTAACTATTTGTATTTATCTACCATCTCTATAACATTATATCAAACTCTTCTTCAACTTCCTTCCTATATAAGTCTCTAGCGGAGCAAGGGCTCTTTGCAACTTCTGCTTCTGAAATTATAAGGCTTGAGCTTTTCCCTCAATAAGTGCCTTTCGGAGCTTTCTTGGAAATTGCTGATTTTTTTATTAAAGAAATGGTTTTTTAGGGTAATGGCAATGACAGACATTTGACTTATTTTGTTGGGGTGGTTTGTATCGTTAATACAGGGAAGCTCAAGATCAGGAGAAGAGAGTACTGATTCAGGATCAGCTGTGAACGCACTGTCCACCGCCAGGTTGGAGCCCGAGTCTCCTGTCAGTAGAAAGACATCCGATCAGGACCACCGCCAGCCACCACAGATGAACACCGGGAGTGGAGTTGATAGCCCGAGAACTGGCGTTTCACAGCCTCAACTAACTGCCAAACCAGCCTCAGAAAAGGTTTTCTGTACATTTTTTCTTCACTACTGTCATATATTACTCTCTTCTTTTCATAAGCCCAACAACACTGGAAAAAGGTGCATCTTTTATTGATATATTCTTCATCCTCATCACACTCAACCGCTCTCTCTCTCGCTCTCTCTCTCCTCAAGTGCCAAATCCCAACAAATTGCACGAAGATATGCATTCAGAGGCCATATAGTACTTGAGTTACTGAGGGATTCTCTCTGGTTTTTTCTTTTCTGGCATGTAGTCAAGAGAAAAGCAGAATCTTCACAGTGGTAATAATTTATATCTTCATTAATTCATTATTAATATAATAAAATAATAATTAGGGGGGCTTATGCACTCAAGACCTGAAACTGAAGTTTAAGTCTTAGTTCATGATTGCTTACATTTCTCCCATTCCAAAAAACTGCTGTTCCAATCTTTTTGAAAAGCTTTCTGGGATCTTTTGCAATTTTATGGGAAAGAGAGAACCCAATCTAAGAGAACATAGGGCAAGGGATGGAAGGGAATAAACATTTCATTGGCCATCTAGATGCCATCCCCCATCATCATTGTTTTCAAGAAACAGTGCACATATCAACATCAGGATCTCCTGAAAATACCAACATATTCTCTAATAATTACAAACTTCGTTTGTTAAAAAAATAAGATCAGATCTTGCAAAAGATTCTGCCCTCGTTGACACATTATCCACCACCCTAGTCTCCATTTCTGAAAATGGATTAAATAGAAAAGACTTACAAACACACCGTGAAATTGATATATTTTGGTTGCTAGCCGTTAGTGACTATTATATTATTTATTATGCTTAAATAATTATTTTTCTTGAAATCATTTTAAAATTATGCAGAGAAAGGGGCCTGGTTATAATTCAGAGAAAGTGCTTGATACCAAGGTAAAGAAAAAAGAGCTAACCCACATTATTAACATGCATGCATGGACTAGAATTTAGAGCGCACAGGCTTTTACAATGTCTTGAGAATTTTGTTCTCTTGTTGCAGACACAGAGACGTTTAGCCCAAAATAGGGAAGCAGCCAGGAAGAGCAGGCTCAGGAAGAAGGTAAAGAGCCAGTTTTTCGTCCTTTAGCAAATGTAATTTTGTCAACAGTTATTTTAGTGGTTGAAATTCCACCTGCCCACATCTACCCTTTTATAGACCACATATTTATATGTATACAAATATATACATATATATATTTTTTTTTTTGCAGGCCTATGTGCAGCAGCTTGAATCAAGCAGGATCAGGCTCACTCAGCTAGAACAAGACCTTCAGAGGGCAAGGTCACAGGTAATTGATATTTATTGTAGGCACAATAAAGAATTCTGAAAATATATATTAAAAAATGCTCACTATTATCTCTATCTCACTGTGGTCAACAGGGACTTTTCCTGGGAGGAGTTGGGGTAGCAAGTGGGAATATTACATCTGGTATTTTTTTTCTCTTGCATGTAATTTTACTAAACTGCCCCTTTTGGATTGCAAAACAAGGGAATGGTTTACTGAAACCTTCTCTTTCTTGTTCAGTGAACTTTTAAAGTCACCTTTTTGAGCTTTTCCTTTCTAGTTTCCACAGCGCAGATTCACTTGACAGTTTAACAAATACATTAACATGTCAAACCTTTTAATTCTTGAACTCAGTTGAAGTTCTTCCGGCTACTGATTCGCAGTTGTCGCCATGGGATGCTTGGTCTGAATCTTCAAGAGCCTTAGCATATTTGTCCAATTCAGAAAGCATCAAATTTCAAGTCAAACTGAGCTTTTATTTTTACCTGAGACAAAGCAATTATGCATTTGATTTAGAAGATTTTAACTTCTCCATTTTCCTACAGATGTCTACTACTGTTTCAAGAAAAAAAAAAAAAGAATCATTGTGAATTACAAGCATGACACAGACTTGCATGTTGCAACTTTTACTCAGAGAGACTAATGGTGTCCCAGATGTTGTTATCTTGGATTTTATTTTTCAACCATCTGGCTTGTTTGGCCTGTTTGTGCAGATATTTGGAAAACTTTTGAGTTCAATCAATTACCTCAAATGTGCCCACAAACTCTTCATTTCTGGCACCAACCCTTTGTAGCTTAGCAAAAGAACAACTGTCTAATTATGAGAATAAAAATATAATAATCATACAAAAGTAAAGGAGAAAAGTAAATGTTAGTGGTTACTAGCGCTGGTACTTGTCGTCTTATGCTTTGTTCGGTAGTGTCATTAGTCCATGCATCGACCAATCTAAGATAACGTGCATGAGAATGTAGAGGTAATTAATAATGAGATATGTAAATTGATTTGTTACAGGTGGTGCCGTATTCGACATGGAATATGCGAGATGGTTAGATGATGACCACAGGCACATGTCCGAACTCAGAACCGCATTGCAAGCACATTTATCTGATGGTGATCTGAGGATAATAGTGGATGGATACATTGCACACTATGATGAAATTTTTCGCCTAAAGGGAGTTGCTTCTAAGTCTGATGTCTTCCACCTGATCACTGGAATGTGGACTACGGCCACAGAGCGATGCTTCCTGTGGATGGGTGGTTTTAGGCCTTCTGACCTAATTAAGGTTCTCTGCTTAGTTTCTATTCTTCTTCATTATCTTAATATCATCCTTTCCTTTGTCTTGCTTGCTGCCTTGATTATGATTCAATGTTCTTGGTATCTGGAATAGATGCTAATCACACAATTAGACCCTTTAACGGAGCAGCAAATAATGGGGATATATGGTCTCCAGCAGTCCTCTCAGCAGGCAGAGGAGGCTCTTACACAGGGATTGGAACAACTGCAACAATCTTTGATTGATACTATAGCCACTGGTTCTGTGAATGATAGCATGCATCACATGGCTGTTGCATTGGGCAAGCTTGCCAATCTTGAAGGCTTTGTGAGACAGGTACTTGGACATCAATCTTGTGATAATCTTTTCTGCATTTATATCAGTCCCATTAGAGAATAGGATGACTAAAAAAAAGTGAAGTTTTACCCAGGCCACTTTTTGTTGGGCCTATACAATTAGTCCTTTATTTGAAGGTAGTGATCTGCACTGTGGTTTGATGCTAGCAATGTTTTCATCAACTTGTGAGAGAAGTGATAAGAAAGCAAATCTTGGGAACTAATGCAACAAAAGGAAAGTAGCCAAAGAGGAAAGCACAATGAAAATGTATCTTTATCCTACTTTTTCACTTTACATTTTCTTTTCTTTTATGTTGATGTTTCAAGAACCCTTGTTTTAATGAAAAACAGAAAAGAAGAGAAATAGCATTTTATATATCCTTTCAAGGCTGTGTAAAGGAGTGAGCTGTTGTTCGGACAGCACAAATTTGCTTCATCAAATTTACCTAGTATTAACCTGTAATTACCAAAAATCCTTCTGATGCTTCGCCTTTTTGTCAAAAGTTCATACTTTATACAATATATGATAATAATGGATCTTTTAGAATGAGTTGTTGGGCACACTAAACCCCAACCGAAAGAGACTGGATGAATATTCCATCTATCGGAGGACTTTATTTTGTCACTGTGGCCATACTTTACACATACCTGGTGGGAATAGAACACTTCCTCTTCAAGGAACTAGCTTTTGGCAAATGTCTTTATGAAATTTGCTTTTCTTGAGCAGAGTAAATCTTGACTGATAATTACATCTTGGAATTATATGACAAATTAATCCACCTGTGGTGGAACCCCACTGATAATGGTGGTGACTGACCAATCAGAGGAGGGGAGTTCATCGAAAACAACTGTATGCTCATTAGCTAGATATCTGATCATGTTCTTTTATTGTATGGTAACTCAGGGATACATAAAGTTCTCAGCCCAATCTTCATTCATTCACCGCAAAGATGATTTGAGTAAAACTAGTTTGCAACGCAACATTGGTGTTCTAAATTAATGATTGGAAGAACCAGAATTTCTCTTCACAATAAGACAAGGAGGGTTTCAACCCCTTTGAAAGTTTGCTTAGACTTGTTGCCATGCGTTCTGCACTGTTGTCCTCAATTTCTTGTTGATGCCTATGCCTTTTGATAATCATATATCAGATCAGATGATAAAACATTTGTTTCAAACTTCAAGTGCATTCTTCACATGATCACTTTGTGTTTCCAATACAGGCTGATAACTTAAGGCAGCAAACGCTTCATCAGCTGTGCCGTATATTGACAGTCAGGCAAGCAGCCCGATGCTTCTTGGTGATCGGAGAGTACTATGGCCGGTTGCGCGCCCTGAGTTCCCTGTGGACGTCTCGGCCAAGAGAGTAAGATAGATTCATCTATCTGTCCAATATATGTATTTATAAACATTGCATGCCTTTCAACACCAATATTTTCTTCATAATTTTTATGGCATCACTTGGTACTGTGATTTTCAGGGCGTTGATTGGAGATGATAATTCTTGCCAAACAAGTACAGACTTGCAGATGGTGCAGTCTTCTCAGAACCAGTTCTCAAACTTCTGATCAGTTTCTTGGTTATGAGATGAATGGCCTCATGCTTGCTGTCCCCCATCAGTGAGAGATTGTGTAGGCTGCTTTTTATTGGAGAAGATAAAAAAGATAAAAAAGAGTTCTCTTCTATAATTTTTACTGTGGCTACTGTTATATTCTTATGCTATAATGTTCTCTTGTAAATGTAAATCAATATTTATGCAAATTTTCTTTGCAACTAATCGTTGGATCCAAAGCATATGTTTATTTTTATTTTTTTGTTGTATATTTTTAGGTTTGTTTTTTTATTGAGAATCATGTAAAACTATGAAAAAAAAAGGTTTAAAAGAGTGTTATACACTTTAATAGGGAACATAGGCAAAGGTTATGCTTGGAACCCAATTTTTAACTCAAAATACTTCATTTCAAATTTTACACTATTAAATATATAATTTTAAAAAATATGTATTTAAATTTAAATTTAAAATTATTCTCTCTTATATACAATTAATTGTTTTTCTTAATCGCTGTATTCTTTAACAATCAAATCAATTTTTATATATATCACATATATATATTTATATCTATTTTTATTTACACTTTAAAATATAATTATTATTATTATATATTATCATGCAATTAAATAAATTATATTATTCATCTCATCAAAATATTTATTATTATATATATTATATATATATATATATATTCAAACAAATTAAAGTATTCATTTCATCATAATATTCTTTCGAAATATATTATCTATCTCAACATTATTTTTACTAGATAACATTTTTAACAAAAACAGCTCTTCTAAACATAGCCAAAGAGTTTCACGGCCTATATTAAAAAAAAATTAGTGTAGAGTGGTTTTTTTCTTTAAATTAATGGTTATTTATAACTTAAATTACGATTAAAAGACTATTTTTGTTACTAAATTAGGATTAATAACTTTTTTAACATTTTTTTATTTCATTATTCTTGTCAAAATTTCATTTACTTCATTCTTTTTTTTTTAAAACTACATCGCACAAGGCAAAGGGACTATTATTAAAATACCCAAACTTTTTTCTTAGGTTTTACTTAAAATATTCCTTTAATTAAAGCAATGGGGTGGGTGACACTAATTATTGATCTGAGAAATTTTTGCCTTTTTTTTTTTTTGGAAAAAGATAAACAAATAAAATGGGGTTGCATGTTTGTTGGTATTTCATTAATATGAGTAGTTGTTAGGTAGGATTGGTTTTTTTAAGGCACAAAGGACAAAAGCAAAAGAGATTAATTCAAGAATAGGTTACGAGGCTTTGTCGTGGGTTTTTTTTTTGGCTCCTATCTATTTTTTATATATGAATATAAATCTTATCAAGGATTCTCGTTATGTTTATTTTGCTTCACATATAAAAAAATATACATAATTAATTATATTTTTTAAATCTTATTTCTTTTTCTTTTTCTTTTTTACTTTTATATAATTTTTTTAAAAATATATATATATATATATAAACATATGCTTAAAAGCCAAAACAAATTGTCTATCTTTTCCCTTATTTTATATTTCTATCTTATCTATACTAAATTATTAAGTTAATAAGACTTTATAATTACTTAATGTAAAATTATATAATTACCTTCATTCTAAATTCTTTTATTTCTTCTGTCATTTTTTCTTTCTCATCTCTTTTAACTTATTATTTTAATTTATATTTTCTCTTAAATTTCCTCTCACTTTAAATTCTTTTGATGTTTTTAATATTCTATTGAAAATGTTTTTTATACTTAAATTTTTAAAAATTTTATTTATATTATTTAAAATATAATAATTTTATAATTTCTAAATAAATTTACACACAAATAGAATGTGTTACTCTTACAAATGCGTTATTATACTAATAAAGATCTTTTTTTACCAAAAAAAAACTCATACAATTATCTTTATTTTAAAATTTTATATTTTTCTAATCTTGTCTTTCGCCCGTTTTCCCATTTGGTTTTTTTTTTTTTTTTTTATGTTCTCTCTTAACTTTTATCTCTTTTTAAATTTTTCTGACCATATTTCATTTTCTTATTTAAAACATTGTTTTGTAAAATGTAAAATGCACAATTATCCTTTAAATATAAATTATTTTATTTTCTTATATCATTATTTTTCCCTTTCCTTTTAACTTATTATTTTATTTGTAATTTCTTTCACTCTTTTCCAATATCTTGGTCTTTCTTCAAATTCTCATTTTATATGTTCTTTATATTCTCAATTTTAAAAATTTATCTTTAATATTTAAAATATAAATGTATGCAATTTTTACTATTTACTAAGAATTTGCACATAATTTGATAACATAATATGAGTCCACAGCACTATCCTTAATTAAGTATACACTAAATTAAAAGTAAACAAAATTTGTTTACTCCTCGTTTATAATATATATATATGTATACTTATATTATCACGGGAATAAATATAAGACCTTTTACTTGTAAATTTAATATGGCATAACTCTTATTAATTATTTGTTATTTATTTATCATTTTCTTTTAACTTCTTTTTTTATTTTGTTTTTTTCAAAACTTCTCTCTTTTCAATTTTTATCTTTCTTTTTTATTTTAAAATATTATTCATATATTTAATCAGTATTTGTGCAATAGTATTATAAAAGTAAAACTTTTTGGTTGCATGTTATAAATCTATAAAAGTATATTTAATTTTTATTTTTTATTTTTATCTTTTTAATTTTTTTCTTTTAACCTTTTAATTTTATTTGTTTCTCTCAAATTTCCTCTCTTTTCAAAAATTCTTTTTACACACGTAAAATTTATACTTTTACCAACATGTGTGTATAAATAAACAATGGCATCAATTACAACGAATGAAACAGTAGAATTAGAAATTTGGATGTTGGATGTATATCTTTTTAATAGTTGTATAAAATTAAGAAAGAAATAAAAAAAAATTTAAAATATATAATAAATTAAAATATATGTATTTTAAGATAAAATGAAAACAAACATAGCCCAAGTTCCTAGCGGAACCCCACACCAAATCAGTCCCATTCTTAACCCCGAATTTTATTTTAATATCTACAATAATTTAATCCAATATTATTTTTGTTCGAACTTATATGAAAAGGAAAAAAATGTGTCGCTGTCGGCGTGCTTTAGCAAATTACGTTGGTTAATTGGTAAGAAGGTGACCTGACCTTATCATTTGATTTAATTTAATCAAAATGTCCTTTTACGAATTAGGTTTTTGCAATCAATGGAGAAGTGTGCCCAAGTATTTTATTTAATTAATTATGATATAAAGTTTATTATAAAGCTGATAAGGTTAATTTGTGTGCTCCATCATCCCCATATATAAAGATGATTTTTTTGTTCTCTTAATTAAAAATTAAATATAATAATAATAATAATAATAATTTTTCTGGAGAATTTATATGCAGGGGTGGTTAACCAATTTACTAAGAAAAATAAATGATAAGAGTCAATTTAAGGGATATTTGTGTGATAGAACTTGAGACAATAAATTTACTTAGCAAACTTGGCTACTTAATTAAGAAGTAACATTTTGATATAATTTCTCTTTAAAAAGGGTTGGGTAATTAATTGGTTAACTTGTTAGACAATGTTGCAGTCAACTAGATGATATTTATTACCAATGTTCATTTCAGTCATGTTTTCATTGAGAAAGATGCACTCCAAATAATGTCAGCCATTGACCGAACTTACATTTCTTACGCAAATCTATTTATAAATTATAAAGTGATTTTATTTTAAAAAACATTTAAAACCAAAAGTATAAAGAACATTTAAATAATAAAGTAAAGAAAGTTGAAAAAATTGAAAAGGAAAAACTTTAGAGAGAACAGAAATAAAAAATGTAAAAATAAAAATAATAAAAAATTAAAAAGAATCGTGGATAAAAATAGTCGTGCAATTTTATTCTGTACCACTAACAATCTTTATTAATTTAATAATAATAACAACAACAGCCGTAATAATAATTGGGTGGATAAGGCCGGCCTAATTGTACTAAATTCTATGTTAAAAGAGTCCCATTTATTGATGATTGAAGGTCCAAAATTTAGATTTAATTGCCGACAGCATCAGAATATTAGGGTGTCCTCTTATTTTTGTTCACTTTCTGTTAGCATCACAAATGTTGACATTTGTGTGTGTGTGTGTGTGGTTTTCTTCAGTACTCTTCCTTTTATGAAAAGGAAATGATTTATGAATTACTTTATCAAGACCCATTCATTTATATATTTATTTATATTTGAATATATGTATAAAAGAATAATAATATGACAGTATATAGAAATAATTAGATAATATGACAATATATCAAAAAAATAATTAATTTATATGATATAAGTATATATAAATGTAAGTATGCGTATAAGTATTGATTTGATTATAAATATTATTATTATTATTATTATATATATATTATATATATATATATATTCAAAATAAATAAAAGATTTAAAAATATTGAACATTACCTTTAACCAAAAGACCACATCCAAACATAGCCACTGAGAATTATGATAAAATAACAAAGTGTTGAAACTTTTTTTTTTTTATATGTTCTTAAAAACAATATTAGCCTCATGTTGTTATTAATTGAATCTAAACATCAACCACTTCAGCTCTGCATTGTTCACACATTTTTGAGTCTTCCTTTTCATTTCCAATTACATGATAATTCCACAAGCCCTTGGCCAAATGAGTACTGCATCATTAACAACTCACTGTAATTATGGGTGGCTTTGGTTGGAGTGAAAAAAAAAGGTATCTTAATTGCAACAAAGTATGGTTATAATGAGAAAATAAATTTAATCACATTAAATATTTAAACTTATTAAACTTGATGGTTGAAGATGAATTAATTCATACAAATCTTTTTGTCCTTCAAATTAACCATTTGGATTATTGTAATTACATTTGACAAAGAGACCATGGTTGCAGGATAAATAATTTCTACTCGACATTATGATAAAATAATCAAAATGTTAAAGACTTGTTTGACTTTATATCGTTAATTGATTGAGTTGTTAAAATACAGATGTTGTAGTCTAGAAAATAAATACAATTACCTTAAACAATCAAGCTTGTTAAATATAATTTTCAAGGATTAATATATGCATGCAAATTTTTTTGTTCTTCAAAATACTAACCTAGATTAATATCTCATCATATAAGAACATCTAATTAATTCGTATATAATTCAAAGTGAACATAGTCTAAAGATATAATTTTAATATTTTTACTTTTATTTCTATCTATTCTCTTTTAATATAATTCTTTACCTTTTTTTCTCATATTTTTTACATCTCCAAGTTCGTTCATTTTACCTCTATTTTATTTTGTTAAAATTATTCTCATTTATACTTATTTTGGAAATAAATTTATATTTACTATAGTTTATTATAATAATTAAACTTTATTATAAAAAAATATTTTTTGCACTGCCATCATTATTAGCTATGACGAGCAAAATATTGGGGCTAAAAGTTTCAAAATCTATTCTAAGTGAATAGAGTTTATAGGGTATGCTTTGAGTTATTAAACATAACCTTTTCTGTGAAATTTTTTGAGAACATAATTTGAAAGTTAATGAAATAAGTAAATTAGTGAACAATAATAAAAAATAAAAAAAAAAAGCAAAAGAGATTAGATTGTCCAATTTGATCATCTGCATTAAGTGCGCCAAGATTTTATTGGAAAAGAATAGTATTGCGTTAATTAAAAAATATTTATATATTAAACCTAGTTTAATTAAAGTGATCCGTGTATATATTTTCACTTATCACTAAACAAGATAATTATGATTAAGTTTAACAACAAAAATTCATCTCGCTAAATTCTCATAGACTTGAAAGTATTGAGAGTTTTCTTGTGTTTCCATCTTTTGCTTGAAATTATTCAAATTGAAACGATAAATTTTTTAAAATATAAATATAATGTTATTAGTATTCAAATCATTCAATAATACCACAAACCTGTGACAAGATTTGGAATTTACGTATTTAATTATTCAATTCGGAATGTATACCTTAAATTACTCAAATTAATGAAAATCATGTAAACTTTCCATGGGCAATAGCCCATTTGCAACTAAATTGGTTAAAGCCCATTTAACAGTCTATCCTATTTTGTCAGTCTTTCGTACTGAATTGGACTCGTGTCCAGATACTGCATATTTGTCCAACTATTTTAAAACTTGACCAAAACTAAGTTTTAGTAAAGTTTAAAAATTAGAATTATAATAAAATAAAATAAAATTGGTTGAATATTCAAATTAAATAAACTAGTCATGATGTAAGAAAATTAAACGGTTCAAATTTATAAATAAATAAATTTTTAAATCTTATTTTTCTTCTTTTTAATTCAAATTTTGTTTTCTTTATTATAGCCCATCTTTGATTTATTCCCGCACGTAAAGGAAATTTTATGAATCAAGCGAATTTTTTTTAGAATATCTAATTAATGTTTAATTAAAACTATATGTAGGCCTTATTAAAGTTCTATTATATTTTGATTAAATATTTCAAGGAGGTGTAGTTTTTGTCTACTTGGATTTTATTAATTGAATTAATATTTATTGTTTGTATTTTTGTGGTATTTTAATTAGATTAGTGCAATATATTTAACTACGAATAGTAATTAAAAAAGTTTAAAATTATTATTTCATATATTTTTATTATATTAATTGATATTTATAATATGAATATTATGTTTCTTATTTGACAACGATTAAACAACTTAGATGAACCAAGGCGAACTTAATCTATCAATTTATTATTATAACCATAGGAGTATAGAACTACAGTCTGTAGCCATGCAGTCTATGTGGGCTCTTTTGTGCACCCACACCATACGATTACGACTAGCTGAGAGAGGGCATCTAGAAGGGGGTATTTTGGTGACGAATAATATTGGGTGAGGATTGTGTTATAAAGAATTATAGATTTAGAAGAAAGCTTTGAAAGGATGAATAATATCAAAGTTGAACCGCCTAAATTTATAAATAAATAGACATTTAAATTTAAATTTTATTCTTCTTGATTTAATTTTTACTTTTTATCTGAATTTATTTTCTATTTATTCTTTTTTATATAAACAAAATTTATGAATCAAAAAAGTTATCTTTCAAAGATGTCTAATAATTTTTAGAATTAAACGCATTTTGAATATATAAAATTTTATTAGAATTCTATTATATTTTGATTAAATATTTTAATATCACATATATATATATATATATTTTTTATATTTGTACATTTATTTGTTGAATTAATATTTATTGTTTTAATATTTATGGTATTTTTATTGTATTAGTGTAATAAACTTACTATTAATAACAATAATAATTAAAAATATTTAAAATTAGATTTAAGTATTTTTTTTATTAATGTTCATTATTTTAAATATATTAATAAATATAAATATCACATCATCAATTTCCCCGTAGACCACCGGGTCAAAATACTGTTGATCGGCCAATCAAGAGGAAAAATTAGCTTGGAGATTGTCTGTGCAGTTAAACTGAGCTTTGATATCAATTTTCCAGAGTCTCATGCAAAATATAGCTAATGAGAGAGAACACAAGGCAACATAATAATGTAAACTCCACATTTAGCATTCTATGCTATCTGATGTGAGATCCAAGTGTATATGTGGTCTGCAAGATATATGTAAAACGAGGATTCAACTACTGCAATGTCTTTCACACCCGAAGGTTTCTTGGAACAAATTGAATGACACTTTATACATACATAAATACACACACACACACACACGTATATGTACATCAACCCCATCGATCAAACTACAGCTTACAGGATCATCAAACATTCGATGATCAAGAATGAAAAGAATGACAACTAGCTGGCCATTGCAGTTCTGTACAGTGGAGGATCTTCTCCAAGAAAGAGAGACCTCAAGATGGCTTCGCACACAGCGCTATCATAAACGAGCAAATGCCCTCCATCAGGGACTTCATGATACCATATCCAAGGGAGCCTCCCAGACACATACCTTTGTAATTGAACTGGCACAACCTTGTCCTCCTGACCCTGCCATATATGAACTCTGCACTTCCTTTCGGGGTACGGATCGTACAGGTCCATGGGATCAAAGTCCCACTTGCCCAAACCCACTATGACATCGCGGCATATGGAGTCAAACACACTTCGGTTCCTTATCTTGTTCTGCATTGTCAAACAAGATACACATTTTGAGCTAATCTGAATGTTAACAGATGGTCGATCATCAGCTGATCCATTCGATGAGCAGTTGTGTTTCTTTTCTTTTACCTAGCATGGATGAAGTGAAGACTACCTGGCTGAACAGTTGATACCCGGGCGTGTTCTTCAACACCTCCAAGTCCTTTCTACTGAAGAATGCAGGGTTTCTGTCAAGGGCATTAGATGAGGGGAACATTTTCTGAGTTAGCCACCAATGCAACAATCCGCGAGCGTGGCGTGCCGCAAAAACTGTCCACCGGGAGAGGCCCTTGCGATAGTCATCCTTCGTTAGCTCCTTGGGAAGAGAGGGCCACCGATAGTTTATGTATGGAACGACGAGTGCAATGCCCGATAGCCTAAGAGCACAATCACAGACGATGAAGAATGACAAGAATTAACATTGTGCTGAAAAGCCTAATTGCAACCATCAAAGCAGTCACCTCAGATATGTACCTATCAGGTATTCTTCTTAGGCAACTCCAGACAGGATAACATCCCAGTGACACCCCAAGGACATAAAATTTTGAACCCAATTGCAGTTTATCAGCAAGTTCCTCTATGTCTGATGCTTCACTTTTTAGTGATCTTTTGGGATTTGGATCACTTTCCCCATATCCAGCTCGGTCGAATAGAAGAAGGTATATCTTCAACTCATTTAAAAGCTCCTGAAGGCTAAAATAATATTAGGGAGACCTCTTAACACTTCTTGAAATAACATAACAATTAGACAGAACCAGATACACATTCCTACTGTCAGCTTTATGCAGATAGAAAATGTAGAAGCTTTTTCAGATGTTCCAACACAAGTGCTATGTATTAGTAATGATTTCCTGACAGAAAGCCCAAGCAGAAACTTATGGTGGAGCCTTCAAAAATTCTTGTAATTGCTGTATATCATTTTTCATAAAAATAAAAATAAAAAATACAGACAATTATTGGGGAGATTAACAAAAGGGAAAGAAGTTCGTTTACTGGGGATGCCATAAAGTTCATTTCTTTGGAACTGCCAAAGCCATGAACAACAATAACTTGGTAACTGGCCATATTCTTGGGGACACCTCTCTCCGTATATGCTAAGAGTCTGCCATCACTCAGCCTGATCCTTGGTGAACCGCATACTTGTCCATCAACTGACAAAGCCCCGCCATTTTCAGATGGAGGAGCTGGCAGTGTGGGCTGCTTCACGACTCCCAGACAGCCCATCATCAAAATTGCCACTTTCTTGAAAACCATTTCTGCTACCGAAATCTTGGGAGTATGATATCAATATGCAAAATTAATTCAAGATGAGATTTTATTCTCAGCCCACCACACGAAATGATATATGGGACTCTTCACGGTTTGTTCCTTCAAACTCTTACAGGATGAGGTTGTCTCAAGGCCTTCTTCTGCTCTGCCTGAGTTCTAAAATGACAGCTGACACGGTTTGAAAAAAGTGGGGTTTTAATTATTGACTGTAAGCAGTTAGGGGCTCCGTGTTGCAAAAATTTATCATTGCTCAACATCATTGAAGAATTGGTTTCAGGATTAGAGCATTGTGACGTCAAACTACGGACACTTCTAAGGGAATTGTGGGTAAGGGTGCACTCAAAATGGGCGGCCAATGACTGTTAGGAATAGATTTCTTTATTGCTTCATTACAGCGTTGTTTAATTTATGGTGAGTTACACATCCACCATCTATAAATTGACCTTCCATGTGTAGTTCAAAATCCTCCAACGTTTGCCACCTAGACAATTGTTCATTTTACATATATCCTTTGGGACAATTTATAAGATAATGTCTTATAAATAATTCACATAAGTGTCTCACCCAAAAGAGAAAAGGAATGGTCTATTGGGTGTGTGTTTTCTTCTTTACATTACATAGAAACATTGCAGGTCTTTCGCAGGAAATTCAATTTCTAATATAGAAACGATTAATTGATTAGATTTATGGTTCTTTTCTTGAAATTCTGATAAGCTTTGATATATTATTAGGAGAAAAAACAAAATTATTTATCGCGTAAGTAACGTGCTATACTATTGATGACATATCTAAATTTGCCTTTGGAAAACTGTTTCCTCTAAGCAATTGTATTTATACTTAAATTTGTTTTCCGTGTTACTTGTACCACTTTCACACTCTTTCTCGTGATTCTGGTCAAATTTAATTTTATCATTATTATTAATTTTAATTTGATAAAGGTACATGCTTCTGCAGTCAATTCAAATATCGGAATCATGAAGTATGGTTTATGCCAATGTCTAAGAATATTCTAAATGTGCCACATCCTATTCGATTATCATCTGTTGTATCTTGTCCTTAGTTTCAAGTACAATAATTTTATTTGTTTTCAAATTATCCATCCTCAAAAAACATACACTTAATTATTATACTTTTTTTATCTCTTTCTCTTTCTTATATTTACACAATTTTTGAAATAAAAATACCTAAAAACAAACACCATAATTACAAAACAAACAAAGCCTATGTTTTTTTTTTTTTTATCCACAGCACACTAAATTTGCAACTCATTATATTGTCTTGGCTGTGATAATTTGAGGTGGAGCTATACGCCATACTAATCAGATACCTCCTCAAGTTATCCACACACACACACACACATATTTGGTTATCCACATATTGGATTTTTAGAATTTAAGGGGGTTTCATTTTGAGTACCTTTGGAAAGGAAAATAAACAGCTAGGTTCATTTCAAATTTTGACGTGTGCTTTTAAATATTTTTGCTTTAAAAATTATGTAAAAATAAGAGAGAAAAATAAATAAAATTTTAAAAGTGTAATAATTGAGTGTATATTTTAATGCTGATAAATTTGAAACCAAACATAGCTAAAGTATTTTTTAACGAACTCACAGGTTTTTCAATGTTTGGTAGATTTTTGCAATTAAAATTTGAGCTACCCTAAATGCGCACTGTTCTCAACAACCAAAAGCACATTTGGTAAGGAGAATTGAGAAGCATACACAATGATCCAGAGTTTCCCACTTGCCCTGACAGTCCGATCAAATTCATTGCTTAAACTTTGATCAATGCGTGGATTCTCAGTTCCCAGCCCTCCACAGAATACATAAAAATAAATGAACTTACAGAGTCAAGTCTCTCAGTGTGTGCCCTGATCCTGATGTGGATGCACTGTCATGACCATCACGAGTCTTCAATTCTCAACACCAGGGATCCGCACAAGGGCTCGCTTCACTGGCATTTTCATGAATTTGGATGCGAATTTTACGCGTGAGTGGCGTAAATATATACATGCTTTCATTACAAATTTGTTTGTGTGCGTGTTGTCTATGAGCTGGTAATAGAAATATGAAGTAGATACCCCTTTGAATTTCTGTAATTTCTTCACCCTTTGCTATGAATTTCTCCTGAATCATAACTGGGAATCATCGTAGCAGCTCTCGTTGGTATGGAAGAAACATAACAGAGATAGGAAAATACTTGCCTTCTTCAGCATGAAATTTGTATAAACATACGGGTTTGCTATTTGTTGCATCTGTGGGCATTGGAGGACACAACTTAGGATTGAAAAGGTAGCTAATTTGTGGTGCATTGAATTAATGTTCATGTATGAGCAAAAATTAACAAGTCAAATATTGATGTTTCGTGGAACTAATAGCCTCTTAAGCAGGAAGTTAGATGAGCTTAAACTGTCAGAACTCTCGGATCATATATGTACTTTATGGAAGTTACGAAATTGTTTAGTTCAGACATTGTTCAGTTATTGTCCTATGTACGTCAACATTCAGGCAATTCAAAGTGAAAATATTCGAGGGAAAATCCGTCAGATTACCACTAAATCCTACAAAATGAAGAGAGAGTCGGTACTTAGTTCGTCCAAAATGGGAATGGAAACGAAGCAGTGACTGAGCTCTGATCGCACAAGTACAAATATAACATTGCAACAAGTCCAGGATGACGCAAGTTAGGGGAACAGCAGTGACTTCAAATAGTTTAGGCGATTCATTTGAACTGACTAAAGCCAATTATGAAGCAAGTATTGGTTGGTTGACCAAGTTATTGGCCTGATATGCTATTAAACCCTCAAATCTTTACTATAAACTCGGACAAGATAGATTCTGTGAGCATGCCGAAATCTTACATCGTGAATCCCTTTTCAATGAACCTGTGTATCTCATGTTGTTAGAGGTTATTACTTTCAAAAAAGGACTGTTCATGGACTCATTAAAGACAATTTCATCCAATTGTTCTTAAACTTTCAACTCTCAGTTCTGCTTATCTATCAGCTTTCGTAGAAAAACAGTACCTTATATATCCGCCCACGTTGATAAAAAGGTTAACTGACTAACCTCAAATGGTATCACACTCTAGAGACTTGCTAGGGTAAGGAAGAAGGGAGAATTTTACATAGAGTACCGGAGCGAATTTGAATCACTGCTTATCCCACTCTAGTCTATTCAAAAACATGAGAACGAACTAATGCTCTCTTCAGGTATCGCAATTGAAATGCACAATTCGACTTTCGGTGGGGTATAATCTAGGATTCCATGCAGATTCAAAGGTGTAAAATAGTAATTTGAGCATTGTTTCAAGAAAATGTGCATTCCCCCCTTTGTAAATATTCCACCCCAAAATTTGCTTTTAATTTAAAACGGTCAATGAATCAGAATAAGTAATTGATGAGATTCGCACAGTGTAGGTTTACTTTGTGTGAATCCACTTGCCAAAGATATTGGCGTTCAGTTTGTACTACCAGGCACGGTGATTGGCCGTAAAGAAGCAAGAAGAACTGCAAGCATATATGGCTTCACAAAAGTTGAACTTTCATGCAAATTCGCAAGATAATACCAACATGACAAATATTAATCCAGCGGCAACGTTTAAGATGTGAGTGTCACCTATTGACCGTGCTGATTGGGTTGTTAAGTAAATCCAGTGGCTAGAATATACCAGGCAATGGCAACTTTGCCTATTAGACCAGCATCATATATGGCAATGTTCTGGTCAATGGGTCCTAACATCCTCGGTCCAGATGTGATTCAAAAATGTCCTTTTAATTTGGATAGGGTTTTGCAATTTGTCTTTGAATTGAATTTTAAGTAGAGATGCTCTGTATCACCAATAGAACCAAATACAGACAAGATTACGGGATGGCAGCCACATGCGTGAGTGCCTGTTGAGAAAACATATGAACCCGTCAATGTAGGAGAAATTTTATGTTCATTTGTCTTGTTACTGCTACCTCTCAAATGATAAGCATTATAGATGCAAGTGTAATTCATTACGGAAACTACCAAACAAAGTCATGATAGGGCGTGGTGGATATTGAAATTAAGTTTCACAATTCATTTTGCGATGCATAATGCAGTTTAATTAAATTACTCAAGTTGTGCTGAGTCTAACAGTTGACTATTAGGTACTTAAAGCTCAAATCTACGGTAGCATCTGCACAATAGATTTGGTGCACACAAAGCGTGTTTTTCTTCTTCCTGTATACATGCAAGCTAAGTTGATGTAGGAGGCATCTATCTACCTGGAGACAGGTGTATTTTTTCATTGCTGATTTCTTTTTAGCATTTGGTGTTTGGTTATATATCAGCTTGGGAAGGCCATAGTTTGCTCAGATGGTGCAGCCGAAGCATCCAGATATGGTCACAGCAGGTGACACGCCAGAGGGCTTTTTGGTATTGGCGATATTGGTGGTTTTATGCAAGTGGGAGATACTTGGGCAGTCCCAGACTAGGGACTCCCACAGGCACATGAGGGTGGGACCTACCCATTGGCAGTTCCGGGACTGCCCAAGTCCCACTCTATACAAGTAATAGGGTGAACAACAAACAGAACTCACAACTCCCCCAGGCGTATATTAATTTCTTCCTCCACCAGCAGTCTCGAGATGTCAGCTATTTGCTTTCATCACAACTTCTGGTTTGAGTTGCATTTCACTTGCATAGGATTTAACCTCACTGGAGGAAAATAAATAAGTAAATAAACCTCAGGTGATGGGGTAGGCAGAAAGAGAATAGACGAATCATATTAAGTTCACATGGAAGGATGATATTGAAGTGCCCTATAGTAGGCTAATCCCCTCAGGGCACAAGGATGATCACCCTAATTAGAATGTAGGCTAATCCCCTCAGAGCACAAGTATGATCTCCTTTTAAGTAGAATGTATATGCGATCTATGATTCGCAACAGTTAATTTGCAACAACTGTCTAATGTTTTATTCCACTTTTATTCTTGGTCAGATCAGCACAAGGTTCTTAGTGGTTGTGAATTCAAAGAGAAGAATGTGGAATTGGCACAGCTAAGTAGAAAGGCAACACAAAAACACAACTCCAGCAGAATATCGAGCAAAAGCAGAAAGGCATGAATAAAGAAAGTAACTCAAGTCAATTTTCTTACATAGAGGGGTAGTAAACCATATCCTTTTTTGTTCCCTTCTTTTGCTAGCTAGAAGTTTTAGGTGAAAGGTTCATTTTGCCATTGTTTAAGCACAGACAAAATATTAATGATGACTTATTTTTAGTTATCTATAGTCACAATATCAGAGTCAGTCCAGGTGTGATATAACTCCTGTAAGTTGTGCATGCAAATATTTCTAGTTGCAATGACTTAATTTTTCAATTTCTATCAACACATGACATATGCACACCAGCAGAACACTTGAATTCCGACAGCATTATCATCTATTAATAACTTCACTGAAATGGGAACGCCATGTCAGCTACCTGCCACCATATTCTTGCACCAGTAAGTGAAAATTTGCTTAGGACAAACTAGCCTAGCTTGATTTCCAAACCAGGATCCAGAAGCTACACCGTTTCAACAATCCCTGATCATGAATCTAAAGCCTCAATCAGCAGGTAATAAGGGGCAGAATCTACATAAGACAAACCCGAGTTGGGTAATAAATGCTAGTGTATCATCGAGTGGCAGCCAAATACAAGAAAAAGGTTCTGTGTAATTCTTTTAATTCACTTTACAACTAAGTTACGACAAGATTATCCAGGCAAACATTGGGCTGATAACAATATGCTATTCTTTCAATTCAAATCTTTCACCAGGGATGCAATTCACACGACAAGAATAACCAAGCAAATACTTGACGTGGAAATCAACTAGTACTAAATAAGCCAAACTGATCATTGAGTGAAAATGTCAATGATACATCACAACAGGAGGGAACTCGAACTTGTCCGAGATGAAGGGTATTACCTGTGCCCTCTCCATCAAATCCCGATAAAAGTCATACTCCGCTTCATAATCGTGCAGCGTGAGCTCAGCTTTCTGGCTGCTATGGTAGTGGTGCTTAGCTGATTCAGTCTTCCCAAAACCAAACACGCTAACGTTCTCGCAAACCCCCAACGCAAGCATGATCGCCTGCATACCCGATGAGTAGTGGAAGTTGGCACCCTCATGAGCGGGCCCCCATTCCTCAAAATCCTTCCCTGTCACCTCCACAAACCGTTTCAACGAGTAGTACTTCACAATCCTAGCACACAACACATCAAACCGTGGATCCGTGACGATCAATGGGGCTTTATGGGAAGAATTACACACCAAGTAATCAAAGAAATGAGCAGGCTGGCACATATACATAACCATAGGCACATTACTTCCATAAGGATGGCAAAAACAGCCTTCCCTACGGGCACACAAATGCAGTATGTTACTATTGATGAAAGACATGCTAGTTTTGGATCCCACATTGCGCTCAAAACTCGTAGTCCTGGCGTTGTTCAACCGAATCACCACTTCATGACTATCAATCAACTTACCATGATTATTCTTCAATAGAATTCCACTATTCCCCACCACAGCACAGCTCTTATATTTTCTCTTTGAATCCTTTCTCCCATTATACTCATCAATCAAAACCTTAACCCCATTCACCAAATCCGACATCGCATCCGAATAAAACCTTCGATTCCTCGACCAATCGCCCAAATACCTCCTAAAACTCAACCAAAGCCGATAGAACTCCGGCGGCCGGAGCTGCAACGGAAGCCCCCTAGCCGACCTCAGCCTCACATCAACACGATACTTCCTAGAAGACAAAAACGACCTCTGCCGACCCCGGTTTCTGAAATTCCCTTCCAACAACTCCTCAATCTCCTGCTTCAATCTGGCCTCGCCAATATCAGTGGCAGCGTATTTCAAAAGGGTCGCGTTAAACACCGGCTTCTCAGGGGCCAGAACAGTTAGGCTTTCGTGTTTCATCTGAAAAGATCCAATCTGATGGAGCACGACTCTCACCGCGAGAGTGCCAGCCACCGCCAGGAGCAGCAAAATGCCGTACAGAGTACGCAGGCTGCACTTCATTGGAGTAGTATATTATTAACTGGGCTGGTGGAGAAATTACCAACGGATCTCAAGCTGGATACGCTAGAGTTGGCGGTAGATTATGTGCAGGAATTTGGAGGAGATAAGACGGGATCTGTTCTGATTCATGTTCAGCGAGAAATCTGAGGGTAAGAGCACAACATGAGCTGTAAAATCCAAGACTCTTGAACAACGTAAAACGTTGAATCTCGGCAAATAACCGTATCAGTCTATAGCAAGGGGATTCCCACACAGACTGGGGTGTGGGCGGCCGGTGATGGGATCTGTCATCAGAGAGAGAGTAGGGAGCAAGAAGTGGATGATAGACCTAAGTGAGAAGGTTCACACAACTTTAGGAACATGTAAATATAAATTACATGTTATTTAATTAATACCAAAGGATTAGTTGCGTGTGCTTTGGGGTGTGACTTTGAGCTTTCAGCTGTCAGCTTTCTTATTTAGTTTTCTAGAAAATTTATTTGACTAGGAATCTTGGGGAACGTTGGATTTATAGTCACTAATTTGTACCTTGATATAAAGATTCTACACATAATTACAAATTATACCTATTTTTCATTTAATATTATAAAATTATCTCTTTTATATTTTATAAGTATACATTTTTCTCTTTTCCTAATGTTTTGATGGAAATTAATGATCACATTAAAAAGTAAATTAACTTTTTAAATTTACACTTGATCTTCATTTTTAAAAATTTTTGTTCTATTTTAATGAAAATAATGCCCTTCATAATATGTCATATTTAATGATGTTTTGTTTGTAATAAATTAGAATTTTAAACAAAACATTTACAATTAATATGTATTTAAGCCTATTTTTTTATTTTTAACCAAAACTTGGATTCATACAACATAATAAAAAAATGGTTAAACTTTTTATGATATAATCAATTTTCATTTAAAATATTAATAAAAAAAAAAGAGGGTGTAAATATTTCATACATGGAAAAAATGATTTTGTAATTTCAAAAAGAATAAGGGTTAATTTGTAATTATACTAATTTTTTGGAGGATATTAATGTAATTAATTTTTTAAAATTATAACACGTGTCACGGTGCACTAGATCCGACTCTTCCGCTATGTTCGGGAGAGAGGTTTTGTGAAAATGAGTTGTTTGGTGTGAGTTGTGGTATGATGGGTTATGCATGGTATGTTTAGTTGTATAATTTTGATGTTTTGAAATTTTTAATTTATTTAAATATTTATATAAAATATATAAAATTAATTAGATGTAATATTATATAGAGATAATTTTTAGTAATTAAGGTACAAAATATACCAACGTGAGTGTATGTATATGTATTAATTTGACTGTAAATAAATATAATGATTGAAAAATAAATAATTAATTGTAAAAGTGAAGAGGGAAAAATTAAATTGAAATTTGAATAATAGTTTATTGAGTAGTATGTTTGGTTGAGTATAGTTTGAAGAGAAATTGAGAATGTGAAAGTTGGGTTCCAAACATAGTCTTTGCAAAGCACCTACTACATAATTGTATGACATGTTTATACATTTAGTGATAATAAATTATTAGTTGACATGTGATTACATTATCATGTCACTATTACAATTAAGTTCATTTATACCGAATTCACAATTTATGAAGCTGATAAAAACTATAAAAGGTGATGTGAAGTATAGGTAGATAATATTGCGTTGGGGGTTCGACAAATAAAATAAAATGAAATAATGCAAATTGCAATATATATATATATATATATATATTAAATATTTCATTTCAAATATAGATCTCATAAACTTTTTAAGGACAGACCTACCACTAGTTTGTAGGACGGATGTGGCTTTATTCGGTGCCTTTGTCCTTTAGTTCTTGTGAATGAATGAATCCATTTATTGTCTCAATAAATAAATAAGAAACACAATTCTATTATCAATCGCATTAATTAATAATCATCCTTTAAAGGTAAATTACAATATGTAAATTAATAACAAAACTTTAACATGGAGGGAAGCTCATGCTTAGAGAGACTTGAGTGATGATTTTAAGTGGTGATTAGCTGTCTAAAAGTTAAATACTGATTGATTGCAATGTTCTTTGTGTGTGTGTGTGTGTGTGTGTGTGTGGTTAATGAATATACTAATTATTGGCTCTTCGAAGGTTAAAGAATTCACGAAGGGTGTTGTTTTTCAGATATCAAGCCTTGTTATTTCCATCTTTTAATCTTTAAATATATTTTGGCATATGATTAGAATAAATGATAAGCGATTTACAAGTCGTTTCAAATTCTTGTCACGCCATTACATGCATGTCCATAAATCAACTGTTTGGTTAACTCTATGATTTATGAGTTCTCTGAAATAAAAGCCTATGAAGTATAGCAATAAATGTAGTGTGATGGTCGTATTTTTTTCAGAAAAAATAATTTGTGATTTATTTAAACTAATTTAACGATCTTTTGTTAAATTTATAAACTCCATAAAAATATTTTATTAAATATTTCGAAGTGATTGCTAATTTTTTTAAGAAGTGTCGACAAACACCCACGATAAAATCGAGGTAAACATTTTTTAATTTATTTTAAGATTATAAGAAACTTCTAATTTTGATCACACTAATTCTAACAACACTAATCCCGACATATTATAGTTTTATAATATTATTTATGTGATAAAAACTTTGAAATTCCATTTACGAAAAAATGATAATTTCATAAGCCCATAGAACATCTTGACATACTCTCCCCTCTCTCTTTCTCTCAGTTTGAATAAACACTTCTTGACTTCAATGTCTCTAATGAACAAAGTCATCATTTTTAACCTCATAATTGTATTCGATCCACTCAAAGAATTATTGCTACCATAAGATCTAATGCAGTCACATAATTAATAAATAAAATCAGAAAAGCAAATTACCTTTGTTTGTCTAGTGTAGAAATTTGAATGACCTAAGGGCACGTATAAATAAAATGACTGTTTTTTGACCTTAATGTTCATCTTCCATTTGAATAGTGTGCTTGGATTCATGTCTTTTTTTATTAAATAAAATAAATTGATGAGTGATTTGTTTATTAATTCCGAAACTGCTTGAGACAACAATGTTCTCGACGCTGACCAATAAATTAAAAACAAAATGTTGGAAAAGGGTGTTTTAGTGATGAAATAATGTTTGGTAAAAGATTTGTTAAGATGAGTTTATGCTAAAAAGAAGATTTGACGCGATAAATAGTATTATTTATTTATAAATGTTAAAAATATATAATTATTATTATTATTATTAAATGATGTGATAGTATATAGAGATAATAATTAATTTATAGAGTATAAATACACATAAATATAAGTATATATGTATGTAGATATAGATATTGATTTAAGTATAAATAAGTTTAATAATTAAAAAAAATTAGTTAATTATGTATGTAAGATAGTGAAAATTTGAATTAGAATTTTTGTTACGTTAGATGATTAGTTGTAAAGTTCGAAAGTATATTGAGAATTTAAATATAATATTTGAAATATAATGGTAATGTTTTGAGAAATTCTATGGATTTCAAGGGTGGAAACATAACCTAGCCATTTTTCCAAATTCTGCCGTTGTTTTCCATCTATTTAATAAATAAAATAACAATTACGTGGGGTGATGTTCGAAGAATCCAACACGCGTGGACATAATTCCATTCTGGGACTGGCTGGTGAGGGACTGAGGGTCAACTTCGACTATCGTGATCATTACTTATTTGTTTATCTATTTATTTATAAAATATTATTGTCGTGGACCCAAGCATACATGCCACATATCTTTTAAATAAAGAAAGTTATAATTTATATAAATATAAATAAATAAATATATATATATATATATATATAAAAGTGCATGTATAGAGAAAATGACGTAAGAGTTTCTCGTTCTCGCTCTATCAACTATTCATCGTCTTCCTCAAGCAATAAAGAAAATTTTCTATTCCATTCTTTAATATTTGTTAGCAATCGATAGTCACAATTATTATAATATTTAATGTGTTTATCTATCTATCCATCTTGATTACTAGCTGTCTATCCATTATTATTACTGGTATTGGGCACACTAAATGCATGCACTAAAAAATAGAATATATGTAAGTATGAATTGTATACACATAAAATGATAAAAATAAATGTAAAAAAAAAAAAAAATTACAATGGAACCATTTCCCGTTGTCGTGGAAGCAAAATACACGTAAAAAGGGCAAAATGGGAAAGGAACCTATTTTTGTTTTCAAATTTTGAAATTTCAAAATACATATTTAATTATTATATTTTTTAAATTTCTCTCTTTATTCTACGTAACTATCAAATAAACATACACCAAAATTAGTAGGAGTGCATTTAGGTCCAAAATTCTAAAATGATAGAAAACATGATGGTCGAAGTAACTCTTGGTGGGGTGAGTGACGTTAAGAATGTTGCAGTGTGTGTACCTTTGAGGCTTCCTTTGCTTGGAGTTATGGTTTAGTTTCCATCTGTCTTCTCCCATTTTGCTGGTTTAAATGCACTTTTCAAATTCACCATTGGAAGTGAACGTGTTCTAATAATCTGCAAAAATAAAGAAACTAGCATGGTATCATAGAAGCCACGACATACATAAATACGAGGTTGTAAGGAACATGATAATGACCCAACGAATGCCACCAATCTGAGTCCTCCTAGGATGATTTCTGACTGATTGGGTTGACACTGTTTGAATCTTCAATTGAAAACCAATCCAGTCGATGTTGTTTTTTTATCTTTTTCTTAGTTTTTGAAGAAAGGGGGAAGTGGCGTTAAACCACTCAGAGGATGACATTACGTGTGTAGTGTTGGTGGATGATAATACTTTTACATGTTAATCCTTGACACATATTATTTTTCATGTGTAAAAAAGATTATTTTGATAATTGAATTGTTGAATTAAAATACAGTTTTTACCTGGAGTTTAAGCATTCTTAAATATATAGTAGA
Organism: Avicennia marina; assembly: GCA_019155195.1. Lineage (NCBI taxonomy): Eukaryota > Viridiplantae > Streptophyta > Magnoliopsida > Lamiales > Acanthaceae > Avicennia > Avicennia marina. The sequence continues at coordinate 1,259,886 of CM032764.1, forward strand.
GATTATTATTATTAAGTCAGAAACGATTATAAAGTATCTTTGTTCGCATTGGTCATGATGATGACAGAGTGATCTTCAAAGATTACAACTGAAAACATATAATTTTAACTGATTAAAAAATATTCTAACTAAAATATTTTTCAAAAAATTGTTGGAGCAAATAAGTGATAGAAAAAAAAAAAAAAAGACACCTTGTTCATCTGTATAAGATGATGCATTATAGTGTTCATCACATGTAAAAGGTTGTCTTGATGTCTACTAAAATGGACATTTTATATTCATGAAACCAAAATAGCATGATTGGTTAGACGAATGAAAGAGGAATGGTGTATGTATTTCTAATTTTATTCTTCGACACATGATTGGTTTAAATTTGGATTAGAAATTGCTATTTCATTAGTAATAACCATTTTTAAAATTATGAGATTAGTGATTCTTTCTAAAATTATGGGATTGCATATTTTCAATATATTAAAAAAGACCCTTTTCCATTACTGTCATGTTTTTTTTTTTAAATTTAATAAAATATGATACAACTAATTAGTAAGGTTTTAAACATGTTGCCATATCATAAAATATTATATTTTACACTATTAAAATAATTTTAATAATTTTTATATTTATAATGTATACATATTTATATATGAACAAGTATTATATATTATAATTATTATTAAATAAATTGAAAATTAAAAATATCATATGTGAAAATATGAATATATATAAATATCTAAAAAAATTTTCACATAATATAAATGTTGTAACACAGTCTTGCTGCATGAATTTTAGATATTTATTAAACATCTTAATATATATAATCATAAAAAAATATAATAATTAATTTACTATTTTGAAACAATTCTATTTTGATTAAAAATATCCATTTCAGATTCATATTTTTTATTTTTAATTATCATTCATGAATATAAAAATAATAATAAAATGATAATTTCATTTATTTCTTATTCCAATACCATTCATGGTTCATATCAACATGGGATATGTTAAAACATCACATTCATCTCTCACTTTCATTGGATGAATTACATTCAATGCTTAAATTCATTCAATTACTATTTTATTCTACTATTGCAAACCAATCATGTCATAAAGGTATGTTTGATTCCTAATAAAGATGGGGGAGAAAATTTTGAATGATTTGAGTGGAGATTAAAATAATGTTTGGTATTAAATTGTAAAAGAGGGGAAATTTTAAATTTTATATATATATATATATATAATATGTAATAATGATTAGATGATGTTATAGTATATAAGTTTATAAAGTATTAAAATATATGAATATGAGTAGAAAAATTATAGGAACATGTATTGATTTGATTGTGAATAGGTATAATATAATAATTAAAAAATAATTAGTTATATATAAAAAATAAGAGAGAAAAAAATTGAATTTAAATTTGAATACAATTTGTAAGATAAGATGTTTGGTTTGTAAAATTTTTTAATGAGAGTAAATAGTCATTAAATAAAATAAAAATTTTCCTGCAAGAAAGTATTCAAGCACACAAAGTTGCTGAGGGCAGTATAGTAGTGGAGAGAGTTATTTTAAAAAGAAAAAATCTAAATATTGTAAAGCTGATTTTTTGATCCCTCAATAAAATCAAGTCATGCATCAAATTTCCTTCTTAGAACACAATTTATATCAAAACAAAAACCAGCTATCGGTACACTTACTTGATAAATACTAATTTTATGATATTATTTATAACTGAAGCATATAACAACACACACATTCATATACTATTAATGTTATATTATTGCTAACACACTTATTTGATCTTTTAATGGTTTTCTTAAAATACACTTTATTATTAATTTAATCCACACACACACACGCGTGTACTATCAATATTATATATTACGGAACTAGCCCATATAATAGCCAACTTCAGCCATTTTAATTGATTTTCTAAAATACCCATCTCAATATTATTTATATTATTTAATAACTTTGGTTGTAAGTATAAATGAATTAAAATGCATTTAGCTTTTCCTTTGCCTCTTTATCATTGCACTTTTAAATTATTTCTCTTTTGTAATTAATATTTAATTTCTTCATGTCTCATCTTTTATATTACTCCAAAAAAAGAATAATGTAAGAATAGAAGAAAAAAAGAAATAAAATATGTTAATTTTAACTAGTAGTGTATTTAGAAAAAAAATTATTTTGATAGGTACAAAACTGCAAGCAAACCTAGCCTTAGCCCCTACTTGAGAGCCCCTCATGTTAAAGCTTTCTATATACAAAAGGGATGGAAGGTGTGGATTGTATCGACAGTCCACTTCAAGATTGACCAAGAAGCACTCCATTACCATATTTTGTTATCATAGCAGTCAAACGTAGGATGGCCCAATTTGTATTGAGGCATCAGGCGTGCAGTGACTGCTGCATTCCCATGCCAGACATCATTTTCCAGAAGAGGCTGCTGCAATGATAACATGGCCCTTTAACTCACTTTGAACCATTGTCTTATGATTAGGCTAAACACTCCTGATTTCCCAACGGGTCCTGTGCTGTTGCATGCCACACATGATTCTGTACTGGAATTGTAGTTTGGAATATAAGGAACACCAGCCTGTTTGTGAAAAGTTGTGCAGACTGGTGAGCTGTGATGGCCTGCCTAAACAGTTCATACCAAATTACCAACCATTGCATGCTTATCCACAAGGCCTTTTGCTAATTACAGAAGCACAAACTTTTCTTCAGTGCAGCACAACAGTTCATTATACTTCACCACCGAACGTGACAGCCATACTTTCCCAAAAGAAAGTAGCACTTTAAGAACGGCTAAATTCAATGCTACTATATGCAATAAAGCGAAGGAATTCAGTTAGTACAGTGCCTGACCCAGCCTGTAGAATACGTTAGGCTAAAAGAATACTGTAAACTGTTTTATTTTTATAAACAGAAGACAGTTGTTTAACCATCACATGCAAGCTTGCAGCTAGGTTAAACTCAATTTCAAATTTTTATCTCTAGTGAAACAGCCAAGATTGGAGTAAATTTTGAGGCCCATCAAGTTTCCTGTAGTTTGTGTTGGTTACAACTGATCCAGACAAGTCAAATTAAGACAGTGGAAGTCAAATTGGGACAGGGTAGAATGATTGGAACAATCAATACACACTTTATTGCCAAAGGTATGGTTGGTTTAGGATGAATAGAAAAATTTTGATGGGTTGCGTGGGGGGAGAATTTATGTTTAGTTAGTAAAATTGGGTGCATGGGAAAATCATTTTCATATATATATGTTTAATATATAATAATAATTAAATGATGTAATAACATACCTATTTATAAGATAATAAAAAATAATGAGTATATAAATTATAAGAATAAGTATTGATTTGATCAAGAATAAATATGATTAAAAAATTATTAATTAATTATAAAAATTAAGGAAGGAAAAATTTTAAATTTGAATCTAAATAATATTTTTATAATAAATATTTGAATTGTAAGATTTTTAATTGCTTGTGGATAGCATAAAATTAGGAAAAAAACATAGACCAAGGAATTTGTCACAATTTGCAGCATGAAACTAGTAAAAATATATTAGAAATAATTCTACTGCTCCTATAAAATAGAAAATAAAATATTCTAAACTTACAATCTAAATAACAAAATATATATCAAATATTCTCAAATATTTTAACAAGCATTCTTATACTTCTTCTCAAGTTCAACATGTTGAACACCATAAATGCACAAGTTGGGCTTGAGAAAGATTAAATTGTATGCAACTTTTTTAAGGCAAAAACTAGGCATCGGACACAAAAGAACACTTGAACATAGACATTGCAAAGTGGATAAGCAACACGACATTTGAACATTTAGAGATGGATGTTGTAAGGCAATATATAAAAGGCCTTCGTAAGGCGGCAACAAAGTAGAGTTTGTTTTAAGACGACAGACACTAAATAGCAATAGATGTTATCAGGTGATAAACTCCATTAGGTAGCATTCGACATTAATAGTTGACATAAGGTTGCCTGTAGTCAATAATCAATAAGAAGATAAACTACTGAGGGTCAAATCCCAATAACATAGCCTACACTAGTCAACACCAAACGCGTTTTAGTTCCTTTTTTAATTGTTTGGGGGAGAAAACATGAAATGTAGGATCATACTCACTCTGATACTATTTCAGAATAAATGGAATGAATTAATATTCTCAAATATTCTAGCAAGCAAATGCAGGCACTGAGTCCACATAATTGTGGCTGGAGGCAACTTCTGCCCAAAGCTGAACTTTACCATTGTTTCAATGTCGTATGCATTCTATCGGTACGCCCTGTATATGTGTGTGTGTGTGTACAAATTCTAAAGTATCTAAAGTAAATTGGCTTTTTCTAAACTAGAAAGAAATGAACTTCGGTTCTCTTCAGTTTCGGCCATATTTTCCTTTAATTTCACCGAGCTAAAAAGCACACTTCACTTGGGATTAATGAAACCCAATCCTATCAAATTAGATCAAGAGAAATTCTAGTTAAGGTCTTGTAAGAGTAACTGAAGGACTTGAATTACCAAAATTAAGTGCATTTCTTTTTCCCATCTGCTAATGAATCCAAAATAGTACATAGGCAAGGCATCGAGTAGAGACTATGCAACACCTACGATGTATGCATTCCATGAATCTTGCTGCCGGAAGCTTGTTGCCTCTTCATACTTCACATCTCGACCAACAGACGATCCATCAACACACCTAATTTGATCACAGTCTGGCATATTGCAAATCCAAAAGTGAACAGAGCGAAATCCAGCCTCTTCTAGACAATCCTTAACCTCAGGCATAGACCAGCTGCGACATAGAAATTTTAAATATAACAATGTCACTTTAAACATAAATCAGCATCCAATTAACGAATGAACAAAATGATACAAAGATTTGTTAAAGAAGATATTAAACACATATGAGCTTACAGTCTCCAGCTGTAGCTAAATGCATGTCGAAGCTTTCTGTGCTGCTTATGGAGATTGAAGTGGAGACTAATTCTTGTTTTCCTCTGAATGACATCAAATTCAGCTTGCTCCCAAACATACTTTAGAGGAATTGAAATTAAGGTAAGTTACAGAAATCATATATATCAGTTAAAAATCAACAAAAATTATGGAATTAATGAAACTAAGGACACATGTCACAACCTGCTAAAATTTATTATCTCAAGATGTCTGAATGCATTAAGAATTATTAGAATAATGAAAGAATATGAGAATGTAAATTCATGCATTTAGTAATTCTTCGAACAGTAGGACCTTCTAACTTTCATCAGTTATAAACATGATATTGATGATACAAACTGTTCAATGCTCCCACTCAATTTATAAATGACCAGAGACCTAAGTTCAGGGAGACGAGCACAAATAAAGCATAAATGAAAGACTTTAACATCTATTTTGTGAAGTCTTACAAAATAAAAAGATAGATTGTAAAAATTAGGAATCGTCTCTGTTCGAGATTATTATCAAAATATTTAGCATGATATACTATATATTTTGTTTCCAGTGTTAATAGGACTAGAAAAATTTGTTCCCTAGTTTTGAGAGTTAGATTTATGTTAGGATATTTTATGTTTTTGATATGGTTGTATTAGTCTCGTACTATAAATTGGGACTTCTTTTCAGTAATAAAGCACAAAATAATTCTTCTAATATTCTTAACATGGAATCAGAACTGGTTTTCTTGAAACTGTGCTAAAAGTTTGGAAGTTGTCCAAACAAATCCTAGTTTCTCCTAAAACATGTTTCCCAAACAAAGCCTAAGTTCCTTCTCTTTTCCATCCCTAGATTAAACAACCATAGCTGACCCAACACTGTCCGTGCGCTGCTTTCAAGCCCAAGTCCTATTCTGTTATCCTAACACAAAGTCTGGCGCATCTTTAACCCCTGCATCATCGCCTCCGGAGCGCCTTGGTGAACGAGCTTTACCAACCATAGTGTGTCTCCCTTTTGCCACCGCTGCACAACAATTTCAACACTCTGTGTCTATGGCACAAAAGCCACATACTTTATCATGGACAGTAGACTAGTGCACTTGGGTACTCTGCCACCTCTGATCCTGCTCTTTAGTTTGGTTGCTTTCCTTCTGATTTGATCTAGGCACCTAATTTCATCTCCTATACTTTGGTTTGGAACCTACTTCTGATTTATTTTTTTTCTGTTGATTTGTTATTATTGGGTTGGCCTATTTCACACTGAGTCTTGTTGGATAGGGTTAACTAAGTTGATTTGCTATATATCTATTTTAAAAATGGCCTCTACTAGTGACAATAAAATTGTTCTTGGAACTACTGTGAAAGTAAACGGCCGTAACTATATTTCATGGTCTCCGGTTTTTTAATTATTTCTTGGGTCTCAAAATAAGTTAAATCATATACTTTTGCTCCTCCGGATTCCAAAAGTACTAAGCTTTCGTTGTGGCAACAATCTGATCTCTCTGTAACGACTTGGTTACTTAATAGTATGGAAGATTCTATGGCTGTTAATATTATGTTTTTGGGTACAGCAAAAGTTATGTGGGATACATTACATGATGCACTTTCAAGAGGAAAATGTATCTCGAGTTTTTGAGTTATATGGAAAATTATTTTCCTTTATTTTGCTTCTCTCAAAGGAGCTGCGAATGAAATCTTGATTTATTATCCACTGAATTGTGATGTCCAAACTAGAAAGACCCAGTGGGAAGAATTTTTAATAGCTAAATTTTTATCTGGACTTGATTCTTGACAGTGTTCCTACTCTGTCTAATGCACCATCAAGAGTTCTTCATGTAGCTATAGGCAATTCAGGATCTACTTCTACCATTGTTTCTGAACAATCTGCTTTGATTATAAATGATAGTGGTTACAAAGGTGGCAAAGGTAAAGGATGTGAAAAGGAATATCTTAAAGGACTATGCCATTGTGAGCACTGCGGTTGCAACAATCATAATTTTGAAAAATGTTGGATTAAATTTGGCAAACCTGAGGGGGCTGCTCATTCTTCTAGTGATGCAAAAACTACCAGTTCAATAGCGAATTAAACTTCTGATATGATTTCTTTAACTCGTGAAGAATATAAAAAATTGTTGCATCCTCCTCCTCCAACTACTGCTATTGCTAACAATTCTGCTGTTTCTGCCTCTTCATCTGGTATTAATGCTGCTTGTCACAAATCTACTCATGAAGAAGATTGGTGGCAACCATGAGTAATCTCTAAATGTTTCCGGTTGCTAGTTTACTAGTTGTTTCTATGCTTGCTACTATCCACACTTCTGACTGTTACTATTACTAGCCGATGACTGATTATTGCCTACTGGTTTATTATACTGTGGTTATTACACTAGCGATCTACTATCTGCTCCTATTTTCTACTACTGTCCGTTGGCTATCTGCTCGTGCCTTCTGCTGATTACTGCTATACTACTAGCTTGTTTTCAAATCAAACATCTTAACACTGTCCAATGTTCAACTTGAGAAGAGTGCTGGAGAATATCATCAATATATTTAGTTCAATATTCTATATATTTTGTTTCCATGTTAATTCAACTAGAATATTTTGTTAGATTTATGTTAGAATATTTTATATTTTGGTATAATTGTACTAGTTTCATATTATAAATTAAGATTTCTTTTTAGCAATAAAGCGCGAATTAATTTTTTCAATCTTATTGATAATCTCTATGGATATGAAAAGGTCTTGTTTATGAAAACAGAAACTAACATGCTTCTGTGATGCAGTTACTAATGAAAAAGGCATAAAATACTTTTCCCGCCCTCTACAAACCGTAATCCTTATCAAGGTTTCTACAACTAGGTGATGTGTGTACAAAAGGCAATAAGGCAAGGTATGGCTCCTCCATCCCCCGCCGTGTGACCAAATAATTTCCCTCACCCCCACCATTGTTCCACCTACCCGTGCTCTATCCCCCGCCTTGCTTCCTCACAAGCATCCTGTTGGGAAAAGAAAAATATTTAATTTTATTTGAAAAATTGAATTTTAAAAAAAAGTTTGATCCTATTGTTTCTATTATCAAATTAAGTGACATTGGCTAATTCCACAAAAGCAATAAATATGAGAAGCGCCTTTTATAATTAATATAGAAAACATTAAAATATAGGGACAAACAATTTTTTTATATTATAATGATCAAAAAATAGTTTAGATTAATTAATTTTCAAATTAACCACGTATAAAATAATATACAAAATTAATCACTAAATATTATACATAACTAAGTACTAGCTTGGAATTTATTCTTACTAATAAATTTCACACACTTCTTGTATGTGAAAAGTTATTTACAAATTATAAACCTATTTTATTTTAAATAACAAAAATAATAACATTTAAAATTGAAAGTACAATAATAAAGAAAAATTAAAAGACTTTGTAAAGAGATAAACCTTGAAATAAAATACAAATAAAAAAATTAAAAGAGAAGGAAAATGAAAATATTTAGGAATAAACAAATGTAACATTAAAATAATTACATATTTTTACATTGTACAATTTATTTAAAAAAGAATAATATATTTACATTTACTTAATTAAAGTATGAGTTGGGGCGGGGGAGGTTCACCTATCCCCCATCCCCCCCCCCACTCCATTTGTAACCCGCAGGGCGGGTGCCCACGGTCACCCATCCCCAATGTCATCCCCTAGGTTGCATATCATGTATCAGGAGTAAGAGGGAAAAGGTAGCGACAGACAATAGAATAGAATTTGATGTTGACAGGCTACACATCAGCGACCAATGGTTGAGCTTAAATCCCGGTTTAAAGGACCATGGCTGCTAAAAATGTAAGTAATCAAAGCCAGAAACTGTGTTTCTTAAGATGTGATGTCCTTGATAGAGAAACGTTTCAAACTGGCTTAATTCGAAGATGCTCAAGTACTAAATAGTTATAATATCAATTTTCAAACTGGTTGACATAATTTGACAACTTTCAATGCAATAAAGAATTACTAAATCTAATAACTGAATGTAAGAGATTCATTTTCTATGATAGGCCGAAATATATGATGACTGCCACTAAGGAAAGAGTCCCAGCAATAAGAAGACATGCATTAGATAACAACAAAAAGAGATACACTTACCATAGAACATATTCTAACACAAAAAATGTTTGACTTCAGCATTCAACAGAAATACATGAGGAAAGAGTATAATGATTTACCTGTTCCTAAATGTTTATGATTGGAAGAACTAAAGCATTATAATGAAGAACCAGTATCAGAATAGGTATAAAGATCCCAAATAGGATTCTAATGCTACTATAATTCTAATTCTATTAAATGGGAAACAAAATACATGAAACAAAGATATCTAGTCCTATGACTAGGAAATAAAATATAAGAAAATATATAAAAAGATATTCCTTACAACACTGAATAATAATAGGTAAGACCTTCTTCCTAAAAGAGAATATGGGGATCAAGGTTAACATTATCAATAATATCATAAAAGGAATGCATTCCGATGTGAATAAAAAGATGTAGAACTTTGTAATATAGGGATATCATACTGTAAAATTAGGAAATCGCCTCTGCAGCCTTAGCACACCCTCTGAAGATGTGCCCCCATATAGATCCATAACAAATATACCACCTTTCCGGCTCAAAGCATTGAGTGCATGTTTGAAGTACAAAATCAGCTCTTTACGGTTATGCAAGCAGCAGCAACTGTAGTTAAAAGCACACACTATATCTCTCGCTGGCAATTGAATGTCGTTCAAGGATTTAGTGCTGTTAACAGCCTTAGGGATTCCTTGTAATGTAGAATTCGTTTTTCCAGTCACTGAATCACATTCATGATCATTCAATGTCATGTTCAGCATAGTCTCCTCATCAAAGTTAACCAATTTTGATTCAAGTGGCTGCAAAACATTTCCATGAAACAAGGATATCCTAGAGTGGACATCAGCCCGAATTCTGTTGACATTGTTTTCTATACACCAATTTAGTGCCTCAACATCCAAATCTAAGCCTACAGCAGTTCGTCTAGCATCTCCACGGAGCCACTCTACACTGTCAAATGCACGAGATAAGAAGGATTACGTCCTTAGGATAATAATGCATTTAGGAGTTCATGCTCAGAAATTAATTATGAGCTGGACACAATAGACAGAACAATTACAAGTCACGAATGACACGCAAATTACCAATTGAAATATTATGGATGAATTGAAGAAAAATTTAATTAGATCAAAATGATAGAGACTAGTTTTGTGCATTATAACCAACTAAATGGCTTCACTTCAATATCTGACCCGCATAGATTACTGTCAAGAATCAGGCCTCATTCAACCACAAACTGATCAAAAATTACTCTGATACACCATAATTGAAATAAACAACATCAACTGGCTCCTCAATAACAGTTGGCAACCAACGGAAGTTGAAAAAGAACCAGTCTCTTACCTCTAGAATACATGAAGTCAGTGGATTGTTAACCAGTATGGCAATAATGCAGGTTGACATTCATATAAACATATTATTGCAAATTCTTCATTGCTTCCTTTTCAGAAAATTAATGAATTGCAACTATAAAAAAATGCACCAAAAAAGGGCACTCAAATGACAATATTTGAAATTGTCGCAAGCAAAATTAAGGAAACTCGTATTATTATTTTGGTCTTTCATAAACAAGCAAACCTTCGACCAGCTATCTTAAAAGAACACCTCAAAACCTCAATATCCAACAACTCAAAACCCCACTCAAATGACTACATATCAACTTCAAATAATATATTTTAAATGAACATGCTGTAAAAGCCAATTCATAGTCCAGTTAGAATTCCATAGGAAGCCCGCCATTGTTACAGGTGCAGACCAATAAATAACTGACTCAGGTAAACTTCCCTACCACCACACGCAGAACAGGAATCACCAAAAACTGAAGACAGGAGAATAAGAGGTAGGCCTGATGAGGTGATCTACCTTAAAAGAGCGGTGCCACAGAAGTCTTCTTGGAGATGGAGAGGTGCCCTCCCACCCACATACATCAAAAAGAACTTCTGCACATAGCTTATGTCCCCTTTTGGAGACTGCAGTACATGTAAAACATGTACAATCCACTCAGATCCATCGAATGCAAGATTCATTACAATAACAGTAGTAAAACGATATCATTTCAAAGAGAGGAACATCAACGGGCCAAAAAAAAGAGAGAGAGAGAAAATAGTTACGCTGGCAAAGGGGTTCTACGCTCACCTGAACAGATTGTTGATAAAGACAGAATTTCGACGGCAAGTCACCGCCAATATTTCTGTCAAGACCCTTGTCTTTTTCTTGGTTTTCTTCTTCTTCATCTTGGGATTCTTGCTCAGGGTCGGAACGAGTTACAGGTAGACTCGACGGGTAGTCGCGAATTTCTTCGCCTTCATCGTCTTCAAGAGTAAATGAGGTCCTTTTCCCTCTGCGGTGGTGGTTGAGGCCTTGCTTTTTCCCGTGTTTTCCCATATTCAGGCAGCCGCCACCGAAGCTCAATGGAGAGGAACAGTAGCACTCTCGTTTTAGTCTCCACGCTTCGAAACAGAAAACGGCATTATGTGTGCTCAGATTTTTTAATCAAAACAAAAAAACAAAAGGGATGTTCGGATTATTGTTGATAATGGCAGAAGACCGAAATGCAGGAGAGATTGATAAAAGGCCACGCCCAGCCTAACCTGCAGGCGCCGACCCAATTCTCATACGGTTTCCCCCATTGACGAAGGGTGATAAACCCTAATCCTGAAATCATCCGCTCGGCTTCAAATTTTAAATATCTAATCAAAAATAAAACTCGTGGTTGTAAAATTTTAGCAGAAACCAGCTTTATAAGCACCCACCATGTGTGCATTCTTAAATCTTAACTCAGATTATGTTTATTTTCAAATTTTAAATCTAAAAAATTACATATAATTATTATAATTTTTAAATTTTATTTTAATTTTTATTTCTTTACAATTTTTAAAAAATATATTTTAAAATACACATCAAAATTAAAAAATAAATATAACCAATTTTTATTGTACGTAAAATTTCATTTGTATAATGTAAATAATTTAAAGTATATTACGTATGCATTTTATATCATTTAAAAAAAATACATATTTTATGAGTCTACGCAATTTTTTTATTGGTAATAAAATATAAATCTACCGTATTTTAAAAAATATAATAATAATAATAATATGTTGTAACATTAAAATCATCACAATAACATAGAAATCTACTACATTTTAAAAAATTTAATGATAAACATAAGTTGTTTCAAATTACATTAAATAATTCGTATTAAATGAGATGAAGAAAAAAATTAAGCATCTCCAAAATGATGTTAGGGTCAAATTAGTAAGAGGAGGTTGGAACAATGGAAATGAATTGGGACGAAAATGCAATTAATACTCTTGTGATGTGTTTGAATTCATTTGTTTAAGGACAATGATGGAACTCACATTATTTAATGAATGATAATGGTGAAAATTCATATAATGTTATTAAATTTATTTTAAATTCTTAATAATATATTGTATAGATTAAAAAAATTACATCAAATAGCACTGCTTTATATAGTAAGAAATAAATAAGATTAAGCATCTACATTAAATAAAATGTAGTTAATTGTCATGGTTTGAATCAAAACTTTGGATATTTTACATCAATAAAATTATTTTTTGAACTAAAATTAATTTTACATAAATACACACACACACACATATATGTATTTAAGTTCTATTACATGATGATTATATTTTATGACTCTAAGTTTAAAAAGTAATAGTAAACATAGTTTGAAAGCAAAATTGACATATTAACTAATCATTGCAAAAAAATAAATAAACAGGGGTCAGAATTAGATAAAATTCTTTTTATGTCTGTAAATGTAATTGATTTGTTAATAGGAACTAGTTTTGTAAAATTATAAGTCCCAAACAAATGTCAATGTAAAATATTGATATAAATAGAGCGTCTGACAGTTTTCCATCTTTGTTTATAATTATTTTTCTTATTTTCATTTAGTTAGGCTTTGAAAATTATTATATATATGCCTATTTGAAATTTAATATTTCATAGTATTTTTTAATTAGCAAAATGAGATGTGGGTAATAATGTTGCTGATAAAAACTGAACTTTACAGTTATTATTGCTTTTAGATCGTATTGTTATTCAAAGTATTTATGGATGGTACTCTTGATATATTAGATTTTTTTGCATGATATATGTTAATTTATTGTATATACGAAAATTATGCTTAAATTCATTTGCAAGCTGTCGGGTTGCACTTAACTGCGCCAAAATGCTTAAAATTGCACATTTTATTTTGGTTTTTTAAAACACGATTTTAATTTTTTGTTAAATCAAACTGCAAATCGCATTTCAATTTAAAGTCTATATTTAAAAATCGAAAAACACCCCTGAATTCCCAAACCTCTCAAGATTCTCTCCCCATTGCCCGACTTTCTTTGTGCCACGAAAAACGATTCTTTTTTGCAACTTGGATTGTGCTCTGTACCCACAAACTTCTTGTTATAAAGAACAAACTTAAACACTGTAATTACTAACATGTTTTTTTGAAGATTAGAGTAGATTTATTATACCACGTAGGAGTGTTTTTGTCCCTTCTCTCTTGCTAGATAGTGCATGCAATTTGTGTATTATATACTTTGTGTTTTATGCAATGACATGTTTGGTCAATTTAGTACAAGGTAAAGTATAATTAATAACTTGTCATCATTTTAGTATATGGTAGAGTACATTTAGTAATTTTTTAAAAAGGTTGGCATTTGTCATCTTATAAAATACGAGACGATGTACTAAACAAAACAGATGTTTACGTGAAAAGCTCTAGTTTCGAGGGTGATTAAGTGAACTTACAAATTTATTAAAATATTTTATAAACTATTAAAAAGTATTTAATAATTATTTTACTAAAAGATCTTATAAATTCGAAAAACAAGATATTTAGAGTTTATAAATTTTTTAAAAATAAATTAACTATTTCAAATTTATTTTTAAGCATATTGCAATTTGTTTTATTTAATATATTATAAATAACATAAATATTTTTAAATTATATTTTATTAATAGTATTTGATTTATTTTCATTATTATTATACTTAAAAAAATTATAATCAACTCCATTTATAAATTTTAATGAAATGTTATCTTATAAGATAATTTTATCAAATACTTTTTAAACTTATTTTTAGAATAAGATTTATAAACTTACAAGTTTTAAAAATATTTTATAAATTATATAACTTTATAAATTATAAAAAATAAATTTAGCCAACCAGCCCCTTAGTGTTTTGAAACAATGCAATCAATTGAGGAAGAAGGTACCTTAGCCACCAAAGCTGGTGTGATCAAATTTTAAATTATAATATATCATATATATGTATAGAATTATATTTTGATTTTCAAATTTTTTTACAACACGTCACTTTATTTTATAATTGAATTATATTACACTTATATTTTACTTTTCAAATTGTCATGTAATAAAAACTACATATTTTAGATATGTGTAGAATTATAAAAAGATATAATTTTATTAATAAAATAAAAAATAAATATTTGTATTTTAATAATAAAAACGAACCATTTAAAATTTAAAATGCATTAGAAAATTGTGTTAAACTAGAGAAAAAAACGTTTAGCTAAAAAGAATAAATTAAATCAAGGTTGAGAATGTGAAAAAACCATAAAAAAAAAAGGGAAAAAAGTGGCATTATGGAAACTACAACAATTTGAAGGTTGAGATAAGGGTGTAATTGAGTCGAGTCGAGTTCGAGTAGTAATCTACTCGAGCTCAAGCTTATCGAGTCGAATTCGAACTCAAGTTGAATGCACTGCAGAGTATAAATTATTAAAAAAAAAAAAAAGAATCAAGCTCGACTCGAGCTCGTTATTGACTGAACTCGAGTCGAGTTTTGACTGAATTGCTTGATTGAGTTGAGTCGAGCTACTTGGTTAACTAACACTTCTAAGTTGAGACTTAACAAATGGGACAAATATCTTAATTTTGTGTTTGTGTGTATTTGTGGGGTCCATGTCATCATGCTATAGTCAAAACATCATGTATGACCATATTTATTGCATTGTATCTTGTAAAAGGCAATTGAGTAATTGGAGATTATTGTTTCCTTTTTTAAAAATTAATATAAATAGATAGTACATGATACATGGGAATTGTGTGAATAAAGTAAATGAGATAAAACAAGGATAAAAGAAGTGGAAATCATAAGAAACAATTTGATTTAAGTTAGATTAGTGGCCTTTTTACATATTTGTCCTTGGCCACATTGCAGTATTTGTTGAAATTCGAAAATCATGCTTGAATGTTAGCCAAAAAACGCGTTCGGAAGAGCACGCGATTTTAAGTCTACAATTTGGCTACCTATTCTTCGAGCGTGAATTTTCCAAACCCTTTCCCGACCCGAAATCGCCATCGATTCAACCCTTCCATTACTGATTTCAAACCCCAACTTTTCCTTTCGTCCTGTCTGATCTACGACTCCAACAAGAAAATTTCACCGAAATCGAGATTAAGTCGATAAATTATACGTAATATTATACTCCCTAATATTGAATTTTTGATCGGAAGCGATGTACAGCAATTTCAAGGAGCAAGCAATCGAGTACGTGCGGCAGGCAGTCTCGGAAGACAATGCGGGGAACTATGCCAAAGCCTTTCCTTTGTACATGAACGCCTTGGAGTATTTCAGAACGCACCTTAAGTATGAAAAGAACCCTAAGATAAAGGAAGCCATCACGCAGAAGTTCACGGAGTACTTGCGGCGGGCAGAGGAAATACGGGCCGTGTTGGATGAGGGGGGTTCTGGACCCTCGTCTAATGGAGATGGTGCCGTGGCCACCCGGCCCAAGTCCAAGCCCAAGGATGGCAATGAAGGGGAGGATGGGGATAAGGAGAAGCTTCGTGCTGGTTTGAATTCTGCGATTATTAGGGAAAAGCCCAATGTCAAGTGGAACGATGTTGCGGGATTGGAGAGCGCAAAGCAGGCTCTGCAGGAGGCCGTGATTTTACCTGTGAAATTCCCCCAATTTTTTACTGGTATGGTCCTTTCCCCCCCCGGCTCTCTGTGGTCTATACATTTATGTATGAAGTTAATTCATTTACAATTATGTTTTCTACCTCTATATATTGAAGAAATTAAACGCTGGAAAGTTGATTACTTTTTATGATTGTTTTTTAGTGTTGTTTGTTTAACAGATATCCCCTTTTCTCATAGAAATCTGACTTTGCTTTTGATTGTAGCTGCATTTGTTCTACCTGAAGAAAAAATATTCGAAGTAGTTATTGGGGTGCAAGCAGATGCCGTGTAAAGTTTGAATGCAAAAAATCTGATAAAGCTATTGCGGCTGTCATTTTAAATGCATTGTTTTATTATTTGATCCTATGGAATTGTAACTCGCTGCCTTATTCCTTGGTCTCCATTAGTTTCAACAATAATCTCAACATCTGATAGTTGGTGGGCTACAATATGATTCATTTGTAAATTGAATCTTGAATGCTTATTATGATTTAAGTTCCCTGAGTAATTGAATGACCTGCGTAATAGATACTAGTTGAGAACTGAAGGAAACCGAGGCAGAGTTATCATGCCATATGTAGGAGCCAAATTTCTTTCATGCAATTCCCTTATTACTTATGGTGGTGTGTGTTTTATACTGATTCTAATGCGTGTTCTTTTAGGCAAGAGGCGCCCATGGAGGGCATTTCTTCTATATGGGCCTCCTGGAACAGGAAAGTCATACCTAGCGAAGGCTGTTGCCACTGAAGCCGACTCAACATTTTTCAGGTACCTTATCTATTTTCAATTGTAGATATTTCTTTTTACCCCTACGTTCTACCTTTTGATACCTATTTTTCCCAATAAAGCTATCTTTATTTTCTTGTACTTCATATGCTGATGCTATATTTAGAAGTGATATTAAATTGCAATATGTTGATCTTGATGCTTTTTACTGCCATTTTAATAATATAATGCCTGTTTCAATGCAGTCAATGTCGCATAAGTTCTTTTCATCCTTTTGGGATGATATATTATTGTTTAATTTGAATGAGTTTTGAGATGAAACTTCTACCATCATAATGAGGGTATGAAATGCATGACAGTTTCAGGATCAGTTGTAGTAGGGAAATTGTAACCTTTAATTTTGCTTGCCCTCCAAAGGGTACATTTATTTATGGGTGGAAACCTTTTTTAGGGCTTCCCTGATGGGTCTTATACCCAATGGGTTATTATTCCATGTGTTTAGCCCTAGTTTGTGTTGTGATATAAATTGTCTGGGTTGTGGAAATATATATGTTGCTTGAGGTTGATGTCACATGGAGCTAAGTTATTGAGTTGATATTATTAGTAAGGTTTTTTCTCCAGTCCAAAGTTGTCAAATAATGGCAATAATTGAAAGGCATTTTTATCAACTACTTCAAAATATGGTTAGAGTGAGACTTTGTAGCTTCTTGATATGCAATGGTGAGTTTATTCTGGTTATTGATGTATGAGTTTAGTAAACTTTGTACCATTATGCATGGTATGATTTGGTTAAAATTGCTTAATGGCTATTTGAGCGTGTTCAAGGAATGGCGAAAGTTCATCATTCCGTGCATTTTTTTGGGATCTGCAACTATACACATGCTGATGGGATCAAAAATTAAAATTATTGCTCTATGAAGTGTTAATATTCAGAATTGTATGGTGATATTGATGGCCCACTCATAGTTCTGAAAGGTGAATGGTGTGGTGTGGTGCAAACTCTTTTTGGAGCCATGGCACATGGTGCGCGTCATATTGAAGTATGGCACATAATAAATCAAATTAATTAAAAATAGTTTTGTCTCCAATATATGCCTTTGAAATATAGATAAATCATAAAAATATATCAACTTCTAATTTAAAATAAATAAATAGCATTGATAAAGGCATAAATAATTTGTTTCAAGTGCCAACCACGATATCAACTTAATAACATTCAATAACCAAATTCTTAATGCATTGAAAGCTCAAAATACAACCAAAATAAATTATGTAAACAAAAGTATAAATGTTAATCATCAATATCAAAATAATCACAATCGCTCTCCACATCATTTTCATCTTCATTCTCATCATTAGATTTAAACTCGGGTTCATTTTCCTCATAAGTGTCTTCGTCATTTTCATCTATTAATTGATGTGGTCTAGATTTAGATATAACGTCTCTTGAACTTAATCCTACCTTTGTTGTTACCTTAGATCGAAAATCATATGTTTCTTCTTCAACTCAAGAAGTTCTAGCAACATCACTCTAAGTTAAGTCATCGCCATCATGCACAAAGGCCTCCTCTTCATCAAAATCTAATCTTTCAAGCGACCATTCATTGAATTCATCAACATTCTCCAAACTAATGGGATCAAGCTCATGTCGTTCTTTAAAACGACACCTTAAAGCTCGATTATACTTGATATAAACTAAATCATTCATGCATTTTTGAGCCAACCTATTCCTTTTCTTAGTGTGAAGCTGTAAAAATTAAACTTTAAATTAAAATTTATTATTATTTCATAATAATAATTATAAATACATATAAATTATGTACTTACATTTTCAATCACACTCTAATTCCTTTCGTAGCCCGATGCACTACAAGTAAGGCTAAGAACTCTAATTGCGAAGGTTTGCAAATTTAGAGTGTTGTTTCTAAAACCTTTTCACTATTCGACTTCACAAAACAAGTATCAGGATAAAATAGTTATTTATAGGTATATGAAACAATAAATATATTTAAATTTATATAATAAATGCCTAGTGCTCTCAATTTTCTTTGTTTAACAGTCAGTGTAAATCTGAATTGCCCTTCAGCATTTCTATATAAAGGAAGCTCTTGATAAATTTTATCCTGTATATTATTTGGAAACAACCTTTTTATGCACTTATATAAGTCATTTATAATCTCTTGTTCCTTTTCTATGTTGGGGTTCTAATAAAAAAATTCCGAATTCAAGAAATAGCTAGTTGCATGTAAAGGTCGATGAAATTGCGTCTCCCATCTTGTATAAATAATCTTAAATATGCTCTTACACTTCTCTTCATTGTTGTTAAATGAGGCTATTATTGCTTCCTTTGCTCTATCCATGGTTTCATATATATATATATATATGTATATATATATATATATATATTCCATTGGAGGCTTACTTTCATTATCACCAATTTTAACGCGGCTAGTAATGGCCTGTCAATTTTGAGTGCGTAGATAGTGGTATTTTACAATTAAAAAATCAATATCACACTTGCCATCAACTTACTTTGTGCTTCTTTTGAATATTTGCATTCAACCTATTGCTTTGATGTAAATATATTCTTTAAATTTGCCTTTTGTACTTGAAAGCGCTTTGAAGTCAAGAAAGTGGTGGCAAATCTGGTCTTCCCTGTTTGAACCATCTCCGTTTATTTAGTGAACTCTCTCATCAGATTCAGGAGATAGGGCCTATTATATATATATATATATATTCATTTACCATCATTGCTCGCTCATACGCCTTTTTTAAAGTAGGATTTTTGAAGATATCTTTAAAAATAAGATCTATGCAATGAGCGGCGGAGGGAGTCCAAAATAAATGCTTATATTTGGCCTCTAAAAGTCTTCCTATTGTTTTAAAAGAAAATAAAAAAATATATTATAAATGATTACATATGCGATAAAAAAATAATAGAATTAGATGTGTTGAAATTTTTTTGCCTGCAACAACATTTGCGCTTGCACTATTAGCAACAATTTGTATCACGTTTTTCTCACCAATCTGTTCGATGTGTTTCAATAAGAACTCGCCCATTTTTTCACTGGTGTGAGAATACTTTGAAGTATCGACCGATTCAATAAATTTGCTCCCCTTCGGTCAATTCACCAAAAAATTAATCAATGTCCTATTTTTCTTATCAGGCCAACCATCTGCCATTAATGAACAACAATATTTTACTATTGCCTCGCCATGGGTCTTCAGAAGGCCACTTGTGTGTTCCCACTTCTTTTTCAAATAAGTCACTCTCAATTTATTATAAGTTGGAGGCTTTGTACTGGGATCACACTGAAAACAAACTTCTAACATATGTCCAAAAATATCCGAATTGACAACATTAAAAGGTAATGTGCTTTCATATACCCACCGTGCAAACTATTGCACCATATACTCTCTTTTTATTTTTACAGCTTCATCAAACTTTTGGACTTTTTCCTTATTATTCCTACGTTTCAATACTTCATCAGCATCTCACATGAAAACATGTCATTGGGGCCCATCTGCTTTGTTTTTTAGTTGATGCACTTGATGAACTAGTAGATGGGCATTTGCAAAAATTCGAGGGTTCATTATATTCATCCACTTTCTTAAATTCCTCAGCCACCAAATCAAAGTGAGAAATTGCATCAATTTGATTTTTTAGCCTTTTCTTCTTCTCCATTAAATTTGTAATATCTTCTTTCACATGCTCGGGACATTTTGGGTATGCCTTAGTATTTTGAAAGTCTCCAACAAGGTGTTGTTTGTACCGTGTGATCCCCGCTTTCGAAACTTTATTACAAAAAACACATTTGACGTCGTTTGTGTTTTCTGGATTGACTAACGTCACATAATTCCAAGCCAAGTCCTTTTGATTTTAATTGGGGCTCGATGCATCAGGAGTCGACATCTTGCTACCTTAATCTTTATTTAATAATTCAAAAATTAAACTTTAAAACTTAAAGTGACAAATTATAACTATACACATAATACTGTAGCAATACACATAATCGCATAATGCAGTTATACATAGCTGTAGTGCTGTAGCTGTACATAAATACATAATGGATCATGCTTGTAGCAATGCACATAATCACATAACCATAATGCTACATAATGCATACACAACTGCACTTACATAGTACATAGTACATACTGTGTAAAATAAACAAAATTGCATAGGACACTAGACAGTACACACACAATTCAGAATTACACAACACAATACACATAGCAATACAACACACGCTACACACAAACTCAATTTCAGTTCAATTTCAATTCAATTTCAGAGGAAAAACCCATAAGCATTCAACCGCACATACGAAACAATTGGAGCAAACAAATCGGAAGCACACACGCTCACACATAAAGCCGGAAGCATACAAAGTGTTCTTGGGCTTGTTCTTGTTTGCGTCAGCGCTGGGTGTGTTCTTGTTCACGTCAGCGCTGGGCGTGTTCCTGTTCGTGTCGCTCGCTAGGGCTGGAAGTCACGGCTCGCGGGTGAAGAAAACCAAAGCCCATCTCCTTTGTCAGCACTGGGTGTGTCGAGCTCCTGGTCGTGTTGCTCACTCGAACTGGTTGCTGGTGGTCAAGGTTGCAAATCAATCCAGGTGGGAGTGGAATTGAGGGCAGGGTGTTTGGTTTGTTTAGGGCGTCTTTGTTTGTTTACGGAAACACGTTTAAAAGGTGTTTTTAACTGGAAAAACATAAAAAAAATACCTTCATCTGGCGTGCCATGTCTGTGCCAGAGTGAAGGTGGTCGGTATTCATCGCTGATGGCACGGAGGACATGCCAGTCATCGCCTTTTTCAATAGTGGGCCCACTTATATCATCAATTCTCCTTGATGCCTGAGCTATCAAGACTGAAAAGATTCATCTCGTTCACAGTTGTGTACAATTGGCTCTTTGTTCTTTTTGCTGCTTTCTCCTTTCAGTTCACAGATAATGGTTAATGACGCATGCAATGTTACTTCACAAATATGTTGTTTATCAGGTTTTTGTCTATGAGAGAGTGAACATTTCTCCATGCATCTTTCCATTTGCTATTTCTGTCACTCAATTTCAACGAACAAGTTCTTAGGCCATAAAGTTGGCAAGTGCCAACTGCTGTTCTCTTTCAGTGTTTCTTCTTCAGACTTGGTCTCAAAATGGATGGGTGAAAGTGAAAAGCTAGTCTCCAATCTCTTCCAAATGGCACGTGAAAGTTCTCCCGCCATCATATTTGTTGATGAGATAGATTCTCTATGTGGACAACGTGGAGAAGGAAATGAGAGTGAAGCTTCCAGACGAATTAAAACTGAACTGCTGGTGCAGATGCAGGTAACTGTAGTTTAGTGGAAAATGATTGAGAGATTATCTGAAGTTGGACATCTTTATTTCAAGTTGGGTCTTTAAATTTTATTTGCTTTAATGTCTGATTGTTGTTGGATCATGGTGACCAATAGATAGGCACTATCGTTGGTTCTATATGCCATCCAATATTATTTCCCTGGATTTCCTCTTGTTTTCATGATATTTGAAAATTGTGTGCCATGGCGCAAGGCACAAAAGGTACCAGCGCAGTGCCATTTAGAGATTACGACAAGTTGGTGGGCACCTAGGTGCTCATTAAAGAAAAGAGAAGAAAAAGAAGAGAAAAAAAATGCCTGTTCAAAGTTCTGAAGAGTTGCTTCTGTCTTCTTCTTCTGAAGAGTTGCTTCACTCTTCTTCTCCTGTTCGCTGGCCTTAGAGAATGCCCTATCTTTTTTTTTTCGAAAAAAAAAACCTTAAATATTTTTTTCTAAAGAAAAGGAAAATGAGGCTTATTAAGAGTTGCTTCACTTCTCTCTTCTTCTGCAACATGTGGTTAGGTTTTTGAAATTAGGTAATTCATTTTTTTTCTAATTCATCTTTCTTTTTTTTTTCTCTTCATGTTTGGGTTGATTTTCTATCACCTATTTCTTCCTTCTCTCTGAATTTGCCTTGGGGATGTTAAGTTGGTTTATTAATTCTTCATTTTTTCCTCTTTTTCCTTATGAACCCTGGGCATGCTAAAATTTTTATTAGTTCTTCCTCCTTTTTCTGTTGTTTATCTCAATTACTCTTGGGCGCACTGAAATTTTTATTAACTCTTCATTCTTTTTCTTCTTTCCTTGTAAATTATCCTTTTATGTATTGAAATTTTTACTAATTTATTATTTAAATTGCTGGTTAACTTGGGCTGTTGAAATTTTTATTAATTATTTAATTAGCTGAACAAGATATAAATGCATGGGTTGATAGACATAAACTAAAATAATTTAATTGTGTGCTATAATATATCAATAATTAAATTATGAAAAGAATAAATTATATCCTTTTTATAAAGAGACAATTTATAAAGAATGCATATAATTTTTCTGGCATATGGCTTGATTTTGTAGAAGAGTATTATGATTGTTGTGGAATTATCCTAGATTTAGTGTTTATAATTATCTATATTTTATTTATGTGAAAATCACTAGCTATATAAATATATTTCATTTATTGTATAATTTTGTGCTGTACTTTGAAAAGGTGCATGCCACACCTTGCACCATGGCTCCAAATAACATTTCTGCTATGGCACACTGTACGTCATTAACAAGTAATAACAATGGTTTCTGCTGTCGAACTTCTATTTATTAACATTGAATGGTCTACTTGATTTTTTCTTTGGGAAACCTGTAATTCTTATTGTTTGCATCATCTTTAGACATCAAATTCCAGATGCTGAATCTAGATGATTTTGGATAGGAAATAAAAATTAAATAAAAGTGCAACCTTTCTGAAAAATCATTCTTTTTGATTTAGCTTGAAATGGTGGAAATATCATGTAAATTGTTCTCCAAAGATTTTGACTTTTTAGCGTCAACCCTGTATTTTTTCTTTGGGGATTGTGTTCTCTTTGACATTTATTTGTTAATAAAGATAATATTGTTTTACGTAACAGTTTTCTTGATATCAAATATTAATTAGGGGGTGGGCAACACTGATGATAAAGTACTTGTTCTGGCTGCCACAAATACTCCATATTCTCTTGATCAGGTAACTTTTAGTTTCAACTAAAGCTTCAGCCACATTTATTTTTTGGCCAACTAAATTGTGTTTCTCTATAGGCTATTAGGCGGCGATTTGACAAGCGCATTTATATCCCTCTACCAGATTTAAAGGCAAGACAGCATATGTTCAAAGTATGGAGCTTTTCTTTCATCTGTTGTGTGGAAAATGAATCAAACTAGTGATAAAAAATTAATGTTCTCTGTTGTGGCTTGTTACTCTTAATGCAGGTCCATTTAGGAGATACTCCTAATAATTTGACTGAAAGTGACTTTGAAGCCCTAGCTCGTAAAACTGAAGGCTTTTCTGGTTCTGATATTGCTGTTTGTGTAAGAGTGATTGGTTTCATTCTTCGATTAATGTTTGAATATTTTCCAACGAGTGTGGCATATGATTCCATCTAATTGACTCTGGCACACAACTTTTTTTTAATCAAATAAGTAATTGTTTTTCTGATAATTTTAATAGGTTAAAGATGTCCTATTTGAGCCTGTACGCAAAACTCAAGACGCAATGTTCTTTATCAAGAGTTCTAATGGCACATGGATGCCATGTGGACCTAAGCAACCCGGTGCTGTCCAGATAACCATGCAGGAGCTTGCCACTGAAGGACTGGCTGCACAGGTATTGATCTTTTCATTAATTTGCATGTGAATTGTGGTACGAGTGGCATAAATATATAAATGCATGCATCGCTCTCTATCTTTGTATATCTTGTCTATAACCTAATTCTAGGAATGTGAAGTTGATGCCTTTTGAATTGTATAGTTCCTTTATTAGTTGCTATTGATTTCTACTGAATCTTCATTGGGAGCCATTCTACATTGGTTCCTCTTCTCTGTGCAAGCAACTAGTTGTTACTGGAGGTCGCAGTTCTCATGGAATCAAATAAATAGAACAGAAGTAAGAGCCTATTATTAATAAATGAGGTAAATGTAAGAAAAGATTGCCTGCTTCAGTATGAAAGTTTTGTAAATATGACGCTAATATGTATTCAAATTAATGTACAACTTTGGTATTATCTGCATCTATGGAATTAGAGAACATTTAACTTTCGGAATTAATAGTTGTGGAGCTGAAGTTGGATGGCATGATGTTTCTTGGGAATTAATATTCTAATGTGAGGATGGGAGCAAAATTAACTCAGTAAATATCAATGTTTCATGTACTAATCACTTACAAAACTGAATAATTTTTTAATGGACTATGATGATAAAACTCAGTAAAATGGTTCCAAGAAGTACAACTTACAAATTTTCATGCTTGTAGGATTAATGGTCGTAAATAAAATTAGCTACTTGTAGGTAAAATATTTATCTCTTATGTTTCCCATACCGTATGTCTCATGCCATATTGAGATTTGGGTTCTTTCAGTAATACACACGACAAAACACTTCATTAGAATGATTAGTTATACCCCTTGTATTTGGGGTAATTAGTCACATCTGATAATTGTTCCCCTGTTGAAGTTAATGAAAGGTTCGAAGGGAACTAACAGCATTTTACTATGATTGATGCCTCTATAGATTACCCCTCCACCCATATCAAAAAGAGACTTTGATAAGGTGCTTGCCAGACAAAGACCAACAGTTAGCAAAGCTGATCTTGAAGTGCACGACAGATTTACTAAGGAGTTTGGCGAGGAAGGCTGAAGCACTTCAGCTGCTTAGGATGCTGCAACTCATACAGTTTGGTGTTATTTGTATATTATGTTTTTACCGAGTTCAAATATTGGCGTCGTCAAGTGGGAAGTTAGATGAGCTTGCATTTCCACCAGCATTTGGCAGGAAAATGGGGCGATGCATGTCGAATTGCATTTACTTGTGTGCAAGCATTGAACTGCTGCGAAAAAAATGTGGTCAATATGGTGTGTCAAATGGGACTAATATCAAGGCTTTGTTCTATTGAACTTTCAAGTCGGTCCAGACCATCTTCTGTCAGCTGTTTTTAAGTTTGTTTCTACATAAGAAATGCACTCAAAGTTGGCACCTTCGTTGCACATTCTCCTGTAAGAGATGATAATGCGGCCTTAAATCTTGATGACGCTAATTTCTCTAAGACTTGAAAATGTATAGCTTGAATTGATTATTTGTGATTGGAAATCAAGCTTTCATACCCACGAATCATATTGTCTAATTTTTGGAAGTCCGGAAATTGTTTGTTCAGAGTTGGCTTGGTGGTTGCCCTATGAACGCATTAAGATGCCGCCCGTGGTACTCTTCTTTTTACGCAAAATGTTCAATGCATCCATGTGTATTATAGAAACGAGCACTGCCAGTACACGGGTCATGTGATGGTGTTGCATAAGTTTCAGTCTTGGGCTGATGAAGAAGTAAAATAAGAACTGGTGGGCCTTATTGGGTCTAGCCTTAAAAGAATTCTGGAGCCCAAAAGCATAAGCCTAATTATTTCAAGTAGAGCCCAACTCGACTCATGAGCCTTCTGGATTGGCCCAAAATAGAAATAAAATGCAAGTAAAAGGGCAATTGTGACTTTTAACCGCTAACGTTGAGGGTAGTGTAGAGTTTTAAATTTTAAGAGGGGATATTTAATGCTCCAATCCCCTAAGCGCCGATAGCCTTCTCTTTTTTCTGCCTTGACTTTTTTTTTTTTTTTTTTTTCTGTTCACTATTATAAAGGCTTTTGTTGCTTGGCCCTTGTCACTGGCGGCTCAAATTCGATGGCTCGTTTTGGTTTTTTGACTCTTCTTCAGGAGCATAAGCTTTTAATTGGAATTGATTCTTGATTTAAGCCTTTCAATGTCTGATTTGACATCGATGAACCAACATTCTTACTGGATGGTATAGTGGCTCCTTTTCAAGAGATACTACACATTTTGACAGTGAGATTTTGGGGAGGGAATTGAAAGAATGAGTGTTAATATGAGAAATTAGATGAACAGAGAGGTTGGAAAAGAGAGAGAGAGCGGGGAGAAGAGATGGGAAAAAGAGTTGAAAAAGAGAGAGAAGTATCATTTTTCTGGTATCTCCTTTTATGGTCCTCTCTTACAGATAAAAATTGAAGACTAGATTTATTTTTGTACAAATAAGGATAGATTTGTAGTCTTTAAGAGTAGTTAGACTTTAGATCTGAACAGCCATGTATAGAACCTTTAGTCTTCAGTTGATGTCCTTTCTTGATTGAGAAACTGTTAAATCTCTCCCTTAATCTGATATGGATATGTGATCCCTCTTGATTAATATATTGATAATAATCTCCTGTTGTAATTTTTATTTTTATCTATCTGAGTCCATTATTATTTATTCTGTAGAAGATGTATGTTAATGTGACGATGCCACATGACATCCCCTCTCTCTACAAATCAGTCATTGACCTCAAAGGTTGTGTTTGGGAACTGGTACTGGAGGATTTTCAAGTCCTCCTAGGTTGCTTCCCTTAGGTCTAGATTTGATCAGTGAACTATAACTTGTGTAGCTATACCCCAACTCCTTATCTAGATTGGTCTTAGAATAGTTATCGATTCTAGCTTGACTTCTCCATATTTATCTGTGAATGTTAATTTTATTGTGGCTTGTATGTTGGCACTAATATGCTTTTTAAGTTGTGACACATGAAATACAGGGTGTATGTTTGATCCTCCGGGTAGTTGTAGCTTGTAGGCAACTAAACTCACCTTTTCAATGATATTATAAGGACTAAAATATTTGGCAGCCAACTTTTGGTTGCACCTTGCGGCCATTGACTGCTATTAGTAGGGCTACAATTTAGATATATTTGGTCATCAACCTCATATGTTCTTTTTTATATGTCACTTATTTACATACTTCTTCATTCTTTTTTTGTCCCTTTGTGAGTTTTTCCTTAAGCAATCTAATAGCTGTGCAATGATTCTTGATGAAATTGGTAGCTTCTTCATTAGTTGTTTCTCTTTCCTCATGAAATCCATAATTGTATGGCTTAGGTCCACACAGAGCTTAAAAAGGGATAGTGTCTATGCTATTTTGGTAGTTGGTGTTATACAACCATTCTATCATGAGTAGCCACATTGCCCACTTGTTTAGTTTTGTTTTAGGCATACACTTGAGATAACACTCTAAACACTGATTTACCCTTTCAGCTTGTCTATCAGTTCGTGGGTAGTATGATGAGCTTAATTTAAGATTGACACCCATTGCCTTGAATAGTTGAGCCCAAAAGTTGTTGGTGGAAATCCTATTCCCATCACAAATAATAGATTTTAGCAATCCATATAATGAAGTCTCTTAATGAAGTTTATGCTAATGTCTTGCCAAACCCCATTGGGGATGGGTAATGGTTGAACTAAGCCTGAATGATGAATCTTTTTTATTTTTTTTCTAATAAATGCTACACTCCACCGCTATTGTTTTAACATCCTTGTATAGCCCTTACTAGTGAAAGATGTTCTGAACCTTTTTATCAGTATTCAAAATTCTCAAGTGTCTTCTTACAAAGTCAAAGTTTTTAATACAAATTTTCGATTAACCTTTTTCGAATTTTTCCTCCCTTTCCAACCACTAGCTTATTTTTACACTTTAGAACACCATTTTAATAGCTGTAATTAGGAGAAATTCCTTATTTGGCTTTAACATTTGTAATTAGTTTCTGGACAAAACTATCTCTTTCATAACTGCTCCTTATTTCATCCACCCATTTTGGTACTACAATTGTGATGGCATTACTCTCTTCCCAATACCTAGATAAGGTGTGTGTTGCTATATTTTCCTTTTCCTTTTGGTATTGAATTCTGTAGTTTAGCTTAAGTAGGTTAGTTAGCCTCTTTTTCTGTTTAGGTGTGGTGATTTTCTGATTCAACAAGAACTTCAGGCTGTTGTGATTTGTTTTTATAGCGAAATGATTGTTTTTCAAGTAATGCATCCATTTATAAATTGCTATGAGAAGAGCTAAAAATTCCTTCTCATATGTTGAGAGGCATTGGCTTTTAACAGACAATGCCTTATTTATAAAGGCAGGGTCATGAATTTTGAGAGAGTAAGATACTAATTCAAATATCACTAGCATCAACTTCCACAATGAATGGTTGATTAAAATTAGGCATTGCTAGAATGGATGCATTTGTTATCGTTGCCTTAAGTTCAGTTAATGCCTTCTAGGCACAAGAAACCCAATGAAACACCCTTTTTTTGAGTAACTTGGTAAACTTTTCATGGATCTTCTTGTAATCTTTAATGAATCTTCCATATTATCCCATTAATCCAATTCTACTAGCATCAACTTCCACGATGGATGATTAATTAAAATTAGGCATTGCTAGAACGGATGTATTTGTCATTGTTGCCTCAAGTTCAGTAAATGCCTTCTTAACACAAGAATCCCAATGAAACACCCCTTTTTTGAGTAAATTGGTAAACTCTTTATTGATCTTCGTGTAATCTTCAATGAATCTTCTACAATATCCCATTAATCCTAAAAACCCTCTAAGTGATTTAAGAGTTTTGGGGTTGACCAGTTTATCATGGCAAAAATTTTATTAGTGTCTATTGAGACACCATATGAAGAAATAACATGTCCCATGTATTCTACGTTCCTTTGGCCGTAGGAAAATTTTTTTTTTTTTTGGCCTTGATCAGAAGTTGTTGATTAAGTGTGTTTAGGATTGTTTCTAAATGTTGTAGATTCAATTCAAAAGTTGGACTGTAGATGAATATATCAAAAAACAAAAAAAAAAAAAAACAAAACGAATTTCCTCAAATATTTTGCTAAGATTTTGTTCATCAACCTCTCAAAGTTGCATGAGTATTGGTGTACCCAAAAGGCATCATCGTGGACTTATAATACCTATGGTATGTCTTAAATCCAATTTTGTGAGTAGCTTCTAAGAGCATTCTTATCTGGTGATACCTAGAATGAAGATTATGTTTAATATATCAATCACCCCCTTAAGTTCATCTAATAGATCCTCTATGATAGGGATGGGGAACTTGTCTTTTGTGGTTATTTGATTAAGCCTCACGTAGTCTATGCACATGTGCATACTGTTATCTTTTTTCTTAACAAATAATACTGGGTAAGCAACAGGGCTTTGGCTTTCGCTTATGATCCCTTGTTCTATCATTTTTGCTACTTGTTTTTCAATATCTCCTTTTTCAGTATGAGAGTGTCTATATGGCCAAAGATTTACAGGCTATATATTTGGTTTCAAGACTATTCTTTGATCGTAAACTCTATGTGGTGGTAATTGTTTGGTCTTAGAGAAAACTTTGGGATAATTTTCCAAGACTAATTGGATGGTTTTTGAAATGTTATGGTTGGTGTTTTCAGCAACATTGCTAAATAAGTATGCTAGTTAATCCCCATATTTGTCATCTATTAAGCAGTTGACTAATTCTATACATGAAAGTTTATAGAGGGCATTCCTTCCACATTCATGCAGTGTAATAGTATCCCTTATGTGCTGAAACCTTAGTGTTAGTCTGTTAAAATCGAAGGCCACCAAACTAATTGTCTGTAACCAATCTATCCCCAAAATCATATTAAAACTCCCAAACTCTAAAATTTGAATTTCAGCCTCAAACTAATAGCCATGCATTTACCATTTTAAGTTTTTACATTTTAGGTTACTAAGGACCCTTTCCCTATTAGTTACAACAAGGGGGTTGTGCCTGTGTGGGTCTAATGGACATGCCAAATAGTATTTCAAGCCTAACAAACTGTGTGTTGTCTATATCAATGAGGATAAATATAGTTTACCTCCAAAAGTGATTCAAATTCTGATTGTGCTTGGTGGGATTTGTCTGGACAGTACATTTAGTGGTCCTTCCTTGAATTCTTAAGGCTCTTTAGGATCCAACCCAGCATTTTCTTCATTAATATCAATCTGTTCCACACCTTCCAATTTATCAAGGCCATGTTCCTTGCATTTATGCTCTTGTTGCCATTTATCAATACATTTGTAGCACAACCCTTTCCTCATTTGTATTTCTAAGAACTTGTGGTCTCACAATGGGTTTGGTAGTGTTTCCTTTGTTTGGAATATTGTGCAGTCGAGATGGATTTCTCTACTTTCTGAGTGCTTCTTGTTTTAATTCCTCATGTTCTGCTATACTATATGTCTTGCAATGTTTGCAATTTGACATGACAACAATATGCCTGATTTCCTCCACTAATCCACTCATGAAGCTCTAGATGAAATAGTTTTCTATGAGGTGAGGATTAAACTCCAGTATACTCAACCCTAAATTCTCATGGAAGTTCTGAGGCCTAAAAGCATAAGCTTAATTGTTTAATATAGAGCCCAATTCATGAACCTTTTAGATTGGCCAAATATAAAAATTAACTACAAGTAAAAAGGTAATTGTGACTTTTTACCAATGGGGTTGAGGGCAGTATCCAGATTCAAATTTTAAGTGAGGATATTGAATGCTCTAATCCCCTCAGTGCTGAAAGCCTTCTCTCATATTTGCCTTAACCCTTTTATCCTCTTCATTGCCATTAAGGCTTCTTTCTCCGATCTCTTGTCGTCGATGGCTCAAATCTGAAGGCTAGTTTTGTTTTCCAACCCTCTTTGAGGAGCTTAAGTTTTTAATTGGAATCGATTTTTGGTTTAAGCCTCCAAATATCTAATCTACCACCAATAAACCAAAATCCCTATTGGATGATGAGTGATCGCCTTTCAACAGATACTACAAATGCTAATAATGATATTTTGGGAAGGAAATTAAAAGAATGAGAATCAGCTAAATGTCTCCGTTAATCTCTAATGGATATCTAATTCCCTTTTATTAATGTATTGACTATAATTCTCTACTGTAATTTTTATTTTATCCTTATGAGCCCTTTATTATTTATTTTTGTAGATGATGTATGTTGATGTGACGATATCACGTGATAGATAGGTAAGATTATCAATTATAATTGAATAATGAAACAAACTGAAATTTTGGTAGCTTAAATTTACGAATTGAATATAAATCAAATTCTTTGATTCAATTCAATATATTAATGAAATAATATTGGATAATTTGGTTCCAATTTTGGTTGTTTTGTTTCTGATTTCGATTATTGAATTTTATTTAAAAATGAAGAAATGAAAAGGAGGGAAAAAAAAATAAAAAATGACAATATTAATAGAAAAATGAAAAATGAAAAAATTAATAAAAATGACAATATTGATCAAAAAATGGCAATTTTAATAGACAAAATAAAACGAAACATAAAACTCGCTATTCAGTTTGGCATCAAATCCAAATCGAAAATTGAAATTTTAAAAAATGTTGAATTAAAATTTTTGTTTAGTATTTGATACATATAAAAATTATATAGTTTAAGTTTCACTTGGATTTGGTGAAATTGTGTACACTCGTAGTTGCAAGGCATCTTCAAGACCGCCGTACGTATGGCATACTAGACATTGGGGCAATTTATAAGCTGGAAAATAGAAGTACATGAACAAATTTGTCAATTTCCCACTCAAATCAACACAATTCATGTGGTGGGGCATTTTTTTATTTATTTATTTTGGTGAATAACATTCATTCATCAAAGGAATTTATCCATCAAATTTATACAAAGGTCAAAATATGGAGATCCCAAATCTCCCAAACAATCTGGAGGAATTAAATGAAGGGGCACAAGACCATTCCAATAATTTACATGTGTCCATTTTGCAAGATCATAAGTTGCTTTGTTGCCAATCCTTGGAATTTTCTTCTTCAACCCAAACCTTCGACATCCAATGAGAGTGAGTGTTAGCTTGAAGGATGAAATGGATAATTTCAAGAGAATCACTTTCAAAATTAACTTTTTAGATTTTTTGCTTTGTCGATGAATTTGAAAGCAAATTTTAAGACCACCGTATATACATTGTATTAGGCATTAGTCCATGTTCATTCAAGGTGATTAGGCCTGATTAATTAATTTATTCATGTTAATCATTATTTACTTTCATGGATAAAAATCCATGATAAAACATAGATCGAGTACTAAATTGTTAAAATCATAGGTAAACAATCATGCCCACTTGGTGTGATGAAACAATCCCAATTAATTGACCCATTTAATATTTTATTCAAAAGATACTTTTGTCTCTCAATATGATTATTGCTAATATTTTTGTAATATTTAAAATTAAATATAATTTTGTAATATGAATAAGTATAGAAAAAAATAAATATAATTTACAATAATTTAGTTTTATTAAATAAATATCAAATGAAATTATAGAGTAAATATTACGATATTAATTTGAGAGGATGTGCAAGTAATAATAAAAAATATATAGTTTTTTGAAAAAATTGAAATAAAGGTATTTTTGAAAAAAAAAATAGTTATATTAAACAATCTAACTTAATGAACACATCATTAAGTTATCTTATAATTAATTCATCCTTCAAAATAATTCATAAGACCTTAATCCTATCAAATAAAGTGAACATGTACTAAGACAATTCATGAACATGAAAGTCGAAGATAATGAGGACAAAACTATCAATTTACCACTCAAACCTGCAAGATAAAATAGACACCAATCCACTCTCGTCCATTATGGATATGGAAATGGAGCACACATTCAGCTCTGGTCCTACACAAATATTATAGAGAGACATGTAATTAGTTTAAGCTATAAATATTATACTTTTTAAATTTTATTTATTTATTTTTTTAATACTTTTAATCAATTTTTGAGACAAGAATACTTAAAAACACACATTAAAATTTAAAAACAAATACAGTAAAAGTTAACCACCTGATATGCTATACCATTAAACATTCAAATACTAACAAAACACATCTACCGAACAAGATTTGCGAACATGTCAAAATCTTAATCTGATGAATCTTTTATGAATGAATTTATGTAATCTCATGTAGTTCCAGGTTACTTTGAAAAGGACCATTAATAGACGACTCACCAAGGGTCCGATTTCATCCATTTGTTGTAAAATCCTCAACTCTTTGTTCCCGCTCATCTGACTGCTTTTGCTAGAACACCTTAGATCCTGCAGTGATACATGTGGTGGGCGTAGGCATACCATTTGTTGATCCACTTGCCACTGATATGGCATTCAGTTTGTAGTACAAGGCACATTGATTGGTCTTGAAGAAGCAGAAGAGCTGCAAGCATATGTGGCTTCACATAAGTTGAACTTTCATGCATATTCGTGAGATACAAGCTGTGAAAAACATCGATTGAGAAATAACATTTAAGATAGTTAATTACAAGCTGTATTAGTTTGGTTGTAACAGGAACCCAGTGGCCAGAATATGCCAGACAATGGCAATTTTGCCCCCTAACATAGGATAACAAATGACAATGTTCTCATCAATGGATCCCAATGTCATCGGTCCAGATGTGACTAAGGTATGAGCCATTTGAATTTGGCAAAAAAATTGCAAATTCTCTCTTTGAAATGCATCATATGAGTACCACAGTTCCTTGGAAGCCTACAAGAGACTAGAGCACATGCACTTGGTACGCTTGTTTCATCAAAAAGGACATTTTCTATAAGTAATACCTGACAATGTCAACTTTTGATTTCAGCTGCATACAACTGCGATTGGAGCGGATATTTTGGCAGCAGGTTATCCCTTGGCTACTGAGAACACTGCTGGAAGATCAATTGACGACAATGCAATCACCTCCGGAACATCCATACCACACCCGCATGTCCCTTTGCTTGCTGCAAGTGTAAATTCGTCTCTTCCTTCATGGAGCCCAGTGGCTATCAAGTCTGCAATAATGACAAGAAGTAACTTTTGACTATTAAAAACCCTTGATAGAAACCTAATGCATATCCTAATTGATTTGGTAACGTTCAGCAAATCTTTTTGGAATAGCAACAATTCACGAAAACACCAACTGGCACTCAAACCTCACTTTTTTTATTGTGGATCGGGACAAATCCATCCTGCAGTGACAATTGGTCCTGGATCATTTTATGATTTCAACACCAATGACATCATTGATTTTCTCTGCAGCACAAGCGAAAACCCTGCTCAGCTGAAATAGACTATTTTCAGCTGGTGTAAATTTCTTGGTCACGACTAATGAGCTAGCAGTTGAAAAGACTAGCAAAAAGATGTCTTTTATGATACATTTACCTCCTTACAAGACCAGTAATGGATACTATGTCTGGGGCTTCGACATGGACGGATGGGATCCGTACCGTAAGGAGTCCCACTGGACTGGTCTTAACACATACTTTCCATTAAAGGGTATATAATGATTTGCTGGTCCACATTCTTTTCACTAAGATCACTATTATAATAAACAAAAAAACTATGACACGTATCAATCTAATGTTAAGCCTCAAGACCTGTAGTTCATAATAAATCTAACACCAATCTGACGCATGTGTTTTTCCCAGCTGACGACGGCATTTCTATAGCATTTAGAATTTTAATAACCAGCTCATATGTGTTGAATGCATAAACTGAAGTCTCCACAGGGCAGAAATAACCAAAGAAGCATATCTGTTTTTATTTTCCCCATCTGCCAAATGACAATCTTCCTGTGCTAGAGCATAAAAGTTTACAGTTGACAGCTGACCTTATCATACATGTTACTGAATAAGAATAAAGCTAACTGCTCTTCCTAAATCTATCCATGTTTACGAAAAATATGAAATTAAGAACAGTAATAGAATACCTAAGTGATTGTCAGACATCCAAAATATCAGGATGAGGACGCCAAATTATAGTCTTGAGAACGCGGACAATTTCCTTCCAACCAATTATGTAATTCACCTCAAGAATCTGGTGACCGATTGTTCCTTGAGGAATGCGTGAAGAACCAAGTTGAAATCAAGGAATAAATTGTCTGCTTTCCAAAGTGTAGCTCTTTGACAGACCACCTTAAGGTTCTTGCATGGTCACAATACTCCCATACTACATAAAGGACAAAAGCTTAAAAGCCACTTTGAGAATGGATTGAAAAAATTCCTTCCATCGACTTCAGGTAACAATTTAATTCTCCTCTTATTTCCTCAATGACAAAGCCTAATCTACATTTCTAATCTTCTGTTTGTAAGACATCTAAATGTTTCTTTGACCCAATCTTCTTTGGCTAGAATAGGAATTATGCAGTCATTAGTTCAACTAACATAATTCTATTATCTGAAGAAACCACATTACAATGCAATTTTCAAAAATATTATGTTTGATATGGTAATCGGAGAAGCACATCTGACAGCCAAACCTCCCCTCGAACAAACACGAGGAATTCTCCTCATGAGGGTCAAAAGTGCCTTCTCCATTGTGAATTTTCATCACAGAGCCATGAGATGTTCTAATTTATAAAGCTCTTTGAAAAGTCTCAAGTTTGCGAACCCTTGCAATTTGTTCATATATCACCAGTAATCCCCGCAAGAGCATAAGCCATTGTTGAAGTGATGGAATCGATTTGAGTCCCTGACAACAATATCTCTCCTTTCTAATTTTGAGATTAGTTTAATCACAGTGTGGCAGTCACCACAAACTCTAAGATTCTTTATAATCCTTATTGGAATGCCATGAGATATTGACATTAATCCAAAGGCTATAGCCAACCTCTCACTGTGCTGAGAAAGGATGGCTTCTTTTTGTTCCTCCTCAAGATCATGGAGTACATAATTTGTATCAGGTTGATATCCTGCATCCCTCAAACGACTATCTAATTCTCCAAGTTTCATATAAATCTGCTCTGACAATGGATGTGAAACATCGCCAGCCGCAAAAGAGTATGTTTTGTTCTTCACTTCAATCCAACTATATCCTGTTTCTTTTTTAACTTTTCTCTCATCCATCAGTTTTCTCACTTTTGCCCTATCTTGCCAATGCCCTGATGCAGCATATAGATTAGCTAACAAGACATAAGCGGCAGAGTCCTGTGGTTGACATGAAATCAACTTTTCAGCTGCAAGCTTGCCAAGATCTAAATTTCGATGAACTCTACATGCAGCTAAGAGAGTACGCCAAACAGTTGCACCAGCAGGGAAGGGCATCCGATCAATAAGAGAAATTGCCTTATCTAGCATTCCAGCTCTGCTGTACAGATCGACCATGCATGAATAAATCTCCATTGTGGGAGAAATGAGAAGTTTGTTCATCATCATATCAAAATAAACTTCACCTTCTTTCACCAGTCCTGCATGAGTACAAGCAGATATGACTCCAATAAATGTAATCTCATCCATTTCCAACTTTCGCTTTTGCATTTCCTTAAACACCTTGAGTGCCTTGTCCGCATATCCATGTTGTGCATACCCTGAGATCATTGAGTTCCAAGAGACTAAATCTCTTTCCTGCTGCCGCTTGAACACTTCATTGGCAGCACCTATATCCCCTTTTTTTGCATACATAGTTACAAGGGCACTGCTTACCATCAAAGCATTATTATAACCCCATTTGATTGAGCTAGCATGAAACTGTTTTCCTTGATCTGCAGCTGCTGAGGATGCAGCACATGCATTGATTATACTGGAGAAAGTAAACTCATTTGGGGTGACACCTTCCTTTGTTAACTGACCAAAAAATTTTACAGCTCCTTCAGTATCCTCTTCTTGGGCATATCCAACTAACATTGCAGACCAAGCAACAATATCCTTCTCTTCTATTTGTTTGAAAGCTTTTGCAGCTTCACTGGTCTTCCCTATCTTAATATATGCATCGAGCAATGCTGTTCCTACTGAAGGTGAGTTTTCATATTTGGTTTTGATAATTTCTGCATGCACTTGAAACAAAGAATTAGTTGGAAGAGCTGCTAGTATTGTTGAATAAGTGTAATGATTAGGTCTAACATCTTCTCTTCGCATTTGGAGAAACATATCTATTGCTTCTGCTGTTCTACCATTCTGCAAGTATCCCCCAATGACTGCTGTCCAGGAAACCACACTTTGAACTGTGTCCAATACCGAGAACATCTTGATTGAAGCATCCATTTCACAACCTTTCATGTAGCATATCATAAGACCTGTTCTTATGTTATCAAAACATTCAAACCCATGCTTTACAATCTGACAATGGATCTGTCTGGCAAAACCCAATTCTTTAAGGTTAGCACATAACTTAACAATAGTGGCAAAAGTTGTTTGTGAAAACTTCACACATGCATGCCTCATCTTATAGAACAATTTAAGAGCATCCAACTCAAGTCCATTTACAATAAGACCAGATATCATCCCATTCCAAGAAACTGCATCTTTAAACTCAATGCCATCAAACACAATGCTTGCCCGTCTGATCATCCCAGATTTTGAATACAGACTAACCAAAGCGTTCCCCACTGCCCGTGTTGAATTAAAACCATTCTTGATAACCATACCGTGTGCTTGAGCCCCAACCTGTACCGCACCTTCATCTGCCAATGCTCCAATAACTGTGGCAAATGTGAAAGGGTTAGGCTGGACTCCCTCTATTTTCATCATTCTAAAAACTTCTATGACCTTCTGAATCACCCTCTTCTGTGCATAGCCCGTGAGTAACGAAGTCCAAGTAACAACATTCCTCTCCGCGACTTCATCAAACACTCTCTTTGCATCATCCAAATTTTCATTCTTAACATACATATCCACTAGCGAGGTGCCAACACTAACATCCTCAAAGAAACCATTTTTAACGCATTGACAATGTATTTGTTTCCCGAACACATGATTGTACAAGCTCGCGGAAACCTTTAATACACAAGAAATGCTACACCCATCTACTAAAACACCCATCCGATTAATGAATGCATAAAGTTTTAGCGCTTCATGGTTCAAGCCGTCGCGTGAGTACTCAAAAAGCAGATGGTTGTAATAAGAAATATCCCTTGGCAGAAATTCATCAAACAGGTTGTCCGCCTTCTGAAAATTTGAGGAATTGAAATCAACATGTGTTTCGGAATCAAGTGCAAGCGCAAGGGAGTGAGACAAATGAAACGCTTGAAATGGGTTAAGAACATTGGACAGCGATTTGAGGTTTCGGAGTCTACAAACAATCATCGTAGTTCGTGATAAAAATTATCCCTGAAAAACAAAAGATAATAAAATATTAATAAAAACAAGATTAAAAGAACTATAGTTGATAACAAACAATCTTTCAGCAACGTATTGATTGGATTATGTGGAAGCAAGTCTTAGCATTGCCAATATTACCTGAAGGCAGCGATTTCCGTTGAAGAACCGAATTTCAAACTCCTAACGCCAACTG
Organism: Avicennia marina; assembly: GCA_019155195.1. Lineage (NCBI taxonomy): Eukaryota > Viridiplantae > Streptophyta > Magnoliopsida > Lamiales > Acanthaceae > Avicennia > Avicennia marina. Next base: position 1,298,821 of record CM032764.1, read on the forward strand.
CCGCCTGCCAGTTGCTTTGGCGAGGCGGCGGTGAAGTGAGCTTGATCCCTTTCACTGATTTGTGCTAGAATTACAGTTGAATTCCATTAACGTTGTTAGAAAGTTGGGATGAAAGTCATTGCCACCCAATTTCACTTTTTTCTGACTGTTAAAAAACTAATCTTCGTCACTGCTTATCAATTTCAGTTGCTCCTCTTTATATTAGATATATTTTGATTTATTTTTAATTATTTAATAAAAAATTGCTACATGTTATTTATCCGTTTAAGCTATATTGTTAAAGATAGATTATAGAACCCAAGAAATTACTAAGATGTTATTATATATATATATATATATATATCGCTTTATACACTAATTTTTATTTGTAGTATTCAATATCTTTAATTTTAATCTATTTTGTTTTTTTAAAGTTTCTCTTTTGTTATTTAATGAATTTAATTAACAATATAGAGTTTATGTTTAAAAAACAACATTTATTTAACTTTCAGTTCTTTCTCCTAATTTTCACTTTTCTCCCCCCTCATTATAATTTATTTATTATACATTCCAATCCACAATATATTTTTTTCTCTACCACCCATCCAATATTTTAATGTATTACACTTTTGTTCTGCATTCTCCATTAAATTTAATTTATTATATTTTTCTTCTTTCAAATTTCTTATTTTTTTAATTTTTATTTTAAACATAATTTTTAATGTATTTTTACTTATTTATTTGATTTTTTTTTTCAAATTTTCTATAACAACCACGTGCACTTTCCTTTATCCCCCCCCAATTTTTTAAAAATTTTTATTATTAAAAATATTTGTATAGCTTATTAAATATTGAACTTTTTAAAGTTTGGTATAAATTGTTAATCAAATAATATAATTAAAGCATTCTCGCAAATATAATATACATTTAATTTATAAAATTTTTTTATAAAATAATTTTTTGATTTAGGTGCGTAAAAATGCTAATAGATATATTGTTTACCACTTACTAGTGCTGCATTTTCAATTTTATTTTTTCATGCACAATTATATATTGAACCTCAAATGGAAGTGTGACAAACTTAATTTCATATTACCTTTGTTTACTTTTAATGATCTACTAATACATTTCGGTCAAATATTATAACATTTTAAATAATTGTCATTAAAAAGAAAAACTCTAACACTCACTCTTCCCCGTTCACTCAACATATGACATAACTATAACAATGTGCATTCTTGTTTAGCATGTATTAAAGAAAAAATAATAATAAATGAATGAAATGAGAATTGAGAAAGACTCATTTGAAATATATATTTATGTAGTCTAAAATAAAACAAAGTATCCACTTATGATAGAGATTTCAAAGCAACAGCAAATAGACCATTAGCAACTTGTAAGAAGACCATTCTGCATTCCATTTTGCATAATGTAATAATTATCATAACCATTATGCCACGTTACATTGCATACCATCTATGCATGTATGCCTCAATATTAAATTTTTGATCCCTTCTTTATCCTTACCCTTTTGCAGTATTGGCTTCAGTGTCAATCTTCACATTAGATCTGACCGTTAATGAGAGTAACATATCGGAATTTTTATTTACTACTTATCAAAAATTTCTCTTTCTTACTTTCTCTATAAAATTTAAAAAGAAATCCCAAATCTTACTCAAATTTTACCGACTCCAAACACATGCTAGGGTTTTTCTCACGCTGCTAAGCAAAATTTCGACCTTTTCCATGGTTGCCAGTCTTAGGGCTGTTCCTTTTTTTTTTCTAGTGATTTTTTTAATTGCTAATTACTTGAAACTTCCATAATTTTATTTTTAACCATTTGCTTTTCTCAAATTGGCTGCAAAAATCCCAGCTTTGCTATTAGGGTTCTAATTACCCAATTTCGATATTTCCTAATTTTTATAATTTCTTTGTGGTTTTAATTTCTGGGTTTGGGAGTGTTTCCATTAATGATTTTTTTGTGTGGGTATTTTACCATTTATTTTCGTGAAGAGTTTTTTGTGTTGCAAGCCATGAAGTTGCAGAGGCTTTGGTTAGGTTTTGTGGAATAAACCCTTCTTTACTGGGATTCAAGTGAAATAACCTTCTTTTCTTTCTTTTCTTGCTTTTTGTAATCTTCTGGGTCTCAGGGTGTGAATATTGAAGTAGTGAAAGATGATAGCAGAGAAACCCAGTTGGATTAGGCATGGGGGCACACAAATATTCTCCATAGATATTCAGCCTGGTGGCCTCAGGTTTGCCACCGGTGGTGGTGATCATAAGGTATGTTCCTCTCGCTCTAAGTAATTGTATTTTTTTTCCTTGTTGTCAATCTTGGCATGCTTTCTGGCTTGCAAGAGAAATTTATTGAGAGATTAGATAATTAAAAATGTGCAATATGGAACATCCCGTTTAATGCCTAATTGTTTATTTTCTTCCAAAATATTATTCTCAATGTTGACTTGCTATCTTGATATACTGGTTAATTAGAAATGTGCACCATGGAACATCCCATTTTATTGCATGACTCAGGGATGCACCGCTTGTTAATAATAGGTTTTTGAAGGCTCTCCATAGCTGTATAGTTGCAATTTATAGGACAAGAAGTATCTCTAAAATTATATTTTCAGTGTTGGCATGCTTTTTGGCTTGCAAGATAAATTTCTTGAGAGATTAGATAATTTGAAAATTGCCCAACGGAACATCCCATTTATGCCTTGACTTGGGGATGCACTCCTGGGTTTCAGTTTTATGAAGGCTCTCCTTCGCTGTATATTTGCAGTTTATAGGACAAGAAGTATGTCAAAATTTCCAATCTGGTGCCATATTATATACTATTCTTAAGCATTATCATCGAGGAATCCTAGGAGTTCTTAAAATTGGTTTTTAGTTATGACGAATCTTGATGAATCTTGCATCAGGAAGTATTTCTATTGGTTGTTTCGTGAGAAAACAGTATGGAAAGATTAAGGGACATAGTGTCTGGCTGAAAACTATAAATCAAACGCTTTTGCCTCCCCATATGGAAATTATGCCACGACTGACCCCATGCCCTAATCCTGATCCCTATTGCTCTCCTTCTTTTTGGAATTGCAATGACTATGCTTGGTTCCCTTTTCAGAAAATTTTTATCCCGTCAAAATGCACACACTCGCAAAATTTTAACATTTAAACATAATCTTTCTCTCTTAATTTTGTATTATCCATAGGTTTTCACACCTGAAACATACTATATTCATTTCATTAATATAAACCAAAATTGGCATCCAAACTTTGCATATGTTATTTGCCCTGCTTATGGCTTGAAGATTTCTGTTTGGCTCTTAATAAGTTGGTGGAGCAATGGACCATGTGGCAGAACTACCGCATTGCTGCTCATGGCTTTGATGCCGAAGAACTTGTTTGTGGGGATGTTGAGAAATTCCGGTGGGAAAAGGCCAAACCTGGTTTTTAGTTTGTCCCTTGGTTTTTGTCTTGTAGGAAGGCCATTGTAGATCTCTTTTCTGGTTTGCAGAGGATTTTGGATGTGAAGATGATAAATGCTTTGACAAATAATTGTTTTTTCCCAATTTACAAAGAAAACTTGGGATATTCTTTCAAGTGATATTGGCTGTTCAAAAATGGAAATCAAATTAATTAGAAACCCACACTCTTTTTGCTGCAATTTGATGCTTATGAGCAGTGCCATGGAAAATTGATTTCTCTCTCTTTTTTTCCCGTAGGAAACGAATAAGTTTCCGATTTTTGATTCCTCTATGTTTACTTAGGCAAGGCTGGCTTTGATTTTTGAGCGTGTGTTTTTAGATGTATTTTTATTGAGAATTGTGTGAAAGTAAGAGAGAAAAAGAGAAATTTTAAAAGTGTAATGATTGTAGTGTGTGTTTTTCAGGTATGGAAAATGAAAACAAACATTGCCTTACCTTTCTGCGGCATTTTCCTTTCTAGATCAAAATTCTGAGAAACAATCAGACTCTTAAATTTCTAAGGTTTTAGATTTGATCCTGATATTTCTTAGATGCTGGACATGGAGATATGTGCAGTTTTACATTCCGTAGACAGTGCTAATCATTGTTCAACCTGTGGTTTTGTGTTTATTGTTCATATTTATTGTGCCAGGATTTGTGATTGAACACATTGCAGTAGTTTTTTTTTACATTAATTATTTTGGAAAAGTTTCCACTGTTGAAGTGAAATAAGCAGATTCTGTTTGATTGAATGCATTTGTATTTTGTGTCTATAACTACTGAAACACTGATATCTAATCATCTTTGTAGTAAGTGCTTTATGGAGATTCTATTTAAGTTCTCTTTGTTGAGAAACTAAGCAGTTTCTGTTATTTGTTCAGGTTCGCATTTGGAACATGAAATCTGTTGGGAGGGAACTGCTAACTGATGATTCGGCCTCTAAACTTCTAGCAACTCTGCGTGACCATTTTGGGTCCGTTAACTGTGTTAGGTGGGCCAAGCATGGGAGATACATTGCATCTGGATCTGATGATCAAGTTATTCTTATTCACGAGAGGAAGCCTGGTGCTGGAACCACGGAGTTTGGCAGCGGAGAGCCACCTGATGTTGAGAACTGGAAAGTTACTATGACTTTGAGAGGGCACACTGCTGATGTGGTAATGGAAGTGCAATAAAGATAAACGTGAATCACAAACATTTTTTTTTCTTTTCCATTGCCTTCCGATGGTTTCTTAATGCTTTTAAAAATTGGCACCGTTTATGAGGTGTTATTTATTGTTTAATTTGTTCTCTAATCAAGGTATTAATTTAGTTCTATGCTTAAAGTAGGTGGATCTTAATTGGTCTCCAGATGACTCAATATTGGTCAGTGGGAGTCTGGACAATACAATTCATGTTTGGGACATGACCAATGGCATCTGCACTGCTGTGCTTCGGGGTCACTCTAGTCTGGTCAAAGGTGTAGCTTGGGATCCAATTGGCTCATTCATAGCAAGCCAATCAGATGACAAGACTGTCATAATTTGGCGAACAAGTGACTGGAGTCTGGCTCACAGGACTGATGGTCACTGGGCTAAATCTGTAAGTCGACAAGTGCCTGTAATATGGATGCTTGTTCATAATCCATTTTACCCTCCTACATTTGTCTGCTGTATTTTTTGACATTTTGTATTTTCAGCTTGGCTCCACTTTCTTCAGGCGGCTTGACTGGTCACCTTGTGGCCATTTTATAACTACAACACATGGTTTTCAAAAGCCCAGGCATTCTGCACCTGTTCTCGAGAGAGGGGAGTGGTCTGCCACATTTGATTTCTTAGGACATAATGCACCAATTATTGTTGTTAGGTTCAATCATTCAATGTTTAGGAGGAATTTTTCCAATGCCCAGGATGTAAAAAATGCTTCTGTCGGTTGGACTAATGGTGGTTCAAAGACTGAAGGAAAAGATTTGCAGGCATATAATGTTATTGCAATAGGAAGTCAGGACCGTACCATAACTGTCTGGACTACTGCAAGTCCTCGCCCTCTCTTTGTAGCTAAACATTTCTTCACTCAAAGTGTCGTGGATCTAACCTGGTAACCCTAACCTTCAGTGTGTTTTTGAGCCACATTCTTGAAAATTTGCATCTTTTCATTGGTCAACCTATACTTATCAGTACTTAAAAATTCGCTTGAGTGCAGGAGCCCTGATGGGTATTCGTTGTTTGCTTGTTCCCTTGATGGGACGGTGGCAACATTCCATTTTGATGTGAATGAAATCGGACATAAGTTAATGGATTCAGAATTAGATGAGCTGAAGAGAAATCGCTACGGTGATGTAAGAAGTCGCCAGGGAAACTTAGCTGAGACTCCAGCACAGTTATTGCTTGAAGCAGCTTCTGTAAAACAAACTCTGAGTAAGAAGCTAAATACAGCTGTCTCAGAGAGTCAGACATCTCTAAAATCTTCTACTGATTTATTGGTTACAACAAAGACCACCAAGTCTACAGTCAATGATGGAAACAAAACTGAAGAAGCTGTTAATGATGGGACGAATAAAGTGGTCTCTGCTCGGATGGCAAGCCCTGTAAAGCAAAAAGAATATAGACGCCCAGATGGTCGAAAGAGGATAATACCAGAAGCAGTTGGGGCAACTATTCTTCAGGAAAGAACCTCTATTGGTGCTCAGTCTGAAACTCTTGAATACCCTATGAAATCCTCAGATCATAACAAGAATGATAGTGGGCCAATAAATACTGATAGTGTTGCTAGAGAAGGGTCCATGAGGAAGGGTATGAGTGGGATTGCTGATTCAAAAGAGCGCTCTGGTGTCACTGCTAAAGCATCTATTAGTGAGAGCTTGGTCATTGAGAAGGTTGCTGCCCATGAAGGTAAAGAAACAAGTAATAGTGTCGAGCAGGTTGGTTATCCAGCCACTGGTGGTGCTCTTTCAATAAGAGTATTTGATAAGAAACATGGGGAAGATACGATACCAGTCTGCTTGGAAGCTCGTCCACGAGAGCATGCAGTTAATGACATTGTAGGAGCAGGAAACACTTTTATGATTAAAGAAACAGAACTTGCTTGTACAAAAGGGTCTCAAAATCTTTGGTCTGATAGAATATCTGGAAAGGTCACTGTCTTGGCTGGAAATTCTAACTTCTGGGCTGTTGGTTGTGAGGATGGATCCCTGCAGGTTAGTATAACTTCAGTCTGCAATTTTACCTCACAAAGAAAATCTTTTAAGAGCATTCTGCAATACTAAATAGTTTTTGCTAATACTTTCATATATATATATGTGTGTGTGTGTGTGTGTGTAAATTGTTGTGCCAAGTATTAGTTGGCTGAGTAATTAAATCCTTGTCCTGCCCAAAGAGTGGTGCAATTGCCATAAATGCTGCTCATCTAGTGAGTTTGTTCTAGATGCATCAGATGTTAATATTCTTTAGTTCTCAGCTTTTGCATGAGAATATTCATTGTGCACATATAATAAATAGGAGCCAGAAAACATATGTAGCGTCGTATGGAGAGCTAAATGATAATAAAATATGAAGTTACTTGGCAATGTACCTGAACTAGCTGAATCCACATTTACGAACTAAACTATTAAGTTATACCTGCATCGTTTACTCAATCTCATGTTTCTTGTATATCAAATACCATTCACCAAATGTAAATTATATGAGAAATCCTAGGGTTATGACAACAATATTTATGTTTCTTTCCTTTTTGGGACAGTTCAATGCGTTGTTAGCTATGAGTCACAGAAGCAACTATATTTTGGTTGAACATTTCAAATGTGGTACACTGTGACAAGGTATTAGTTTCTGATCTATTAATTGCAAACATTTATCCTTGAAAAGGTCTACTCTAAATGTGGGAGACGTGCCATGCCAACGATGATGATGGGATCTGCATCAGTGTTTATTGATTGTGATGAATTTTGGAAGTTGCTGCTTGTCACTAAGAAGGGGTCCTTGTATGTTTGGGATCTTTTTAACAAGAAATGTCTACTTCATGATTCCTTAGTTTCACTGATAACCTCAGATTTGAAGTCCAATGCAAAAGATACTGGTAATCTATGGAGTTTAATTGTTGTCTTGTTGATTGTATTGCTGTATTGCAACATTCTAACTGATTAATTTAATGTAAAATATTGTGGAATTTAATGTTTTCCTTTCCTGACACTCCTCCAGGTACAATCAAAGTTATATCTGCAAAACTATCAAAATCTGGTTTTCCCCTTGTTGTCTTGGCTACACGCCATGCATATCTCTTCGATATTAGTCTTATGTGTTGGTTGAGGGTGGCGGACGATTGTTTTCCAGCGTCAAATTTTGCTAGCTCTTGGACCTTAGGTTCAACTCATGGTGGTGAGCTTGCAGCACTGCAGGTTGATGTCAGGAAATATCTAGCACGGAAACCAGGGTGGAGCAGGTCTGTATGCTGTCTGAAATCTGAGTCTTTAAATGGGCTGGTGTGAAGAATTTTTATGCTTTCAGCTTAATGACAATTTCTGATATTTCCTTTGAGAGGCATGGCGGTGCCCATTTTGCTCTAATTGAAAAACAAATTGTGTAAATTACTGTGTACATTTCACCTCCTGTTCCATCATATATTGTGATCTGCTTATGTCACAATATCGGGTGAGAGCTATCTAATTTTGTAGATGAAGTGTGATACTATGATTAAAATTTTCCATTTATGCTGATGGTTTTTTCTACGATTATCAAAAATTTGTGCCAGTTTGCTTATTTTAACCCAGTTTAGGACCTTTTCCTCATTATGCTTTGCACAGAAGATTCAGTTTGGGCTGTTATTATGGTGCAGAGTTACTGATGATGGGATGCAGACACGTGCCCATTTGGAAGCTCAGCTGGCATCTGCTCTGGCTTTGAATTCTCCTAATGAATATCGGCAATGTCTTTTGTCCTATGTTCGCTTTTTAGCAAGGTTTGCTATGCTCTTACTTCTGCACATTTATGCTAAAGATACCCCCAACTCTCCATGATAATGTGCACCTCTGTATGAGGACTGCAGTTGTACTATAGAAAACATCCCATTGTGTTAATGCATAGATTGTCTTGTTTATGACTAATAATCGCACTGAGTAGCCTTTTAGTGGTTGCAATATCCAGGTAGGTATTCCATCTCCAGGTAAAAATGCAGATCCGTATCTTATTCTCTCATTTTCTCACTTGAAATTGGAAAGGTATGCTTTGGATGAGCTTGAGCTGTTCAAATAGCTTCTAAGAACCAAGTGTTTGTGCTAACAGAATATTATAATGTTTCACCATATCTGGAAGATCTGGCTGCTAAATCTTCCCATGCTTCCATCCATTTTGTTCCACTCTTTATGCTTAATTCTTTTGGGGGAGTTACAGTTGCAGAGTGGTTACAGTAAAATTACTTTCTTGGCGAAGTATACTAAGAGTTTTGTCATTTAGTTGAATAGATACATGGTGGCAAGTCTTTGAATGGGACTTTACAGGATAGAGCTTTTTATTCTTTACTTTAACTAACTGGCATTGAATTAGAGTTGAAAATGAGGTACGAAGAGGAGAAGACATCCATGAGAGAATTGTATTATTGACGTTCCATTTACTGATACCTCAAAACAAATAAAACACACCTCAGCCCAAAAGTAAGGATATCAGGTCTATTCTCTTGTTTCTTGTGTCATCCCTTGTTCTATGTGGTGTTTTATGCCATTTGTCTGCTGTTTCGACAATGCGGGTTAAAATGTTGACCTGCATCATACATTTAGCAGAATGCTGGTAACAATGAACCGGAAGGTAACAGTAGACCAGTAAGTATCAGTGAGAAGATTGAGAAAAAGATAAGAAAATAGATGGCCTCATACCTGACATCCTGTTGATAATTTTTGTTACCCCATAAATGAACAGGTATAGTTCTTAGCTGACCTGGCTGTAAGCTGATTTGCATATATATATATATATATATGTATGTATGTATGTATGTATATTTTCTTTTCTGTACTTCAATCTTGTTCATACCATCCCTAAGTGGATAAATAAAAGCAATTCAAAATTCCATGTCAATTAGTTGCAAATTATTTACCTTTCATCATTTGCATAGAAAACACCAGTAATGTTCAGTTTTTCTTTTGCTAAGAAAAAATGTTCTGGACTTGGCTGAAATGGCATTCTTTTTCGTTTCGGTTTATAATGCAGTGGATAACTATTATTGTTGTTGTGACCTGTTAATTTATTTGAAAAATGTAGGGAGGCAGATGAGTCCCGTTTACGAGAAGTGTGTGAGAGCTTTCTTGGACCTCCAATTGGAATGTCTGAATCTGGATTAGATTCGAAAACACCAGCATGGGACCCTTTGGTACTTGTAAGGCCTTTCCCTAATTTCTTGCAGATGGAATTTTGCTTGGATTTTTCTGCCCTGCGGAACCTGAAATAACATTGCACATTAGTTCTGACAGTTTTCTTAACGTGCTCTATTTCATAGAGGCATTTATATATATTTATGAACCTTTAAATTCATTAACTATATTTTGTGAATATATTGAGCAAGACTGATTATGAACATATAATTTTACAACCTTGATAATTGGGCTTTGTTCGTATATACATGTATGTGAGGTGGCTAATATAATTAAGATTTTCAAGTGTGTATATGTATGAGAAAGGAGGTGGAGGTATGCCTCGGTTGTTTATGAAGCTATTTTTGGTTTATCTGTCCCCTATTGGGTTGTGACAATTGTTTTGGGCTTTGTCAGGGCATGAATAAGCATAAACTCCTCCGGGAAGATATTCTTCCAGCAATGGCATCAAACAGGAAAGTTCAGCGATTGCTAAATGAGTTCATGGACCGCCTATCTGAATATGAGACTAACTTTAAACAGAAGAGTCCAACAGCAGTTACCCCAGCGCAAGATAAAATGGATTCCGACACTCCTGCAGTAGTTAAAACTAATTCTGATTCAGCTGTGGTTACAACACCGACCTCTGTTGAGCTGGCTGTTGATGCAGTTGATCGTACTTTGCAAACAGATGATCCTATGGACACTGCAGAACTTTCTGCCTTTGGAGATGGAAATCAAGCACAAACAGTGCCTCAAACATCAGTGCAAATGAATTTAGATCCTCCTGCCTCAGATCAAATGGACACAGCAGCCCCAGCAGCTAAAAAGGAGGATTCTTGATGCTGTTCAATCAAATACTAAATGCTAACCTCATGTCACTCACAATTAGAGTATATATATGTATCTCTTTAGAGGTCTGCTCATGCAACTCAACTTGGTTATTGCCTGTAAAGTTAGAATTCTGGAGGATTGCTGCTGAACTGAGGATTGTAGTGATTGATCTTCTTGGTATTCTTTGAGGGCTACTGTTGAAGCTCCAGTGGAGGGGCTTTTGTGGTGTCTAAGAAAGTATTTCACAACTGGGGAATAGGGGCTTTGGAGGACATGCTTTTCTACCGTTTATAGTCTTTACTGAATGAGAGTCACTTCACATATTTCTTGTACAATATTAAGCTAATTTTGTATGTAGAATCAACTGTCTGAAGCTCCCATCACCAAGTTTTGTTGTAAGTATTTTCTACTTATTTGTGTTGTCATGAATAATATGTTTTCCATTTGAACCCAAATGCAGCGCCTTGGTAACTGCTCTAGTGGTTTGTATTCTGTTGATGCATGTTAATCTTGAATTCTGGAGGTAATCCTATTTTGCCTGAACAGATGAAAGACTGTTTTGGTTTGCAGATTGATCATTCTACAGTGAGAGCTATGCACCATAAAATCATGTAAAGAGTTTTTGACCATTTGCTGTGGTCATTTGATTCAAGAATGTGTAAAAAGAACAGATCAACTTGCTCAACTGCCTCTTGTTTCAAATTCAATGGAATATCCAAATCTTGTTAAGTAGCTGCCTTTATGAATATTCTTGAACTGCATCCAACCATTTGAGCCCGATGTCCTAAGATTCATTAATTTAAAAGTCTATTGAGTTTAAAATTCATAGTGCAACAATTTATGAAGTGTTTTTGGGCTACTTGATCAAATTCTAGATAAAATTGAATCCATCAATTTGATTCATAGCATATGAAGTCATGTCCTCAATCAATTAGAGATTACCATTTCCTTGCCGTGCACCAAAGGCTTGATCAAAAGGACACACTATCCATAGACAATTTATATATGCTAATAAATGTTGCATACTCTATTAGTCTATACATGTTGAAATTTATTTATAAATTACAAAGGATGATATATTTTAATTAATAAAATAAAAAAATTTTAAATTAAAAAGTCAAATAAGTATTTAAAATAATAAAATAAAAATATCAAAAGAATTTTTAAAAAAGAGGAAATTTGAAAGAAAACATAATACAAATACCAAGTCAAAGGAAAAAAGAAAAATATAGAATAAAATAAGAATTTTTTTTATTTTACACTGTTCAAAAATATTTAAAATAAGAAGATGAAAAAAAGATCAAGAGAATTTAAAAAATGAGAAAAGGAGAGTGAAAAAATATAAATTATAAGTTAGATGAAAAACAAAAAGGAAAAGGATAAGAAGCATAAAAGAATTTGATATAAAAATAGTTGTGAAAATTCATTTTGTATAACTAAAAAGCTTTATCCCATAACAATGTACTAGTAAAAGTTGCCTATTTTATTGCGGGCAAATTTATTTACAAACTATAAACTTTTTGCAAATTAATTAATAAAAATAAATGCATTTAAAGTTAAAAACTATAAAAATATGTAAAATAATAAAATAAAAATATCAAAAGAATTTAAAAAGAAAATTTTAGAGAATGCACAAATAAAGTAATAATTTTAAAGAAATAATAAAAATTTCGAAAATTAAAAATTAAAATGATAAAATAGTATGACTTTTGCATTGTGCAAAAATATTTATAATAGGAAAATAAAGAAAGATCAAAATAATATAAAAAATGGGAAATTTTGAGAAAAATATAAATATGAATTATAAGTTAGAGAGAAAGAAATTGATGGAAAGAATAAAAAAAAATTTAATATATGACTAGTTCGACTTTGTATAGTCAAAAATTCTTATATTTAAAATATTATACTATGGCCATATTCATTATTGATGATAATACAGGATAAATTATTAATATACTATGACAAAATTTGAAATACTTGGTGTAGCTCTCTGGGTGTAGGGTAGAGAAAACCATATACCTAATGCTATTTTCACGTAGGACTTTAGATCACATCAAAATTATATATTAACAGGAGGAATATTAATAATGAGGTGAAAATTCCAAAGATGGGATTTCCATTATTGATAGCATTATTTATTTATCCATTGTAAATGCTTTATTCCTCTAACTTCACAGGCATGGAGTTCACTTGGCTTTAGGATTAAGTTCAGTAAAATTAATTGATGAACACATATGCTTTCAAAATTGGATTAGTGATAAAATTCAACTGATTCAGCTGACCATTCGAATCTAAAAATAGGTTAATCCAATCTATTATATACATATATGTGTGTGTGTGTGTTGTTTTAACTAATAACTTAGAGAAAATATTAACAATATTTTAAAATTGCATACTTAGTTTATATACAAATTAGTGTTCTCCTTGTTGTCTACAACTTCTTCCGAACAAAGACAATAAAATAAAACTAAAAACAAACCAAATCGGTGGCCACCTAGATTAGACCATTGGCTGGTCCGGACTAGGTTTAACAACATAATTAATGACACCTAGAACACCAAAGATGGAAAGCTTGCCATTGTTGGCAATGTCACTGTGCTCTCCGCAACGCATAGAATCGATAGGTTTGGTTAGATTCATTGTTGTGACCCCAAGCTTCAAGAAAAATTTTCAATTCAATATTATAACTCTATAATGCACACAAAAACAGAACAGAAGAATAAAATTAAGTGTACATGAAACATGTTTATACAGTTTAGAATCCAACTACGCATGCAAGGCAATAATCGAGCATTCCACTATTCCAAGAAAGCAAAACTAAATCAACATTGGCCCATGATCCTTCATTCATTTACATTTTATCTTAGTTAAGTACTTCATTGACTTCAACTCATTAGTGCACTCTAACATCTCAACCCTTTATTAAGTGCTTAGTTTAATTACTTTTTAACCTTAACTTCACACATGAAATGTCTCATTGACAAGATCTTGTAAAACAGTAATATAAGTGCATCACAAGTGGATGGATGGATGATTATCCCTTATAGCTTGCTTAATTCTTCATAGGAGGCACACTCAAACCTTTACACAACTCTACAATATTTATGCATGTAATTTATCAACAAAATCTATGAAAATTAGTTCCGCCAATGCTTTCAAGGTTTGTAACTTGACCTGTGTGGGAAAATCAACCTTGTAATGTGGTTGATTGAATTGTGATGTGGATTCTCATAATAATTTCTTTTTTTGGCCACTTGTGTTTCTCATAATTAGTATCTCTATGTATAAACAAGCCGGTGCATTGCGCCAATCAGGGTAGACTTACTGAGACTGCCTTACTTATAAGCATACCTATAAGTAGATTAGCTGTCCAAATTAGGGTTGACACTTTGTTAGCCTAATTGTAAGTAACGTTTTCAGAATTGTATTGAACGTAGAACCAAACGGCGTACCAGTTACTAATTTGATCAATCCATTTCAAAAATTGGTTAGTTAATATTATTTATTATATATATATTGTTTTGATAACAAAATTAAAAAATATGTTAACAATATTTTAAAATTGTATGACGAATTTGGATACTAATCAATACAGAATCATTAGTTTAGAAAAAAATATGTAATTAAGTAATTATTTTTAAAAGTCAAGCAAATTAAATATATAATAATAATAGATTTATTTGTTTTTAATAACTTATTGATTATGCATAAATTAAGTATATAATCATATGCAAAGATAATAAATACTTACTTAAACAATTATAAGGGTATAATATTTTTTCCCCTTTTATACACTTTCATTTTGCTTTATTTGTTTTGCTTTTTTTGGTATATTTTAATTTAATGATTCATTTCTATTTTTTTTTCTATCCCTCATTTATTTCACTTTTTTTTCTTCCCTTCCTTTTTTTTTTTTTTTCCCCTCTTCTTCTTCCTCCCTCCTCCTCCTCCTCCTTCTTCTTTTTTTTTATTTTAAAAAAACATAATAGTAATTTAAAAAAATGAAACCAGTGGTGACGTGGCCAGGCTGCCAGCTAGTTTCCAATTTAAACCGGTCATACCGACCGGTTCAAGCCGGGTTTAAAAACACTGTTTGTAGGCTCTCGGTACATTAAGATGTATGGCACATCAAATCGTATGCTCCTTATTTGTTCTTCAAAGGATAGCAAGTATCGTTCGACCTTTATAGATTTGCTAACGCGTGTTCGTAGCTGTGATCTTTAGGAGGTTTTTGAAGTCCATATCCCAAGCTAATTTTATCACTAATGCATCCTGTCTTAAGATAAGCAAAATAGAAGAGTTGCATATACACACCCACAATCAAGTTATGGTTTAACCTTAGGTACCCCGGTTTTTCTTTTGCAGCCACGATGATGTGAACTCGGAAATGCCAAGAGAGGCAGCAACAAAAAGTGGGACTCAGAATGGTTTGTTCTTCGTTGATTCAAAGAGTCTTGACTGGAAGGATTACTTCTTGAACACTCACATTCCTGGAGTGGTCAAATTTGTAATGAATAGACTAAATGCATCACGTTAAAATTCAATGCCTAGTTAGTTAAGATCAAATCTTAACAATTAATTGGAGTTTGTGATCAGAGTTTGGATCCTCGTTGATAACACATTTTGCAGCTTCCGTTTTTCCTTCTGCAAGACCATATAATTAATGAGTGGCAACGGGACAACCACATCAGAGTTAATGGGCCGGGTCATTTTCTACTGTCTGGATCAATCGTCAGATTTCAGCCCACAACAGTTATGAGAAAGTTTACAAGTTGGGCCACAGTCGAATTAGAGTACTCAATATTAGGCCCAAACTAATGTCAAGCTTCCGCTTGAAAATTGACTGATAAAAAATAATTGTTTATTAATTAATTGAGGCATGGTACATAATACATTCAAACGTTTGAATAAAATAAAGTAACGTGGAAAAAGGAAAAATAAGCCACCAAGCACAAACTAATAAAATTATCAATCTTCAAATAGAAGATGTTAATTTCCATAAATTTATTCATTTATTTCCGACATTATTTATGATAAGGACAAGAAGGAAACGTGAGACACGCGCTTCCATCGTTTCCTCTAGCATATATTTAAAGCAGCTTTTTTCCGACATACCCGAGATCCGTTTATATACGTTGATCAGTTTCCTACACGTGACAGCCTGTACATGACAATGGAGTTGTGTAGCATTCTCCACTTTCTTCACAACAAAAGCATTCTGCTCACTGGTGCCACAGGTTTTCTTGCAAAAGGTATGATTATTTCAGTCCCTACAGTTTATGTATACATATCAGTATCTCTCTCTCTCTCTCTCTCTCTCTCTCTCTGTATGTATGTATGTATGTATTTATGTATGTATTTATATGCAGTTATGGTAGAGAAGATACTGAGGGTTCAACCAAAGGTGAAGAAGCTCCATCTTCTTTTGAGGGCTGCGGATTCTGTCTCAGCTTTACACCGTTTCAATACTGAGGTAAGACCTCCCATAATTCCCACATCTCAAATCAGATTAATTTTGTTAAATACACTGTCTTTTAGCAAAATGTACAGCTCATATGGGTTTGGCAGATCCTGCTTTCCTAGGGCATGGTCTTGTAATGAAAATATACCGAATGTTAAAGACGTTATATTATTGTATTAAAAAAGTAAAAAATTTAATTTATTCAATAAAATTATAATATTTGTTATAATTTTAAATACTTGGTCTATTTTCACTACGTAGCATCTACGAGAGCAGTGCTCTTGCAGGAGAGAGTTACAAGTATTATTGATTTATATATTTATATATTCACTTCTTTCTTATTTTCTCTTTTCAAGTTTTACTTTGTTCACTTATATTTCTCTCTCTTCTTTTGTTTTTTCATTTCATTTTCTGTTTTTCATTTCTAATATTTTTATACTCCTTCATTTTTTTTTTTTGAGTTTCTTTTTGTTTCTGTATTCGTTTTCTTTTCTTTAGTAATAATTTGTTAGTTTTTCCTTCCATTTTTTTGTTCATGAACTTTTATAAATTAAATATACATATCTTCATATCTCATGATTTTTTGGTTTTTTTTATTTTTATAATTCTTAACTTGTAAAATTCTACCAAAATGAATCTAATAATTAATAAACAACCCGAAGAATTAGAGAAAAATACATAAACAAATAGCTGGAAAATGAAAAAGGAAAAAACAGATAGTATACTCGCACGAACAAAAGATTTAAAAAAAAAAATAAAGAAAAGAAAAACTATGCCCTAACCAAAAAAAAAAAGAAACAGAAAATAAAAAGGAAAACTTAAAATTGAAAATAGACAGAGAGATAAAATGAGAAAAAACGAAGCAAGAGGAAACTTCTCATCTTTCCACGACATCCTCGGTTGAAGAAAGCAGAAAAAGATAAGAAAAAAAAAAGTGAAAAGTAAAAGAATGATGCATGAAACTCAGTGATCTAATGAGAGGGAAAAGAATTTTGGACGCGTGTTGTCCTCTCAGTGGAGAGGGAGCACTGCTATAGTTCTATCTAACCCTCATATGCGTCTCCGTTAGAAAAAATTTCATTTCAGTTTTGGCAGTGCCCCGCGCAGAGGGTATATTTGGAACTCAACTTTCAACTTCAAATTTTTTTTTTTCAAACTCGTTAAATATACCATTTCAAATTTTTTATCAAAATTCAAATTCAAAATTTCATTTCTATTATATATAATTAATTAATTATTTTTCAATCATTATATCTATTTACAATCCAATTAATATTTATATATATCACATATATATTTACATATATATTTCATAATATAATCATTATCCTTATAAGTTATTGCATTATTAAATTATTGTTATATTATATATATATATATATATTCAAATAAATTATAATATTCATTCCATTCAAACATTATTTTTAAATATAATAATCATCTTAACATAAATCCTATCAATTATTATATCTATCAATTATTATATCTAACAAAAACCCTTCTCCCGAGCGTAGCCCTAACTTTTCGATGTGAAGCAATTTTTGATTGTCTGTTACCCATGCTGAAAATTGTTAGCGACTGCAAGCATGATATTGTCGCCTATTTTCTTGGACTAAAAGCCTCCAAGAAAAGCTTGATGACTGTCAAGTTCGCCTCTTTCCGACGGTTTTGTGGGCTATATGACCAGAAAGAAACCAAAGAATTATGAAGGGGACAACACAAACACCATGAGACATTGCCATGTTCACAAAGAAATATATTCAAGAATTTAACTAAGCGAATGCTGGCATGTATGCCAAAGGAGACAAAAGAACCTTCCTAGAGGAGGTTTCGGGTGAGGATAACAGTACACAAATAATTTTGATGGCTCCATCTTCATGGAAAAATTTGGAGCTAGTGTAGGCCACAGGTCCAGCTTTCTGCTGCACATGGTGTCTCAGAAGCAGCAGCTAGAAAAGCTGTTTTTCTTGCCATAGAAAAGGATGGAGAAAAGTTATAGTGCAAGGGGATTGTTTACCAGTGATTACTAAGCTCGAAGTGATCAAAAGGATTTATGGAAAACAAATGCTTTTGATTAGTATTTAAGTTATTTTTATTATTATTACAAATTATATATTCTAAAAATATCTTACAAATTTTTTAATCTTATAAGCTTTTAAAAATCTGCTTGGCCAAACACCCGCTAGCTGAAGGGAGATGAATGCTGGATCGAACTTCCCTACTCACCCTTACAGTTTCATGTTGTATATGTGATTGATTGTGAAGATGGCTAACAATTTTTCAGCATGAGTAATTAGTTCAAACTATAACTTAATATTGTATTTTACCTCCACTTGGACAGAGCTCAATTTTTTTGATGTGAAACAATTTATTTTTGAACTCACATTTGATATTTTCAACAATATTGACAAATCAAGAAGTAGTAATTAGTATATATTGCTAAACGTTAAAGGGTATATATATGCAATATAATTTTATTTTAATTACTTTATTTAATTATTAAATTTCAGATTTTGAAGCCTACAAATTAAAAATCAATAGCAAGATTATTAGGGAATTGTCATATTTAAAGAAAAACAAGTGTCCTCCATGCCTAATATTTTGGCATGCTTTTGTGCCACGTTTGAGAACATAATCACTTTTTTAATATACTTTAATAATGTTAAAGGTACTGGGCAAAGACTTGTTTGTGGCAGTAAAGGAGAAATATGGGGGAAATTTAAATTCCCTTATCATGGAAAAGGTCAATCTGCTGCCTGGGGACATTACTCTTGATGGCTTGGGATTACAAAGCTCCACTTTGGAAGAGCTTTTCAGAGAAGTGGATGCTGTCATCAACTTAGCTGCAACTACTGATTTTGATGAGAGGTATAAATGCACGTGTCTATTTATTGAGTAGTTTCTTTGTCTTTATTTCATTCTTCCCTTGTATTGAAGTATTTTAGACCACTAAAGTCGTACTTATAATTTCCTTTAATTTTTTGAATGGATAATACGATGCACCAAATCTTGATTGTATCCCCAAACCCCACTCATAAAGGCACGCCCTCAACACCAAAGATCATGCCTACTTTCAACACTAAAATCTATTCTAATACGGTAGGCCTGTGGCAAGAATTACTAACGTTCCACTCCATTTAGGTTCTGTGCATGCCAACTAAGAAAAGGTTCATTTGCCATCTTTTCCCTATAGCTTGAAAGACCGCTATTTATAGTTTGCCCAATGCATGATTGCTTGGCAGATATGATGTTGCGCTGGGAATCAATACAATGGGACCAGCAAACGTATTGATGTTCTCAAAGAAATGCAGAAAACTGAGTGTGTTCCTTCACGTATCAACTGGTCAGTGTCTTCTTCATTGATGATTTAGAAGCATGTATAATGTGTACATATGGAGACAAATCAACAAGAAACTAGTTTAACAAATGTGGAATAATGTGTAGCATACGTGTGTGGAGAGAAGGAGGGTGTCATTCTAGAGACTCCATTTAATTTGGGGGACACACTCAATGGGACATCTGGGCTGGACATTAACAAGGAGAAGGAACTTATGGAGGAAACCCTGAGACACCTCAGAGCAAACAATGCTTCGGAAAACCATATTTCATTAGTGATGAAGAATTTAGGTCATCAAAGGTTTGTCAAATAGAGAAGCATATTATGTACTCTTTTAAGTACATATAAGAATTATAGATGATGCAATTAGACAAAATACAAATTATAATAAAAATGAAAAAATATATATCTCAATGACGTTTGTTTCACGTGAAAGTGCTAGAAAGTACGGATGGCCAAATACTTACTCTTTCACAAAGGCAATGGGAGAAATGCTGCTGGGGCAGTTGAAGGAGACAACTCCACTGGCAATAATTAGGCCAACCATTATAACAAGTACTTACGAAGAACCCTTTCCTGGTTGGCTTGAAGGGGTCAGGTAATTAATAAATCCTTTCTTCTTCTTACCATGTGTTTCCCAATAGTTAGCAGTGTTGCACATGCCAAAATACATATATATGACAAGTTAACAACAAATGTAGTTGATAATATATCCAGTCCTCAAGAAATTTCACATATGTGCCGTGTACACAGACACATTGACAGCTTCGTCGTTGGGTATGGGAGAGGCAAAATGACATGCTTTCCGGGCGATCCTCTGAGTACAGTAGACTTGGTGAGTTCTTTCCTACGAATATTGCACAAATTAATTAAATGTAATGATCAATTGCATGTCCTGCCCAGATTCCAGCTGACATGGTGGTGAACGCCATGATCGTGGCAATGGCAGCTCATGCTGACGATCAACCAGCAGAGACGATCATCTACCACGTGGGATCTTCCATGTCGAACCCTGTGCTTTACCGTCGCCTTCAGCAATATGGCTTGCGTTTCTTCACCGAGAGGCCGTGGATCAACAAAGATGGCAACCCCGTCGTCGTCAGGAAGGGCACAGAGTTGGCCACCATTGATGCTGTCCGTAGATACATGCAACTGCATTACTTGATTCCCCTTAAGGTTAGTTAAGACAGAATGGGGTTTATTTTGAAAGTTACGATCAAACATCAAATTCAAGAACGGCTCATTCGTGCTCACAATTCAAGGAATCAGTCATTTATCGTTTACGTTGTCAATATTGCTAACCACATTCGATGCTTGCCTAGATGCTGAGTCTTGTGAACACAGCAAGTTGCCGATATTTCCAAGGGACTTATCTTGATCTGTCTCGAAAGGTGAAGTTCTTTATGAGGCTGGTGGAACTGTTTAGTCCCTACGTCTTCTTCAAGGGCGTGTAAGAACTAAGGAACCATTTGCTTTCTTCCAGTCTTCTTCAATACATTTACATTTTCTGCTCTTTGATATTGTTATTCATTTTGTGGATGATGTGTCCAGTTTTGATGACATGAACACTGAGAAACTGAGAAGGGCAGCTCAGGAGAAGTATGGCAATATTGAGGCTCAGATGTTCTACTTTGATCCGAAGTGCATAGACTGGGAAGATTATTTCATGTATACCCACATTGCTGGGGTTGTCAAATATGCTTTCAAACGGTGATTGGGAGAAGGATTCCATGAAGAATCTTTAATTCCGCTTTTAATCTGAATGTTGTGGATTGAATGTATGGATTATTGATAAGACTTTTCTGGTTAATTTCTTTCCCTCGTTATCGACGTATACAAGATTTTATTGTGATATTGATTCAGCTAGGGTTCATAAAAATTACACTTCCATTCAAAGGTCTCTCTTTTGTTTAACTCATGTTATTTTAAGAGAATTTATGAAGTTAGTCATTTAATTAATACATCGAAGAATGAATGAAACATCCAATCTATAATATTAATTTTGAGGATACTTTGGGAGAGCCAACAATAAAATTTTTAAGGAACCAAATATAGAATTTTGTATTACATTATTATTTATATTGTTAATATATGCGTACAAAATATGTACGTGAAATCTGTATCCGAGACATAAAATATTTGGAAATGGAGGATCTATAGCATAAAGGACACATTTCATACCTGGAATCCGAAGGTATTAAATATATACATATTATTTGTAAAAAAATTCTTTGTAATAATCTATGTATGCATATGACAGAATGCACTATTTTCAAACCATCAAACCACTTTATTTTCATGTTATTTAGGTCATGACTTAAATTATATACATATAGGGCGTGTTTATGTAAATAAAAAATTAATTTGGAACAGAAAATTTCAACTGATATCAAGAATACTATAATGTTTTATATAATCCATTGAAATGCTTTTACGAGACTAAAACTAATTCTCAAACATACTAAAATTAATCCTTCTTTGATTTATAGTGTGTACGTATATTCCTAATTTAATTATGGCATACGTTCATATTCAAATCATTAATTATACTTATTTATATCTATTCACAATTATATGTCTTTATACTTTAAAATCTAATCACTATCACTATATATTTGTTATATCATTTAATTATTATATAAAATAAAGTACATTTGTTAAAATTATTTATCAATTTTATAATTTTATATACCACAATACATTATAAAAATATATTTTCTTTGGTCTAGGATCTAGGATTCCCCTTTAAAGTCTTCCATTTTCTTTGTCCAATACCAAGAGGAAAAATCAGACAAGTACTGATGGGCTAGGTTTATATATCTGGGCCAGATCAACATATTTCAGACCAATAAGGTACTAGAAAGTTAACAAGTTGGGCAATCAAGGCATGTCCCCTGAAGGATATTTTCTTTTGGTGGATAGAATAATAATTTAAAAGATTATTTTGAATGGTAAAAAAATTTACAGATTGATTAATTTTTAACAAACATGTTTATTAAATTTGATTATTTTAAGGTAATTATATTTATTTTCTCATTATAGTTTTAGTGTGAAAAACAATTCAAATAATAATATAAGGTAAAATTATTCAATAGTGATTTATAAATAATCACTAACACATCAATTATCATGTGTGTCATGTGGGATTATTAATGTAGCAATTTCACAATTATATACCCCGCCTTTATTTAATCAAATGCTTTGATCAATTAACAAAAACATTTGACTTACTTAAATAAAATAATCTATCAAACATTATCACTCAAAGTGATTGTGACATAAGAGCAGAGTAGATGAAAGATTATATACTTTCTAATACTATGATCGCTTTAAGGTAGGCTCACTTCAAATTTCAGTATTGTTCGATTGAAAATAACCAGGTTTTACAAATGATGCCCCACATCTCATGTGGAATGAATGATGCTTTTTGTACAACTTACCCAACCTTTCATTTCTTCCACTTCACTATACATATGTATTAGGTTTATGGAATGAAAATTTTTTCAAAAATAAATATAAAAATAACCCAAAACACGTAACTCGAATTAAGATTCTCAACTCGATCCACTTTTCTTACCATAAAACATAAAAATTAAAATTTAGTTTATTTGTATAGATGGTTACTTTAATATAATTCCTATAGTTTCTGTGTATAATCCAAAAATTGTGATAAGGTCTCAGCCTTCAGTTTGTGCGTACAAATAAGACATTGGCTAGGTTTCTTCAACAAATCTTCATAAATTCCTTCATAAAGTCAAACATCTTCATGCGCTCGGAGAATTTTCTAAGAGAAAATATAAAAGAAATGTTAGTAATTATTTTTCTCATGTGCAAAGCGTGTGAGTGAACAGTACCCACGATTCCTCTTTTGAAACTCTTACAATTAATTTATTCTCAAAACATAATTTTATATATACTAAAATTCTTAAGGTTAGTGAAATGGGCTTTATGGAATTTCACATGGACCTTAAACTTAATTCAAACTTATCTACATTTAATTAAAAATTAAAACCCCATTGGAATTATTTTCTTCAATTTAATTAATTTTTAATTAAATTAAAGGTCCATTATATTTCTAGTTAATAATCCTTATTATTAACAAATATAATAGGTGTAAAATTAATATTCTTGTGTCTCATCTCTTTAATTTAATTGATCTTCATTAATTAAATTAAATACTCATCTATTTCTAATTAATGATCTCATTATTAACAAATATAATGAGAAATAAATTTTTTCAATTTAGTCTAATCTAATTGCAACCAAAATAAATCTATCATGAGACTTCTCAAACTGTGTTACCACCACTTTACAAATGCCTTAAAGATATTGTGTTGTTTGTTATGTATGTAACTCTCTCAGTTCATCTTTGATTGGCAATAAGCATAACTCGAAAGATATAAGCAATACATATCCTGTAACTCATCTAAGATAAAGTGAAACGATTGCAATGAACTCACTTGATCCTAAATATCATGCAGTATAGATCTTTTGTCTTGTTCTGTTCCAACCAAATGAAAGATATAGATTTAATCAAATTCACAAACTCAAACATATTACCTGTTGGTGTTACCTCATAAGACTAATATTTTTATCGGAAACTCATTTTTGATCACACACTACTTTAGCCAAAAATTTTCATTTTATATAATATTAATTGTATAGGACAAACATTTACTCACTTATAAGGAAATAAATCATTTATTGAATTTACACATGTTTCTATATGGACCCAAGTAATAGCACATTGGGCTTATGACCCTATCTCATATCAAGATAGATATTGATTTTTAATACCTTAATGATACGTTGACTATTATGTACACAAGACAACTATGTTATCTCAAATTTAAGGTCCATACATATTTAATATGATCACGAAGTAAAACATTGACAGCAAAGAGTAAAGTTTATGCATTTGCTTTGTTCTATGAGTAATTATCTGAATGTTCATTCTTTAATGACATATCCACACACATGTATTATCAATATCTTATATTGAACGGCATAACATTCACTATATAAATACAAGGTGTGTAAGTCGTATTAACTCTCCAATATCCTTTAGAGTGTTTGTGTCTCACAAATTGGTTTTAGTGATTATATACTAAAATATCCTTTATGTCCATATTTATAATCCCTTATAAATAAAACCTATTAACGCAATCACATGGACATATGCAATGTTTTATACCATATAAGATTTACATACATAAAAACAATACCAAAATATTGATAAAATAAATATTAATATTTTATTAATTAATAAAAATAACATGTATAACTAATATCTCTCAAGTATCTCTCATCGATAAACGTTAGAGGACATATCATTAACAATGTACAATACAAGAAATGATTGATATGGTTTTACGAGTTGATCATGTATGCGTGGTGCCATTTATTGGTTCTATACACCGCTTTCACTTCTAAACAATTCACATTTTCAATGTAAGGCAATTTTCTTTTAAGTGGATACGTGGTGTTCAACAAATCAAGCACTAGTAATCACTACATATTGCTATGCGAAATAATTTTTGATGCACCTATCTATCTATATATATATATATATATATATGTATATAAAATAGTAGTTTAAATTGATAGGGGTATGAAAATCCAACTTGTCATTTCAAATTTAACTTCGTTAGAAAAAACTTGGAAAGTCCAATTAAATTGGGAAGCAATATCCATTGATAATACGGAGAAAACCATCTATGATCCAAGTTAACAAGCATATTCTTAGTTCTAGTACTATGTCTTAACATAAAATCTTAAAACATTAGGCTTGTAAATCATTATCAACTATATACCACTCTTCATAACAACCTTCAATTCAAATATGAATTCTTTAAATTTGAGCATGCTTTCCTTTAATCAAAACTTCTTTTGAGGATACAATCTCATTAAAAGTGTCATCCTACAAGATCAAATTTAGAAAGTCTAACTAAATCGAAAGCAACATTTCTAGACAACGCCTTGAGAGCACTAACCTATTGGATCAAATTTGGAAAGCTCCAGCAAAATTGGGAGCAATATATAACCATAGACAACATTTGGGAAAAACCATTCATAATCAAAAGAGCTAGTATAGCCATCTTTTAACACTAAAAATAGCCCAAAATTTCAAAATATTATGTTTATAGGTTATGATCCAATTATATACTATTCCATCTTTATGTTTTGGCATACTTTTGCGCCACATTTGTGAACATGATCATTTTTTACATACGTAACATTGTTAGTGGTATTGCGCAAAGACTTGTTTTTGGAAATATGGAGAGAATTTAAATTCCCTTATCCTGGAAAAGGTCAGTCTGCTGCCTGGCGACATTACTCTTGAGAGCTTGGGATCACAAAGCTCCACTTTAGAAGAGCCTTTTAGTGAAGTGGATGGGTCATCAACTTAGCTGCAACTACTGAATTTGATGAGAGGTATGCACACATACATGTTGGATTGTTTTGTTTTCTCTACTTCTTTTCTTTCTTTTTCTTGAAGTATTTTAGATCGTTAAAGTCCGCTAATTTCCTTTTCTGAATGAATATATACTGTCCATTCTTGATTGTGTCTCCAATCCTATGCCCACCTTCAACACTAGGAGGGGTGTTTGACTAAGCTTATTTCTAAGAACTTATATGATGTTATAGCTTTTAAGCTATTTTTGGAGTTTGTAAGCATATGTATCTTATTTTAAAAATAAATTAAAAAGTGTTGATAACATCGTCTTATAAGATTTTATTGAAATTTATAATTACAGTTGATTCGAAGTAATAATAATAAAAATAACAGAAGTACTATTAAAAAAATAAAAGTCAAGAATATTTATATTTTTTTTAATATATGAAATAAAGTTGCCTATATTATGTTTGAAAATAAATTAGAAATAATCAATTTATTTTTAAAAAGCTTATAAAGTTCTTTTATCAGAACAATTACTTAACACTCATAAAAGCCTTATAAACTCCTAAACATCTTATAAAATGTTTTAAGGAGTTTATAAGCTCATCCAAATATCGTCTCAATGTATTCCAATTTACTAGAATTTAAAGTAGTAAGAACTCCATGGGAACTAGTTCATCTGCCTTTCTTTTCTCCAAAACTATAGCTTGAAAAGATAATTATTTATAGTATATCAAATTCATGATTATTTGGTAGATATGATGTTGCACTGGCGATCAATACAATTGGACCAGCAAGCGTATTGAAACTATCAAAGAAATGCAGTGCAGAAAGCTCAGCGTGTTCTTTCACGTATCAACTGGTCAGTATCTTCTTCATTGATGAACTATATGTATCATAATGAGAAGCTTCTTTTAAGAGATACAGAACAATGACAGCATGTGTGTGTGCAGAGATGGAATGTGTCGTTCTAGAGACTTCATTTAATTTGGTTGACGCACTCAATAGGACATCTGGGGTTGACATTGACAAGGAGAAGGAAGTTGTGGAGGAAACCCGCAGACACCTCAGAGCAGACAGTACTTCGGAAAACCATATTGCATCAGTATTGAAGAATTTAGGTCAACAGAGGCACACACGAGAATTAAATGATAATAATAGAAATGATAATTATAGTAAAAATAAAAATAAAATATACTAGTAAAATTCGCACTCCATACATGTGCAAAGTTAATTATAAATTATAAAGTAATTATAGATAAAATTATTCAAATAAAAGTAAAAAAATATTGAACATAATAAAATAAAGAATAATCAAAAGAATTTGAAGAAATAGAAAATTCAAGAGAAAATATAAATAAAAATAAAAAGTTTAAAAAAGAAAAAGAGAGAAAGAAAAGAAAAGAATAGAAAGGCTTTAAAAAATCACATTAAAGATAATTGTGTAATTTAACATTGTGTAACTAAAAATCCTTATTAACTTCATAATATAATATAAATTAGTTAATGAAAAAGAGAAAAAGAAAGAAAGAAAAGAAAAATAACAAATAAATAAACTAAGGGTAATTGTGTAATTTGATGTTATGCAACAAAAAATCTTTATTAACTTAATTATAATACCTCAAAATTTTAGGCTATGATAGCAATAATTATAAATATTGTTGGCACTATGAGAGAAGAATTTAATTAATAATTTCTTAATTTCATATTTTTATTTTCATGTGAATAAAGTAGAAAAATATTAAGTATTCATGAAAATAATATCTGCACTGTTAAACTAGTCAAACCTTACCAACCTTTGAGGGATTCACGTGGGCGCTTTGCCATGATTAATAGGGACCAAATAAGAAGGTTCAAGGCTGATTTTGGTTTTGAGAATATTGAAAAATTTGTATGAATTTCATGTCAAACATACGAGGGGCCAAAACTTTCATAATTAGCTTAGTTACACCCTAATGTGTGTGTGCAAATGTGTATGTCACCTTAAACCTTAGAAGAAAATTTATTCTCCACCATAAGAAAACTCCAAATAGCTGTCCAAGATAAGGGAGAAGAGAAAGGAATGAATTTTTGAGTGCCAAACGCGTAGGGACTCGAGGGAAGTTTCAGTCCAAATCCTGCAGAATTCAGCATGCTCATAGGACTATATTTTACATGTTTTAGGCAAGTAATGTATAAAGTTTGCATAGGTAACACGAGGATTAACTTAAAATGTGATATTGAGGTCATGTTAGACAGCATGAGTAAGAAATTAGAAAAATGAGATCGAGTATAGGATATATATATATATATATTTTTTATTTTTTTTGAGGTCATGTCAAACACCATGGGTTTTAGCGAATTCTTGGATAACCTATGAAAACATGTGACCAACTTATCAAGATTGAATTTTTAAGCTTAGGATAGGATTGGAAGGTCCTTAGTACCCTTAGAATATGTTAATATAACGTGTAAAAGGATTAAAATTGAGTAGAAGAAAAATAGGAGCCAAACGTGATTGTTGTGCATAGATAGACTGGCGCCGCATATGCAACAAACTATCATGACTCCGTGTGCCGCAACCGCAACATGAGTCACCCACTACACAACTCCTTGCAGTTGCGACGTTAAGCTGCGGAGCGAGACAGAACACCCTGTGGCCCATTTTGCAAGCGCGAGGGAGGTTTCTGCGACCACAAACTTTTTTCCACAGTCGTGAGGCCTGGCGTGGATGCGCATAGAATGTCCTGTGGCTCGTTGTGCAATTGCACAACCTATTTTCCTAGTTGCAAACAACGTTTTTGTGAGGGCAAGATCTGAAAAATGGACAAATTTTGAGTTTAATGATTTTAATGCCAAATTTTGTCATTTTTAACCCAAAACAAGCCAAATTAACCAACATATGGGCATTGGGCATAAAGATCAAGGAACTAACACTTAAGATTGCATCAATTTCCACTGGATTGAGAATTGAGTGGGGAATTGTTTTGAGTTAGATAGGGGATCCAGAAATTCAAACCCGTGAGATGAATATGTAATATTTTACATGTAAAATTTTAATTGTTCATTTTCTCACAAAACTTTACGTAAATGTTTCAATATCATTAAATGTTTGTTATGTTCACATCCAAATTAAAAGGCAGATAATCTCTTACTAAGCATTTAGTGACTCACACATTTTCGCCCAGTGAAGAAGAGCAAACATGAAAATGATAAAAGGTATGGAAAAGGACAAGTTTAAATATAATTTTGCTTATGAATAAAAAATAGCATAGGTTATCTTATTTTTCGCTACAATATAATAGACCTGTTCTCATCTACAATAAAAGAATTTGATGATTTAGTTGTTTTGATATTTAACGTTGATGTTGTTGAGATTTCTACCTGGTGGATATTGCCATATTGTGTTTTCAAATTAGACCAATGGAGTTGTCTTTGTCGAGTGCCCCCAATCACGAAGGCAATGGGAGAAACGCCAGTGGGGCACTAGCAAAAGACAACTCCATTGGTCATAGTTAGGCCCACCTTTATAACGCGTGCTTACAAAGAACCCGTCCCTGGTTGGCTTGACGGGGACTGGTAATTGATATAAATCCCTCCAATAGTTTGCATTGTTGCATGTGCCAAATCACATATAGTTATTAATTAATAGAATATATCATTGACATGATATCCGGTCTTCAAATTGATTTTACATTACCTGCCACGCATACGCAGGCATGGACAAGTTCATTGTTGGGTGTGGAAAAGGCAAACTGGCGTGCTTTCCAGGCGATCCTCTATGTATACTTGACTTGGTGAGTTGTCTTTCCTAAGATACGCAAGATGAGTATTAATTGCGTCAATTGGTTGAAATGGTTTAATGTTTACGTCGTTTGCAGATTCCAGCTGACATGGTGATGAATGCTATGATCGTGGCAATGGCGGCCCATGCAGAAGATCAACCAGCGGAGACGATCATCTACCACGTAGGATCTTCCATGTCAAATCCCGCGCAGTATCGTTGCCTTCAGCTATGCGGCCTCCATTTCTTCACCGAGCAGCCGTGGATAAACAAAGACAGCAACCCTGTCGTCGTTAGAAAGGGCAAGGAGTTTAACCACCGTTGATGCTGTCTGTAGATACATGGAATTGCGTTACTTGATTCCCCTTAAGGTTAGTTAACATAGAATGAGATTTGTCTTAAAATTTACAGTCAAATTTCACATCCAAGAATGTCACTGCATGTAGGGCTGTTAATAAGCCGGGCTCGAATAACGACCTCGAACTCGGTAATTGTTCACCTCAATTTTTTAAAATTTAAAATCAAATTAAAATTAGAGTTAACTAATAAGATTGAATTTTAAAAAATAGTTAAGTTAAAATTTGAGTTCAATTAGATTCCAAAATGTCATCGAACCTAATCAGCTCGAGTCGCGTATCTTGTTAACAGCCCTTTGCATGCATGCAGATTTTTAGTCCATATTCAATATAGTAATCAAATTTGATGTTGCCTAATACCGAGTCTTGTGAAACACAGCAAGTTGCCAGTATTTCCGAGGGACTTACCTTGATCTGTGTCGAAAGGTGAAGTTCTTGATGAGGCTGGTGGAGCTGTTTAGCCCCTATTTGTTCTTTAAGGAAGAGTAAGTAACCACTTCCTTTATTACAGTCTTCTTCAATAAATCGATCTGCATTTTTTCTGTTCTTTGTTATGTTTTCGCTTTATGGGTGACTGTGTCCAGTTTTGATGACATGAACACAGAGAAACTGAGAAGGGCTGCAGAGGAGAAGTATGGCGTTGGTAGTGAGATGTTCTGCTTTGATCCACGGAACGTAGGCTGGGAAGATTATCTCATGCATTCTGGCATTGCAGGTGCAGTGAAATATGCCTTTAGGAGATGATTGGGAGATGGATTCTGTGAAGATTGAATGTATAATTTATTGTTTACAGATTTATGTGGTTAATTTCTTCCCTGTGTTTATAAACATTTTCAAGATTTTGTTATGATAGTAGTTCAGGTTATTTGAATTTAGGGTGCTCAGGAAATGCGTACTTCTATTCAAAATCGTTCTTTTCTTTTATGGACGGTCTCGTAGATGCTGCATCAATTATGTCACAATTTTAATATTTAAGTATTTTTTGACATATTTCAATACAAGATTCTAACATTTATCACTAGCATATGTCACAATTTTAATAGTTAATTATTTTTTTACATTTTTTAAAATAATATTGAAACATTTGTCATAATTTTAAACACCTGATACAAATGCACCAAATGAATATTTGAATGGACTATTATTACCTTATTATTAGGGAATCGATGAAGTTAATTATTTAATTAATACATTGGAATATGAATTAAATATACAGTCGATTATATTGATTTTGGGCTTCAAATGAGAACAAGAGTCAAACTGAGAGCCCAATATGAAGAGTCAGTGGGCTGCAAGTCCGGCCCATAAACTCTATTTTAAAAATTCTTTTGTTCCTTTCTTTTCATAAATATGCAAATTTTTTATTTAATTGTTTATTTTGATGGGATTAAAAATAATAGGGATAGTGAAGGGCATGAATATTATATTTAATGATAAAATTTGATGAGAATAAAATTTTAGATTTGTTTGAATTTGAATATTTATATATATGTATAATACATAATAATAATTGAATGAGATAATGTTATATATATATATATATATCTATAAAGTATAAATATATATATATAAATGTGAATGTATCTGTGCATATATAAGTATTAATTTAATTTTAAATAAAATATAATGATTGAATTTTGAATAATTAGTTACACATGTAGAATAAAAAAATTTTGTACTTAACTTTATATTAAAATTTTGAAATGTAAAATATTTGTTTTTGATGAAAATTCTGGTGGATTGCGAACCCAATCAAATTAGACAACAAACAAAGCCATATTTTATGAGCTGGCATATTGATTCATCGAATTTCTCACACAGATAAAAACAACAATTAACATAAAACTAAAAATACAGATATTACATTAAAATAAAGCAAACAACATATTAAATTAGAAATAACTAAATATTTAAAAAAAAAGAAATCAAACCTTTTTAATTTTATAAATCTTGAAAATTATGAGATTAATTAAATGAAAGCCGACATACATATCGGCGAACTACGTAAAAAAGTCATCGAATTTAATTAGGAGCAATCCCTTTGCTAGACAACGGCCTTTAAATCGTCATTTAAAATGTGGAAAACGTGCTTTTTCTATTTTCTTAGAGAAAGAGTAAAAAGATCAAAAACGCATTAGCTGTCGACATATGAGAGCCGTCCGCAAATACGCCTATTGTAGATGCGCTTTTGCCTCTTAAATTCCGATTCATGAGATATGTCGCGTTAACGGGATCACACGCTTTTCATCACCCTTGCTCGGCGTAGCGGGACTGGCGTGCCACGTTGATAAAAGGACCACCTCATGCATGTTCAAAAAAAGACAATAAGATTATGTTAGTGATGAAAGAAACCCACAATTCCTATCCAGCAAAAAAGATATTGGGAGTGTATGAAAATGAAGTTTTGATTATTATCAAATTTGGGAATTGTGTTTTGCTTTGATTTGGTCGCTAATTGATTGAATTTGAAATTTGAAGAAATGATTTTTTTTATACATACATTACCATTTTTTACTAAGAGTATGTTTAGTTGATAAATATTTTTATTATTCCTCTCACACGTTGAATGGTACTTATAATTAAAAAACTTGGGTGGTAGGTAGAGCTTGCACGCACAACATGTTATTAATCCTACTTCCGTCTAATTTGACGCATTTTCATTTATTGTGCTTTTGAGAAATTAAATAAGTGATGACTTTATAGACCTACAAATGCAACAAAAAAAAAAATACAATTTTCATGAAAAATTAAAGGAAAAAATCAATGCCAAAATTATCAATATTGAGATGCAACAACACTTTAATCGTGATATTTTAACAGAAAAAAAATTTGTGACAATAAAATTTAAAATATTTGAAAGCTAGAATAATGGTGTTATATTTTTTAAAATAAAAGTGATACGTACCAAATTTTAGGTCCATATTTTAAATTCTGATCTTGTACTAAAGTATAAGGAGCGTTTTCTTCGTGCTTGGAGGAATTATAATATGAATTAATCAGAAAAGGAAGTATTATATGGTGTGCCAAAACAAAAGGAAAAAAAGAAAAGAAAAAGGTAAAGGACTAGTGACTCTTCTGTCTTTTTTGTCCAATCAAAACAAACGTATTCAAATATAATAACATTTAAAAACGTTTTTATATATGAACAAATTTTTAAAATTTTATTACTGACCACTTATCACCTTTGTTGAAAATTAAATTATTATCTATATTTTTACACTCAAGTTAGTGTGTGTGCGTGTGTGTGTATTAAAAACAAATAATTTCCTTTATGTGATATTATATCATTTAGTTATTATATAATATTATAGATACATTAAAAATAGAAAATATCAAATCAAAATGCATATTGTTTTACCTCTCACACTATATACAAAATTTCACATTACAAAAACATGCTGGTTTCAACCAGTCAAAATTTACTCCTATGAGCTTCCAAACTTTGCCATATTATTTTTATGAAAAAATTGCAATTTTTATCCTATATAAACAGTTATTTGAAAAAAAATACTCTTTAATTTTTATTATTGACAAAAATTTTCTGACTTTGAGAAAATTTGACAATTTTGAGATAATTAACCCTAATTTAGCTAGATTTTTACACGCTCAACACACATAAAACTTGAATTTGAGACTTTATGGCAACATGTCATACGGTGTTAAAAACAACGCCAGTTGGAAGGTAGACGTGTAAAAAAGAGGACCACCTGGACATCTGACATATAAAAAAATGCCACCTAATAAAAAAAATTATAATTTTTGTCATGTATATACAATTATTTAGTAAAAATATCTTAACTTTTTACACATCAAAAGTCCAAGTAGTATTTTTTTAATATCTTAGCCTTCTAGTTTCTATTGTCCTCGACAGTGTGTAATATATTGTTAAAAAAACCCAAATTCTAACGTCGTATGTGTTGGGCGTGCAAAAATCTAATAAAATTAAGGTAAATTATCCTAAAAATTGTCAATTTTTTTCCAAAAGTCAAGACATTTTCTAATGTTAAAAATTGAAGGACAATTTTATCAAATAACTATATACACCGGACAAACCATTGCATTTTTTTTTTTTCCTTAGTTTCGTATTATTTAGATTGTGACTTAAAATTCATATATATATGATTTATATATTTATTGAAAATAAGATATTAATTTAAAACAAAAAATAGGATAATCTGATGTCTTTTGTAACACATTGAAATGCTTTTACGAGAAACACTTTTCTAACATGTAATATAAATAAATTTTCCTCTATTACTTCGTTAAGAGCCAAAACCAGAAACTATTATATAACCCAATTAACACATTGTTGAATAGACTAACGACCCTGTATATTAATTAATGTCTTTTAAGCAAGAGCTAAAGTGGCTAATAGTATTATTATAATCATACTTACCAACGAGATGACATTAAATATATGAGGCATAACTATGAAGAGAGGAAGAAGGCGAGATATAAGAAAAATTCGTGTTGCTTCCATTGTGGTAGTATAGATCATAAGAGTTGAAATAGGAGTGGCTCCTCCACAGCATTAGGTAACCCTACATGAATCCAAAATTTACAGTAAAATAATAAAATAACACACAAAATTGCAAAATGGAGAATCGACTTCATTAATATAAACTAAATTATTGAATATTTCTAATATATTTCAAAATTCAAGACTTTGTATCATCCAGAAAATCTCAAATTCCTCATAAATAAGTCAAAATTCTCTACACCATTAGTTACGAACACCTAAACGAAATCAAATCATCGTATATAATCAAAATCAAGTCATTAATTATATGTATATATACAAACATTCACACTCACATTTATATGTGTGTATTGATAATTTAAAAACAAATTGCTACCATTACGTATTATCCCATTATTTAATTATTAAAATATACTAGTAAATGATGCACTCTTTTGCATACATAAAACTATTTATAAATTTTACAGTTTATATATAATAATACATTATAAAAATATATAGTTTAGATAATGAAAATAGAATTGTTCAGATTACAATCATGTAGAAAATAAGAAACAAAAGAAATATAAAAGTAAGAAGTTGAACAAGAAAGAAAATAGAAGAGCAAAATAAATATTACACGTTTATAGAAAGGGAGGGTGAGGAAAAATGTAAAACAATGACATTTCATTATATTTAGCATATGACATCCCAAGATACATTAAATAGAAATGAATTAAATAAAAAAATAAAGTTACAATAATATAGTAAATTTTGCACTTGATGACCACAAAACAAGCCTTATCCGTAATATGCAGCACAAATTACACATTCTATCTCACCAAACAAACTTAAACGCATACACAATAATAATTTTTATGTTATTCGTAAAGACAAAATCTTTCACTATTATTTATTTTCACATTACTTACTATTCATTATCACTTAAAAATCTTATAAATCAAATATTTTATCTTATAAATTTTATTTAAATTCAAATTTAAAATTTTTCATCTTTTATTACCTTTTTATAATTAACTTGATCATTTTTAAATCATTATATTTATTAACAATTAAATTAACAACTATTTTTATAATCATTTCTATTTACATTCATTTTTTATTACCTTATAACTATATATACTATTACATCATTCAATTATTATTACATAATTAATATATATATATATATATAGTTTTTCTAGTCACATAAATTTTACAAATCAAATATAATTTTTATTTCTACTCAAATTATCAAAATTTTTCTCCCCATCTCAAGTGGGGAACAAACATAGCCAAAGATTTTAATAAAGGGCTGTGGTCTGTGGGTATTAAAATATGACAATTTCGTATGACTTCTTAGGGATCATTTATCGTATAGGTGTAACATAGACCTCGTAATTAACTAATCGAAGCCCACATTTTCAAATTTTTAGTCAAGGCAGCTCTGGTCGTGGAGGAATAGTCAGTGTAATGCATTGATCTTCCAAAGCTTGAGCTTTGACCTGGCCTGTCACAGTCATATCTACTACTTTTCCAGAATAATTCTTCTATCCTTTTATGAGATTCAAGATAAATATGATTACTTAGTGTACATTTGACCCACGTTTCAATTTTCTTTTCCTTTTACGAGGCTAAAATAATATAATATTTATATTATTATATGAAAATAACATAATTGATGATCTATACATTCATTTAATTATTATAATTTACAAAGAACAAGATTTGGGTTGGGATTAATTATTATTTTCTGTATAACGGAGTTGTTCAAAATCTAACAATATGAGTTTGGTAAAAATTGGAGATTCAAGCTTATGACCATCCATAATTATTTTGTTCAAAGTTCTTCGAAATCGACCTTTTGTTGATTTTTTTTCTTTTTTGAAAATTAACTGTATTATTAATTTGAATTTTTGTGCCTCCAATTTTTCCAAGCCAACCCCCAAACCACACGTATATAGGGCAAGCTTGTTGAGCAAGGGAATGGAAGTAAAATAAAAATGCTTTGGAAAGTAATTGGCGAAAATTTGATTGTAAATTGATCTAAAGTTGATTTTTGAAACAATTTGAAAATTGACCAAAAGTATGAACGTCTGAATTTTAAAAGATTAAACCAACATTATGCAAATGCTCTATATTAAATCTAAAAATAACTAAATATTTATGGGATGTTAATCATAATCAATTAACTAAATATTTAACAAAAAAAGTTATGAAAAAAAACAACTTTACTTCATCATATATGCAAAAATATAAAATTTAAATTTTTCTTCAATTACTTTCCAAAAGGTTTTCCAGTTCTACAATAACTAAATAAATAAATGCTTACAAGTTGGAGAGATGGGCGCCCAATAAATGCTTACATGAGGGGAGAGAGAGAGAGAGAGAGAGAGAGAGAGAATAATAATTCTAAAGGTGAGAGGAAATTTAATAAATATTGGTAATAATGGTACACCCAGTGCGTGTGAAAATTTGTAGAACTTATAAAATTTTATTTATTGTAAAAAATAATGATAAAAATAAAATTATTTTAAAATTAAAAATATATAAAAATTTCTAAAAGTCGTATATATATATATATATATATTTATATATAATGAATGAACTAAAAGACCCGATAAATTTTAAAGAAAAAAGTATAGAATTATATTAAAATATAATAAAAAGTAAAGAAAATAATAAAAAAATTAAAATAATCTATTATATTAATTTAATAATGTACAACCAAAATTAAACCTTTAACTTAATATGTAAGTATAGATAGATGTGGAAAGGTAATAGTTATGGCTCGTTAAATAGATTTTTAAGTTTCATTCTTTGAATCCCATTAAAAGAAAAAAACAAAAGGAAATTTACCAGTAAATTAAAAGGCTGAATAGGGGTGTCTAATCTTAAATGGTGTAAATATGAATAGTGTGGGATCTTAAGAGTGTTTCTTTGCTAGCAATAGCATTGATCTCACCACAAAAATGAGCGTGGGATTCTTTGATAATTGGGGCCCGTGTCATGTCTTGGGGGGCAACACCGTCGGATGGGGCAAGAATTGTTCAACGTCTTATAGCATGATAAGACAAATGTGATAAATTTAAGCATTCAACGAGAAAAATCTACCCCGGACTAAATGGACAAACTTAAGATACGACTCATCAACAATCTAAATAAGTAAAGATTACTTTTTATCTTTGACCTTAACATCAATCTCTACATCACATGACAATGTCCAATCTCTATTAGATCATGTGACTACGTCAAAACGAGATTCGGTCCATTAATCATGTACAAAGTCATGACTATACAAATGTTAAAGTCAAGAATTTGAAAATAAAATATGGAGTTGGTACACCGCGAGAGATTCTCTCATAGAGACATTCACAAACACTATGTTTGGGGGGTTAGTTGGAGATAATATTGGATATGTTAAGATGAATAATATGAATATTTGGAAAAAAAAATATTTTTATGAGATGGATAGCATGATTTGTTTGAATATACGTATAAAAGATATAATAATGATTAGATAATTTAATAGTATATAAGCATAATAATTATGTTTTAAAGTGTAAATAAAAAAATATAAGTATATATATAAGCATAATAATTATATTTTAGAGTATAAATAAAAAAAATATGTGATATGTATATATTAATTTGTTGTTAATAGATATAATGATTGAAAAATAATTAGTTAATTAGATATAAAAGAAGAAAATTTTGAATTTTAATTTAGGTGAATATTTTGTTGAATTGTATGTTTGATAATATAAATTACAAGATAACGAGTTTGAATTGAAAATTAAGTTCCAAACATAATCTCAGAAACTCTACATTTCACAATTAATCTCTTGTTAATCTAAGTATACAAAAAAAAAAAAAACCACATAATTTGAGTAATTGATTGTCATATATCTAAATATCTATTATGGAACATCTCCATAGAAAATTTTCTATTGTTTGTTAATGCATGAGTAGAGTAACTGCTATTATTTATCTATTATTTTGTATAATGTGGTTAAATGTATGTATATGCACAATACATATATTTTTCTTACCTTTAATTCATACACTCAATGACCAGTAAAAGGGTTTAAACGTTCAACTTGAATTTTGAAAGTTTGGGAAATCAAACCAGCAATAAGCCTACACACCCAGATATACTTCAACATACATACAAATATATAATATGAATATGAATATGAAACAAAGCAAATACTTCGTAATTTGTGAATAACTTGAATTATGCTATATTTTATCAATAATTACTGTGTGTTCACGTACAATAGAGTATGCACAAGAACTATAATTAATGTTTTAACAGCACTAATTAATTTTTAATGAAGTATATATAATTCGTATCTTTAATGCTCTTGTACTTGCTTTTACTCTTATTACATACTAGAGCAGGTTTGACGGATGCTGGTCGTGCGACCAAAACTATATCTTGTTACCTAAAATTACATTCAATAGTTAATTTATTATTTCTAATAATTATATAATATTTTAATCAATATTACATGAATTATCATCAAAAATATTTTATAAATGCAAATTTTATAGCTCTTTATTTCTTTATAAATAATAATTTAGTTTAATATCTATAGTTTGTTTATCTATTTTACCATTTGGCAATTTATTCCCATTGCATTTAAAGGAACTATTTAATAATTTAGAAAAATAATTATATATATATATCTTTTTATAACTTAGTATTTGGAAAATAAAGTTGGAAAAATATTCTCTAAATACTGGTAACTGAGTTTACTCAGAAAAAAGAAAAAAACTGTGCATAAATAAGTGAAAAATAAAAAGAAATAAAACAAAAAAAACAAAAAGAGAAAGAAGAGAAAAAAAAATATCATCAAAGAAAAAGGACACGTGTCCAATTTTCATGGTGTCGGTACAGTGGTCGCACGCACGGGTTCTACTGAATCGATTGATACGCCCACAGTGCAATCGCAATAGGCCAACATGCAATCCCACTGGCCTTCGTCTTGTTTACGTGCGGCGCACGCGGCATATATGCCTGTAAATCCGTGTCGTCGTGTCTTTTGTTAATTGGCCCCACTACCCGTCGGTTAGCTGAAACGAAACCAGTCCTGCTATGGGACCCCACAACATATGTCATCGAGCGCTTCAATGCACAGTACAATTGAACAACCCGCCAACAATATATATGTAGCCAAAGCCTGCGTTGCTTTTGCTCATTCTCGATAGTCTTGTTCTTTATCTTTCGGCTGATCTCCGTCTAAAATTCTTTCCGTGTATTCGTTGCAATGGCTTTCGACGCTTCCTTCGCATGGCTGATGCAGTTGAACGTTGGTTTCTTGTTCTTCAGTACTTTCGCAGCCCTTTTCTTCGTCTTGTCCATTCTAATTTTCGCTCTCAGGCTGAGGCCGAGGTGTAGCTGTGAAATCTGCCAGAGTTTTCTCACGTCCAGGTGGTCTCTGGAGTTCAACAATCTTTGCGATTGGTACTCGCATCTTTTGGCCAAATCCCCGACGGGGACAATTCACGTCCACGTTCTGGGTAACGTGATCACGGCAAACCCGGAAAACGTCGAATACATGCTGAAAACGAAGTTCGAGAATTACCCGAAAGGGAAGCCGTTTTCTGCCATATTGGGAGATCTTCTGGGCAGAGGGATTTTCAACGTGGATGGGGATTTGTGGAAGTTTCAGAGGAAAATGGCGTGTCTTGAACTGGGCAGCCGCTCGGTCAGATCGTACGCTTTTGACGTCGTCAACTCGGAAATCGAATCCAGGCTTATTCCTCTATTGTCGTCTGCCGCTGCCGCTGATAATTCTCTCGACTTACAAGACATTTTCCAACGGTTTTCTTTCGACAGCATCTGTAGATTTTCCTTCGGAATGGACCCTGGCTGCCTGAGCCCGTCGCTTCCGGTGTCTGAACTGGCGTCGGCTTTCGATCTCGCTTCAAAACTGTCGGCTCAGAGGGCGATCGCCACATTGCCCTTGGTGTGGAAACTCAAGAGGTTTCTCAATCTGGGCTCAGAAAAGAAGCTCAAAGACGCGATCAAATGTGTTCACGAGCTCGCAGAAGGTGTCATAAGGCA
Source organism: Avicennia marina (assembly GCA_019155195.1). NCBI lineage: Eukaryota > Viridiplantae > Streptophyta > Magnoliopsida > Lamiales > Acanthaceae > Avicennia > Avicennia marina. Next base: position 1,339,260 of record CM032764.1, read on the forward strand.
CAGGAGGGACGAGGGCGTCTCTTCCCACCAAGACCTTCTGTCTCGTTTGATGGGCACCATCGACGACGATGTTTTACTCCGGGACGTCGTCGTAAGCTTTCTCTTGGCAGGCCGGGACACGGTGGCCTCGGCCTTAACTAGTTTCTTCTGGCTGCTGAGCAAAAACCCAGAAGTCGTCCAATTAATCCGCCAAGAATCAGACCTCGTAATGGGCCCAGAAACCAATAAACCTGTGAATTTTCGTCAGTTGCGGGAAATGCATTACTTACAGGCGGCGCTGCACGAGAGCACGAGGCTGTTCCCGCCCGTGCAGTTCGACTCCAAGTTCTGCGAGGCCGACGACGTTCTTCCCGACGGTACGTTTGTTTCGAGAGGGACGAGGGTGACCTACCATCCGTATGCAATGGGGAGAATGGAGAGGATCTGGGGCGCCGATCGCCTCGAGTTCAAGCCTGAGAGATGGCTGCAAGATGGGGTCCTTAAGCAGGAGAACCCATTCAAGTACCCGGTGTTTCAGGCGGGGCCCAGGGTTTGTTTGGGAAAGGAAATGGCGCTGGTGGAGATGAAAACCGTGGCCCTGTCTCTGATCAGGAAGTTTGATGTCCAAGTGGAGACCCCGATTGGGGCTCCCAAGTTCGTGTCGGGCCTCACCGCCACGTTTAGAGATGGCCTGCCAGTCGTCCTCCGAGAGAGACAGCATTAATTAGCTGTTCAAATTACACGTAAGAACGCGTTTTGTGCGACGAACCGATGTTTGTTTGGGCGTCAAACGTAACGAACGTGTCTTTGGAGTTTGGGCCACCAAAGTCTAACAGCGGCTTGCTTGTATTATTACACTTACATCTTTTGGAGGATTACTGATGTCATGTTTGATGTCTTGAGAATATTATATGTCCTTGGAGGGGATGATGATGAGATCAATGTCCAGGTTCATCGACAGAGCAGACAAGACGAGGTCAAATTTTACGGGTTGAGGAGAACAAATCAACCATATAGCACCGCAGGATGTCGATATGTTAGATACTGCTTCTAATTATGAAATTGACAGGGAAAGGCTGATTCCTGGCGGTGGTGTGTTAGATGCCCTGTGCACCGTACACTTGCCTTGATTATGACGTCATGTCATGTCGCGTTAGTTCGCATTTTTTGAACTTATTTAAGAAAAAGGGCATCGATTCCTGTGTGTAGCCATAAATTCGTGGGTGTCTCTCCCTGCCCGTTCTCTTGAACGTGTAATGTAAATTCTTCATTAATTTGTGTATCATCTGTCGGCAGTTTAGCAACTAGAGTTGGGCATGTCGATCCATTTTCTTTACATGTCCCGTCACGACATTATTTGGTGTAAGTTAGGTTCCAAGTGACAAGAAATTTTTAGTGATTTGATTTAGATGAAAATTTATATTAGATATTAAAATCTATGTCGGTGGTAAAATTATTTTTATTTATATTAATACGTAATAATAATTTATTGATTTGATAATACATAAGCTTACAAAATATAAAAAAATAAATGTTGGTAAAATTTTTTTACAAATATGTATTAATTTGATTATAAATATGTATAATAATTAATTAGTTATAAAAGATAAGAGAGAAAATTAAATTTGAATTAAAATAAAATATGTATATTAAGATTATTAATTTATAAGATTTTTTAGTTAGAATAAAGTAGAAAGTAAATAACCAAACGAAGCCCTGATTTCTCCCAGTTTAGTTCCACCTAGAGAAACATTTTAATACTCATGCAATGTTCTATTATTCTTATTATTTCTTCTTTTTTTTTTCCCACATAAGTAATCTTGTTGCGTCCAAAACCATCTGTCTCCAGCTCACGAGGCCAGCCACATTAACAACCACTTGGTGATTAATTAATCGAAAAATTTAAATTTGCAGACATCCAGTCTACAAAAGGACCACGAATTTGGAGTTTTTAAATTGGATTATGGTGATGTTTCAATTTTAATTAATTATGCTATTAAATAATTTATAATAGATGAAGATTGTTTGTCGACCCAAAACAAAATTTGTTTGAATGAACATTATTATATTGGGATTAGAAAAGTATAATACCCTGCTGCCGCCCACTTCCCTTTTCGTTGATTATAAAATTGGAAACAAGTGGTCATTATTGAATTCATTAATATATTATTAGGGTATACTTAGCACATCAGAATTTCGAAGTCAAGTTTTGCATAACAATTAATTGGTTAGTCTACAATTTAAAACTTTTGTATTTGTTATGAGAAGAGACTCTAAGTTAAAAGCAAAGTTGAGTTCAAACCATCTTTGTTTTAGATATGAATCTTTTTAAAACGTGAGTCTTTGTCCATTTTAATGAAAAGTGTTGGTCACAATATATAATTATTAATTATTGATGATCGATATGTTAATTGTTAGAGTTGTTAATATCGTACTATACATATATTAAGATTATAAAGAAATTTGATTGCAAAATATATAGTCACAAAATTTCCCACAATTTTTTAGATGTTGTTTGTTTGATCTACTCGAAATTTCATCATTATCATTGGCTTTCATCCGTTTTAGTTTATTTGTTTTTTGTTTTTCCAAGTTTTCTCATTCTTTTTATTTTATGAATTTTGTGAATAACATAAAATCTCTATTTAAAGCATATTATTTTCTTTACATGCAAATATTTAGTGTCGTTCAATTTTGATTTATTATATTTTTGTTTTTAAAGCTTCTTTACTTATCTCCTAGTTAAATAATAATATAATATTACTCATTCATCAATCTAATGCATATATATTGCACCTACCTTTTATCACTAATAGGCGTGGGTGCACTACCAAAATTGATTACATTATTTTGCATTATATTTTATGTTGATATACAAATTTATAGATGAAATATAGAATAAAAAGTGGAGTGTTTGATATTAAAAATAATTAAAAAAAATAAATTGTGAATACTTTAAAAAATGAATCCACTGTGTTCAATATTACAAGAGATCTCTATCATAGCTTATAATAATTTATATTTTTCCTACACTCGCTTTAAAAAAAGTATGATATATTTTAAGGATATTCTTGAAATGGTAAAATTTTGTTGAAGTTGGGTATAATTTGGTTACTAAGAACCTGAATTTATTAAAAAACATCTAAATTGAAATAATATTTTTAGAAAAGTCTAAAAGTGAATAAATCACTTTCTTAGTAAAAAATCGTTAAATTTTTTTTCCTTGAAATATATTTCAAGAAAGTGACATAATTTGGCAAGTCTTGAGAATCAACACCACACATGGAATTATATCCTAAGAATTATATATAATAGTGATAGATAATAGATATTAATAGTGACATGCATTATGTATGCGTGTAATAAAAAATTTATATAAAATTTTAAAATAGTAAAATATAATTTATAACGATTTTGAAAACAAAATAAAATAATTTAAAATTAAAAATTGTTTGATAATTTTGTATAGAATTAGGAAAACAAAAAAGCATGAAATTAATTAAATATAAGAAAGAGAAGAAGATGTTAATCAATTAACATTTACATAAATATACAAGTACACGTGGAAGAGCTTGCATTGGTTATAAATTTGGTTTCGAATGGACAATCGGCCACGTCACAGCCTGAGCCGTCACCACAACATCATGCATCCGTCGGCGATTGCACATGTCGTGTTATGAATATTGTTATTAATCAATTAACACTTTCTTTACAAACTCAGTGTTGAGCTGTAACGATTTTGTGGACGTGGGTTCGTGGGCGTCTGTTGTCTATTATATTTTTACTTTCTTCCAATCTATACTAATATATTATAGGGAAAGGAGTTTTTTTTTTTTTAAATACCATTTTCAATTAATTTAGTTATAACTGAATTTGCTCTATATTTAATGTAAAAGAAAAATAAAATAAATAAAGAGTTTCTCTGTGAAATCCATGCCCTCGAGTTTATTGAAAAAAACATATGGAAAAAAACTAACATATTTTTTAGTTTTTATTGAATCCTCTCCCCCCCCCTCTCTCTCTCTCTCTCTCTCTCTCTCCATCTAATTTATATATTTTTAAATAATTTTTCTACACTTATATTAATTTGAATCAAATATATTTTTAAAATTTTAAGTTTGATTTTATTTTTAAATTTTTAAAATGTCTATTAATATAATTGAATTATACCAATCTACATAGAAAATTATCTATTTCAATTTCACTTAAATAATCTTTTAATAAATTTGTTGACATGATTAGAAACACGACAGAAGAATAAAAATTACTTGAACCTAATTTTGAATCTCAAGAAACGTGAACCATGTATGAAAGTGTCCGACCCAATGTAATAAAACCAAAATTGAACTCAAAAATTGATAAACGACGTGATAGAATAAATATAATCGATATGTTGAGATCGATCGATACGTTACGACTCATATAAGGATCACCCATGTTGAATAGATTTGTACATACTCAAATTCAAAAAAAGTTGAGTAATCTAATAATTCTAAAATTCAAATATCAAAATCTCTCTATTCAACTGAACAAAAATACTATTTATATTAAATTCTATTGATTCATAAACTAAAATAATAAAATAAAATTCGACAAATCCTTGGATCACTTCACACATCTCCTTTTGAGGACGAATTGTCCTCAATCGAAGCTCATGTTCTCCTCGATCAAACACTAATTTACAGAATCATTTTGATGCTACACAATCACTCTCTTTCAAGGCTTTAGAGTCAAACACGTGCATGTAAAATATTCGTGTAATGACACAAGACTAACGATAATGCATTAACAATGATCCATGTGGAATGATAGATGCATTCTCCAAGCACTTACATGGACATATATACGAAATCTCCTTAACCGACAAAAACTCCAAGTCCTGAAGATTGCGAACAGACAAAGGTGGCATTGAAAAGTCAAAATGGATCAACATATTTTTGATTCTTTAGAAGCTTGCTTTCCATTCTTTTGCTGGCTGTTCATTCCTTTTTTTGTTTTGTATTCAACCTCCATTTCCATTTTTATAGATTATTTCGTTTCAACTTTATTCTTCTCAATTTCTACTAATTCTATTATTTTTTTTCGTTCACTTTTCTCCTCTTCAATTTCTAGATGCGTGCTAGTATTGCTACTATTTTCATATTGTACTTCATCTAACAACATTCTCACTGCAGTCTTCACCTTAGTCAAATATGATATCTTTACTAATGGGTTTTTCTTATCTCCCATGACTTTGTTAATGACAATATGAGCATCAACTTTCTCGTTTCAATATTCACTCATGCTTTGTCTACGCTGAAAGCAATTAGAATAAAATCAAAACCAAATTTCAATATAAGAATTCGATACTTTAGATGTTTCGTCGTACTCATCTTCATTCGATTTATAATCTTTACCATAATAGTGCTTTGAAAGTGTATGTTTGTTTTTTATCCTCTTGTGTCCCAAGGTAGGATTGTCTTTAGCTATAGATAGGGATTCAATTCGATCTAAACAATTGTGCATTTTATATATAACTCTGGACATCTTCTGAATTTCGTCAAACATTAGCTTCATGTGAAATGAATAATCAATTGACATCTCGTAAAAATAAATACAAATAGATCTTTCTATCTCTTTATTTTTTTTCGACTTTAATTTTCTTTTGCTTTCTATTTTTTTCCCTCAATCTTTTTTTTTCACACTTTTTCCATTGTTTTTTTTTCTTGCCCTTTTTGTATTTATTTTTTTACTCTTTTTTTTTGTAATTTTATCTAATTTTCTTCTCACACTTTTGTATTTTTTTCACCGTTTTTTTTTTCTGAATACCCAGCAACCAAACAAGTCCTTAGTAGAAGTAAGAAATTCAGCAACCAAACAAAACCTTAATACCCAACAAAATAGATTAGCCAAATAGAGCTTTATTGGGTCTAACAATAACTAGCCCAAAGAAGAAACAGATAATCTCACCTGAAATTGACCTGTCTTCTAACTCTAATCTTGACCTAATACAATTTTCGACCCAATCTCTGTTTTTTTTTGGTTTAACTTCTGACTCGGGCCCTAATTTGCAGGTGGCCCAGCAAAAGAAAAATCTTGAGCCCACTGTATGAACTATACCATTGCATGAAGTAGCCCAGTAAAAACTCTTTGGCCAATAGCCCCCGTTTTTTTTTTTTCAATTTCTCTTGGCCCAAAACTCCTTCAACCCAAGCTATTCCTAACCTAATTTATTTATTTTTTTTTGGACAGGCGAACCTGATTAGGGTTTTCACAAGTGGCGGTGGCACTTGAAATTCGGTTGCGATGGTGGCAACCGACGAGAATCAAAACGTGATTGTGAGCGACGACCCTTGATTGAAATTCCCATGAAATTTGGTGTCTTTGGCTTCAATCGACAGTGGCAGTGAATTGGGCTTCGACGGTGGAAATTCCAAGCAGGAATCACCTGCATTAGCGACGATTTTGGAGGGCCTTGCGGTGGCGACGAACAGCTGTTCTGCTGTTTGTTTTCCCTTTTTTTTTTTGAAATTTTTTTGAAAATATGCTCTTTTCTCTCCCTTTTTTGATTTTTTTTTTAATTTGAACTATGTATTAAATTAAAATTCGATATAACTAGTTTTGATGTCAACTGACGTCATCAGAAACACAACAAAATAATAAAAATTAATTGAGCCCAATTTTGAATTTTAAGAAATGTTAATCATGCATGAAAGTACCCAACTTAAAGTAATTAAAATCAAAATTGAACGCAAAAATTGATAAGCGGTGTAATAAGACGGCAACAATCAATACGTCGAGATTGATCACGACTCATACAAGGATCACCCCTATTGAATCAATTTGTACATTTTTAAAGAAAATTGAGTAATTTAATGACTATCAAATTCAAAAATCAAAATCTTCCTATTTAACTGAACAAAACTACTATTTATATTAAATTTTATTGTACATTAACATAAAAAGCATATATGGTCTAAATTATTAATAAAGCTCATTAACAAATAAAAATAAAAATAATAAATGTTAAAATAAAATTCGACGAATTCCTAAATCGTGTCATTTGTTTCAACTGTACAGCTCAAAAGTCATATAGGTCAATTTAAATAAATCATATTTGTCATATTATATCCATTACTTGAATTTATATTCCAGGCTTGTGTTGTGTTTTCCTTATGTATAACATATACAATTTCTTTCTTCATGCCGAAATGTTCAGTACTAGTCAATTGAATTTGATTTGGTTATTATAGAAGTTTTCTAGTAAAAGAATAAAATAGTTATATATAGGCTAAATAATAAAATCATAATTATATTTTTATCATTATTAATATTATAAATCGTAGCTTATACTTATTTTTCTATTATGAATATATTTAAAAATGATATTATGGATTTGGTTATTATAGAAGTTTTCCTGTAAAAGAATAAAATAGTTATATATAAGCTAAATAATAAAATCATAATTATATTTTTATCATTATTAATATTATAAATCGTAGCTTATACTTATTTTTCTGTTATGAATATATTTAAAAATGATATTATATTTTGCTCATGTAAAAATTATTTATGAATTTATTATAAATCAGATTATGAAAATTCAATCTTAAAGGGACCCAAATTATTTATTTTTATATTTAAAATATTAATATCCCTCTTTCCTTTCAGGACACACCAATACTTGAGGGAAGTGTTTGTAAAGACTTCTTTTTCCCCCAAAACAGGAACGAAATACACCTTATCCACGTGAATTCTCTGCCTCAAAATTTAACCAACCAAACAGCCAAAATAACCCAAAGAGGACGACGAATGGCAGCTACAGCAATGTCAGCGAACCAATTCGTGTACAATTTGTACACTTCTCGGCCTCGCGGCGGCTTCCGGGGTTCGAAGACAGTGAACCACCGAGTGGTTCGGTGCTGCGAGACAGCTGTTGAGGTGGAGAAGAAGAGGAAAACAGTGTTGAAGAATGGGAATGATTCACTGGAGATATGCAGAGTGCTTAATGGAATGTGGCAGACCAGCGGCGGCTGGGGCAGAATCGATCGAGATGACGCCGTCGAGGCCATGCTTCGGTACGCTGACGATGGTCTCTCAACATTCGACATGGCAGACCACTGTATGTATTTCTTACTTCTCCGCCCCTCCGCCCCACGAAAGATTAGAATATGAATTAGATGGTAAATTGGTGAATTCAGTCTTGAAAGTGCAAGAAGCCTTTATTTATCTGGGGAAAATTGTCGTTTTGTAATGTAAAAACATGTGGCGGAGAATAGTGTAATATAAAAATGGATAGGATAAATTACATTGCCACACCATTCGGGCTTTCCTCACACTCTACCAATGGCGGAAATTGTGTACAACTCCTGCACTCTATTTACTTTCAGTTCAACTAGAGTAATGGCTAAGTATAATAGGGTAGTTGATACGAGCAGGGTGGTTGCAAGACCATTTGTATGCTTGTTAACTGATCATAAGAAGAGAGTTGAAGTTAAGAATGGAAAGGATTCGCGAGACATTTACAGAGTGGTCAATGGGATGTGGCAGACTAGTGGTGGTTGGGGTAGAACTGATCGACACAATGCAGTTGATGCTATGCTTCGCTATGCTGATGCTGGACTAAACAATTTTGATATGGCTGACATATGTAAACAACCTCAGATAGCTATGATTTACATTGTATCTCAAGTCATTTCGTTCATCAGCATTACCGCATCATTTTGCAATGTTATTATGGCAGCATGATTACTAAAAATTTCAGAGAAATTGTGGTTAATGAGTAATAAGTCTTAACATAGGATTAGTTTACCTTCTAAGGGTTGTATACCTATATCTTCACGTTTCTTCTTAAAACTTATTTGTAACAGATGGGCCTGCTGAAGATCTTTATGGTATTTTCATTAATAGAGTGCGCAGAGAGCGGCCACCAGAGTATCTGGAAAATGTCAGGGGGTAAGCACATAGTTCTCACAATTTTGATATCCATAGAGAAGATTATATGAATTGAGGCATGGTGAAGTTTCTTTCTAAGTAAAATTTCTGGCCTTTTTTCTTCCTGCAATGCAGTCTCACTAAATGGGTGCCTCCACCAGTCAAGATGACTGGTAGCTTTGTTCGCGAGAGCATTAATGTCTCACGGAAGAGAATGGATGTAGATTCTTTGGACATGCTTCAGTTTCATTGGTAGTGGATATTAACAATTCATCTCTCCGTATTTTTCCAATACATAGGAATTCAATTGGATGTAATGCTGGTTAAAACTATTGCTTGATTGCTACCTTTATGTTCTATAAAAAAAGTGTTCGTGGCACTTATCATCTGTCATAAGCATGACAAACTAAGTTGGGGCTTTATGAGAAAAACTTGTATAGGTCTGAACCTTGGACAAAAAAAAAAAATCATATTTTTAAGCTCAAGTCAAGTCAACCAAGGCATGACTTACTCAACTTTATTGATACTCGTACACATATGTATATTTGTATGAAGTTCCAATAGATGAGGATGACTGAGCCTGCTCAATCTAGCCTCTTTACTTGTATAAGTGTGTGGTTGGTGTCTCCAGTAAGCTCCTTGATGAATTTTGCATTGAAATTTTCTGTCACTTTGTCTCAACTAGGTGGGATTATTCTAATCCTGGCTACCTTGATGCTCTTAAGCACCTCACAGATTTGAAAGAAGAAGGTTTGTCTGCAAATTGTAATAATGGGAGCCTCATTTCTTCCTGATTAGACTGGATCTTTTTAGCAATTTGCTTGCAGGTAAGATTAAGACAGTTGCTTTGACTAACTTCGACACGGAAAGGTTGCAAAAGATCGTGGACAATGGGATTCCAGTTGTTAGCAACCAGGCAAGAGAATTTTCTTTATTGTCTTGGTGTTGCCATCTTAACTTATGGTGTACCGTAATGCTTTGTGTTTCTTCAGGTACAACACTCAGTTGTTGACATGCGTCCTCAACAGAGAATGGCAGAGCTTTGTCAGCTTACTGGAGTTAAACTTATAACGTCTCTCTCTCTCTCTCTCTCTCTCTCTCTCACACACACACACACATGTTGGCCTCCTTAACCTCTATCCACTCAGTGAACTTGCATTTATATGTACTTTTGACCTGCATTTTTTATGTTCTATTGATACCATTCAATTCTGCAGTAGATGCTCTGTTTGCTGCAGTCCTGTACCCAAGATATAACATATTCTAACATGGATTTACTAAGCAAATTGCTATTGATTGACTTCTGGAAGTCTGAATGAAGGGCATAATGGAAAAGTAAATCTGGGATATATCCAGAAGACAACCTATACAATGCAATTCTGTACGAATTAATATATGCAAAATATTATATATTATGTAGTTTTATTTGGTTGAACGTGAAATGCTGCATAATGCTGTTCAAAACTTTTGCATGTTTGATTAGATAAGATATCCTTTTTCTGCCTCATCATAAGGGTTTCAAGGAGACTGGGAATGGCTACTTTTTTGGCTTTTGGTTTGAAGTTATTGTCACTTTTTTAAAATCTTGAATCACTTCGAGCGGCAGAGTGCTTCTCATGAACATTGCTTTAGATCATGGTCCTACGTCACTTTCACTTGGTGTGCTCTTGTAACATAATCTCTACATTTTGACTGTTGATCTTAGCTATCACGTTTCTATAATTTGATGCCCCGCAACACTTTGTTCACAGGTATGGAACAGTGATGGGTGGACTACTCTCTGAAAAGTTCCTTGACACCAATTTAACAATTCCTTTTGCTGGTCCTCCATTGAATACTCCATCCTTGCAGAAGTACAAAAGAGTAAGTCTCCTGGTTGAATGCGACAGGAAATTCTGAATGATGCTTGTTCTCTTGGAGCAGGAAATCTCAAAAAATGTAAATGCTTAAATGCTGTAACTGTTGTATTCTGAGTAGCTTTGTGTAATATTTCACGTGTTACACTAATTATTATTTTAAAACTTTAGCTTTCACAAATCTATTTAGGCTGTCAAATCTTCCACTGAAGGTTTGCATGTGCTCAATGCCCATTTTATAATATAAGCTATGAAAGTGTTTTCTATGACCAGTACCCTGCACATTATTTGTCTCAATGTAATACGTTGTTAAAGATTATTGTTATCTTTTGATGTTCTAAAGTTATGTGACTCCTGGTAAACACCTATATGTCAAAAAAATGCAGATGGTTGATGCCTGGGGAGGATGGAGCCTTTTCCAAGTATTGCTTCAGACACTGAAAAGAGTAGCTTCGAAGCACGCAGTTTCAATTCCCACAGTTGCCGTGAGATACATCCTGGATCAGGTAAATTCCTTCATATGATCATCAACCTTTCCTTGTGTGCATCAAAGAGAAGAAATGTGTTTTTTCATGCCTCATTTCCTTGATTTTCTCTCTGATGCGTTCTCCCATGCCACTTGCAACATTGCAGCAAGCTGTGGCAGGATCGATGATTGGTGCTAGGCTTGGTCTCTCCGAACACATTAAAGATACCAATGCCATCTTTTCACTCGTTCTTGACGAAGAAGATGTTAGCAGCATTTCAGAAGTTTCTCAGAAAGGCAAGGATCTCATGAAAATAATTGGTGACTGTGGCGATGAATATAGGCGCGCATAAGACTTCTCTGTATAATTTGATCCTTTAGTGTCAATCACCCACTGTTGGAGCCGATAAAAGTTGTCTAATACGGTCTTTATGCGGGGCATGTACCATTCTTTTGCTCATAGGTTCATCACAATGCTTCTTGTGATTCCTCAATATTGCCATGCAATTTTTCAAAGAGAACGTAACAAGAACAATGAATTATGTAAACGGGATCACTGTTACAATTTTATACTACTTAGTTCTATGACCATGGGGGGGCTTGGTTCTGACCTTTAGGTGCCTTACTATCAATGTACATGCATGAAATTACGACAATTGCAAGTCATTTCCTTCATCAGGACTATTTGTGGAGGCTTCTCAGAAGCCATGAATCCAAAACAAGAATTCAGAAAGATAAACGCAGAGAACGAAAATCAAGAACTTCATTTGTATACATCACATGGGTAACATATATAGGAATCATTCTAATTATGGATCATTTTTTCTTTCTAAAATTTTACGCAAGGACCACTAGACTGAATATTCATCGCAACAAAGACTACATATAATGTCTATCAAGCAGACCTCACAGGACTTGATTTAGCTGTAATCGAAATCCCAAGGCGTTGAGGTAAGGAAAAATTAGCCCCGGAAAAATGGAGTAGCTTAAGTAGCATTATTAAATCGATCAAATATGCGAGTCTCACGGAGAGCACATATTATGTGGTCCATTTGAAGGTGCACTGGGCATTCCATCTCATGCCATGGCCTGAGATGAGGCAGTCGGTGCATAATACACAATATGCAACATCTCACAGATCAATGTAAGAGTGCTGTGTTCACCAGAAGAACCATCTCTTCTTGTTGGTAGATTGTCCAACAGATTCATCCCTTTTTCGACTCTCCATTCCTTGCTTCAGAGCTTCAAGCCGCTTCCTACAAGATAATGTGCAAATATTTATTGGTACCACTGACAATCTAGAGACTGTGAATGCAGTTTCATTTTTCTTGACCTTGACATCAACACAGTGAACCTAGATGCACGTGTTCAGGAGGTGACATCTACATACAACCATCTTTGACTCATGAAAAATATAGGAATCACAAAACATTACTTTGTATCAGTAAGGCGACCATGCAGACTCCATCTCTGTCGAAATCCTTCCATGCCTTCAACTCCACTTGCCAATATCAAGCGCCTGAGACAGAGAGAGAGAGAGAGAGAGAGAGAGAGAGGAAGCAGCAGCAGCAATAAACATTATTTACCGTGGCAAACAACAAGCAGCAAATAATATAGCACGATGTTCAGACAATCTCGCATGCTAATGAGATGAACATTGTTTTCGGTTGCTTTTTGTAGAAGGAACTATACAAGAATTAAAACGCACACCAATCATTGTTAAAGCTGCAGATGGACTGTGTTGCAGGATGGTTCTAGAGGTTAATATATCCACAAATCACAGAAAATATTGGCTTTCTCAACAGTAAAATTTGCATGAAATCCAAGCTCTTAAAATATATTTGCATATAAGGACTGAATACAGGTCCTCACATATTACAACTAGATGAAGAGGATATGGACACAGGAGGTGGGACTAATAGTGATTGATTTGATGCCATCTATCTTATCTATGTCGAAAGTCACTGGGGTAACACTGTAACGCATCCCCAAAAAACATAAATGGGATACGGTTCAGTCCATAAATTACCAGCATGCAAAATTTGTTATGATCAACACATATGAAAGACTAAGGCTCCAAGTTAATCATGTCCTCAACCACCATTAAATGCTCGATAAGCTTATTCTCTAATGATATTTCTGTTATCTTCTAAAAGGCTAAGTTAAAACTTTGAAAGGATTCAAGCAATGAAGAGATGTCTATCTGAAAACAAATGCATTTGAGTTGCATCTAAAAGCTGATCTTTTAAGTGTAGTCTTTGGGTAGATAAAACATTGGAATATAATTCTGCTCCGGAATCTCCTACTATTTACATTTATCTCAGACCTAGTGACATTATGCAAGTGAATTCTGATTGATAAACGATGTTAAAGACGATGCATGCTAGATGACAATATCGAATCATGGTTGCTAGAGCATACCTTTCCAACAAGGTCGCTTCCGATTCCAAATGATTGCATCGTTCCTCTGCTTGTTCTAAAGGCATGGACATCCCTAATTTCTGCTCACTATCTTGAAGCCGCTGTCTTAGTTCCTTATCCTAGATGTTGAAGATTCTTACATGCAAAGTTAGTGCAAGAAATACAATAGAGAGAGAGATTGAGGAAACAATCAGTTATCAAAGCTCACCCTCCTCTCTGCACATTCCCGGTATAGTGCAATTTCGTCCTGGCAGAATGGCTCAATATCGTTAATTTGTAGGCCTATGATACAAAAGCAAAGAAAATGCATAAGTATTTCCCTTCTCCGGCCATAATGTTAAAATAACTTATTATTAGCTTCTGATCTAAGTTCATTGCCATCCCCCAACGACAAAAGAAAAAGAAACGGTCATGATTCATGAAGGCGGTGGCTTTACATAGAAATAGATTCCGCAACTTCCCATCACACAAATCAACACCTTCGAGTACATGAGATGCTATTTCAGGTGGAATGAGTGGAGAGGGCGGCCCCATCATCAAATCATCACCCACCAATATAGTTTCCTCCATAGTAGGCTTCGAATCCACTGAAACATACATTCAAAAGAAAACAATGACTCACAAATTTTTGCAAAGCACATTTGGCTACTGGTAAAGCTTCCAAGGTGAGTCAGTATATCGCGTAACTTCTCAAAACCAAACCATGAACCAGTTTTCACCATTCAATATTACGAGAAATATTCAAAAAATAGCAACTTGATTTGAACAGAAAAATGGTCTGCACCACAAAATCTCACGTACCATCCATGGCGGGTCCTTGTTATAGGACAGAAGGTGCTCGATGAAACGCCTCAGATAACAGATAACTCACCGAAGTAACTGGGACGCACACAAAGATCCAAAATTTTATCAATAGCCACTTAAAGCCTTGAACAAATATATAACGATGCTTGTGTGCATGGGCTGAAGGAGAAAGGTTACCGGCGGCGACGATGAAATAAATATTACCACCAAATAATTAATCCCAAAGAATCTGGCGGGTGGATGACGAATCTTTGAAAAATTTCTTCTCAGAGGATGTTCCAGAATTACAATATTTCTTTCAGCATAGTTAGCTTCTCAACTCAAGCTCTTTCACTCCGAAGAAGAGAGAACGGAATTAATTCACACAAGCCAAAATTCTCCACAGGCTGCACAATGCACAAAAGGAGGGCATTTTTAGTGTAGTCTTTAACTAACGCAAATCTCTAATTCAAGCTGTCTCAAATGCTTTTCAATGTGGGATAATCTTGAAAATCTCATCCACTACCTAAAATAGGAGTGTTAGATGGTTAGAAAAAAAATTCTACGTTAATAGGAAATCAGGTTAATTTTCTACTTGTTTTGTCATGGAACGTAGTTCAAAGAATTGGACTATTACCATGTTGTTAAGAGGCCCAAAAAAATAAGCCCAAAAAAATTAATAATACGCAAACCCTAACTATAAAGACTAATTTTCCAATAACATAGAGCATCGGCCTCCCAGTTGCGTAAAACACTGCGCTTGCCGCACCACTGTCAGCCAACGAACTGTGCTTCGTTGTAAAATCTAGCAAGTAATGTATTTCGTTTATCTGTGATTTACTTATTTCCTGTATATGCGTGATAATCGATGTTTGATTTCCAAGGTTTTGTGATAGAAATTAAAGTTTTTATTTTGATGTGAACAGAGATGAAGGTTATAGCAGCTTACCTGCTGGCGGTTTTGGGTGGCAACACCTCCCCCACCGCTGATGATGTAAAGAAAATCCTCGGCTCAGGTCCATTTCCTTTTTTCTACAGCGAAAGATATCCGATGTTGTTTAGTTTATAGTTTAGATTCTGGAGAAAGTGTAGGTTACTGCGGGTTATATGTTACGACCAGTATGCTGTTTTTGATTTGATATTTTGAACTCTCGCCTGTATGTAATTTTGAGGAAAATGGCTGAGGGGATGACAATGCGGTAATTAGATGTTTAATTTCTTCCAAAGTCCCCAGTTTTGTAGATTTAACTGGCGATCTGTTATTGGTATTTAGGCATGTTTAGTTTAATGGGAGTTTCTTTTAAATTTTAATGCTTTTTTATTTGCTGCCGTCGTTCCTCTTCAAACTGGGAGATTGGCCTAACAAATTGAGAGCGTTGTTATTCTTGAGATCAGATATTGTTAAAGGATCAAAATTGTCATTCTAAGTCTTTGTTTCAAGTTTATTTGTTTCTGTACCATCTGAATTTGATATCTATTCAGGGTGTTTGCAAGAGAGTATAGACTGACGCGTGTGCTTGCTTAGATTGAAGTTGCTTGTACTGTTTTGGGCTGCTGCGTAAGATTGTAGGTTTAGTTAGTAGCTGCTAGGCTGATTTTAGATATTATAGACACTGTCTGTACGTTAATTGCATCTTTCTATCTTCGTTTTCATTCTCAACATTCTCAACAAGAAATTGGGTTGATTTCTGGAATCCTGGTTATGTGTGTTGACTATTGTATGATGATGTTTAGGAGTATTCTGCTGTTCCTTTAAAGCATGTTTATTTTCAAGGATAGGATTAAAGTTTATTGGGATTGTTTTGAAAAATTATTTAATCACATTTAATTTATTGGATTAATTATCTTTCATTTTAATAAGTGTGTTGGGTTTAACATTAATTAAGAGTTTTTACCCATCACAAAGAATGAGACTTGATAAAATAATTTATTTAATCTAATCATTTAAAGTGAACATGGCCTTAGTGCTTTATTGTTTTGTGCTTTTCTGTCAATGAAGTTATTAGTATCAGGTGATCAAATGTATGTTGTTGACTCTTGATGAGGATCAGTCACACTGACGATGGATTCATTCTACTCTTTTCTGCTTCAGTCGGGGCTGAGGCTGATGAGGACAAAATAGAAGTGTTGTTATCTGAAGTTAAGGACAAGGACATTACTGAGTTGATTGCTGCTGGAAGGGAAAAATTGGCTTCAGTACCTGCAGGCGGCGGTGCAGTTGCTGTTGCTGCACAAGCTGGGGGTGCAGGTGGTGGAGCTGCACCTGCTGCTTCTGAGCCGAAAAAAGAAGAGAAAGAGGAAGAGAAAGAGTCGTCTGATGACGTGAGCTTTAATACAATACTCCGCATATTGATTTCATTCCATTGTTCTTTTAAATTGAGTGATTTTAT
Source organism: Avicennia marina (assembly GCA_019155195.1). Lineage (NCBI taxonomy): Eukaryota > Viridiplantae > Streptophyta > Magnoliopsida > Lamiales > Acanthaceae > Avicennia > Avicennia marina. The sequence continues at coordinate 1,356,068 of CM032764.1, forward strand.
CTTTGTGGTGTGGTGTGACTTATGTCTTTTTATTTTCCATTTCAGGACTTGGGATTCGGTTTATTTGACTAAGAAATTGCTCGCGTGGTGCTATACGGAACAACCATTCCATTAGCAAATTTCTGTTCTTCGGTTGACTGTAGTTGGGAAGTTTGTTTTTCCTTCATGTTTCTGGTTGGTAATATGGAATTTTGTCATCTAAGCAAATTAAGAAGACAGTGAAGATATATTCTTAATTTTCAGTTTCAGGTTTCTGTGCTGATTAATGTTTTTGGTTGGTAATATGGAATTTTGTCATCTAAGCAAATTAAGAAGACAGTGAAGATATATTCTTAATTTTCAGTTTCAGGTTTGTGTGCTGATTCATTTGATCCTTGGCTTCTGTCTCTGTGCGCGCATCTCTTTTAGTAACGTGGTGCCCTTTTTCTCTTAGTATTAGATGCCCTTACGTTAATGCTTTCCAGATTGAAACATTCTAACATAATTAGCTGTCATCACCAAGAAATAATGAGGGTTTGGAGAATGGTATGGTAACATTCTGTTGTCGGTCGCCTTTCTTTCACTCATATTTATCTATGTTTATAACTTAAAAAAATGATTATTACTTTTATATATTATTATATTATTTAATTATTATTATATATTTTTATATATCTATTGAAATAAATTAAAAATATCAAAATTTTACAATTAAACATTCTAACAAAACTCACTCCAAACTTCAATTTTTCTACAAAACTCCTCTGCGAACGCAGACTATATTATCTTTTAACGAGTATCTGATGATATTTATGCCAATTCGGACCAATAACAATTATTGCGTCATTGATTAAGTCATCACAAGACATCTCCAAACCCTACATCCATTATGCTCGCAGCCGCATGGTGGGAGCAATTTTGGTTCATTGATTCATTTTATTAGCCGTAGATCTAACTTTTTGCTGCTAGAAAACATTATATCTTCATCAGATATATTGATCATCTTATAAAGATATTTGCTCTTAATAATACATCGCTTTGAATCAAATTACATTAGAATAACTGCATTGTTTTTAAAATCAGATTGGACTGAACTATTAGTTCAGTCGAGAACTAACTACTAGTTGAAGTATAAAAACTATGAATGTTTAGAACGAGTTAAACCAATTTTGACTTAAAACCTTTAAAAAAGATACCAAATTTTAGTAACTTTTAAATTATCTTTTTTCAAAATGTCTTACATTTATAACTTTTCTATATTAATCAGAATATATAATTTTTACTTTGATTTTTAGTTTTTAGTAATTTTTATCCATTTATTTTTCTAATCAAGTTTTTGAAAATTTAATTATTGTATCTTAAAATTAAAATTGTTCATATTAATTAATGAGTTTTTATTTTGCAAAACTAATTTTTCAATTGTATACTTTTAATCATTTTGAATTTAATAAATATATTAAATTTGGAAAATAATTCTTTTTATTCTAGTTGAATTATTAAATTTTGAATTACATCTAAAACTCATCGTTTAGTATGTTTTTAAATTGAATTACATTTATTTTGTATAATTAACTTGATTATAATATATATGTGTGTAAAAAATTATATAATTTAAAATAATCAATCTTTTCAATACGATTCAATGGTGGAACTAATAACTAGTGACTTATTCAATTCAATCACTGCTCCGTTTTTCAAAACATTTATAATTGTAATATTACGGACTCCATGCCTTGTTGAACAATGGTTGTTTTTAGTCCTGATTTTCACCTTGCGCGTTCTGCACCCGACGAATAAATCACGAGACAAAATGCATATTACCATAAACATTAATAGTTTAATTTTCTACTCTGGCCGAAGATGAATGAGGCTAGATAGACGAACTTAATCCCAACAATAAACAACACATAATCATGCTTTGTCATGCAACGGTTGTGTGTGTATTGCTTACACGCACAATGTCGACATCGGACTACATAATCAAAATGCAAAAATTGGCTTAGATACATAACAGGAGTTACTGGTCACCTAAAATACACCGACTAAAACGAAGTTTCCCCTGTCACCCCATCATTGCAAGAAGACGGTACTGTGCCCCAAAGGCCACAACCATAAAAATGTCTTAATCTAATTTGTTGCACCGTAAACCTACTCTGCAGCTTACGAAATAAAATCTTCCAGAAAGCACAGAAGATTTGCAACATATTTACGTGGAATAGGTGACAATTGCATGTTCGGAAGATTGAGCATTATTTTACACAAAATTCAATTATTACTAATTATTTTCTTTTCACTAGTAATAGTCCACAGGAGTACCTGGGCAACTATCATCAGACAGAACCTCCCTACTGAAGGTGGGAGGAACAAAAGGAGGAGTTGCACATCTCAAGAGTGCCCAATTCACTCCCTGGAAGAATGGGTGGTGCTTGATGGCTGATGCCCCCGTCGTCGAACCCATTCTCCGGCGCGGATCCTTCACCAGCAACTGCATCATCAAGTCCTTGGGCGCAGCGGGCACGGCTGGCTCCTTGGGGAACTCGAGGGCTCGGGCCACGATGTTCGCCAGGGTTATCTCATGATCCACCCCACGAAAAGGCGTCACGCCATAAAACAGCTCGAAAATGAAGATGCCTAGAGTCCACCAATCCACCGCACTGCCGTGTCCTTCTCCCGAGACTATCTCCGGGGCTAAGTACTCGTGGGTCCCCACGAAGGACATCGACCGTGCATCGATAGGCTCGGCCACGAACTCGGGTCCCGAGTGCTGGCTGGCCTTCTTTTTGCGCTTGCGCTTAGAGTGGAAGCACGACACGGCGGGGACTATGCAGTTGGGAAGAATGCAAGTGGACCCGAACGTGGGTGGGTCGAGGGTGGGCTCGGGGGGTGGTGGCGGTGCATTGGGCGGATTTTGGCCGGAAATGACACGAGCTGGGGTGGAAGCTGTGTCGTCATCACATCTTAGAGAGAGGTCGAAATCTGTGAGCATTATATGGCCGTCTGATCGGACTAAGACATTCTCGGGCTTGAGATCACGATAGACAATTCCCATCATGTGAAGGTATTCTAGAGCTACCACAACCTCGGATGCATAGAACCTGGTAATGACAAAAAATAAACAGGTTATTGATCAAAAACTATGATCTTGGAGCAAAGAAGTAAATGGTTGAAGGTGTAAAGTTGAATTACTAAGAAAAGGTGCAGACGAGAATGGGTTGAAACTTGTGAATTATGGATTAGTTAAATTCAGCCAAAAGATGGGGCCTAATTGTCACAAGCTTCATAGTGGACAAGCAGATTCATGCCCAAACGACAGCAGACAATATTGTCCTGAGAATATTAACGAGGGTCGTTATAATATTAAGAACAGATATGTCGTGTTAAGTACTCTTGTCGTGTGATGATTATATGAAGTAGGGACCAAAGTACTTCCCCCTCGGTGTGCTGTATAATTGTGGGTTGTCTAGCCAAATGGGAAAATGAAAATCTTGCGTAAGACAAATAAAATAAAGAGGTGGGATTCGTTGCGTCCTTTATCCTCTAAAAGTCGACACTTGTTGCTGATTTTATTCCATATTGAAGTTTTTCAATGGTTGCTTTCATGACCTGGTTATGAAGCCTTTGCCACTATTTAGCAAACACGCAGGAAAAAAATAAAAATGTTACGATTTTTTTTTTTTTGGTAATAGTAATTCTTTATTCAGGTAATTGCAATTTCCATCCAAATCAAATAATACGCTACATATAACCCAAATAAGAGTCACCCTTTTCATGACAAAGAAGTGAAAAAAAGATGAGAAAGATTAAAGTAATATCCCCCAAACTAACTTTAACTTATATGGCCAAATTAAAAAAGGGAAAAACACACGTAAATAGGTGGCATACATTAAAATAGAGGTTTCTCAAATATATATGAGATATGTATATCATTTGGCTAAAGAATCAAAACGCAATTGTGCCCTGTGGCCTGTTTAACATCCATTAGGCCAGTTGCATTGGGGCACTTGCATTAAGTTTAATCATCAGCAAAGCAATAGTTCATTTTATATCTTGTCACGGATTAAATTTTAATAAAATCATCTGTCCAAGGAAGAGGTAATATACACAATAACCTAAAGTTTATTTATTCATCATATCAAGCACAACCAAGACACCATGCAGCATCATGCTCCATTACCACTTGCCAAATTAAGATGAACCTGAGAAATTCAAGTCACTTCATACTCACCTAGCCAGCAAAAACAACCCCTCTTCTACCTAGCTAGAACACACGCTGTCCCCGTCTTACTATCATCAACATGGCATGATTGCCAATTGTTCAATCAAAGTGGGGGCCATGAAATGTTTTCTCTAATCCTGAGGGGGGCATGAGAATGGTTAAATAAATCCGACAAGATGGAATCCCCCAGTCTAAGTTAGCATCCACAGGCTATTCCTTCTTAGCCCTCTACCTTCTTTTCAAGGATAGTAACAACATACACCATGAATATGGACAAGATAGAAAATTCTCCCAAAGATTTAATCTTCTCTTACAATAAAGAATGCCTATAGGAGCCCATGAACAAGCCATGAAAGAGAGAGACCACGCGATTAGTTAGTTGAATGTTTTATAGGTCAATCATACAAAGAATACAATTTACAATTGATCATACCATCATGATTTGTTTATTAGTTTGGCTCGTTTTCAATGCTCAATTGGTTCTCCCACATGCCACATGTTCCCTAATATATCTTTACTATGAAAAACAATTTTTAAACACAGACACCAACTGATTTATGTCATTATAATCTATTTGATTCATGAAAGTCAAGTATATAAAATATTAAATGACAATAAAAATCTTAATAATTGATCTACTAAGTCATTTTGCAGGAACGTGGATTGATCAACAACCCTTCACGACATCATCATATAGAAATTCAACGGCCCACAAAATTAGCCAATCAATTCCAATTTAACCTTAAAGGAATTGAGGCTTGAGGGTCAGTATCCTAATTTCACATTCATCATCTTCTTTATTATTGTTTACCTAATCATGCATTTAGTGATCACTATAAAATATTTTCCGCAGTTGAAAACTCGTGGGCTCACGTGTCCTGGGCACGTGCCATCATACTTCAACGACTAGAGTAAATCTGAAAATTTTAATATCACTTATCCCTTCTGGTTTTAATAAATTTTTTAAAAATGTTTTATCTTCTAAAGAGAAAGACTGATAAGTGATCCAGTGCCTGCCACCCTACAGTACATTTCAGCTCTCTTCTTCTCCCCACAAAACTGACCAGAGAAGATGGGCCACAAGTGATGTCCATATCACTCTCTTGCTTTCAATCTGTCCCTCATCTCCAAATTTATACTTCCTACAATTCCCCTTAAATGAAAGCCTGTGATTATTTTTAAATTTTGATGTGCAGTGTTGAAAATGGTATAAAAGTGAAATGATTAAGATTGTAGCAGAACAAAAATAAATAAATAAATAAAATTTAAAAAATATAACAATTAAAATGATGGGATAACAAACCTAACTATAATTTTTTATTAATCATGATTATTTTTCAGAAACATGATGGATTTATTTGGATGTAAATTTGACACTTTTCAAATCAAAATTTTCAAACATTTTAGTCATCAAAATAATAATTTTTTATTTCTTTTTTTTACCTTAGACTATTTTTAATTTTTTATATCAAACTTCCTACCTCTAAAATTTACACACAATTATACCCCAAAAATAAATAAATAAATGCACCCAACACAGTGTTGCTTGAAATGACTCACTTGATTATTGAAGTAATCAGCGGTTATTAAGATTATTGTGGCTTATTAAGGAGTAATATCATCAATAATGAGAATCAGAATATTCAATGTAACCCCTTTGTGATTTGATGGTGCATGGAAGCGCGGCACACGGTAACACTCCTTCATTACGTGAAAATTATTTTGGAGAAGTAAAATAATGCGGTAATGGACAAACAGAGGCGACGGAACATGCTTAAAGAACCGGCTTAAACTGCGCACCTGACGGCGGACTCAGGGAAGCGTCTACAGGGCCAACGCTGGCGGAGGACGTGGAGATCCCCGCCGGGGCAGAACTCCGTCAAGAGGCACGAACATTTCGGAGAGTCAATGGCGGCATAAAGCGTCGGCAGAAAGGGATGGTCCAACATTTGGAGAATTGCCTTTTCAGCCCTCGCTCTTCCTTCCTTGTTGCGGCTCGCCAGCTCATTCCTGTTCATCACCTTGGCAGCGAAAAAACCCGCAGGAAGTGGCGGTTTTGCCGGCTCGGCCGGCGGCGGCGTCTTTAGTTCTGCTAAGTAGACGGAACCGATGTCGCCTGAACCGAGGCGGTGGAGGAAGCGGAGGTCGGCAAGGGACAGAGAGGAGAAGCGGCGTATGGAGTCCCAGCATGGGTCGCCGGAGGAATGGGGTTTGGAGGAGGCGGTGGCAGGGAAGTGGGCGGACAAGGAAGTCCCGTCAGATCCGGAGCTGGTGGAGCCGTAGATGTCGGTGGCGGTGGTGGTGCTTGTAGAGTTGAAGCTCATGCTTTGGAGGTCATCGACGATGTCGTCCAGCGCTGGCTCCATGGTGAACAGTGAGCGGTGTGGGGGCGGCGGCGATGAAGGAGGCGGTCTTGCTGTTAATAAGTTGGGAAGGGAAAGGAAGAGTTCGCTGGCGCGGAGTAGGATTGGCGCCGTGGGGTTGAGGATTCAGAGGAATTATAGGAGGGTGCATTGGGCCGAGATGTAATTGTCGTTTCCCTCAGTTTTTGGTTATATAGTTTTTATTATTCTATATTAACTAATTAATGTTGGCATGCTCTATGCGTATCTAAAATTATTTATACATTATAACATTATTGTTCTGTAAATGGTAAAATTTATTAAAATTTAAAATATAAAGAATATTTAACATAAAAAAGGTTAAAAATAAAAAATTTAAAAAGGGAGAAAATTTAAGAGAAAACTAAGAAAAATAATATTTAAAAGAAAAGAGAAAAAATGGTAGAAAAATTAAAATAAATAAAAAATTGTGCAATTTTACTGTGTGTAATTAAAATGTTTCACTTTTATGGTAATACAAGTACAGATATAAAAGATCGGAAAGAAGTAATTATGTAATGTAATGTAAATGGTGTATATTTATTAATTAAAAATAATATTATAAATTTATAATGTAAAATTAAATTAGATTTAGACTTTTAATGGTGCTAGTCAAACTCACACATTTTGGGCATGCTCAATTTTTTATATAACTTTGGAATAAAGATAATCTTGTACTTTCTTATTATACTCGTTATAAATATAACTTAAAAGTCAAAAGTAACAAAAATAAAGAAAGACTAAAAAATTGGAAGAAAAGAAAATTTCACAGTAAGATACAAAAAGGCAATTAGTTAGTAACAAAAAAATAAAAAAAGATAAAAGAAATAAAAGATTTCAAAATAAAGGGTATTGTGTAATTTATTTTAAGAAAACAAAAGATTTTATTAAAATAATAATATACTAATAAAAGTAGCACAGTACAAACTTGTTTATAAATTACAAAATAATTATATTTGAAGTAATATAAATAAAATTATTTAAAATCTAAAATTATAAAAAATATTTACAATAAAAATTAAAAACATCGAAAAAAATTGATAGAAAATATAAATTAAAATAGTTAGTTAAAAAAAGAGAGAGAAAGAAAATTGTAAAAGAAATAAAAAATTAAAATTAAAAGAATTATGTAATTTTACATAATGCAATCACAAATTTTTATTAACTTAATATATAATATATATTAATAATATTATTAAGTAAAGTTTACTTAAAAAAATTCGATTGACCTTATTTGTAATAATAGAGCCCCTACATCTAATATCTAGATAAAAGTAGTTAAAAATCACATTAAATTTTATTTTATCTGCCAGGAAATATATGTAAATTATGGCAAGAGATATTTTAATTAAAACTGTCCCTATGTTTATATCCAATTTTTTATTTGTCCAAATCATTTATTCTAAATATGCCATATATTAAAATATTAGTTTTTTATCTTTATTTTTTCACTCATTTTCATATTATTTTAAAATTTTTATGCTAAATTTTTATCTTCTTAAAATTCGATCCAAACATTCCTCTTCTATTGACTAGGACAGGGGCATCCAACTAAGTTCAAGGACTGTGCTGCGATGCAGTGATTATAGGCGGGCAGGGTGCAGCTGGACTTGGATCAATAACCAATGAGGAAGAGATAAAGTAGAAGGTTTCATTTATGAGACAGAGACAAACTATCAAACAAAAAATTATTTAAAAATACTAAAATGAGGTATATGTACCAAATTATATACATTAAATAATAAAAATAATTATTCAAAACTACTTAAAATAAGAAACTAAAAGTATAAAAAAAAATCAAAAGAGCTAGAATTTGAAAGAAAAATAAATAAAAAGTTAAAAGAAAAACGAGAAAGAAATAATTGAAAATAAAAGAAGTTAAAATAAAGCCATTGTATAATTTTAAATTGTGCAACCAAAAAAAAAATTAAATTGTATTATTAATAATATAGTATAGATAACATCAATATGGTTATTTAGAATTAAAACTATACAAAATATTTAAAATAAAAAATAAAAAGATTAAAGGAAATTAAAAAGAGAGAAATTTTGAATGAAAATACAAATGTAAACCAGTTAGAGGAAAAAACAGAAATAAGTGATATAAAAAATATAAAAAAGCCAAAAAAAATTTAATTATGCAAATTATTGAGTGATAAGAATTAATAAATTATTTTATCAATCATAATTGTATGTTATTTATGATGGATAAAAACTCTTAATTAATGAAAAACTCAAATAAAAAATAATTAAATAAATGATAATCAGTCGCTTACATCAAAGACTTGTTCGCTTAAGACGATTATATATGATTAATTAATTTATCTACGTTAATCAATTGTTTACTACAAAGACTCGTGGCTACTAAATTGTCAAAGTTTCGGGATAAATAATCTAACTCACCTAGTGTGATAAAACAATTCCAATTAGTTGGCCATTTGATATTTGTTTAAAAGACATTGTTGTTCATTAATATGATTATTACTTATATTTTTTATAATATTTAAAATTACATATAATTTTGTGATATTAATTAGTTTGGAAAAGAATAAACACAATTTGCAATACTTTAGTTTTGTTGAATAAATATCAAATGAAATTATGTACTAGATATTGCAATATTAATTTGAGAGATGGTGAAAGTAATAAATAATAAATACATAGTTTTTTTTTAAATAAATTGAAGTAAGGATATTTTAGAAAAAAAAATAGTCACATTAAATAATTCAACTTAGTAAACACATTATTAAATTATCCAATAATTAATTTATCCTTTAAAATAATTACAAAACCTTAATCTTACCATGCTCCAAATGTGATAAAATAATCTTCAAAATAATCACAAATGGTCATAATCCCATTCTTGGTAGTGAACAAAGTCACAATGAAACCAAATTGGGTTAATATTGTGTAATGTTACATATATAGTAGAAATTAGCACTTGGTAAACACTCCACAGGTGTACATATAAAATTTAAAATACAATTTAATATATTTGCACATAAACTTAAGCGTTTATTATATAAATATTTTGAATTATGTAGATGGATATTTTATTTGATGATTTATCGTCTAACTGAAGTCATCTATTTTAAATATAACCAAATTATATAATTTTACCAATAATAATAAATTATAAATTATTATGTTTCAAAATTTATTCAAATTTTTTTATAAAATGAGAAAAAGTTTAAGAAAAAATAAATAAATAAGAAGAAACAAATCTTTGACTAGAAACAATAAGCAGGGAGGAAAATGCAAAAAGATAAAATGAAAATAGAAAGGCATTTTAGTCTTTCTACGTTAAGTAGTAAAAAGTAGTTAATTTAGGAAGTTTAAACATAAATAACTAATAAAGTTGTCCGGTCAAGCAATTTTATTTATAAATTATAAAATTATTATATTTTATATAATATAATAAATTTGAAGTTAAAATATAAAAATTATTTAAAACAAGAAAAATAATGATTGAAAAAATAAAATTATAAAATAAAGGTAATTATTTAATCTCATTGTGTGTAACCAAAAATCCTAATCTTCTTAATAATAACAAATATAGAGATTTATTAAAAGGGTATTTAAAGAAATGAATTAAAAAATGAAAGTTAGTTATTTTAAGAGAGCCACACTTAATATTATATTATATACATCATTTAAGAAAGGATATCCGTAGATAATTAAAAGAAGTAGTAAGAATTTGGATGCCCTGCTTATTAGATTAAATTCCAAATGAATTGTGTTTTAATTAATAATATTTTTTTATTGTGCAAAGTCAAATTACATGGCTACTCTTACTTATTTTTTTATCCTTTTTCTTTTAACTCATTAGTTTTTTTAAAAATTTTGTATCTTTTCAAAGTCGTCTAGCGTCCTTTATATTCTTATTTTAAAATTTCACTTTACATTTTAAATATTTTTATTTTTATTTTTAAAATAACCTAACTTTATAAATTAGTACACGTACACACACCGAGTGTCTATGTGCAACTTTAATAGTCTTACTTTAATTTTGTTCCATTGACCGTTAGTAGGATTGTTGGATTTTGTCCTAATATCATTTATTTTTTTGCCAAAATTATGGAATAACAATTTAAGATTCTAACTAGTTGAAGGAAGCCAGAGGTGACGAGCAACCAAAAATTAAATGCCCATAAATTGACACGCTCAAATTTCGACACGTCAGTAAAGGCCTTGTGAGATGAAGTTGAATTGGACAACTAAAACTGATTTTAAGTCTGTTATCTCCATTTATTGCTATTAACGTGCTTTCATTGTTGTGCTGCTTGCGAGAAAGTCATTTCAACTAAAAGTCATTATTAAAATGAAAACTTTTGTACTTTTATTTATTATAATTAATTTGCTTTTTTTTTTTTTATGTTTTATGTTTTATTTATTTTAAGAGAAAATATTAATTTTTTAGAAATTGCATATCTCCTCACCATTAAAATGTATATTTATTCAAAATCAGTTCTTTTTATCAAATTTTTTCTTCGATTCTAAGTAGAGTGACCAAATTATTAATCTAGTCAATTAATTTTCAAAATAACCAAACCTAAAATTATATTTAAATTTGAATTATTTTCCATTTAACATAACTAATTTTAATTTATAATTTATTTTAGTTAAAATAATATATATTTTTATTAGTTTATGATTTATTTTAAATAAATAACACACACACACACACACACACACACACATATATATATATATATTATTTAATCAACATGGGGTGGAGTATCTTATTTAAAAGTGGAGAAAATAAAATCTCCTTCTAACCTTACCTCCATTTGGCCCTCATACCCACCCCATTTTGTCTTCACAGGATGGGTGCTCGCAGTGATCCACTTCATTTCCTTTTCTGAGTCAGAGTAAAGCACCAAAGCCCTCCAGCCTAACACCAAAAGCATGGTCCATAGAGCTCAAGTGGTGGAAGATGGAAATTTTAGGAGTTCAATTTTTATCATGTAAAGACCAAAGAAGTTATCAATGGGTGCACAGGGCAAAACCCCCCATTAAAGTCTCGTAACGACGGGCGAAGGAAGCACTAGTGAGGGTGTTGTACACAAACTACAATCTCACCCCAACCAAACGAAAGTTCATCATCATTACATTTTTCTTAGATATTCAACCAACATTTTACTTAGACATGGAACAATGGCGATAAAACCCATAATAATAAAGGCATCATCAATGGCATCCACTACGCCACCGCCCTCAGCTGGTGAGAAAGACACCACTAAACCCGCTGATGTGCTACATGTTTTCCTTGGAAACATTAATTGTAGAAGCCCAGTTGCTGGAGGGTATTGATTACAAGTTTTACATCGTGCCCTATCAAGTTCTTGACGTGGACATTCAAACACGCAAGGACACCCTCGTTTTGAAGCCCGGGACGAAGATGACCACCCAAGCACAAACAATTAAAACTGTTTTGAGAATCTCCCTTAAGAAAATACAAAAACCGAATATAGAAGATGAATTGAATGCTTGGAAGGATGTAAAAATGAAAATTGGCTTCAAATTTCAATTTGGAAGAGCAAAGATAGCTTAAAGAGATTGAAATTGCGATCTGGGCCACAACGAATCAAGCTGAGAGCAAAGGATCGACCTCCTAACGTTTTCACTTTAAGATAATTGAGACGAGAGCAAAGGATCGACCCTCTGACGTTTTGACTTTAAGATAATCGAGACGAGAGCAAAGGATCGACCCCTGATGTTTTGACTTTGAGATCGGCCGACAACTCGCTCTAGTGGACAAGGCGCAATCGACCTAAGGAACAATTTGGACTTTCTATTTTTATGATTGCGTTGGGTGTAATCAATTCAAAGCCTTCCCAATTGTAAAAGCAGAAACAAAAACCGAACAATCCCATGTACAACTGCACGATTGCCCAAGTTGCGCAACTGTGCACAAGTAGGAAGTTGGATTTTGACTGTTAGAGCCACTTTTTTTGTTATTTTCTAACCCCTAGGTCCCTGGTAATATTTATACTTATATTAAGTATACTTTCACTTACCCACTATGTAAGAACTAGTGTCCATTGTATCCTGAAATGAATTGAAGAAGTTTTCTCCTCTCTCCTTACATTTTTGTTTACTTTGCTTAAGCTCAAATACAAATTGTATCATTTTGACTTGTTTTCAATAATTTGTGACCAACAAGTTGATTGGATTTCTTGGTTGTTTTCGTTTCTATTTTGTTGTAAGAGTTTGTATCATGTGAAATACGTTCTTACCCCGTGTTTTAGATTTAATTTCATTGTCTATCCCTTTATTTTTCCTTTTATTTTCACTCATTTTATTTGTCTATCATTCTCCCCATTTTCTCAACTACGTTCGATCTTGTGCTTCTGCCGGTTCATATCAACCCAGCACACTTGTGTTTAGTTTTGTCTCTTTACAAATGAAGGGTGATCCAGCAGGCTCAAGAATGAGGACACATGAGAGAGGTATGATTGTGAGAACTTTAATATCCAACTCCAGGCCAATAGTGTCAGTCATGTTGATCTTATTCTAGCTCTAGATAGGCAAAACGAAGGTACATTCTGTGTACAGACTCAAACTAAATCTTGGTTTGTCATTTATACTTCGCATTCTTGCTTATTAGGAAAGTCAATAAAGCCTACCTTTTAGATTGTTCACCAGTGTATGACTCTGTTATGCTTAATTATTCCTATCGTAACTCCTATAATCTACAATGTCGACTTTAGCTTTGTTGTTTATTAAAGAATATGCATCGATACTACAGGTCTGGTTTCCCTGCTCCTGCACGCAGCATGATGAAACCGAAGCGTGCTTGATGATACTGCTTAGAAGCTAACTGTTAAATCCGTCATTTGGGGACAGTGTTTAGATGCTTGGAACTACAATTAATGGAAAGCCAAATTTGATATCTTCTATCCTTGTCTGAATAGAAAACACTGCTTTACAAAACTTGGAAATAATATCTTAATGATAAAAAAAAAAATTACTTCCCAAATTGTCTCCAATTCAGAAATTATTAGCATTTCAAAAGCAGGCACACTTCAACGGCAAAAACTAGTTTTCAAATCACATCCTTCTAAAGTTTAGCTTCGACAAGGAAAAAAAAGGTTTAGCTTCAATAAGAGAACAGAAAACATCTCCTCATTCCTTCTTCCCGATTCCATGAGACATGTTATAAATCCCTCTCCCCTGAGAGCACAATTAATAACAATGGGTATCAAAACTTAAGGATGGCCAAAATTATTAAAAGAGGGCTACGGCAAATACTTACAATCAGAAATAGAGTAGACCCAGCCAAAGCCAGAGGAATGGCAACTGAGGTGATCTTGTCGTATGGTCCTTTTAAATATGTGTGTTTATGAATGCTTTGGAAAACCTTCTGCTTCTCCATGAGCTTCTCTCTTGGCCTAAATGGTTGTTCAGACATCCTGCATCATACATACAGTGTTACATGCGCACAACTTGTAAGATTCTACTCTCTAACACACCTTGAAATAGCCCGCTTTAAAGGGACGGAGAGAAGAAAGATGAAAGAAGCGAACAGTTACAAGCAATTCCAAAAGGGATTTTTTCACACAGAAAAGGGGTCATGCCTACCTAAACTCTATTGGAACGAAAACATAATGCTACAATTTCTGATCTACTATTTTATATAGCATTTCAAGAAAAACATTAGCACTCTCAAATTTTCATTTACACGTGCTAAATTTTGGGAATGGCATGGAACATGATAACACACTCACAACTGTCAATCACACATTCCAACTACAGTTTCTGACCTCATTGTTTATTTCAAAATTTCTAGAAATATGTTAACATTCTCAATTTTCATTTACGGATGAGCTAAATCTTGGGAGTGGAACATGATAGTAAAGTCACAACTGCGATCATACATTCCCAACTACAGTTTTGTAACAGCTAGCTGAGTCTTTAGTTTGCAGTCGGTTAACTCAACCCAAAGCAAGCTGAACTCTATAGCAGGCATAAATGGGTGAAAAGTACAGAACTCCAATGCACTCAAATGAAATTACTATATAATGTTACAGTGGTAGATTCATTCCTATTGATGGATAAAACACGTGATTCAGTAGAAAACAATACAAAGCTCAATATGTAATCAAAACCCCGTAGTCTAATCATCCAGAAAGGAAGAGTCTCCAGCAGTTAATCAATGACAATAGGACCCTAGAAAAAGTATGGACGCACACGACTACTATAACAGACCAACAAATTACTGTTAATATAAAGAGTCAAACAAATATAGGCCATGTTCACTTTTCACGAGATAAAGCCCATTAGGATTTTGAACGATTATTTTATTTTAGTCTATTTATAACGAAATTTGTTTTATGTTTTGAGTTTTTACGCATCACATGATTCAGTTCGATAAAATCTAACGTAACCATCTAAAATAAACGCAGCCAAAGAGATCAAACCCAGTAAAAAGACGCATTATTAGTGCCGAACAAATATATATTAACATATTAACGCACCCCCGACTATCAAAAGAAACCCAGATGGGGAAAAAAACCCCTTTGAGCATTGAATCAGCAAGACCCATCTTAAAAATATTGTTTTTACCGATCCAGACGAATGGATACAATCTTAAAACACAACCAACACGTGAAAAACCAAAGAAAAGCTAATAAACAGTCAAAAATGGCGGATCGCCGATCCAAAAAACGTCAATTACCGACTAATCCAGAAAAGAAGCCTAGATTGAAGAAATTGGCAGCGAGTCAGAGGGAAGAAAAAAAGCGGGTTCGGAAGAAATGCTTGCCTGAATGCGAACGTTGAAATTTCTGGGCCAGGAATAAACCAGAAAGCGAGCTAGAGAATGAAACACGACGAAAATTGGAGAGATGGGAAGGGCGTGGCAAAAGTTAGCTGCGGCTGGAATATTCGGAGTCTCGGGTATGATCCGCTTCCATTACCCGTTTGATAAGTGGGCCGGGCCATTTCTTTAATCGAAGAACAAAGACCGTTAGAAGAAAATTAGGGTTATTTAAAATTAATTAAAAAGATACAAAAATTTAAAATAAATAAAAAAAGATTAAATGAAATTAAAAAGAGGGAAATTTTGTTCGTAAATACAAATGTAAACAAGTTAGAGAAAAAACAGAAAGAATTGATATAAAAAATATAAAAAGCCGAAACAAGGTTATTTATGCAAGTTCACATAATTCAAATTCACTTTAAATAATTAAAATGAATAGATCATTTTATCAATCATTATTGTATGTTGTTTATGATAGATAAAAATTATTAATTAATATCAAGTTCAAATAAAAAATAATTAAAATAAATGATCATTAATCACTTACATGAAAGGTTTGTTCACTTAAGGTGACTGTATCTAATTAATTAATTTATCTATATTAATCAATTGTTTACTTTAATAGATAAAGATTCATTAGTATCAATTGTCAAAGTTTTAGATAAATAATCCAACCTAGTCGACGTGATAAAACAAACTCAATTAGTTGGCCCTTCGATATTTATTTAAAAGGCATTTTTTTCCATTAATACGATTATCAATAATATTTTTTATAATATTTAAAATTACATATAATTTTGTGATATTAATTAGTGTGGAAAAGAATAAACACAATTTGTAATAATTTAATTTTTTTGAATAAATATCAAATGAAATTATATAGTAGATATTGGAATATTGATTTTAGAGATGGTGAAAGTAATAAATAATAAATATATAGTTTTTTTAAAAAAATTGAAGCAAGGGTGTTTTAGAAAAAAATAATCACATTAAATAATTCAACTTAGTAAATACATCATTAAATTATCCTTCAAAATAATCACAAAACTTTAATTCTACCATGCTCCAAATGTGATAAAATAATCTTCAAAATAATCACAAATGGTCTTAATCCCATTCGAACAAAGCCACAATGAAGCCAAATTGGGTTAATATTGTGTAATGTTACATATATAGTATAAATTAGCACTTGGTAAACACTCCAGAGGTGTACATATAAAATTTAAAATACAATTTAGTATGTATGCACATAAACTTAAGCGTTTATATATAAATATTTTGAATTATATAGATGTTTATTTTATTTGATAATTTGTCATCTAACTGAAGCCATCTATTTTAAATATAACCAAATTATATAATTTTACCAATAATAATAAATTATAAATTATTATGTTTCAAAATTTATTCAAATTTTTTATAAAATGAGAAAAAAGTTTAAGAAAAAAAATAAATAAGAAGAAACAAATCTTTGACTAGAAACAATAAGCAGGGAGGAAAATGCAAAGAGAAAAATGAAAATAGAAAGGCATTTTAGTCTTTCTACGTTAAGTAGTAAAAAGTAGTTAATTTAGGAAGTTTAAACATAAATAACTAACAAGTTGTCCGGTCAAACAATTTTATTTATAAATTATAAAATTATTATATTTTATATAATATAATAAATTTGAAGTTAAAATATAAAAATTATTTAAAACAAGAAAAATAATGATTGAAAAAATAAAATTATAAAATAAAGGTAATTATTTAATCTCACTGCGTGTAACCAAAAATCCTAATCTTCTTAATTATAACAAACATAGAGATTTATTAAAAGGGTATTTAAAGAAATGAATTAAATAATAAAAGTTAGTTATTTTAAGAGAGCCACACTTAATATTATATTATATACATCATTTAAGAAAGGATATCCGTAAATAATTAAAAGAAGTACTAAGAATTTGGACGCCCTACTTATTAGATTAAGAATCCTGTTTGTTTGTATGATCGCATTTCGTGTGATCTAAAACCGAAGCGTGCTTGATGATACTGACCATATCAGTTGCATGGTTAACTGTCTGACGTCTAACCTATACCATATTTATGTTGGCTGATTGCGTGGGTTTGCACACAATACTACTAATGTTTCGGCTTCAGCTCAGACTACCTATAATCCTTGTGCTAACAGCAATTAAGCTTTTTTCTAGTTTTATTTCCTTGTTGGGTGGACTTCTAACGTTTCTGATATTTAGAAATGACAACTTTCTGAACCCTCATTGATACTCACAATAATTCAATTAGCATTAGTAACACATGCATTATGCAACTGTGTATTGCAAGATGTTATTTGAGCAATAGGATTTGATATAACCTGAGCTGATTCTCTCCCTAGTGAAGTTCATGGGCGATGAAAGGATTGCAGATCAAATCCATTCTTGTTCTTGCCAGCCCCTTCAACCAAACTCTAAATTTCCCAAGATAAATATTATCAATTGTTCAAGGACTTCACATTTGGGGACACTGCTTAGAAGGTAACTATTAAATCCTGCGTGGGTACTTTTTAGATGTCTGGAACTACAGTTAATGGAAAGCCCAATTTGATATCTTCTATCCTTGTCTGAATAGAAAACACAGCTTTATAGAACTTGTGCTGAACAATACCAAATATTGCAAGTGCCACCAGTTAGAGTGAGGAAGCTATCTTAAGAATTAGCCTAGGACAGTAGAACTACAGAGCACATACATATATAGGATGAGAACGAGTACCTGGTCTTAAGATGTTGAAATTGAAGGTTTGAGCTCAAATTTCAGAATTCAGATTTTAACATTGGTGGTTGGTGGAAAGTGAGCGGCACTGCAAATTGCTCCCCTAGCCTACTTTCTCGCCTGATTTCATCTTGTGTTACCACAGATAGACCACACTTATGATAGGGACCCAAACACTAGTCACAGTAGCTGTGCTCACAATGTCAAATCCCTACTAATATACCATAAACAGTCAGCTTGAGCTAGACAGGACATGTGGCATTATCTCGTAAATTTTTTAATTCCTTAAACTAATAATTTAAAAGCAAAATTTTGCACATGAGATGATCTTTCTCAAATTTCATTTTACTAGAAAACCATGCGCCATGAAGAATGCAATAATATCTTAATGATAAAAAAAAATTTACTTCCCAAATTGTCTCCAATTCAGAAATTATTAGCATTTCAAAAGCAGGCACACTTCAACGGCACAAACTAGTTTTCAAATCACATCCTTCTAAAGTTTAGCTTCGACAGAAAATTAAAAAAAAAAAAAGGTTTAGCTTCAATAAGAGAACAGAAAACATCTCCTCATTCCTTCTTCCCGATTCCATGAGACATGTTATAAATCCCTCTCCCCTGAGAGCACAATTAATAACAATGGGTATCAAAACTTAAGGATGGCCAAAATTATTAAAAGAGGGCTACGGAAAATACTTACAATCAGAAATAGAGTAGACCCAGCCAAAGCCAGAGGAATGGCAACTGAGGTGATCTTGTCGTATGGTCCTTTTAAATATGTGTGTTTATGAATGCTTTGGAAAACCTTCTGCTTCTCCATGAGCTTCTCTCTTGGCCTAAATGGTGGTTCAGACATCCTGCATCATACGTACAGTGTTACATGCGCACAACTTGTAAGATTCTACTCTCTAACACACCTTGAAAAAGCCCGCTTTAAAGGGATGGAGAGAAGAAGGATGAAAGAAGCGAACAGTTACAAGCAATTCCAAAAGGGATTTTTTCAGACAGAAACGGGGTCATGCCTACCTAAACTCTATTGGAACGAAAACATAATGCTACAATTTCTGATCAAGTATTTTATATAGCATTTTAAGAAAAACACTAGCAATCTCAAATTTTCATTTACACGTGCTAAATTTTGGGAATGGCATGGAAAATGATAACATACTCACAACTGTCAATCACACATTTCAACTACGTTTTATGACGGCGTTGTTTATTTCAAAATTTCCAGAAATATGTTTACATTCTCAATTTTCATTTACGCATGAGCTAAATCTTGGGAGTGGAACATGACAGTAAAGTCACAACTGTGATCATACATTCCCAACTACAGTTTTGTAACAGCTAGCTGAGTCTTTAGTTTGCAGTCGGTTAACTCAACCCAAAGCAAGCTGAACTCTATAGCAGGCATAAATGGATGAAAAGTACAGAACTCCAATGCACTCAAATGAAATTACTATATAATGTTACAGTGGTATATTCATTCCTATTGATGGATAAAACCTGCGATTCAGTAGAAAACAACACAAAGCTCAATATGTAATCAAAACCCCGTAGTCTAATGACTCTAATCATCCAGAAAGGAAGAGTCTCCAGCAGTTAATCAATGACAATAGGACCCTAGAAAAAGTATGGACGCACACGACTACTATAACAGACCAACAAATTAATGTTAATATAAAGAGTCAAACAAATATAGGCCATGTTCACTTTTCACGAGATAAAGCCCATTAGGATTTTGAACGATTATTTTATTTTAGTCTATTTATAACGAAATTTGTTTTATGTTTTGAGTTTTTACGCATCACATGATTCAGTTCGATAAAATCTAACGTAACCATCTAAAATAAGCGCAGCCAAAGAGATTAAACCCAGTAAACAGACGCATTATTAGTGCCAATAAATATATATTAACATATTAATGCACCCCCGACTATCAAAAGAAACCCAGATGTGGAAAAAAACCCTTTTGAGCATTGAATCAGCAAGACCCATCTTAAAAATATTGTTTTTACCGATCCAGACGAATGGATACAATCTTAAAACACAACCAACACGTGAAAAACCAAAGAAAAGCTAATAAACAGTCAAAAATGGCGATCGCCGATCCAAAAAATGTCAATTACCGACCAATCCAGAAAAGAAGCCTAGATTGAAGAAATTGGCAGCGAGTCAGAGGGAAACATAAAAACGGGTTCGGAAGAAATACTTGCCTGAGTGCGAACGTTGAAAATTCTGGGCCAGGAATAAACCAGAAAGCGAGCTAGAGAATGAAACACGACCAAAATTGTGAGAAATGAGAAGGGCGTGGCAGAAGTCAGCTGCGGCTGGAATATTCGGGGTCTCGGGTATGATCCGCTTCCATTACCCGTTTGATAAGTGGGCCGGTCCATTTCCTTAATCAAAGAACAAAGCCCATTAGGCTAAAGTGCTGTTACACAGTTACGTCCATTCTTGCGGCTGTATTTGTCTTCAACCTATAAATTTTAAAAATATATATCTAATTATTATATATTTTTAATTTTTTAATTTTATATAATTTTTAAAATAAAATTATATGAAAACACATGCACAAATTTAAAAATAAAGCCATTTATTCGTACGAGAGAGGAATGAGGGTCACAATTCCTTTCTTGTTGGCTGCTTTTTCGTTTGATTTTGTCGTAAAATGCTTCTGTCCGTGTATGTGCGACGACTTCTGTTTCGGTACTGGTGGCTTCTCGTGTCTCTGGGAAATGGACTCCTTCGCTGCATGCACGAACCTTCGTAACTTGAGTCGAAATGATATATTATTGTTATTTTGGGCATCCCATGCATACTTAGATTTATATACCTAGATTGCAGTAATATAGTAATGTGACCATCATCGTGTGATTTTTAAATTTAATTGGAGATAATTTGACTCTACATGAGAGTTTTTGAGTAAATCCACCTGACAAAGCACCACACTAGGTCACGCGTGAATTTTGGTCAAACATGGTGAATGCCCTCCTCCACATATCAGACATGTACAAGTGAACTAATAACTAAATTAAATTAAATTACATTAAATGGGATCTTGTTTACTGCATTTCACGTGTTAAAGTCTGCATTATTTTGGTCATCTTCTTTAATTGCCTCATTTTCTTTTGTGCCAACTTTATTGTTCTGTTACTGGTCAAGCAGTTGCCTATTGTTCATGGACCTTAATCTTCCTAATAATGTTGGTGCTTGGTGGACTTTCCTCGTTTTGGAAATGGAACTTCAAGAATGCTGCCTGAACTGTTCATACCCTTTTCAACGCTTAAAGTTCCAACCCATTTATTAAAACTTAGTTTTTTGTTTTTTTTTTCAACAATATATTACATCAATAGTTTTGCCTTTGTTTTCCTATTTCTACCAATACATATATATTTCTTACATACAAATGTTATATGTTATAAACTAGTGTACATCACAAGCGTGCCAGGGTGAGAACACGTGACTTGAGAGTTTTTTAAGGCTGAAAATTTCTTACAAAATTGACAGGCTCATCAAGAAAAAGGGGCGACTAAATGACTCTGCTTAACACTAACTACTCCTAATTCTTGTGATCCATGTGATGTACAGTTGGTTCATCCCTCATTTTCTATCTTTTAATTCATAAATAATTTTTTTTAAAAAAAATCGAGAATTTAGTGAGATATTGCCAAACTAGATGGGAGAAATTAGGCACCAGTCAATTTGCAAACTTGTGGGTGCATCTGTACTTGTTCCTCTGCCAAAGCAGCAGCAACTTTTTGACTTGCGACAATCGCTTGCGCATTTGTATTGTTGGAAAAAGGAGTCAGTCAACTAAACTAATCATAATCATGGGACTGGGACATTATTAGCCCAACACCGTTTGGTACCAACCCAATTAATCACAGGTGGGATAATGGGCACGTATCATTTATATTGCGATAACAGAGAACTTAGAAAGATAGTACTTCATTTTTTTTTATATTTTCTCTCAATTTTTTTTAAAAAAGTTCATTTAATCTTTCATTATTTTCTTGTTCTGAATATTTTCCACAATATAAAATCACACAATTCTCTTATTCTAATTTTTGTTTTTCATATTCTTCTATTAACTTGCTATTTTTATTTGTATTTTATCTTAAATTTTCTCTTTTTTCGAAATTTTTTGATATTTCTTTATTTTATTATTTTAAATATTCTTTATGCTGTTATCTTTATTAATTAAACTACAATAATTATATAATTTATGAATAAATTTGCATGCTACTAATTTTACTAATTAATTATAACTTCAAAAGGTGACAATTGTGTCCAGAATCGACTATGTCTTAGATGTCTTTTATGCATTGTAACAGATGTATATAGTTTTGCAATAAGATTGTATAAATTCAAAGCCATTAATAAACTTAGTAAAAATCAAAAAATAATTCTCAAAATATAAAAAATTTGAGTTTGTGTTAAGATATTTTTAAATTTCTAATGTCAAACTAAGTCAAAATATTATTTTAAGTGCTATATGTCGCATTGTGCACAACCCTAGTTTGATTGGATTTAATATTAAAAAAATGGGACTTAACCTTATTTGTTTATGGTTACAATTTTATTTTATTTTAGTTTTTCCTGGTTGAAGTTCCTGCAGTTCAATCTCATGCAGTCCCTCTCAGACATTGGTTTAGTGGTAAACTTTATTCTCTAAAAATTATTTAGATAATGTGTATGTTGAAAGAGAATTAAAAATAATTGAAAATTATGATTTGAAATTATAGAAGGTAGAGTGAAAAGATAACTAGATACAAAATTAAGAATAATTAATTGTATATTGTGCAATTAAATTTTATTATATTCTTAAAATAAACATTTTGGGCACATTTATTACATGTATAATTTAAAAATTACTTTATTCAAAAAATTAATAAAAAAATATTTTATACTGAATGGTGTATTTTAATTATATCAGTAATTAAATAACTTGTACAAACTATTTTTACATGGATGATACAAAATGAATGGAAAATAATAAAATTATGTTAGAAATAGCGAGTATAAATAAAATAAAATAAAATAAAAAAGACAGGGCGAGAACAATTTAATGTTTATGTTTTAAGACTAAAGATTGTTACTACTCTTCCTATAAATTTAACAAAATAATATAAATATAGATTTGTAGAGAAAATTTGGACCATGTGTAGGATTAAGGTGTTAACCAATGGAATCACTCAAATTCAGTTAGTTTCGAAAATATTTTAAATCTTATAAAATTTGATTCTGAATTCTAAAATTTTCTCAAACTCTACAAAAGTTGAATTGGTTTGAATTTCATTAGGTTGGATTGGAACTCAACTAAATTACAAGGGCCATGTTTGGTTGAAGATTTGGATGAGGGGATGAAAATGATTGTACTTTGTTTGGGATAAAAATTATGTATGATTGTAAGATTTTGAATGGATGAAAAATTAATTTATTTGAATTTGTGTAGTCGTGTTTATATAAAATATATTATAATAATTAAATAATAGTTTGTAAAAATAATTACTAATTTTTAATATATAAATATGTCTAAACGGGAGTGCACACAGACGTGTGTATACGTATATATTTAATTATGAATAAATGTAATAATTATCTTTTAAATATTTGTGTGTATATAAGATAATGAATAATTTAAATTTAAATTCAAATAAAAATTATGACGAAAATATTTGTTTAGACCGTAGAACGTTTTGGAGGGATGAATATCTTTCCGAACTTCAGTCCAACTGGTCGGCAAAATATTCTTACATCAGTCCTCAGTCCAAGTGCCACTCTCTGTCTGAAATTGTCATAATGCATAATCTCAACCTTTTCCATTTACAGCGCACTCCCATTACACTATAAATGCGTCAACCTCTGTTTCCTAGCCTAATTTTGACTGGACTTCAGCCACCTAACGGCATACTTTGTATAAATATATATATATATATATCCTTAATTAAGGTTCTTCCAGTGAAATATCTGCCTCTGCCCATTTCTAATTTGATGACACAGAAACTTCGCATGGAACCATAATGCGATGATTCCTAACTGTAACAAGAAAGACCAAATAGAGCCACGCACTAACCTATCTTTCATTCTTAAAGGAGCATTCCAAGTTCTTCCGCAGAACGAGGTCAAAAAAGGGAATTATCATATCAAAGGGTGAAGTAAAGTTCCCAATGGCGGCGGCTGTGCTGGTCGGGGACGGTCTGTCCAGGACGACGAGCAGTAGTCGGAGCTGGAGGTCCCAGAGCATAAGGGAGGTGTGGCGGGGGCCGCCGGACGTGTTCATGAGGAACAGCACTCGGCGGCAAGAGGTGGACGATGAGGAGGAGCTGAAGTGGGCCGCCATCGAGCGGCTGCCGACCTGCGATCGGATGAGGAAGGGGATGCTGCAGCAGGTGATGAGTAATGGGAGAATGGTGCCCAGAGAGGTGGATGTCGCCAACCTCGGCATCCAGGACAAGAGGCAGCTGATGGAGAGGATTCTCGAGGTTGTCGAGGATGATAACGAGAAGTTCCTCCGCAGACTCAGAAACAGGACTGACAGGTACTCACGAATTCCTCTGCACACTGTGTTTTGTGTATACGTAACCTAAGAGTTTTCTGACAGGGTTGGGATTGAGATTCCGAAGATTGAAGTGAGGTTCAAGAATCTGTGTATAGAGGGAGATGCGTATGTTGGAACAAGAGCAATGCCTACTCTGCTGAACTCAACCCTCAATACAGTAGAGGTACTGTTTTCTTGATTTGGAACATGATACATGCGTCCTTGCTTGGACGTGAACCATCATATTTATGAACTAATTTCATGTTTTCTATTCGAGCTTCAGATTCTTTAGCTGGGTGTCTAATTTAAGACAAATATTAGTTAGGTAAAAGAAGTAAGATTCTTTGATTTGTCATTGAATGACGTGCAAAAATAGAAACGAAGCACGGTAGCAACACCAAGTATGATGTGGAGTGTAGAGATTTTCCGAGACAGTGTTCTCTTTCTAGTACTGGGGAAATTACATCATGTGTCTGATTTTACTTGAATGATATCTTAGGCTGCACTAGGGATGATAGGGCTCTCTCCATCAAAGAAAAGGGTGGTTAAGATACTTCAAGACGTTAGTGGGATTGTGAGACCAACAAGGTTCGCCTGTAATCCTGCCTAGCGTATTTCTTTTCCAGTGGTGGAAATTATATTCTAATTTATATGATTTTAAATAAACTTATTTGCTTCTTGATTTCAGGATGACACTGCTTCTTGGGCCACCAGGTTCAGGAAAAACAACACTGCTAAAAGCACTAGCAGGCAAGGCAGATGATGATATGAGGGTATGTGACGTAGCAAAACTAATTCAGGATTGGAACCTCAACATATTTATGTACAAAGTTCCACGTTTTCATTTCTTTCTGATATCTGTTTGCTTATTACAAGCTGCTCTCCGTAACTGATCTCCAAGTTGTGAGCAGGTGACTGGGAAAATCACCTATTGTGGTCATGAATTTCATGAATTTGTTCCCCAAAGAACTTGTGCTTATATTAGCCAGAACGATCTCCACTATGGTGAAATGACGGTACGGGAGACACTGGATTTCTCTGGCAGATGCTTGGGAGTTGGGACCAGGTATGAGTTGCTCGTGGAGTTGTCAAGAAGAGAGAAAGAAGCAGGCATTAAACCTGATCCTGAGATTGATGCATTCATGAAAGCCACAGCCATGGCTGGCCAGGAAACAAGTTTGATCACAGATTATGTTCTAAAGGTCCATTTTCCATCTCCTTGTTTCCTTTTAATTTTGTCCTCTGGATTGACAAGCCTAACATGTAGTATATGAATTTCCACAGATCCTTGGATTGGATATTTGTGCAGATATTATGGTGGGAGATGATATGAGAAGGGGGATCTCCGGCGGACAAAAAAAGCGAGTTACCACTGGTATGCGAATATAAGATTCCGCTATGGGTACTTGGTTTCAGTATGCATCCATCCACAAGCTGTTTGAGTGAGATTTTTGGTTCTGCTAAATGCAGGGGAAATGCTGGTAGGACCGGCAAAAGCATTCTTCATGGATGAGATATCAACTGGTTTGGATAGCTCCACCACTTTCCAGATTGTCAAATTCATGAGACAGATGGTTCACATTAATGACATTACCATGGTCATCTCTCTACTGCAGCCTGCTCCTGAAACTTTTGATCTTTTTGATGATGTTATCCTGCTTTCAGACGGTCAGATTGTTTATCAGGGTCCACGTGATAAAGTTCTTGAATTCTTTGAATACATGGGATTTAAGTGCCCACACAGGAAGGGAGTTGCAGACTTTCTGCAAGAAGTGACTTCAAAGAATGACCAAGAACAATATTGGTATAGAAAGAGTGAGCCTTATCGTTACGTCTCTGTTCCTAAGTTTGCACGGGCCTTCAGATCTTTCCACATTGGGCAACAACTTGTGGAAGATCTTAGAGTCCCTTATGATAAGTCCAGAACACATCCTGCTGCCTTGGTGAAAGAGAAATATGGTATCTCCAATTGGGAACTTTTCAGGGCATGCTTCTCCAGGGAACAGCTCCTGATGAAGCGCAGTTCGTTTGTTTACATCTTTAAGACTGTGCAAATAACAATAATGGCCACGATTGCGTTGACAGTATTCTTAAGGACAGAGATGAAATCTGGTAGAATAGAAGATGCACCCAAATTTTGGGGAGCACTGTTCTTCAGTCTCATCAATGTCATGTTCAATGGAATGCAAGAGTTGGCAATGACAGTTTTCAGGCTTCCTGTGTTTTTCAAGCAAAGGGACTGTTTATTTTACCCGGCTTGGGCTTTCGCCTTGCCAATTTGGGTCCTCCGTATTCCAATTTCGGTAATGGAGTCTGCACTGTGGATCATTCTTACTTACTACACCATTGGCTTTGCACCATCTCCTGCAAGGTAAGTGCGCTAATGACTATTTGACAGAAAAATAGAAGGTCATGAAATGGTTTATTTGGTTGATCCTTGATCTGTTATTCATTTTCAGGTTTTTCAAACAACTATTGGCTTTTATAGGGGTGCATCAAATGGCTCTCTCTTTGTTCCGTTTTATTGCTGCAGCTGGAAGAACTCAGGTTGTTGCAAACACACTTGGAACTTTCACCTTGCTGATGGTGTTTGTGCTGGGAGGCTTCATTGTTGCAAAAGGTCAGTAGTTCTCTATGTAAAAAATGATTCATTTTTCTTCCAGTGGACAAAATATTCTAGTATTTGGAAAACCACCTGGTTGACAATATTTATTGACGGCTTATCCCATTTGCTTTGCCTGCAAATCATGACAAGAATTCCATCCATTTGCTTCACAGATGACATTGCAGATTGGATGATATGGGGATACTACGTTTCTCCTATGATGTACGGACAAAATGCTATTGCCATCAATGAGTTCCTTGCCGATAGATGGAGTGCAGTAAGTTATCATGATATCTGATAACAATTTTGTGAATGTTATGTTTTAAAGCATGCAGCATTGTGACATTAATGTTGTTTCTTTAATATTTTGAATCAGCCTACCAATGGCTCTGAACCAACTGTTGGAAAGACCCTCCTTAGGGACAGGGGTTTGTTTACTACTGAATCCTGGTACTGGATATGCATTGTGGCTCTTTTCGGGTTCTCTCTTCTGTTCAACATTCTCTTCATTGGAGCATTGACATACTTAAACCGTATGTATATTACATACTTCACATTTTAGGCTTAAGAAAGTAGTGATTCAGTGCATATGTTGACTGTTTTCTGCACTCAATGTCAGCACTAGGTGATAATAAAGCTCTCACAGCAGATGAAAAAGAGGAAAGAAAGAATAAATGGCAAACAAAATCGAATGGTCAGGGTGCGTATAAAGAAATATTATAAATTTTTTCTTAATATTCTATAGAACTTTCATGTTTATACTTAGGATTCTTGATGATTTCAGGTGTTCAAATGGCTGTGAGGAACAGTCATGGAACTGCTAACTCAACCGTTGGAGCAGCAAACATTGAACCAAGAAGGGGGATGGTTTTGCCTTTTAAACCCCTCTCTCTTGCTTTCAACCATGTGAATTACTACGTTGATATGCCTGCTGTAAGTCTCTCTTCCCTTTGAACTTCTATATTACTTCAGAATATTATTAGCCGCAATAACTTTAGTTTTGAATTAACTGTTTCTTTCAGGAGATGAAGACGGAAGGGGTTAATGAGGAAAGGCTCCAGTTGCTACAAGATGTTAGTGGTGCATTCAGGCCAGGTGTTCTGACAGCCTTGGTAGGTGTCAGTGGAGCCGGAAAGACCACCTTGATGGATGTTTTGGCTGCTAGAAAAACCGGAGGTTACATTGAAGGAACCATAAGTGTTTCAGGGTATCCTAAGAACCAAGCAACGTTTGCTCGAGTCAGTGGCTACTGTGAACAGAATGATATCCATTCGCCTTATGTTACTGTATATGAATCACTCCTTTACTCTGCCTGGCTGCGTCTTCCTGCTGATGTGAATACAGGAACACGAAAGGTAAGTAATTCTGCTGTGATTTCTACTAGCAACCTATAATGAATTTAACTCATGGACAATGTTGTTTAGAAAAAGTGCACTTTCTTGCTTCAGATGTTTGTGGAGCAGGTCATGGACTTAGTTGAGCTTAATCCCCTGAGGATTGCTCTTGTTGGGCTTCCGGGTGTGGATGGCCTTTCAACTGAACAGAGAAAGAGGCTCACCATTGCTGTTGAATTGGTGGCCAATCCATCCATAATCTTTATGGACGAGCCAACTTCTGGACTTGATGCCCGAGCTGCTGCTATTGTTATGCGCACAGTGAGGAATACAGTGGACACAGGCCGAACAGTGGTTTGTACAATCCACCAACCTAGTATCGATATTTTTGAAGCTTTTGATGAGGTACTAATGACATGAAAACTGCCCTTTTATTTACTTAAAAAATATTACTGAATCTAGTTTAACACTTGGAACTGTTTCTCTCTTGCAGCTGCTGTTAATGAAGAGAGGAGGGCAGGTAATCTATACAGGACCTCTTGGTCGCCGGTCTCACAAGCTAGTTGAATATTTTGAGGTGAGATTTTTTTTATCCTGCGCATGTTTTTTTCAGCTTCTCTATTAGGCTAAATGTATCAACAATTTGACAAAAGTTCATGTAGAACCTGCACTTTAAATGCCATTAAAACAGCAAGAAGCCTATCCAATACTTGGTATCTGATTGAGTAATGAGACATGCAGGCTATACCAGGGGTTGCTAAAATTAAAGAGGGTTACAATCCAGCTACTTGGATGCTGGAGGTCAGCTCCTCTGCTGTTGAAGCTCAACTTGATGTTGACTTTGCCGAAATTTATGCCAACTCTAGACTTCACCGGTGAGCGACAATCGACACAGTGCCCTTAAGATTACATACATTTTTCTCTGCATTCTTTTTGTACTTCTTTAGTGCAACTAAGCTCTTGAGGTTTTAAATCTGTTTCTTGATTTTATCCATTTAGGAGGAACCAAAAACTGATAAAAGAACTAAGCACACCAGCTCCAGGATCACAGGACCTATGCTTCCCCACCCAATATTCCCAGTCCTTCTTGACTCAATGCAAGGCTTGCTTCTGGAAGCAACACTTGTCCTACTGGAGGAACTCTCAGTACAATGCTATTCGGTTTTTCACAACAGTTGTCATTGGCATTCTATTCGGTGTTATCTTTTGGCAAAAAGGGGACCAAATGTAAGCTTACATCTGTATGTTTTCATCATGTGTCGTCACAAACTACCAACTTTACATGGCCTGAGAATAATGAAATATTTCACGTTGACCTAACAGATATAGGCAACAAGACTTGCTTAATCTGCTGGGAGCTACATATGCTGCTGTCCTTTTCCTGGGAGCTACCAATGCTTCTGCAGTTCAATCCGTCGTAGCAATTGAAAGAACAGTTTTCTACCGTGAAAGGGCTGCAGGAATGTACTCAGAGTTGCCTTACGCATTCGCACAGGTAAAATCTTGCAGCCAACTTCACATTTAAATCAAATATTGTTACAGAGGAATGCTTCTAAATTTTCTTCTACATGCATTTGTAGGTGGCGATAGAGACCATCTACACTGCAATTCAGACCCTCGTTTACTCTCTACTTCTCTACTCCATGATTGGATATCACTGGACTGGAGAGAAATTCTTCTATTTCTACTACTTCATATTCATGTGCTTCACTTACTTCTCCATGTACGGCATGATGGTTGTTGCACTGACTCCTGGCTTCCAAATTGCTGCCATTGTCATGTCCTTCTTCCTCAGTTTCTGGAACTTATTCTCCGGTTTCCTCATCCCTCGTCCAGTAAGTACACAATTATTTTTTACCAAGAAGTACAGCTACACGCAAAAATGACCTGGTGCTTGTATACGTTGTTGCAGCTTATCCCAATATGGTGGAGGTGGTACTACTGGGCATCTCCGGTTGCCTGGACAATCTATGGCATCTTTGCATCCCAGATAGGTGATCAGACGGGCGAACTTGTGCTCACTGGCGATGTCACAAGAATGAGGGTGAATGAGTTCGTTAAAGAGTACTTGGGATATGATCATGACTTCCTCGTTGCAGTGGTTTTCGCCCACGTTGGTTGGGTTCTTCTCTTCTTCTTTGTTTTTGCCTATGGGATCAAGTTCCTTAACTTCCAAAGAAGATGAGAAATCTTAGGTTGCTCAGGCGAAACTGTAAGAGTGTTAAAGATCTATACATTATAGGCTAAGTGTATAATGCGTTACAAAAGCCCTCTCATTCAGCTTGCAAGCACTGTTATCTCAAACACTATCCGAATTCAAGTCCTTGGGGAGGAGACTGAAAGTGGACATATATTCCTACTGCCAAGAGTAATCCACTATCTGTATTCTACTTCAAGAACCAAGCCCAGAAACCAGAACAAGTTTTAGCCATTTAAGCTGCTTGGAATGCATAAGGGTTTACACGTGATCTGCTGAGGAGAATGCACTGCAGTCATCCAATTGAGTTTAAGAAGGAAAATTGTTCAAAGGGCTGCCAACACTTAGCAGATGCAGCTGCCGACACTCCCTTAGATTAAGTTTTGAAGCAACTGACAAGCAGGACAGAAGAAATAGAAAAGGATAAAGGAGTAGAGAATGAAGAAACAATGATTAAATTCTTCGCATCAAATGGAGGACGTCAACTGATGGACTGGTTTTCTCACTAATTAATAGCAGCCCCTTTCCCCCTCAGAATCTAAGAATTGGGTCGTCAACATACCTACTTAGGGAAGTACCAGAATCAACAGAATACTCATCTATTGGTATATCTTATATACATATAAATTTTGTAGATTGGCAAATGTTAATCATACCAATTGCAGCAATCATGCTTCCAGCAGATAAAAAGGCAAATGGTGCCAAAAAAAAAAAAAAGGAAAAAGGAAAGAAAAAAAAAAAGAACAGAAAGAAAGAAAGAAAGAAAGAAGGGAAAAAAATGAGGGTCAAACCAGTAATTATGATTATTGGGCACTAATGGTCATCAGTTAGACTCATGTACCTCCGTGAAAGATTTGTTTAATAAAGAAGCAAGAAAGATGGTTTCACACTTTGAAAAAAGCATTGTTCTCGAAGCATCGGCACACAGGAAAAAAGTGATGGCATCATTGAGAAACTCGAAAGCAAAAGAATGCTTAAAGGAAAAGAGAGAACCACAAGGATATTATTGAAAGGTTACAATGTTGCAGTTGTGATACCGACAAAAGGCAGAAAACAGCTAGCAATCTTCGGAGCCACATCAGGCACAAATGTTTCGCACGAAGAACTCTGGGACGACGATCGGTAACATCAAGAGCCCTTTGCCCAGTGAAGACAGAAGCGAGGAGATGGCAAGGTCTGCCTTGGCCGAATTTCACGCCAAGGAAGAAGAGATCGAGAAGAGGAGGACCGAGGTTATGGAGAAAGTCCAGGCTCAGTTAGGCCGCGTGGAGGAAGAAACCAAGCGCCTGGCTCAAATACGCGGAGTAAGTTAGGAATCTTCCAGAATCATTTCGATGTGCTACATAAATATATGATGAATAAACTCACACATAGATTGGGAAAACCGTGAGCTTATCATTCAACTCTATAACTGTTTATTTCATTCGTGTGTCTCAAATTGGGATCAAGTAGGAGGTTGAAGCTCTGTCTGATCCGATGAGGAAGGAAGTTGGAAATATATGCAAGAGAATCGACCTGATTGATAGAGACTTGATCCCTTTGGGAGTGAGCTGTCAGAAGAAGGTGAAGTATTACAATTTCTTTCACAATTACCATTAGAATTTAGTAGTTAAGTTCTCAACATTGCTAGTCTACAGAGTGCTTGTCTCACGAGGGATGCCTGAACTGTGAGAGGAACTGAAACATATAATGTGTACTGATCCACAGGAAAAAGAGTACAAAGAAGCCCTGGAGGCTTTTAATGAGAAAAACAGTGACAAGGGCCAGCTCATTACCAAATTAGAGGAGGTATAATTCTTAATTACTTGTTTCAGGGACGGTATACTTGGATCCCTTCAACTTTGATTCTCATGTTACTTTCACTTTTTACTTAATGAATTATCGGCCAGTTGGTGAATCAAAGTGAGAAGCTGAGAGTGGAGAAGCTGGAGGAGCTTTGCAAGAATATTTAGAGTCCCTTCACTGAGGGTGTGCTGATTATCAGAACCCTCCAAGATTCTCTAGTGCTGCTATGGTTCTTTGGTTATCATTGGATCTCATTATCTTTTGTTGCTTCTGCAACACTTGTGTTGCTGGTTGTTCTTTTATTTGTGTGCGTGTGTGTTGAATTGAGATTGGCAAACTCAAGATTCCTGGGATGCTCATTTATGTAGTTATGTCTGTGCCATCCTGTCGCTGGAGAGTATAGATCACAATTATTCCATCCACTCGCCGTAACAATGTCTTAAAAGTTACTTTGCAGAAAGCAATTTACATTCTGACAGTCAATAAAGCAGGTCACCTGTTCCCCTATCATTGGACCAAGTGTGAGCCCTTTTGGTAACATGAACACTTCGGTTATGTTTGGGAGGGGCGCTTTTGTTTGGGATAAGGTTAGCTAGGAATTGTACTGGTATATATAATATATTTGCAAGGATTGTACGAAGAGTGTTATTTATTTAAATATGTGTGTAAATATGTAATAATGATTGAATAATGTGATAATACATGGAGATGATGATTAATTTTTTAAATAAAAATAAATTAAAATATATAAGTATTGATTTTTTTGAAAAAAGTATAATAATTAAAAAAATAATTATTTAATTATATAAATAAGGTTGCAAAAGTTAGAATTTAAATTCAGATGAAATCTTTCTTGAATATTATGGTTGGTAATGTGAAGATTTGAAAGGAAGTTTTAAAATTAAAATTTGGTCCAAACATGACCATAATTTACAGTACAATCTGCTTCGTTATTAATGGGAAAAATGAATTGTTGGTTTAATCGATATCTTCACATAAAGATACAATTACTGTCTCTCAAAGCCAAAAATAGGAATAATAAAGGAAATTATTAGCCAACAATATTTGACTCAAAGAGGTAGGATGTCATAATTATATATCTGATCCATTTATATTGGGCTGAATAAACAGACGCAAAAATGACTTAGAGCCTGGCCCAATCATTAAGCCCAAAAATTTGATAGGCCCATTTATCTGTCCCTCAGTCCCTCTCATCCTCATATGTCCCAGTAAATTAAAGTCCTCGCTGGCGCTTTTCACCACACCAGCGCGGCGGAGACAGGGCAAAGCCGAAGCACAAGAATGGAAACTGAAAGCGCGCCTTTGGAGTCATTAGTAGGAACTCAACCGAATCTGAAGCCCAAGATTGTGGTGATAATGGGCGCCACTGGATCGGGCAAGTCCAAATTAGCCATAGACCTTGCTTCACACTTTCCGATTGAAATTATAAACGCCGATTCCATGCAGGTATCATCTTTGTTAGGTTTTCACGTACCCACATATTTATGTAAAATATTCCTCGAGGTGTTAAAGAAAGCCGAGAGAGGAAAAGGATCAATCGATGAGAGTATTATGCAGTCCCAGGTATTGATGAACGCGATTTATTTTAGGTTTACCAAGGCTTGGATGTTCTTACCAACAAAGTTCCTGTTCACGAGCAGAAAGGTTCTGGCTTTCTTTCCTTGCTCTATTTTGTTCGTGTTTGATTATACTTGCTTCTTGGATTTAGCCATGGTGGTGCAATTTTTGTGCTAGCTTTAAGGAGTGTTTGGATTCATTCGATTGAGGTTTTGTTATTATTGTTAATCAGACTTTTTTTCTCCTGTAAACAGGAGTGCCGCATCATCTTCTCGGGACAATTAGCCCTAATGTTGAGTTCACCGCTAAAGATTTTCGGGATTGTGCTACTTCGGTGAGATAAAAGTCCTTGCAGTTTTATACTGTTGATATTTCACTTCAATTTCTTATTCATCGTTCATTTTTTCTTAATTTTCTTCCGAGAACTTCAAGAAACCTTCACTTTTTGATTTCTACGAGTAGAAGTCTGTCTCTCTCTGAATGTGGAGCGAGGCGTGTTGTTGAAAAAAAATCAAGTAGAAGCTTTTAGGAGTGTATTTGAGTGAGATAGGAGAAACTTCATCCTCCCTCTAGCAGTTTGTTGCCCATAACATCTGTCCTTTGTTTTTCCATTTTAGGTTTCATACTAGAAACTGTCATTAGATAACAGAATGTCATAGTTTGAGAGATAAAGGGAAAACAAAGCTTAAAGCAATCCTCTATCTTTGACAAGTACACGAAATTGATCCATGTAAAGCATGAAATATGGGCACAGGCATATAGCCTTTTGATTCTTCTGCAAGTTTATTGTCTAATATTTTGGCATCTGATCTTTTGTAGCTTATCGATGAGATATGTTCTCGCAACCACTTGCCTGTTATAGTAGGCGGAACAAATTACTACATCCAGGTTAGCTGCTATCCGTTTTATTTTTTCTTTTTTATGATCAATGTCTGAGTGGTACTTTTTATTGTTAGTCATTGCTATTGTCATGATTAGACCTAGAAGTTTGTGTTTTCTTGTAATTGGTGGAAGACAGTTTTGGTAGGGTGATTTTGCATTGAATATACATAATATATGTGGTTAAAAAGGAAAATGTGCTTTGACTTGAAGGTGCAACTGACACAAAAAATCTTCTGATGTAATTACACAGTATTACAGCATCTATCTGGTGAAGAGAATGCTTCGGCTATGCAATTCAGATCCATTGCAACCCCCATTTCGAGCTTTAGTTACCACTGTTATCCTTTACAATATAAGAAATGCAGCGGAATGAATTAGATAAAATCACTAATCAATATCCACATGTCCGAAGACTACTTAGATCAATTATGGACATCAATTTTCATGCACCATATGCCCATCATTATTCAAAAATAGCAGGCCAAAAGTTGCACATAAATTACATCATGTGCAATCATGTTATGGTTTCTTTGCGTTATTTAGTGATTTAAATGATCTTTTGGTTTACAGGAGAGCTTTTGTTATGTTTGTTTTAATTTTTAGGTGTGTGTGTGTTTTTAGGTGTATTTTTATTAAAAATTGCATAAAAATAAGAAAGAGATACAAATAAAATTTAAAATGTATAATGATTATAGCGTTTGCTTTTTGGCAGAGAATGTGTGAACAAGCATAGTCTTTGTATTTACATTTTCTAATATTTGTTGTCACATGTGTTGCTTGATTGATGGCTGCAACTTAATGTAGATCTATTCGTTGAACGAACTCATGAATGGTTATCCTGAAAATGTCTGTTAATTATATATATTTTTTGTGTGCGTCTCATTTTCCGTAACATTGCCAGCACATTTGACAAAAATTTCATTCCTTCGTAGATTTCCTTCGTCATGAAGGACCCATTCATCTGAACTGTTTTATATCCTTTTATTTGTTATGAATTTATTGACTTGATATTTTAGTGATTTGACTTTTATTTCTGACCTGATAGATATCTTTGTTATTTTTATCAGGCTCTTGTAAGTCAGTTCCTATTGGATGATCATGCCAAAGATCTCAAATCAAATTGCTTATTGGATCTTCCAGGTAAAAGAAGAATATATTGAAAAAGAACATGGTGACTACTAGTTTTGTATTTGCGAATGCTGAGGCACCCACAACCTGCAGTGCAGGTGGACAACTCATGCCTACGTAATCGACCGTGAGAATAACATGTTCCTTTTATTTGCAGGAGATGATGAGAAGCACGATTCTGAACTTGAGCTGCCAAGTGCAAATTGTCATCATACTTACAGTTGCCTAAAAGACATTGATCCAGTTGCAGCAAACAGGATTCACCCAAATGACCAAAGGAAGGTGAGAATGCTCTTTATGGTGATGCCTGGGTATCATTGTCAGTTCTATGTGGATCATATCATAGAGTTTTATTTTAACAGTTTTGTGCACATTTGTTGATTGATTTGAAAAGCAATAATAAAGATATTAAAGTTGTGCAGAATGTTTGGCCAAAGGATCGTTCTCATACTAGCAGATGTTTGATTTTTACTTAATGCCTTTCATTTTCTTTCTTGTCCTTTTACTTCGAAGTTGGTCCTTGGACAGTATCTTTGAATCTAGTTAGGTTGTTGGATAGGCAGCGAATGTGGTTCACATGGTTTAATTTTTTAAAGCTTTATTGCATGCTAGAATTGCTACATGACCCAACTAATCAATCTTTCTGATGATTTGGTTCACGGTCTCAGAATTTGTAAGTTGATGATGCAACTGGAGAGCATTGTTTTTCTAGAACCCGGTGTACAATAATCAGCACAGGTTCATGCAATAAAATTGGCCATAGGCAGACCCATATTTCGTACATGTTCAAACTGAATATTTGCACTTCTTATGGCGTGATATTTCCCTTAATTTGTATGAGAATCAGGGACTATTGATGTCTTTTTCTAGGTGGTTTTACTGTTGTAAAAGATAATGATATAGCAAAAGAATTGACTACATTGATTATAACAAGTCTAGTGCAATAAATATTTGATGCGGTTTTGCTAAATAAGTTTGCCTACTTATATTCATAATTTTGACTAGTAAGACGAGATTTTTCTCGGATGATATATTTCACGACTGCTGCAGATCAAGCAATATTTAACATGATATATTTCACAACTGTTGCAGATCAAGCAATATCTAAGTTTGAATTCACGATTTGGTGTCCTTCCAAGCAAGCTTTTCCAGGGGAGTACCATGCAGGTTTGTTCTGTTACTTCGTTTCTTTAGCTTATGATGTATTGTGATTCCACCTTCACTTCTCAAAGCGTTACACAGTTAATGCTAGAAATATTCTCACCGATTATGTATTTAGCAGAAAATATACAGATTTATCTCCCTATGGGGATGGTAGTTGTATACAGTAACATGCACAAGTAAACATTGGGGTTATATCTTGGACCAGCAGCTTGCCAATTATCATATACCATATGTTTTTGTCCTTGTATGTAAAGCATTGTAAGATTTGTTTTTCATTAGATGCTTCTATGGATTAAGAAGCAATAATTATAATGGGCTAAAGGAGATAACATTAAGTGGATCATGTCACGTGATTTTCTTAATTTGGAATATGGCAGGGCAGAACTGGGGTCAAGCTGATAATTTAAAATATGATTGCTGTTTCATATGTGTGGATGCATCTCTCCCAGCACTGGATCAATATGTCGATCAAAGAGTTCACCACATGGTTTGTGCTGGTCTACTTGACGAAGTTCATGACATCTACAAGTTAAATGCTGATTACACACGAGGACTAAGGCAGGCAATTGGTGTTAGGGAATTTGAGGATTTTCTAAGATACTGGAACTCTGAATGTCAAGAGTCTTGTGCATGTACTGAGCTGTTCAAAGAAAATGTGTGCCAAATCATGTATTCCACTGGTGTGGACCAACTAAAGCTCATGTTGGAAGAAGCTATTGAGAAAATGAAATTAAACATCAGAAGACTTGTTCGTCGTCAAGTAAGAAATCTCTTACATAATGTGCACCTTTCTGGTGTTGTTGAGGATTTCTTATTAAACGTCACAAAAATAGCAGAGATCTTCAACATATAGTTATGAAAAAAGTACATAATTTTTAGTGGTTGCATACTATCTTAAAAATCTTTTGTTGCAATTCAGGTGCATTTGTTTCATTATCATAAACTTTTTGTATTCTCAAATAAATTGTTCTAATTTATTATATTCCAAGCCTTACTGCTATTTCATTTGCTCTTCAACAGAGGAGAAGGCTTAGTAGACTCCAAATGCATTTTGGATGGAACATACATTTTGTAGATGTCACTAGTTGCCTACAATGTACGTATTCCATCTATCTTATGCAGATTGACCCAATAAATACCTATGGCTTAGAGTAATTTAACTTCTTGCATTAGTTTAAACTGAGGTGACCTGTTTCGATAGGTGATTCGGACAACTTATGGACTACTAATGTGGTGGAACCATCAGTGAATATCATCAAATCTTTCCTTGATGAAACTGCCACATCTAAACCGACCAGGGAAGGTTGCGAAGGGATAAAACTAGCTCAGAAGGACCTTTGGACACTACACGTTTGTCAGGTTAGCTATATAACAACACTGCCTCCTTTCTTCCGGACTCTGAATGCCACAATATACTTCGGTAGAAGATAGTAGATTCTCTGCATATGCTACCATAACAGAACTATCGTGCATCCAATTTGTTGCTAGGCATGTGGAAATAAGGAGCTTAGAGGTGCACACGAGTGGGAACAACATAAACAGGGGCGTAGCCATCGTAAACGTGTATCAAAGCTGAAAAAGGCTGGGATACTTTCAGATTTGTCTGAGAAGAATAGTTTGGGTTAATTTTGACCTCTAATTTGTCGAACCAATGATTCTGTAATCTATAGTTATTCACAAGCAGTAACACTATCTGCATAATGGAGACAAAGCCATTTTTCTCCACAGGTCTGATAAAATTTTGTTTAGTTCATTTTGCGTTGCTTTCCGAGTGAACTTTGTCTTGCTGCTTTTTATGTGTCTCTTCGATTTTAGAAATACTAAGTTCTGAAGAATGCTTGTAACTTTCTAACGCTGTTGTAAATTAATTATCTATACGAAAATTTTTTGTTTTTCTATACCCAATTAACGATACAACACCTGCCATATTAACAGACATCTGAAGGGAAGTTCCCTGAAGAATCCTCATGTTCTACGATATTTATACAAAGACAAACGAAGTCCTCGTCAAGAGCGTGCCCTGAAGTTGTATTTGTCCGTAAAAAATGCGGGCTGTAGCAAAAATAACAAATGCAAGGCAGGATGGAAGAGAGGGCAGTGGTCCATGCTCTTGTACGAAAAACTGTTAAGTAAGAATTGGCAAAAGCAGTCTGACAAGATGTTATAATTGAGTCATAAATGAGAATAAGAGCGAGAAAGTATGACTGGGCTTTGTCGCCTAATTCACGTCTAAACTGTTCAAACAGTAAACAGGGACAAATTTGGGCCACTTGTTCAAATAAAGGAGCGGTGTTCGAGTGTAGGATCAAGACATGGTAAAATCAAGCATTGGCTGTAATGAATGTTAGAGCCGCGTCTGCACATTTCTTGTGGAGCTCCATGCATAGACGAAGTGTGTTGGCAGGGTGACAGTTTAACCACAAACTCTAATTCAATTTGTAGGTCAAAGAGTCTAACTGAACTGATGAATGGGGCGTGTCTCGGTTTATTCGAACAGGCACCTCGTGTATTTATATTGAGCATTGGAGGTTATGATATTTGTCATAATTTTATATTAAAAAATATAAATTTTTATTAAATATTAAGATTATGGCATTTGATATAGTTTTATTACAAAATGTAGCATCTATAGGACCGTGTGTATGGGGCTCGTGGTTTCCACACCAATTCTCTATATAAGAGGTTTGGACTCAAACCCTATCAGTGCCATTGATGAATGAGTTGTTATAAAAAATTAAGAATCAAATTGATGAGTGTTATCTATGAATACCACATGAGAACACCGCGTCGGAAGAAGAGTTTGATGATTGTTATCTATGACTACCACATGAGACACCACACAAAAAGAAGAGTTTGTGTACATGATAAGCAAGCATATTCATATTTTGTTATCTAAATTATATTAGCACGTTTGTACACGACTTAATTGATTATTATTAGTTTCTAAGCAAACTGGACTTTTAATGAGTGATGATAAGTTAAATAAATTTGTTTGGTGAGTTAAACAAATTTGACTGGCTAAAAGTCTCTAAAATAAATGAAATTCATGGAAATATTGAAGTCTAATGCAAATATGATGAGTAGAGATTTGATTGCTTCAAACATTTATTGGATATGTATTAAGAATCATATTTATTTCCAGACTTCAACTATATTGTTTTGAGTGATGTCACAATATTATCTAGATACTCAAGATTAGTCAACTTTGTAGGACTTAATGGCTATCTATAAGAGTTTGGATAGATTGGAGAACTTTTACTCGATAACTATAAATAGCACAGTAGTCTAGATGCGGAGAGCAACTTGGTGAAAACTCCACACACTAGCCGTGAGAGTGCTAGTATTCTTGAATATTACTCTTATTCTTGTGAGTTTTGAAGTCAGTTAGTAAACAACTTTGTTGTAACACAAATTAGTTGAGTGTGTTTGAGTTAAGCCTGAGGACAACTAGATTAAAAACAAAATTAGAGTATCTTGATGCAATCAACTGATCAACTACCTTATGGAAAGGTGTTAGGTTTATGTGGGAGGTGTGAGTGTTGTTCACTATATATTTCACTATTTTTTGATTGTGATAATGAAGTTATTTTGGTTTGGTGCTTGCAGACGTAAGTGTAGATCTCCGAACTGCAATAACAAACATTAGGGTTCCATTTAAATTTTTATTGTTGGTGCTGTGTAGTTGTGTTTGTATGATTGTTTCTATAGGAACACTTAAATCAAGTTGTATTGTCACAACATTACAAACAACAACATCGTTGCAATTTTTCAGGTGGTGTTTTAGCTAAGTTGCCGAATGAGCTTGGTTCAAAATGGGTGTGATTCTAGTGTGTTTTAAAGATCTGCAGACATGAGTGCTAAAGTAAGAGCTTCCGTAACTTGCCTTTGTTCCTTGATGGTTCCAGTTCCAACTATCCATATTGGACGGCACAGATGCATGCATTCATTATATCATTAGATGAAGAAGTTTGAAA
This sequence comes from Avicennia marina, assembly GCA_019155195.1. Taxonomy (NCBI): domain Eukaryota; kingdom Viridiplantae; phylum Streptophyta; class Magnoliopsida; order Lamiales; family Acanthaceae; genus Avicennia; species Avicennia marina. The sequence continues at coordinate 1,397,344 of CM032764.1, forward strand.
TGTAATTAAAATTGGATGGAAGCTACTAATAGAAATGAATACCGAAGGTGTGGAAGTCAAAAAAGATGTAAAAGCTTTAGGTAATTCTAAAGCAATTAACACATTTTCACAAATGTTGATGAAAAATAATTCAAGTTGATCTCCACATGTAAGTCTACGAAAGAAACTTGGGAAATTCTATAGAATACTTATAAGGGAACCAATGTAACCAAAAATTCCAAGTTGCAAATACTAACATCTGAGTTTGAGAACCTCAGAATGGGAGAAAATAACACTATTACAGATTTAATGGCAAGCATTAGCTTTCTAACTAAGTAAGAAATATTCAAATGTAAAACTAGTAAGAAAAACTCTACAACCTTTGCTTAAAATTTTTTTGCCTAAAGTGGCTGCAATTAAGGAGGCAAGAGATGTAGACAACATGCATCTGAATGAACCCATGGAGTCTTTACAAACATATGAAATGAACATGAATTTTGCCAAAAAGGACAAAAAAAGGATAGTTTTTCAGTGTGAAGATTCAAGTGATTCTAATAGTAATTGTTTTGACATTGATGCCGACACTATATACTTGGCCAAGAAGCTGAAGAGATTCCTACATAAGAAAAGGTTTAACAAGCCAAATAAATCTAGAACTTTATCCAAGAGGAATATAACACAAAGAACTTCAAGAAAAAGGAGAAAGTTGATGATCAAAAGAAATGACTGTAATGTTATGAGTGTGGAGGCTATGGCACATTCAAGTTGTTTGTACCAACAAATAAGGAAAATCGATGAACACTACCTAAAGCGAGGAAGGATCCGAGGAGGAAGATAATAAAACAAGCAACCATATAACTTATTAACTTTATTAGTATAAAAGCCTAAAATTAGGCTACAATGTTGCAACACCAGTTGCAACATTTGAAGTATAGTGAGAATACAACAACAATGATTCTAAAATGAAATTCTTAATACTTACCAAATGATGATCTCAAGAAGTAGGTATGCAGATTGAATAATAAAGTTCAAAATCTAACTGAAAAAAATCATAAATTAAATGTTGAAAATAAGATACTTGAAGGTTTTTTGTTGTGAGGTTAATAAAAAGGTTGATAAGGCTAAACATGCTCTAACAAAACTAAATTTTAGAAAAGCTAAATTAGATGATGTCTTAACTATGGGAAAAAGTGTAAAAGATCGAACATGTTTAGGCTTTATGGAAAAGGAAAAATCCAGCACACAACAATCAAAGAAAAACAAGTTTGTGAAAGACACTACACCACAAAAACATGATCTAGTACCTACTAGGAAGAATTCTAGGAAAAAAAGAAAAAGGAGATCAAATGCATTTTGTTCTTATTGTAAGAAAATAGGACATCTGGTTGGGAGGTGTTTTGTATTGCTTGGTCACATGTTGTGAGACAGTAATGTTGTACCTAATATTAGCAATATTAAAGGTAGAAAAGGTGACATAAAGAAGGTTTGGGCAAAAAAGTTTGAACTTAAGTGCCTCGTTACTTATACTTCTTTACGTGTGGTTCCTTGATAGTGGATGTTTAAAATATATGACAAGTGATCAAAAGAATTTTACTGACTCAAGACCTTTACAGGAAGACGTGTGACTTTTGGAGATGGACAAATGTGTCATGTAGTTGGTAAAGGGACACTTTTAGTGGATGGAATGCTTAAATTACGAGGAGTACTGCATGTGGATAGTTTGAAAGTTAACTTATTGAGTATAAGCCAGCAATGTAATCAAAATCTATTTGTAAAATTTACCAAAAGATAAATGCCATGTGTATAATGAGCAAAATAAATGCATTTTTATTAACAACATATCTAATGAGAACTGTTACACTTTTGATAGTATGTTATGCTTGAAGATAACTAATGATGATGGCCTAAAATGGCATTATAAACTTAGCCGTATGAACCACTATAATTTGATAAGATTGTATAAACTAGGAGTTGTTAGAGAATTACCAAAGCTGCCTAAAGTATCAACCTAAATATGTCAACCATGTCAACCATGTCAAGTTGGTAAACAAAGAAAGCAATCTCATGAAAAGATGCAACATTTGAGCACCTCAAGAGTATTAGACTTGCTATACATGGATTTGATGGAACTAGAGAATGTTGCAAGTATTGGTGGAAAAAAGGTATATTCTTGTTTGCATAGATGATTATTCTTGTTTTACTTAGGTTAACTTTTTGAAAAAAAAAAAAATCAGATACTTTCTAAGTATTTGTGAAGTTATGCAATTAGCAAGCAATAGAAATAGGCAAAACAGCAAGCAAAATTATCAAAATCATTAGTGATCATGGAAAGGAGTTCGAGAACCACCAATTTGTTCAATATTGTTGTCAATATGGGATACAACATGAGTTCTCTTCTCTGAAGACCCCACGGCAAAATGGAGTTGTCAAATGTTAGAATAGAACCTTGCAAGAGATGGCCAGAGTTTATGTTGGTTGCAAAGGAAATCAACTTTAAATGGTGGGCTGAAGTTATGAGTAGGTTATACTTGACATTTACCTTAATGAAGGCACTCTATGAAATTTGGAAAGGAAAAAAGCCCACTGTTGTATACTTTCACATATTTGGTAACAAATGCAATATCTTGAGAGACTGAGAAAAGCTTGAAAAATTCACAAGTAAATGTGATGAAGGATTTTTTTTCTTTTTCTTGATTATTCCATTAACAATAAAGCTTATAAGGTATGCAACAATAAAATAATGTTGGTGATGAAGACAATCAATAATGTGATTGATGATGACGAACCAGTTCAAAAGCTTCCCGAAGTACAAAAATTGTGGAAGATGAAGATCTACCACCACCCAAGAATGTTAGCACTTCCGCAAACGAACAAACTTAAAACTTACAAGACATTGTAGCAAAATCAGTACCAACATCAATGGCTAAAAATGGTGATTCAAAAACTATTCCTAGATCGTCCTCCAAAATTCATAAAAACCATCCAACCAAGGCCATAATTGGTGATGTATATGATGAAAAAAGGACTCGGACAAGCCTAAGGTAAATTATTGATATCTTGTTGGATATTCATACTTTGTATCAAATGTGGAACCTAAAATGTTGAAACATTAAAAGATGAATTTTGGGTAATAGCCATGAAAGATGAATTAAATTAATTTGAGAGGAATGATATGTGAACTCTTGCTGAAAGACCTAAAAATATTAATGTAATTAGTACAAAATGGTTCTTTAAAAACAAGACTAATGAAGATGGTGTTATAACTAGAAATAAGGCTAGAGTAGTGGCTCAAGGCTACATACAAGTGAAAAGAAAAGATTTTGATAAAACTTTTACCTCTGTAGCTAGACTTGAGGCCATTAGATTACTTCTAAACATGACTTATTCTTTGAAATTCAAATTGTTGCATGTGGATGTGAAGAGTGCCTTTTTAAATGGCTTCTAAGATGAGGAAGTTTATATTGAGCAATCAAAAGGATTTATTAACACACATCATCTTAATTATATATATAAATTGAGGAATGCTTTGTATGGCATCTCGTGCTTGGTATGGAAGGTTGACAAATTTTCTATTGAAAAATGGCTAAAAAAAGATCGAAAGCAGATAAAACACTCTTTGTGAAGAATTGGAACAAAAATATCATAATCCTACAAGTCTATGTTGATGATATCCCCTTTAGATCTACATCACAAAATTTGTTGGATGCCTTTGTAAAAAGTATGCAACAAGAATTTTAAATGAGTATGGTTGGTGAATTAACATACGTTGTAGGGCTACAAGTTAAGAAAATGAAGGAAGGTACGTCGATACCCCAATCTAAATATGCTAGAAATTTGGTTAAGAAATTTGGCCTTGAAAGAGGTAGACATGTTGCAACACCCTTAGCAATATCAGTGAAATTTCTTAGGGATGATAAAGGAAAATTAGTTTATGAAAGGTTATATAGAAGTATGATTGAAAGCTTGTTGTATCTAATTGCAAGCAAACTTAATTTGTGCTTTAGTGAAAGTATTTGTGCAAGATATCAAGCATGTCCAAAGGAAACATATGATAGCCATTAAAAGAATCACAAAGTATGTAAGCTCAACCATTGGCCTTAGTATGTGGTATTCAAAAGATTTAAAGGTGAGTTTGATTGGATACGTTGATATTGATTGGATTAGAAATAGTGATGATCATAAGAGCACTATTAGTGGGTGTTTCTTAGTTGCAAACAACCTTGTCTCTTGGTATAGTAAAAAGCAAAATTGCATTTCACTTTCCACAACTGAAGTTGAATATACAGTTACTGATATTTGTTGTGCTCAATTATTATGGATGTAACAAATGCTGAATGACTATGGAGTGAATGTTGATGGGATGACAGTCTTGTGTGATAAAAAAAGTGCCATTAACATCACAAAAAATCTTATACAACATTTAAGAACAAATCATATAGACATAAGGCATTATTTCATACTTGAGCTTGTTGAAAACAAGACCATTATTGTGAACTATGTTGCAATACAACATCAAGTTGCAGACATATTCACAAAGGTATTGGATGCTTCTAGGTTTGATTCTTTGATAAAATCACTATCTTATTCCTAGTATGATTTGCTTGAGAGATTAAAGTGTTTAGAGGACTTCATATTCAATTTTTGCCATATTTGAAGTCTTTCATGAGTTATGGGCTTAATTGAAAAAATTATCAGTTTCAAATTGGCGATTATCATCATTAACTGCTATTATGTAGTTAAGGGAGAGTTGATTATCTAAATTTAAGGATCAGACGACTCATCCCTCTCTAAATCAATTCTCTCTCTTCGACTCTTACCTAAATCGAAATCCTTGTGTTGCTCTTATCTTCCCAACAATAAATAATGGCAAAAGAAGGTACAAGTAGCTTTAAATCATTAGAGAATTCTCAATTAAAAGTTGATTCACCTTTCGCTCATCAAGAATCATTAACTAATAGAACCCCTTTCACTGGTAAATCTATCTCAAACTCCACTTGAAGAAGATTTGGTGATGAATTTGGTTGCCTTAAGGGATCATCATTAACTGCTATGATGTAGTTAAGGGAGAGTTAAGCCCACGAAGAAGAAAACTGGAAAGAAGGCTACAGAATTAAGAGCCTTTGCAAAATCCCCAACAAAGACCACCAAGAAACCTTTAAAATCTAAAGTTACTATTCCAACCACATTCAAAACAAAACAAGGGACATCGAAGGGTCCTGATGATCTGCCGTTGAAAGACATATTGAGGGCCAAAAGAATGGTTGGAGAAGGTTCATCTCACCCTCAAGAACATGCAAAATCAAAGAGAATTAGAGTGGATAAAGCAAAAGGGGAGACGGATGAAACTGTAGGAAAGAACTCAAAAGAAAAAAAAAAGGCAAAAAGTTTCAGAAGGTAGTGGTGCTTCCAAGAACTTAAGAATTCTACTAAGGAAAAATTAGCACAAAAGTCTTCTGAGAAAGTGCTTGCAAAAAAGCCCTTCAAAGATAGAAAAATTGGTTAAAGAACTCTCAACAGAGCTTGCAAGTACCAGAAAAAGTAAAGAAAAGGTCACTGAAGGAGCCCTTGAATCACCACCAGCAAGAATTAGGAAAGAGAAGGAAAAGGTGTCAGATGGCACACCCTCTTTTGTTAAGATTTCAAATTTAGTTAAACTTGCCTAATCACTAGGGTTATTCTTCTACTTCAACAGAGCCCACAAACACTATGAGTATGTTTCTTCTTTTGATTTCATTCTTAAAGGGTTTGTTGATGAAGTTTAGTTTACAAAGGTAGAATTCATAATGTTTTTGAAATATTGTGTACTACTTGAGCTGGTTAAAGCATATGATCATTACATTGCACCCATGATTTATAAATTCTATACTAATATGTCCATTAGAACTAATGACTCTGATTGTGCTTGGTATCATCAAGTTTATGTTAGATGACAGTTCATAAGATTCACACTAAATGTGATTAATTTTGACTTGGGACAACCTGAGACTATTTTGAATGTTTCTTATGGGTCTAATCATTACCCTATCTATAATAAGATTGCTAAGGTGTTGTTTGGCGGAAGGCCAAATAAGTGGCTTGATTCAACTTTTTTGAAATCATCACTTCTTACTTTGAAGTGTGCTTTGTTGTACAAGGTTGGAATAAGTAATTAGTTACTTACTGCTAACATGACATTAGTTGTAAGAGAAATGGCAACCTTGTTGTATGCTTTGGTAAATGAAGAGTGGGTTAATTTAGGATATCTCATTTATCACACCATCACTTATTTTTTTGGGAGGAAAAATGACATGTCTTACCTCCCCTATCTTGGATTAATCACCAAGATTTACACAAACAAGAAAAATAAGCTGAGGATGGCTAAAGGAGATCACACTTAGAGTTTAAATGTGATGTTGTGAAGACCTAAACTTGGCAGACTGGGTAAGGTTGATGATTTGTTTGCTTATGCATCAATTAGTTCAGCTCTAGCAATTCTACCCACTCCTTCACGACAACAACTATTGGATGTAGCTCAGTGTCTTTTGGCAGTGCAAAGGGTGCTATGAAGTCAAGTTAACAACCTGTAAGCAGAAATCTAAAATATAGACTTAAATGTTGCAATCTTACGTGCAACATTCGCCACTCTTGGAGTGAGGTTACCAGAGGATGCACTTGTTACATATATTGATTTTGCACTAGAAGTTTTTGCACCTTTTGCAAATGTCCCTAGTCTAAGCACTCAACCTCACTTAGGTATGGTAGCTGATGCTAAACAGGTCCCCTTAGTATTTGAACAAGTCCACGAGGATGTTGAGGAGAATGTGGGGGCTACTTATGAAGATGATCGAAAAGCTTTATTGTTTGATGCTCTAAACTAAAGGTAGGGTAGGCTGCAAGTTCTAGTAGTGATTCCAGCACTAATTTCTTTCCTTTCCAAAGTAGTAATGATGATTCAAGTGCTTCTCAGCTTTCAATGGTTGACCCTTCATCTAACTAGTACAAGTGCAATGCCCATTTACCTTTCTTTTGACAAATATGTGACACAAAAAGGGAGTTACACATAAAAATGCAACAAGAATGGTTGAAGCAACAACAATTAAGGAGACGTTTAATTCTAAAGATTGATATATTTTTTTAGTTCTATTTCTTTCTTCTACTGTAATGTTGTGATTATTGTTGGAAACAATGACCGTGGATCTCTAGACTTCTTTGTATTGGTCAGTGTTGTTTTAATGGTGAACTAATCTACTGTATTGGTATCGAACTCGCATTGGTTGGAATTTTGCTTATCAAAATTTTTGGGTGCCAATTGTGTGTTGTGCCACAAAGTATGCCAAAGGAGGAGATTATTATCAAAATTATATTAGTGCATTTGTACGAAACTTAATCCATTATCATTGATTTCCAAATAAAGTTGGATTTTTAATGGGTGATGATAAGTTAAATGGATTAGTTTGGTGAGTTAAATAGATTTGGTTGGCTAAAAGTCTCTAGAATAGATGAAATTAGTAGAAAGATTGAATCGATGAGTAGAGATTTGATTGATTCAAATACTTACTGGATATGCATTAAGAATCATGTTTATCTCTAGACTTCAATTATATTATTCAAGGTGGTGTTAAAATATTTTTTGGATACTCAAGACCAGTCGGCTTTGTAGGAGTCAATGGCTGTCCACAAGAGTTTGAATAGACTGGAGAACTTCCACCTAACAATTCTAAATAGCACACTAGTTCAGACTAGAAGAGCAACCTAGTGAAGACTCCAAACACTGGCCGTGAGAGTGTTAACTTCCTTGAATATTACTCCTATTCTTGTGAGTCTCGGAGTGAGTGAACAACATTATTCTAACACAAACTAGTCAACTATGGATGAGTTAATTCTAAGGGTAATTAGATTAAATACAAAATTAAGGTGATTTGGTGCAATCAACTGATCAGTTACCTTAGGGAAAGGTTCAAAGTTTGTGTGAAAAGTGTGAGTATTATTCACCTTATATTTAACTATTCTTTAGTTGTAACAGTGAAGTTATCCTCATTTAATGCTTAGAAAAGTAGGAGTAAATCTTTGAGTTATATTAACAAACAATGGTGTTTTATTTATTATTTTTATTATTAGTGTGTCTATGTGGTTTTGTTTGTGTGATTGTTTTTGCAAGACTACTTAAATCAAGCGGTATTAGTGCACCATTACTAACAACATCACGCCTCAAATTTTCATATTTCAACCTGAAATTTTAGAACATTAGTTTTGTTAGTCATTATCAGTTATATATTGTTCAGTATTTTCATCTTTTTTCGAACGACTCATCCCTAATTTTATTAAATTAACAGTTTGGGTTTGGAATGTCCTACCGATTTATCGAGTTGTTTTATAACTTACAGATATACCGTAATATATTTAATCATAATTAATCACGTGAAATATAATTGGGCTACAATTTTATTTATTGGTAACCTTGACGAAAGATGCTGACAAAATAAGAGAATAGAAACATGTGCCTTCGTCCGAGAACTTCGTCAGGCTACAAATAATTCATTGATGACCTGGACAAAAAGATGCAAAAATGGATAAGAGAAAGGACACTTAGGTCTTTGTCTGGTGCCCCCATCTTCAATCAAAGAATATTTGTCATATCTTCTCACCGGCCATATCCTTCTCATTAATCACTGCAATGCAAATAATCACCCCCAAATATTAAAGAAAAAAAGAACCCATAAAAATAATAATATCCAAGTAGATTTTGAGTGTTTAACACGTAGCAGCTTGTTGCTAGCAAGTAGAAGCAGATAATAAAAAACAGTTGGTTGATTTTGGGTAAAATATCACTCTAATTGTACTATATATTTTTATTGACACAATTGATGTTTGCGCATGCAATAAATGGACTCAAGGGAATTTATTCAGGTTCACTTTGAAAATTTTGATGCATTAATCCATGATCTCTCCTAGCTAGGGCATTGAGATATTTGAAGGCCGTTCGTGTTACTTGGATCTTCTCACAAATGGGCATCACAGTGTATGGTGCAGAGTAAATCAATCCGTCGATCCAACCTAAATTTGCTTGTTCGAGCTAGATTCAACACATGGTCAACGAAAATCAAGCTTTGATGTTATTATTTTGGGGGGTTTTCAGGTTTTAGCTTCCGAAAGACTTACTGTTTAATTTGAACAGCTACTTGGAATTATTGAATCATTATAATTACTCAAACAATAAATTCGTGATTTTGAATGACTCTGAATTAATACTTTCGCAACCCTAAAACCAAATTATTTGAATCTAGAGTATAATTATTGTCAAAGTCTTTGTGAGGCATAGGAGAAACTAGTGATGAACTATAATGATCTGGTTCAACACACAAACTCTTCACATATAATTAAAACCTTGAGATGAAGGTGAAGATGCACCATATTAACAGAAATCTGCTGGAATTTCTGTAAAGAACCCCATGTTCTACGATTTTTATACAAAGACAAACGAATTCCTTGTCAATAGCCAGCCCTGGAGTTTTACTTGTCCATTAAAATGCGTGCTGTAGCAAAATTAACAAATGGAAAGCAGTGTCAAAGAAAGGGCAGCGGTCCACGCTCTTGTCCGAAAAATTGTTAGGTACAAATGCACGCCTAAACTGTTTAAACAGCGTAAACTGACAAAGTAGGCCGCACTGGTCCAAGTACAGGAGCGATGTTCGAGTGCAAGCGCAAGACATGGTAAAAACAAGCAATGGTTGTGATGAATGTTACAGCCACGTTTGCGTATTTCTAGTGGAGAGGCATACATAAAATGAAGTGTGTTGGCACTGGCAGTTTAACCACGAACTCCATTTAAGAGTCCAACTGATGAATGGGGTGTGTATGGGGCTCATGGTTTCCACCCCAATTCTCTATATAAGAGGCTTGGATTCAAACCCTATTAGTGCCATTGATGAGTGAGATGTTATAAAAAATTAAAAATCAAACTGATGAGTGTTATCTATGAATACCACATGAGAAGAACGCCACGCGGGAAGAGTTTGTGGACATGACGAGCGAGCATATTCATAACTTTGACACTATATTTCAATCTAAAATTTTAGCTTTCCAAAGATTTAGGCCATATTCACATTGAATTATTAGATTAGATAAACTATATTTTCAAGTTTAATCGCATGTTCTTTATGATTGATAAAAAATCTTGTTTAATGTCAAGTTCGATATAAAATAACTAAAATAGAGATACTTAATCCCACATATAAAATTTGATTAAATAATCCTTCAAAATAATTCCAATAGATTTTAGTCTCATTCTTAAAAGTGAACATATACTTACAGTTTAATTTAAACTACTTGGAATTATTGAATCATTATAATTACTCAAACAATAAATTTGTGATTTTGAATGACTCTGAATTAATATTTTCGCAACCCTAAAACCAAATTATTTGAATCTAGAGTATAATTATTGTCGAAGTCTTTGTGAGGCATAGGAGAAACAGTGATGGACTATAATGATCTGGTTCAACACACAAACTGACCACATTCAAGTATGAAGACCTTTGCAAAGAACTAATACCGAACATTGAACAGTGAAGAGAAGAATGCGAAAACTTATACAATCTGCATTCAGCCATTAACCCTAGAGTTTTAAAAGTCCATACACGCCGTTCTTGATTGAAATTTTCATAACATGCATCCTCCCTCAAAAAACAGACGCAATCGTTCAAATCTGTCTCCAAATTTTCGTCGGTCCCGCACAATATGATAACTAAACCATTCACAACTTGAATAAAATAAATATATACAAATGACATAATTAGAATTTCAGTCCTCCCACAAAGTCAAGTCAATGCCATCATCATCAACCTCATGGCTCCAATTGAATCCCTTCATCATGGCCAACGGAGTGAGAAGCATTCCCTCCGCCATGCTATCCAACAAAACTGGCATGTTAAACATCGCCTCCTCGTCCACGAATCCCACGGCCGCCCCTTCATGATCTCCCGTCACTTCTGCCGTCTTTCTCTGCGGCGAAGTTGCCATTAGCGACGTCTCGAAGACCTTCTCTAATTTGCACACGTTGAAATCCCTAGCAGCTTGGCTAGCCGCCCTCTGAATGTCTTCATGGGAGGACGACTGGACGCGGGGGAGGCTCCCAGCGGAGTCCGGGAAGTTGAGCGTCGCGCTGTCACCGCGCAGTGCTAGGGCTGCCACATCGTGCGCGACGGCTGCGGTCTCCGGGTTCGGAAAAGTCCCCAGCCAAAGTCTTGATTTCTTGTTGGGCTCGCGCAACTCGCAGACCCACTTGCCGCCGTTCCTCCGCCGCACGTTTCTGTACACGGGGTGGCGCGTCTCCTTGAATAACTTCCGCCCAGCCCGTTTCTTGGGCTTGGATGGATCAGTTACGGGTGTATTAGGGTTAGGCGGTGGTGTAAGGATTTGAAGAGGCGAAGAAGATGAACTTGAGGATTGGCTGTCTTCAAAATCCATCGTTACGTAGTAAATACTGTAGAATTCAATTCCCAAGAGATTGATCTTTCTCCTTTATTGAATCTTCGATGCTGCGTTAGCTTTGCACGATCATACATATATACATGAAAAGTGAAGAGGAGAAAATTGTACTTAGAGGGAGTTTTGCTGAGCTTATAATTTTTTAAAAATATCTTATAAGATATTTGAGATTTTATAAACTTTTTAAAAGTGAGTAAATTTTTTAATGAAAGAACTTATAAACTCTCGAAATAATATGTTTGTGACTTATAAACTATTTAAATTAAGTTGACTTTTCTAAACTTATTTTCAAATATTTTATAAGTTACTTCATTATATATATAAATATATATATATATATATATATATATAATATGGCATAAATATCTTTGATTACATTATATTAATAATACTTAATTTATTTTTATCATGTTATACCAAAAAATTGTAATTAACTATAATTATAAATTGAAATAAAATCCTAAAGATGTTCTATTTAAACACTTTATGAACTTAATTTAAAAATAAGATATATAAGCTCATAAATTCTAAAAACATCTTATAAGCTAAACATCATATAAGTTATTTAAAATAAGTTTAGCCATACACCTTCTTAGTGTCTTGGTATTATCAATTTATATAATAATTAATGTGCACAACATTGTGATTGATGAATTGTTAAACATGACAATAGTAAATTGATTATTAACATGTAAAAGTAATGGCCACACTAAACACTAGACAGTAGAAATAGGGTTGTTTATGTGATCATATTAGTAGGTATAATGTGAACTTAGGCACGAAAACACACGGTGTTGGAGGGATTTTTGTTCTCTTGTGAGTAAGTATGTCATTAATATAAGTAATTTATAATAATGTACACGTGAGAAGAATAGGCCTAATAGTGGGACTGGGCGATTCTTGATAGACAATAGGAAGCACAAATAATGATTTGATAATTTGAATTCAGCATGGCGTGTTTCATGACATCCAAGTAGTTGCCTGTATAGTTTTATACTATTGCAACTTTTTGGGTTTATATCTAATAATTTATTCATTAACATATGCATGCCTATGCAATGGGGTTTTGGATAAGTTTATCCTAAGTCGTCTTCAAGTTTGTAAGCTATCTTTAGAAGATACTTATAGGAAAAATCAATTAAAGCACGGGGCTTGTGAAACTTAAATTTTGAAGGTTGTACGATAGATATTTTATTGTTCATAGTAACTACTAAGTTGGAAGGTTGATTTAGAAGTAAAATAAGTTTATTTTTCATAAAATTTACAAAATATAGTTCTTAATATATTATTTGGGACTGCATGGACTATGTTTGCATCAATTTATCACTTCCCCCCTAAAAAACGTGCATCCAAAAAATAATTTCAAAACATTAAACACTTTGAAAACAATTTTTTTTTTCTGTCCTTTATATATATATATAAATATTCAAGATTCATCTATGTTTTATCTATTAACAATTAAATGATTTTCTATTCACACACACACACACACACACACAAACGTGTTTATATCTTAAAACTTGTAATTAGTTTGTATACTATAGCATTGTTCAATAATAATATAATATTATATCTATGAATACACAAAAATCAATAAGCTATATTACCAACTTATCATTTTTACAATATTCATTATTATTCACACTAAAAGTATACGCCATTTTTCGCAGCTCAAAAATTAACCAAATAAAGAATAGCCTCTTCAATGGAAATTGTACATCCACTCTACTTCTTATAAAATTAGAATTCATAACTACCCCATAGAATCAATTAAACATGCATATTTTATGATTTAGAATTTTTTATACATCAATTTAGTATTAAAAATATTTAGTAGAACACTGAAATAGAATTTTCTTATGACTTCAGTATGCTGCACACTCAATTACTAAAATGCTATTAATTGTATAACCTCCAGTTTTTGACAATAATAAAACAAATTATATTTTTCAACTCCCATCTAAAGCTTTTATTAGGAGCAAAAGAATCTTTTGTTCGTAGACTTGAAAAGACAAACGAAACTTGCAGAACGAGGAATTGGGCTAAGTTCATCTGACAGATATGAGCCCAAAAATGCGGCCTGGCCTATTAACGAGTTAAGCTTATAAATCATTCCCTTGGAGCTCACAGGGAATCCTGATGTACAGGCCCATATTAGTTCGGATATTGGTTAGGGTGCGATTCTCCGGGGACGCCAATGCTGGTTTTGATTTTTGGACATGCGTTTTCATAGGTATTTTTTTTTTGAAGAGTTATGTAAAAATAAAAAGAGAAAGAAAAAAAATTAAATAGTATAATAATTAAGTGTATGTATTTTTGGATGAAAAAATGAAACCAAACATATCCTTTCTACGCAAATGTCCCATTAACTTTTATTTGAGGAAAAAAATTTCAAGAAAATTTTAGCCTTAAATTTTTTCCCCAAGTATCTACGTTCATTTAAAAAAAAAAAAATCGCACGCTTTCATTAAAGTATATACACAAACACAAGTACTACAAATATTTTATTCTAACATGTCATATTGATAGAGACACGTAAATATAATAACTTTTCACGTTACACAACTTTCATCATTTTCATATAAAAAATCATCCTTATCCTTTTTTTTTTCACATAATTCATCCAATCACACTCAATTTTTAACTGTTCTTCTTCAAAATTTTGATTCGCATTGTTCATCTCAAAATGAAAATATGGTATTAAGTTGCCATTCATTAGTCATTACATCCTTAATATTCAGGAGGTGCCTTTTTTTTTTTTTTTTTTGTAAAAAAATAAAGATAACACTGAATAGAGAGAGAGGGAGGGGGTTGGGGGGTGTTTGTTTGTGATGGAATATATTTTTTTAAATGAGTGTTTGGATTTTCTCAGGACAAAACACATAACACTTATTTTTTAATTTTGTTATTATAAGGTTGTTTGTGATGGAATGTATTTTTTTAAATGAGTGTTTGGATTTTGGCAAGACAAAACACATAACACTTATTTTTTAATTTTGTTATTATATATATTAAATAAATTATAAAATTATGCACGTACATAAAAGGTCATATTTATTAAGTTTAAAATTATTTTCAACTTCCAATAGCATGCCCCTCCCCACCATAAAAGAAATAAATAGAAATTGAGAAAATGAAAAAAAGAATGGGTATACGGGCCGAGGGATGTATTTATCTTTTCTTCTAAAAGGTATAAATTTTACTTTTGGTTACTTTTTTTTCTTTTTTCTTTTTTTGGTTTTGCCTTCGATTTTTTAGATGAGGGTACAATAGCTTTCTAACTAGCTTCTATTAAATTAGACTAATTATCGTCAAATATGTGTGCGCGTGCGTGTCAAAAAGGAAATGACAATGCTAAAGGGAGTTGTTCCAAATTAGAAGTTGAGGTAAGCTCAATGTATGTGCAACGCATTTCGAACATAAATATCTATAAAAATACACATAGTAATTAAAATAATAAACGAAGTTTATTATAAATAAATGTAAAATTTAAGAGACAAAAACCCTTGCAAGTACATTCAACTGTGATAATAATTCGAACCAATATAGAAAGATCATTATAAATAATAAAAATAAAAAGAGTTCAAATATTTTTAATGCATACTCAAATTACAATCCATTACACCATTCACCAAGCTTTTTCACTTGATAGGATTAAAATGGTAAGAATTAGATTTATTAATATGTTTATTAATATGGATTAAAATATATAATAATTTAATGAAGTGTTTACTAAATTAGATTGTTTAAGTATCCTTCAATTTTTTTTATATAAAAAACTATATATCTTTTATTTATTAGTTACACCTCTTCACAAATCAATATTGCAATATTTACTATATAATTTCATTTGATATTTATTTAACAAAAACCAAATTATTATAAATTATATTTATTGTTTTCCACACTTATTAATATCACAAAATTTTATTTAATTTTTACAAAAAAAAAATATTAGTGATAATCATATTAAGAAACAAAAATGTCTTTAACATAAAACATCAATTGGCATACTAATTAAGATTATTTTATTATAGTGGGTTAGATTAAGTTATCCAAAATTTTGGTAATTTATCAATTGGTCCATGTTTTTATAATTGGCTTTTACCGGTCCAAGTATGTATAAATTATTAATTAATCAAACCCAATCACTCTAAGTAAATAATCCTTTCAGGATATACACAAAAAACATCTATAAATTATCAAATATTGTGGAATTCCAATCCATAACCTCCTCACATAGATTCTCTTCCATTGAAACGAGACCTCACTGTAATAGTTCTTGATCATTGCCGTCCCTTCAAAATTTTTAACAATCCCAACAATATTCATTTCTTTAAACTTTTTTCCTCCTGGTTTTAGCCAAATAGGGAAAAACAGAAAGGCAATAATATGATTTCCAATATAGCTTAAGACAAAGGAGGACAACGTGGTGCTAGCATTTGGGTGAGGACATAAAGCAACGCATTAATATGGGTTTTAGGAGAGGAAATGGCACAGCCTGAACATCCTTTTCTTTGTGGTCTCCTCACTACGTAGCTCCCACTTGAAAACTCAAATGCAGATTTTACCACAAACAAATTGCACTATTTTCAGCATTGACAAAAAGAAAATCCCCTTTTCCAATATTGTTCTTTTACTATATTAATTTTACTATTATCACGTGACAAATATTCATATTCTATAACTATTATTAGATGCAAATTTATTTTTCAATAGTTAGTAATGAATTATTATATATAGAAATGAAAAAAATTCGTACATTATTGAGATCATGAGGACTAGAGAGTTTTTTCATTTTTAGGGAATTGCTAATTGTTGTTTACCAGTTTTCAAATACTTGATAAATATTTTGGGAGCTTTGTTTTGAGAGAACATAGTGTAAAATTTGTGAATTTAGTTAAAAGTTAGTACTCATTTCAGAAAATATTTCTGACATAAAAACTATATTAAATCAAAAGAAAAAACTAGGGCTGTGCACTAGTGGTTATTATTATTAAAACCCAGAAACTATGTGCTCCAAACCCATGAAAGGTTTTTTGGGCTTCGCTCAAAATGAACTTAATTTATTTCTTTTTAAAAGGTTGGATGTTTTTGGATAGTATCAGAAAACGATGCTCACCTAACACAATACTAATGGATTCATGTCGAGCCTTTGTTAGTTCATGTCTAAAGGACGTATGTCTCAATTACAATCAAATGCGGGAAAGGAAAAATTGAGGAAAAATGAATGCACAAAAATTAATGTTTCACCAATTTTCTAATGCCTTACACACACAAGAACACACACACTAAGTAATAAATAAATGAGCTAACTATTAGTGCAAAAGAAAGCTGCAAAGGCTTACCACCAAGAAACAAGTTGCTAATTAAAGAAGATGACTCCTGGTTTGGCTGTTGCACTTAGACAAAACAACACTCATGAGACGAACATGCAAATATAACCATTTCTCAACCAATACGAGAACCCATCAATTATTTCATAATGGATACAAAAAAAATATTAAAAAAATCAATTATTCAGATCATTTCATTTGCATAACAAGATCTTATCACAACTAATAAAAGCAAAGTAATGATTGGTTCACCTTTGAATCAAAATTACCCACTT
Source organism: Avicennia marina (assembly GCA_019155195.1). NCBI lineage: Eukaryota > Viridiplantae > Streptophyta > Magnoliopsida > Lamiales > Acanthaceae > Avicennia > Avicennia marina. The sequence continues at coordinate 1,414,400 of CM032764.1, forward strand.
GATCAAAATTTCACTCTTCATGTTCCGCAAGTAATCAAAATATTCAATCCTACTTGCCAAGGGCCACCAACACAACACGACCATTTAATATTTTAATATGGACGTCTTGAATTCTTGCCCTTATAATACTCTAGAGGATTGGAGATTCAATGAGAAGTTCACACGCCATAAATAAGTCCCAAGTCTGACCAACACAGGCTTGCCCTAGAGTTGCTTGATGTGCATGATCAAATGGAATTTTTCCATGTTCAACAACCTTAACGATTCAAATTATTAACACACATAGACAAAAAATTCCAAACCCTACGTCTAACCACTTGCCCTTCTTTACTAAGGTAATAGAGACTAGTATTATAGGCTCTCACTCCACGGGAAAAAATCACGTAGCAGTGGGGGCAATAGTTTTTTTCCATACTTAAAAGCAGGGAAAGTGATGGTGGAACTTACCCCCACTCCATAATAGACATACATACATGCATACATATATATATATATATATATAAATATATATATATAAATATATATATATATATATAAATATATTGTTTTAAATATAATAAATTATAATATTATAATTAATTATATGTAACATTTTGTAATTAATTTGAAAATTAATTAATTAAATTATTAATTTGCTCATTCTATAAAAAAATAAAATAAAGAATTTTAAAAGAGCTTTTATGATGGTATGTATATTTTAATTTGATAAAATATAAATCTAATCACAAAAATTAATTTTTTTTCTTTACAATAAAAAATTGTAAAATAAAAGAAAACCAAATTCATCACAATACTCTTTCTTCAATTCTAATTTTTATTTACTTTTCTTGATTTTTGTAATATACTAATTGGATAAACATTTTAGTCCTTATTCTTAATTTATATAACTTTAAAACAACTAATAGTTTATCATTCTATTTCTTTTTCAAAGTAAATAAACTTAATACACCTTTTTTCTATTTATTATTTTTTGAATTGAATACATAGATTAAATACAAGTTATTCATTTGTTTTATACTCATTCATCTATGTGTGTGATGTGTGTGTGTGTATAAAATTGTTTGGTCCACGTTGATTCTTTTATTTTAATGTAAAATTTAATGTAAAAATCCTTTTCGTGACTATTATTTTGTAAAAAAATAAATTTTATTACATTAAACATACTAATATAACAAAGATATCATTCTTTAAAATTATTTTAAATATACTAATGTGACAAGTATGTTATATTTATTATTTTTATGAGATTAATTAATATATCACATTTTTACTTATTTGTGTAAGAGTGAATATAATTAAATTTTTTTAATATAATTTTTAAATTAATTGTTTTAATTAGCACCTAAAGGACACTCGTGAGAAAGTGGGATGAGGAATAAGGTGTGGCAGGCGTATCGGTGGTGGGAGATGGGATAGGGGTGGGAGACTTTTAACCATAGGGCAGGGATCCCATCCCCGCCTCCTCCCGTCTCTATTGGCATTCCGACTCTTTACCCAATATCAAGAATTAATACTGCACTGTCTTAGAGGAATCAGTCCTTCGAGATCTCACGGCTCATGTCGTTGAAACACATACTTGACTGAAACACATACTTGACATGTCCGAATCAAAGCATAGATAATATTTATGACTAGCAGTTGTGCAGCCCACAAAGTGCAAAGGACTATCAATAAAGGACAGAAGCATCTCAGGACATCCAAATTTCATGGGTTTCATCTGTTCTATTGTACTGAAAAGCACTAGTTGCATTAGCCACAAGTGGCTTTATTTCAGTTCAACAAAATTGAAGTGACCCATGAAATGTGGTCCACCGATAGTGCAGAAGGGAATAATAGCACACGGTCTAATAGGATCTGTCAACCCCTTTTGGTTGTCTCTTCTTTTTCTGGACGTCCAACCTCGTTAACATGAATACGTGGTACATCTTGTCCACCTCTTCCTTGTGACATTGTTTTGTTCTTGGGTTGGATTGTTTAAAACACACCCCTTTTCATTATGTGACCCTGATTAAAATAATTCACATACTGATCAAATCCCTTTCTTTGCTCTTTTGCCTTTTTCCCGGATATACTCGCTTTGGGTTCTGACCTATTTCAGGTTTATAGCAAGCTTTCTTGAAATATGTAAAAGCGTCAAAAAAGCAAAATGGCAAAGCAAATCTTCACGGGAATCTTTCAAAATCCCTAATGATAATTTTATGGGTTTCCTCTCTATTCTCCCCCCATTTTCTGATATTTACACAACTCACAAAAATACTGCAAAATTCCAATATTCAAATTCACAAACACGAAAATAACATAATCTCCAATCTATCCTTTCACATGATCAAACTTCAAATAAATAAATAAATAAATAAAAACAGAAGGAGGAGGAAATTTTCAGTTTACATTCATCTGGGTCTTTGTCAATTTTCCAATATCAAATGAACTAACCCTTCTAATCCTTTTCACAAGTAATGAACAGCCAAAAATTATTTCCACAAACAAGTATCACAAAAAATAATAATTAACCCAAAATTAAAAATAAAACCAAACCGAAAAGAAAGAATGCTAGTGAGGTAATGAAGGCTCCAACTTCACATGTTCTTACAGGCGTAGATCATTAATGTGAACCCAACTTTATCTTGATCTTTCTGCTCCAGCTTCTCTTCTAGCCACAACCTGCTGTCCGTCCCACTTCTTGTCCTGAACATAAACACAGCATATCCGGGCCCTGGATTGTGGAGCCAGTCATGAACATCCCACATTAGATCCACCAGCAAACCGTCCAAGAAAATCGTCTGATTCCCCCTGAAGTTCCACTGCAGCCTCTTCACACGAATCACCGTCTTCTTGTCGATGCAAACGGACAGCGCCGGGTACTTTAGTCCGTCTTTTTCCCCGCTGCAACGGATCACGACTTCGTGGGAATTCCCGGTTTCGCAGAATTGGGCCCTAGTTGAATAAAGGGTATTATTCCCCGAGAAATGCTCTTGACGCGAAACTAACGAGAACTTAGCCATTCGAGTGCTGGATTTCAGCTTTTTGAGGGAAGCTTCTTGGGCCGTGTCCCCGCCAAGAAACAGGCCCAGTTCTGAGTCAACTATCATGAGGATGTAATACCCGTCGACGGGTTCGGGCCCGGCTTCGTACCGGGCGGCAGAGAGATCCCAGAGGACTTCGATGTTGAAGCTGTGGAATTCGATTGACTTGCTGCCTTTCAGCTTTCTGAATAGCCTGGAATTCGTGCTGAGCTTGAAGGCGCTCGAGGGGTCCTCGCCGAAGGCTATGTTCAGGCCCTGGGAGACGCTGTTCTTGCACCATGTGAGAGTAATCAGGATCTGCTTCTTAGATGAGAGAACGGTTCTGTATATACAAACGACAGCGTTTTGGACTGAAGGGATCACGCTAGGAGAAATGCAGGAACTGCTCGATTGGCTGGAGCATGAAGTATCGGAGACCTGAACTGCGTATTCACTGAAACAAGACGCAAAATCTCTCATTGCTCCTCCCGTGTGAGAGAGATGCAGAAATTTCTGTCACAAATTAAGAAGAGGATGATCTTGTAAAGTAAATTTTGTCAGAGAGAGAAAAAATGGAGGAAAGGGGACGGAAATCCAGATTTCCCTGACAGGCCCATGTATGTAATAAACGTGATTCCTGATCTGGCGCTCGCTCTCTTTCACTCACGCCTTAAAATTTAATTTGCATCTTATGATAGAGGGGAAATTTCCAGACAGGGTTTCTTTCTTTATTTCTTGACAGTTCATCCGAGTTTGAGAGTTCCAAATATTTAAAACGGAAAGAGAAATTAATAAAGTCGTGTATTTAAGAAATAGGAAAGGTTGAGGAGGGTTAATTAATGCAGTAATGTACAGGGAATGGCAACGTCCTGCCTTATTTTATTTTTTTCCATTTTAAAAAAATTTGTATTTTCTAGGATCAATGATTGAGTAGAATAATATATATATATGTATATATAAAGATTCTCCACTGTATATGCAAACCATGAAGTTCCTTGCTGTTAATTTAACCGTTTTAGGTATACATATAGAAATGGGTTATTAATCTCCATGAAATTCTGTGTCCTCTTCTTTTTCTTTTGTTTCTTGTCGAAATTCTATATGTAATTGTCACGTGTAATATATATATATATATATATATATATATGTGTGTGTGTGTGTGTGTGTGTATATTTTATGCTAACAGCTACATAAATATATGGCTAACATGTATTGGCGTAAAAGTTGAGGTATAGGGTTAAATGTATATTCACTATTTAACTTTGTTAATATTTCTTTGATTTAGATTATGGTGGTAGGAATTAAATTGTATTTTCCATGGCACATTGAGATTAGCGCATGGAAGGTGTGTTTGGCCCCCTACCCGACAAATTAAAACCACTGCTGACCCACCAGATTAATGTGAAACAAGAGGCTTCCCTCTTTCCATTTTCAGCTGTGTTGTGCCTCTCTTCCTCCTATTTGTAGTGACAGTCATGAAAAATACAGATTAAGATCAAATAAGTTTATAGGGTAATAAAACATAAACGTGAGTAATAAAATTATAGAAATATATGTTGATTTGATTGTTAATATATATAACGATTGAAAAATTATTAGTTAGTTATAAAAGATAAAAAGAAAAATTTTGAATTTAAATTTAAATAAAATTTGTATAATAAAATGTTTGGCTTATAAAATATTTGAGTGGTTATAAATAGTGTAGAATTTGGGAACAAACATAGCCCGGTTTAATCGCTTGATTAAGATGTGTAATAAGATTATCGTGGTTTTGCTGCAACTGGAGGAAAGGGAAATTAAATTATAATTAACTCATGAGCCCATTTAATCTTTTATCAGATGTGGCCTTTTCACATCCCTTTCCAGCCCTACAGGCCATAAGGGGTGTGCCCCAGTTCCCCATTATAACATTTTTTTGTATTTAATATGGCTTAGTTAATAATTTTCACCCAAGAGAAATAAGGCTTAAGAGCGCCCCTTTCCATTCTGGCCCAAAATTATTAGTCATTTCGGTGCAATATAAAATCAGATTCTTGAGTATTTCATCCAAATTATGGCATGCATGTATAATGAAGAAGAGTCATTGACAATATCATTAATTTACGGTTCACCAGCCAAATCCGAGTAATCTTTGTCACACAATCCCCATTGTGAAGAGGAAAAAAATTGAGCAAGGTTGGAAACAAACTCATCACACCAATTAAAGCAAGAAAAAAAAGGCTTGGGGGGCGGGAGATAATATATATATTTGCAAAGAAAATTTTAAAGGATACTAATCATCTGAGGCCTGTCCAGGTGTGCAGCTATGATTATTCTCTGATACAGAACTTTTACCTTTAATGATACTTTGGCCTTTCCATATAAAGATAATGAATGGAGCGAAGCATCGAATGGGGGCATCTAATTTTTCCACACAAAGTAACAGAATTCAAAGACAGAATTATAATTGCATGTGTTAAAAGTTTGGGCATCAATGAACAGTTATTTCTTGTAGGAACATTGGACAGCCAGTGGGCAGCCCCCTATCCGTCCACATTCCTCCATTAATGTTCAACAACTAGATTCTAATGCATAAATAAGTATGGACAAAAAGATATAAACAGCTGTCCCAAATTGCAGCAAGGCTGTGTTTTCAGAGCCTTGATTAATCAGATATTTTAATGGTCAATACAACATCATAATAATTTTTCCTAAATTTGAATGAAATGGGTATACTTTGAACATGGAACAAGTCACTAATATGAGGTGCATCATAGTAAAATTAGGCATTAAGTTTTCAAGTTACGTTTCTGTGTTATATATATATATATATATATATATATAGATACACTGTAAGAAAGAGATACAAGATCTTCTAGACAAAAAACTCATTTCAAAGTCACGCTCCCCATGGAGTTGTGCAGCCTTTTACGTCAACAAGGCCTCTGAAATTGAAAGAGGAGTTTAAACGAGATTGGTACGTGGTATTGTTACACCTATCAGATCTAAAAATCAGCAAGGTTTACAGCTGATATACCAATCAGTTTTTGTAGATGATTATGCAGGAAATTATGCAGGTGGCTATGCCGATCATATGTATGAGATATTTGCTGAATATTTAAAATAGGCAGTTAAATCGACCATATGCATGAGATATTTACAAAATATTTAAAGTAGGCAGAGATAGGCATAAAGAAATATTTGATATTGCAGAATATTTGAAGATACAAAGATCAGATTAAATTTGATACAAACCTTTTGAAGAAAGATAATTTTGAAATATTTGGCGATGAGTTATCCCTTTGGGATATTTGCTTCCTCGACGAGGAAGTATGGTAAAAAGTTTTTGATAGATAGAGAAGAAAGGTTCAGGATTCCTACCTATCCTATCTATTGCAAGCTTTTTGACTATTTTGCTATTTTTGGATGAAGAGAAAAAAGAAATACAACCCATTAGAGCTTGAGAGTCCTTTCAAGACTCAAGATAGTCAAAAGGAGTTGTAATATATATATAAACAAAATAGTAACCAAATAAAGAGTCTGTGACAATGTTATCACACTTCAGGTGAATTATTGTACTTTATATGCTGATGATCAGGTTAAAAAATTTCCCTAGGTTGGCGACAAAATGATGAATTAAATCATGACTTTGGGCAGGTTACAAAATCATATTCATCTTCATCACATCACATGTCATGGTTTACTTCCATTAATTGGAAAAAAAAACGCCCTGCTCATGGCACTTGCACAATGATCTTACAAGTGCTTAAAGAATGTGTTAACATCATAATTAAGTTGTGGGACCTTAATTAATGTTCCTGTTAGCTAGCTTTATTTGTTTTTCCAAGTGATGATGGAATTCACAGAAGTCAACGGCACTCCTAAGTTTAACTAACCTTATCTTGACCTTCGCCGGTGTAAGTTAAAATCGCATGATGTAGAAACTAGAAAGTGCTATTCATTCACAAGCATTTCGCGCGTTTTTTATGTTCTTTTGACTTTAAAAGTTCCGTTTGGGGATTGAGAACAATTTTTTTCGCAGAAATAGTTATCCATGTCGTGCCAATGAATAAGATACAGTCATAATTTGAAGTGCTGTTGAAGTTCAAACAATGGGTTTCCTCCCTTTTCTTTTTGGTATAATTAGTTTTTAACATTTTTTATTCGTAAATTGTGAAAACAAAAATTCTATATGGAACGTAAAAGTGAAAATTGACAAAGTCAAGAATTAAAGGTTTGAGTTTGACATGTCATTTTCCCAATCTTGTTGACAAGGAATGATTGCGTTAAATATATTATTATATTTAAAATCACTATATAATACACTTATCCTTTCATTTATAAGTTCACCCCATTAAATAAGATTCTAATAAGTATGAAATATAAATGAAAAATTAAATCATACAATGATATTTATATTGCGATCAAAACAACCCTCCAAACCATATACATACCAAAATTCTTTGAATACATAGATCAACCTCAAAAAGGATAAGTTTAAAAGGCATTTATTGGTTTTGTCCGTAGATAAAACAAACGTGCCAACCAAATTGATAAGAACAAATTAAATAAACAGGCAAACTCCAGAGAGAGAGAGAGAGAGAGAGAGAGAGAGAGAAGAAGCAGAAGAAGAAGAAGAAGACCAAGAAATGTTGCTATTTGTCATTATATGATGATGAAAGAAACATTATGGCTGTCACGGCTGCGCGCACACACTCATTTTCCTTACACAATATGTGAAAAGAAAGAAATACCCTAATTATGTAGGATATCAAAACAAATAAAGATTCTAAATCCTCAAGCCGAGTTTGGTGCAAAGTGAACTTGATCCAAAAGAAATCTTTTGGAATGAGGCAACTATAATTTTTCTACTATAAATATTAGAATTCTAGACCAAGAAGAATATGAGTAAAGAATTCATTGAAATGGTGGTGTGAGAACAAAGAAGTTTGAATGATAAACATTTTTGTTTAGAAGTCAACTGAAGAGAGAACAACTTATAAATTATATAAATCTATTGGAGAGTGTTTGACCTAAAAGGATAGTTTAGGTTAAACACAAAATGTGAACAAGATTTTGATGCACTAAGTATTTGGTTTGTGAATATGAATGAGATTTAATCTTTTTGTCTTCACTTTTATTTGTTTAAGATAGTAAACATTTGTTTAGTAAAGTGCTTACGAATATAAGAGTAATTTCCAAATTGCATTAATAATTTTAGTGTTTAATACTTTATTTCTATTGGTGTGCGTGAGTTCTATTTGAATATTATTTGTATTAGTGTAATTCGTTGTTGTAACCTAACAATATTGACCATCCGTTTTACATAAACAATGGGATGGGTTTTAGCTTTTTGTTTTTGGTATAATTATTTTTTAACATCTCTGGTTCCTAAAATGTGAAAAAAAAAATTATATGCGTTAAATAATCTTTTATTCGAAATCAATATTTAATACACTTACCCTTTCGTTTATGCATTCACCCCCATTAAATAAGATTCTAAAATATATGAAATAAAAATGAAAAATTAAACCATACGATGATATTTATATTGTGATCATAATAACCTGCCAGACTGTATACCAAAATTCTTTGAATACATAGTTCAACCTCAACAAAGGATTAGTTTAAAAGCCATTTATTGGTCTTGTCTGTAGATAAAACTTACGCCCTAATTAAATGAATATGTAACAAGTTCTGCATATAAAACTTAGAAAAAAAAAAAAGGAAGAAGAAGAATTGAATGGAAGACCAAGAAATGTTGCTACTTGCCATTATATGATTATGAGGGAAACATTATCGCTGTCACACGTTCACACACACACACACACACACACATTTTCCTTACACAATGGATGCAAAGAAAACAAAACCCTAATTATGTAGGATATCAAAACAAACAAAGATCCTAAATGCTAAAAAAAATTAAAAAAATGCTGAAATAAAGATGGCAAGGAGAATTATATTTTGGATACATACATTACAACTCAATTGTTTGTACAACTTAGTTAACTACTTTGAAACAATAACTAAATAAATAAAATTATTTAATTTTAAATGTGATTAATAATCCATATTAAAATAGTAAAATCTATTTAAAGATCAATTTAAGTATTTTCGAGTCAAAGCAAATATTTTTAGAAAACAAATTAATTCCAGCACATAAATATTGTCCCGATTGAAGTATAGTATAGGTTACCCATTTGTGTGCATTACTTGAATAACCTAATTTTCCTTCTGTTACAATTAATTAATGTCATTTTCTTTATTATACGAAAGCTTATGGCAAAGTAAATAGTAAGTATATATCTATGCCTGCAGCCAAGTTCTCAATAACGTGAAGGCAACTATTTGAATAAAATAAAACCACACCACAGCTTAAAAAAACAATTTATTCATAGATACTAAGCAAAAATTATGTTTTATATGTTATAATAAATATTTTTGCTTCCTTTATAGTGACGATAATTAATTCAAACAACATTATTAATAAGCGTTGATAATATGCGTATGGTGATTAAACAAACATTAACATAGATCCATTAAGATATGAGCCCCTTAATTATATTGAATAACTTTTAAATAAAACCAGAAAAGTGATTAAATTAGTTAAATTATACTTGTCAATATCATTAGTTCAGATGAACATGATCATGATGTTGATCAATCTGTACTTGTGAGCAAAGAAATTGGCTGTGCAAGTGGTATGAAGACAAGAAACGAAAGACGCGCTAGCCATCGTCGTTAATGTGTCGTGTGTGTGTGAGGGCGATAAAATGAAAAAGTAGACTTTGACAAATAAGGAAATTTTATATATAACGTGCGCGCGCGCTCAGCAATCTAATTATATGAAGATAGGGTATCACGGTTGTTTTTAAATTTTAGTTTTGAAAACACATATTTAATTATTATATTTTTTAAATTTTATTTTTTTATATAATTTTAAAATAAAATTACCTAAAAACATACACCTAAATTTAAAAATAAACATAGCCATGGAAAGCAGCATTAGCCTTTGATATCAAAAAGATTTTGCAGATCACACACACACACACTAGTAGAAAGTAGCATACTTTATGAGTATGTAAACTAATTTATAATTTATAATATATAAAAATATTGTATTTTAATCATAAAGAGTATTAAAATTAAAAATATGAAGAATATTTAAAGTAAGAAAAGGCAAGAGAAAAATTGAGGGAAAGAACAAATAAAATAATAATTCAAACAAAAAGAAAAAAAGAAAAAAGAAAAAGAGAGAGAAAAATAAAAAATAAAATTAATGATATCTTGTAATTTTTCAACAAACAATCAAAACTATAATTTTAGACTTAAAGTTTAAACATATTTAAATTAGAAAAATAAAAATAAATAAATTTTAGGAGAAAAAAAATAAAATAATAAATTAAAAGAAAAGAAAAAAGGGGTAGAAAAATAAAAAATAATTCAAGATAGTTGTGTGATTTATAATGTGCAATTAAAAAGTTTTACTATAGATAAATAGTATTGAAAACTAGTAATGATATATTTGTTCTCTATACTATATTATGAAGGATTTGACCCCCTATTTTGGTTACACAAAGTAAAATTACATATATTTTTTTTATTACATAATATAAAATCACACATTTACTATTATTTTTAATTTTTTGTCCTTTTCTATTTTTTTATGATTCCTTTTTCTTTTAATTTATCTTTATTTGTATTTTTCTTTCAAACTTTTCACTTTCAATTTCTTTTCATCTTTATTTATATTCTTATTTTAAATAATATTATTTCTATTATTTAAAATAAAAACATTTTTATAATTTTACGCACACATTGTGTAAGTCTATTTTTCTAGTTATCTTTAAGTGTGTAAAGTGTGTAAGGGTGACGGTGTAAACATATATATTAAGAGTAATGTTGTATATTCATGATGTAAAACCTAATTGAATCTAAACTCTTAATAATATAGTATAAATATATAAATATGTGTGTGTGGAAAGCAGATTTAATTTTAAACTTCTGATGTTTTCTGAAAATAGGGAAAGGATATTTATTAAAATGGGATGAGTAATAACTGTTCTTTGCTTCTTAAAATGTATCCAAATCCTGGTTTTAAGATGTAAATGACAGATTTGAAGTGGCATTGAGGGGATTATTATATTTTGGAGAATTAGAATGTGCCAGAGTTTTATTTTGAAAGTGATTAATGTGTCATTACTAAATAGATTTGGGTTGATTTACGTCTTTTAGCATTAAAATATATGGCGTGCATGTTTTCTGTTAATGTGTATGAATTGTATAAAAATAATAAATATGTGTTTAGCTTCTTATTATATAATAAATTGGATGGTATAATATTTATGTATGAGTAGTGATTAGTTTTCTGGTAAAAAAATGTGAGTGTATATATAATTAATAATTTAATCTTAAATAGATGTAACAATTATATTTGCATATTTACTTGATATATATAAAAGAGAAGAATAATTATTTTTAAAATAACGTATTTATTTATTTGTTGCATGTGTTTTGGAGGGGATTAACCCTAGAAACTCAAACCAGACAGTCCTAGACTTAACTTTAAACGTAAATGAAGCTCAATAAATTAGTGTTAATTGCTAGCCCACAGCTTCTTGATCTCTCTCGAACCGATAAGAAAACTAATTCAATTAATTAATCTTAATTAAACTAAATCAATTAATTATTCCTTCATTTTTGTTTCTTTGTGAATTAAGCAAAAGAAGAACAAACTGAAAGGACAAGTCATCTACCACAACACGGGCAATCTTCCGACTGTTGCTCCCCTAATCTTTATTTAAGAAGTGGTGAAACTGAGATTATGAAGCATAAAAGAATCTTTTTTTAAGTCAGAAGGCATATTTTATTAGTGATCAATTAATGTTGTTTATGATCGACAGCCTTGATGCTTCTGGAAAAGTTGTCGACATTTAATTTTCTAGGTCTTGGATTTCGTGGTTTTCAATAATTTAATAACAATCTCATGTTCAGTTAATAATCTTATGTCAATACAAACAATAGTAATTATTATAATTGTTATTAACAGAAAGCCATTTGCAAATTCCATGTTCATTTTGCTGTCGGCCCAAGTCATTTCTAGGGACAGGGGAGACAATTAAGTCGGGTTTAAAGGATTGGATTAGAATACGGATGTTCAAAACAAGTTGTCAAGACAAATTTAATTTGTTTAGTTTTTGTGTTAATTTGGTACAATCTAACTCTGATCCAAACCCATGAATGTAGCCAACATAAAGGCATTAATTTCATGCGAACTTTGGATTATGTTTAAAGTTGTAATTTAAGAGTAACAATCAAGTTGGATCAAACTTTTTCCATCTTTTTTTTTTTATTTTAATTAGATTTAGTCCAATTCGACTTAAACCCATGAAAATTCAATCTAATTTATTAAGTGTTAAGTTCACGCACTATTTTCGAATGGTCTCGAAAATTGCCACCTCACATGTCAAAAACACGCCATTTTATGAATTTCTTCATCCTCGTCTCAGCAATTTTGTCTACTTGCTTAATTTTCTCAAATTATTATTTTATGCCTGTCTTATTTTAGATATTACGTAACTCTCATATTGCCAACAATAGGCCTAGTTATTATTATTATTTTTTTAAGTCGTCTTCTTCTTCTCTCGGCAGGCATTTGCTTACGCTAATAAATATGTAAGCGCTTAGATCAAATGGCTACTTTCAGAAGTAATGTTGTGCGTGTGTTTGTGTTGACTTGATTTATTTTTGTTGAAAATGAGTAAAATAAAATATTAAACCCAAATAAAAAATTGAAATTGGGCTGTGATTGTTTTATAAGAAGGGGTTTTGCAATGGGTTGGAAAATGACTTTACAAACTGTCTATGCAGTCTAATTGGCTTTTTCCACTTCTACGTCTTGAGCATCTCATTATGCAAATACATACATGCATACGTCTTGATATGTATTTTCAAGGGTTTTCACACTCGATGAAAATTCCTCACATGTTTTTTTTAACATCTTCCTCCCATTGTAATAAGTTCACATGACACAAAATGACCTCAATTCATTTTCCTGCTCTGCTTACTCGCCTCATTGCTTGCTGTCTGTCAATCTTCCACCATTGGCTTGCACCAATATTTATACAGAAGTTTTGGCTGTTGGCTTTTGTGTTGACTTGATGATTGGGGCGCCCAGTGGATTGCCAACCTAAAATTATAAAATATTAGTAAATTTTACGCTTTGTGTAGGTTTATTTGTAAAGAATAAAACGACTGTATTTTAATTATATAAACGAAATTATTTAATATTAAAAAGTATAAAGAATAGTCAAAATAATAAAATAAGAAATATCAAGAGAATTTAAAAAAAAAAAAAAAGAAAGAAAGAAGAGAGTTTGAGAAAAACACATAAAGAAATTTAAAAGGAAAAATAATGAATAAAAAACAAAAATAATAAATTAATATGATTTTAAACTGTATAAAAGTATTTTACATAAAAAATGATGGAAGATTGAAAGAACTTGAAAAATAATAAAATTTGAGAGAATATATAAATATAAATTGTAAGATGAATGAAAATAGAGAAAAAAAAACGATAAAAAGAATAAAAATATTTAATATAAGAATAATTTTGTAAATTCACTTTGTACAACAAAAAATTTCTATTAAAATAATAATATAATATAGATTATTTGGCAGATGATTACTCCTTGAAGGACCTTAATTTTGCTTCTGATGATGCCTTCAAAGCCTATAATAAAACGACTGACATTAGTTCATATCGCCCACTCTAAAGGGGCTGTAAGAATCTGAATCTTTTGGCATTATTGAGGGTAAAGAGGTGTAGAGCTACGGTGGTGGACACATGCTTGGAGTGTTGTGAGTTGAATTCGATAATTATTTGGATTGTACTCAACTTTAATTTTATGAAATTTAAACAGTTTTGAGTCTAGTAATAAAATTAAGTTTAAGGAAATTGATATAAGACTTAAATTTGAGTTTGATTAGATTAAAAAATAATACCAAATTTTATTAAATTCGAGTTAAGTAACTCGATGTATTTCTATATTTTTTGGTGCAGATATCAAACGGACAGTGATACTTTTTGGGTAGTTGTAGTTAAGAAAAGGTGGGCCCAATGTGCCAGTTGACCAATACTGGACTGGGTCCAGCCCAGAATATTTTCGGCCGAATCACAACTATTCTGGTATGTCTCTTCGTCTGGTCCGAAACAGAATTTGAGTTGAATGGTCAAAATGAGTCTTGTCAGGTAAATTAATAATTTAAGGCCGCGAGCCCTACTTCCAATTACGGGTGTACATAAACTCTCGGACCCAATCAATCCAATCAGACCGTTGAGTAAATCGGTGCTTTTAATATTTTAATAATTAATAATAGTTTTCAAATATTAAAATCCACTACATTTAGGTCGAGTAGTGGGTTTAATAATTACGAACCCAACTACTTATATTAATTTAATAATATATATTTGTACATTTTATGTTTATATTTCTTTTGGTTTAAATTATAACTATACCTTTTTATTTTTTAATTATAATTCATATATTTAGATGAAATTAGTAGTATATTTAACAAATTTGTTGGTTAATTCCGCATGCACTTGTTATTGTATGTAAGTTGATTTTTAATTTTTTAGTCTTAACTATTTGATGTTTTATGTTCATAATACTTTAATATAGTCACTTTTTTTAAATAATTTTAATATAATGCGTTTAGATTTTGTTCTAATAATTTGATTTATGTATAAATATTTTAAAGAATCAAGTAATTTTAGAATTTTTCATTGTTAATGTAAACGTTTGATTGAATTTTTGAAATATTTTAAAGTTTATACATGAAATTGATTATAAAAGAGATATAAAATTAAATACAAGGTAGATAAAAATAAGTCGTAATTTTGTTTAATTGATAAGAATTTTACTTTTATATAATATACTAATCATAAAAAATTATTATGTTTTATACAATAAAAATACATCCACTTTACTTTTCAAACAATAGAAGGGGCATATGCCGCCAATGAGAAAGCGGCAGGACTCTAATGGTGGCAAGAATTTGGGCGGTGAATAGGCAGCCAGTGGTAGGGGAGGGTAGTTAGAGGGTGGTGAGGAATGAGGTGGCTGCCGTGCTTGATGTGTTGCCTCAATCAATAATGGACGATGATGGTTTTGTGGCCAAACAATCCCATGTGAAGTATGAGCTTAAGTATACACCTGGTATTAGCGAGCTTCTTATTTTGCAATTACTTTAGGTCAGAATGCTTTGTTAACACATTCCATATTCTATTGATGCAATAAGTTAGTAAGATGATATCCTTAAATCAGTTTTTGTAATTGTTAGAAATCAATCAAGAAACCATCTAGATGCAATTGAACTGATACTAGAAAGAAAACTAAGATGATATAAAATGAGTTGAACTACACATTCACTCTTTCATTATTGCAGAAGATATATTCATCATTATCAGTCAGTTTATAAAAGCAATTAACTAATCTAAACTACTCATCAAGGATCAGTCTTAATTGCTAAAGTAACTCCCAACTAAATTAATGGATCGGTGGATACAATGTAACTAACTATCCCTTCTATCTGTCAACTGTCAAGGATTTGCACAAGTCATCCTCCAGCCTAACTACAACATATCTGAGTGTCCTCCACGTCATCACTCACTTCAGCACTTTTAACAACCCCCTCTCCTCAAGATGAGAGTAGATATCCTTCATTCTCATCTAGCCAAGCAAATGCTCAAGTTGAGTTCTACTTAGGCCCTTAGTTAGAGAGTCTACAGGCTATTCCTTACTTGCAATGTGTTTCACTTCTAGTACTCCTTCTACTCTTTCTCTAACAAAGTGCATGTCTATATCAAAGTTTTTGGTTCGCTTATGCTGTGTAGGATTTTTATAAATTTGTAATGCACTTTAATTATCACAAAAGAGTTTGGCTGAGTGACTTATCTTCTATCCAAAATCCTACAACAGATTCCTAATCCACATGATGTCACATAGGCAATCTACAATAAACCTATATTCAACCTTACTCAAGCTTCTTAACACCTCTCCTTATTTCTTAGATCTCCATCTAATTAATGAGTATCTAAGAAACACATAATAACCAAAGATGTTCTTGTATCAGGGCTACACCCCAGTTACTATTTGCAAATCCTTGTAAGTTTGGTTTATTTTCTCTACTCAATAAGATCCCTCTCCTCGGTGCTCCTTTTAAATATCTTAACACCCTAAAAACTCCTTCTAAATTTACCTTGCTTGGCCTACTCATGAATTGTGATA
Organism: Avicennia marina; assembly: GCA_019155195.1. NCBI lineage: Eukaryota > Viridiplantae > Streptophyta > Magnoliopsida > Lamiales > Acanthaceae > Avicennia > Avicennia marina. The sequence continues at coordinate 1,430,673 of CM032764.1, forward strand.
AGGTGTGGATTGCTTAGCATATATCAAGCTTAGTGAAAGTCAAGTAGATAAGCTTCCCAACTAGCTGTTTGTAAGTTGATGAATCTTCAAATAAGTCTTGGTCTATTATTTTTAACTAATGATTCACCTCTATTGGTGTGCTTACTACCTTTGCTCCAAAAAGTCGATAAGCAATGATCAAGTCAAGAGCATATTTTTCTTTGGCATATCATAATTCCAATTTGTGATCTTACGACTTCAACCCCCAAGAAGTATTCTCGGATCCCTAGCGTCCCTAATTTGAACTTTGATCTAAGGTATTGAATTACATTCCAAATTTCTATTTGATATCTACAGTTGAGGACTAAATCATCAACTTACACCAATAGTGCCATGTGTTCCCCATCTTAACCTCCTTCGTGAAAAAGGAGTAATCAGCTCTTGATTGCTTGAATCCATATTCACGTAAAGCTTAAGTAAACTTAGTGTTCCATTATCTTGAGGTCTATTTAAGGCCATATAGAAGCTTTTTCAACTTACAGACCTAGGTTGAACAAGTTGTGGCAGTCATTACTTTATCCAATCTGTACTCTAGAGGTATGTTTATGTATATGTCTTCTTGCAACCCTTCATTCAAAAAGGCATTATTGACATCCAACTGCTTAGCTTTTAATTATTCGTAGATGCTATAGCAAAGAATATCCTCATAGTTGTTTGCTTTACAATAGGGCTAAAGGTGTCTTAGTAATCAAGACCTTTAACCTGGTTGTACCCCTTGGCCAGTAATCTTGCCTTATGCCTTTCAATTGATCCATTTGACTTCAACTTCACCTTGAACACCCACTTGCATCCAATTGGTTTCCTATTCCTTAGAAGTAGCACAATATCCTAAGTATTATTAACTTCCAAGGCTTGTAGCTCATCTGCCATAGCCTTTCTCCAACATGACATACTCACAGCCTTAGCAAAAGATGCAGGCTCCATTGTTTCATTAAGGGTTGATAAGAAGCTTGTGTAATTGGAAGAGAGTTGGGTTGTGCTGAGATGGTTAGCTATAGGGTGCATTGTGGGTGGTTCTGGTTAGTTAACAAGATGGTGGTATATTATTAAATATTTGGGTAATCTCCTCACTCTGAGGGATCTTCTCAACTGCTCAGACCAAAATAGAGCTTGTCGATAGTTTAAAGATGTTGATTAAGATGAGGGACTTGATTCAGCATTGTCAGTCACCAATGTTAGTTCAGTTGATAGTGAAAGTGAGGGCAATGGTATATGATCTTCAATGCCAACCTCAGTTATGTCATGATTAGGAGCATGATCACCACAGACTATAGGGTTGGAAGCATGATAATTTAGTGAGGTAGATTCAGGATGCAAGGAAGCAGCGTTGTTAGATGACCCAAGCTGAGATTGACTAAAAAGGAAGATATTTTCATGAAAGACCACATCCCTTGAGGTGACAATCTCATATGTTTTAAGGTCATACCACTTGTATCCCTTAACTCCAACCAAATGCCTATAAAGATGCATTTCTTTCCTTTATGGTCAAACTTATTCCTATCCCTTTTTAGAGTGGAAACAAAGGTCAAACAACCAAATAACCAGAGCAAATTATAAGCTAGAAAGGTTCCAAAAAGATATTGGTAGGGTGATTTGAAATTTAAAGTTTTGGAAGGAAGTTTATTTATCAAGTATGTGGCACAAAGAGTAGCCTCTCCCTAAAACTTAATTGGTAGTAAGGCCTAAAAAAGAAGAGCTCTAGCAATGACGATGAGGTGTTGATGTTTCCTCCCAACAACCCTATTTTTTTTGTGAACTCTCAACACAAGAAGTGTGGTGTATTATCCCCTCTTCAGTGAAGAAGGTAGGTATTGTGTATTCTAGTGTATTATTTGTTCTTATTATCTTAACTTTGGACTAGAATTGTGTCATAACCAGATTACAGAACATGGGAATCAAGTGTGTGACATCACTCGTTTATCTCATTAGATATGTCCAAGTAATTCTTATGCAATCATCCACGATGGTAAGGAAGTAGTGATAAATGCCTTATACTAGTGCAAAATAAGGACCCCACATGTCTATGTGTAACAAATCAAATGGTTGATAGTAGATTTGAGGTGGATTGGAAATGGAATTCTCTTTTGTTTTACCCTTGGACATACATCACAAACTTTGTTTGATGATACATTTACAAAATGTGATAGTTCATGTATATTATTTCGTACTTGATATAAGGCATGCCCTAACCTAAAATGCCATACATCAAAACAATTTGTACCAGATGAATTGATTGTTGGTAAAGAGCCATTGTTCTTGGTAACAGACTTGAGACCAGCAGGTTTCATTGAAACAGAATGGCTGAGGTGTTGATGCAGCACAAAAAGACCTTGTTCAAGTTGAGCAATCCAATCCTTATCATAGGTGATTAGACCTAAATGTAACAAGACTTGGGGTCAAAGATTCAAAAGCAATTATGGGATTGAACTAGTTTACTGATTGACAACAAGTTAAACTTGAAGGAGGGAACAAAAGGCACATCATAAATGACAAGAGACTGAGACAATTTAATGTTTCCTATACTAGTGACAGGGGTCTTATTTCCATCCGATAGTTGACAAACATGTCCAAAACAAGTTTATGTGACTAGAATAAAGATAGTAGATTACACATGTGATCAGATGCTCTAGTATCAATTATCCATTTGATCGAGGTTAGTGTTGATTCATCACAAGGTATATGGTGCTTGATTGACATCAAAGAAAAAGGGCTATCAAGAAATGGTTTAACTGCAAAGTTAGAGAAGGATTGGTGTTGGTGTTCTAAGGATGGTTGAGCCCTTTGTTGATTCTGTGAGGATTCCATACTAGATTGGAACACAGCATTTAAGTAAAGTAGGGAAAGTAGCCTTCTAATATGATCCTAAGTCAATGTTATATCCTCCTTATCACCCTTTGCCACAGCCTCATTCCTTTTCTCCAAATAAACCTAGTTTGCAGAGGTTTGGAAGACTTTGTTCTTCCCTTTAGTGAACTTGAAATTGCTGGGAAAACCAACCTCTAGCATTTTTCCTTTAAATGGCCTTTTTTACCATAGTGTGTGCAAGTCACTTCTATTATTCTTTCCTTCTTTTCTGTGAATCCAACCATTCCAGAGGCCTCTATCCAGTTATGGCTATGTAAGGAGCCTTCTAACCTCTGACTCTCCTCTACCACTATTGCGTTGTATCCTTCATCCAAGGAAGGAAAGGCCTTTTGCTTCAGGAGTTGGGATCTGTTGGTAGAGAAACCTTCATTGAGTCCATTTAAAAGTCTATACACCTTATCTTTCTCATACAAATCTACATACTTCTGGAAGCATTCAAGATTACAGCCTCCACATGCGCAGTGGGGAGGTGGTCTAAAATGCCTCAATTCTTTCTAGACTCTCATCAACTTAGTGAAATAGACATCAATAGCCCTGGATCCTTATGTGATGCTGCACAATTCATATTGAAGTTTGTAGACTCGACTATCATCTAAAGTGGAGAATCTTCTCTGTAGAATATCTCAATTCTAATAGGCACATTACATGTAGAACACAGTGGATACAAGTTAGGGTTCCACAGACTTCAATAACTAAGAAATGATCAGATCATTATTATTAATCCATGCTGCTTGTAAAGGATCATCTTCTTATGGTTCTTTGATCTGCCCATTGATAAATTCTAGTTTGTTTCTCATTGAAAGAGCCATACTGAATGAACTAGTCCAAGTGATATAGTTGGTTCCATTGAGAGCTGGAGCCACAATGACTAAGGAGTTATTGTTAATGGGGTGAACATAGAAAGGGGAATTGGTATCATCAACGCCATGATTGGCATTTGGTTGATTGATGGTATTTCTTGATGAAGATGACACTATGTTGTTGAGTTATAGAGTTCCAGCGGCGGTCAAGGGAACCCGTGGCTTTGGTACCATGTCAGAAATCAATCAAGAAGCCATCTAATGGCTGAAGCAATTGAACTACTGCAAGAAAGAAAACTGAGGTGACAGAAAATGAGTTGAATTTCACATTCACTCTTTCATTGCTTCAGAAGATATATTCATCATTATCTGTCAGTTTACAAGAGCAACTAACTAATCTAAACTACTCATCAAGGATCAGTCTTAACTGCTAAAGTAACTCCCAACTAAATTAATGGAATAGTAGATACAGTGTAACTAACTATCCCTTTAATTTGTCAACTGCCAAGGATCAGCACAGGTCATCCTCTAGCCTAGCTACAGCTTGTCCATGTGTCCTACACATCATCACTCCATGTAGAAAGATTATATATATGTTCAGATCTCAGAATTTCCCTTGTTGAGTATTTATATTATATTTAATCCCAAATTTCATAGGTATATGGTGCTTTTCGTTTATGGGGTGTATCTGCTATGGTCTCAAGCACATTTTCTTATCCATGTGGCCTACTGCCAATGTGAATGGAGAATGACCAGAAGGAATCTGTCTTGAGATTTAGCTGATCTTATCCTGTTTTCTTTTAGTAGCTACAACTTGTTGAGCTTTTAAATAACAATAGATCATGAGTGCCGAAGGAAACATGTTAGTCAGATTGATACCTGTCAAACTAAAATGTGTCAGCTCAAGATCGAGGAGCTAAGTAAGACTCTGGACACAAGTCGACACCATGTGTCTAAAGGAAACATGTAAATGTGATTGATGTTTGTGAAACTATGTTTGTTGCCTCATGGAGAGGAAGCAGGAAACGAGTAAATCTGATTTATGTTTGTGAAACTAATGTTACCTTATGATGCCATAGTTAAGATTGTGCATACTGTCAGACTTGATTTGAATGGGAATTGAGTGAGGCAAGATTTTTTTTTTTTTTAATTTGAGTAGTGTGCTTTAGTTTTGTTAAAGAAATTAGAATGGCACACTATATGAAAAAAAACTGAACTACAATGAATAGAGCATCATATAGGCCTCAAATACAAATCTGTAATGCAGTGTCCAAAAAGATGATAGCTCAACAAGCCTTAGTTTTATTTCAGGCAATAAATAAATAATAAAAAATCGCGCATCAAGTGTTGTTCTGACGGCCTTTGTCCAAGAAGAGAAAGTTATAAGAGTGGCTTGCCAAATGAAATGGACATATATATTTTGAATTATTTCGATTTGGATGCTTAAACATTTTATCCGAGTAATGTATTTTTAAGCTTTAAAACATTTCCTTGCCTTTTGACCATTTGTTTTGCATCTATAATAAGTTTACCATCTGGTGTTTTGTGCTGTATTTTCACATAAAAGCATCTGCCCAATTGCAGAATTTCAAGCACATAATGAAAGAGCTACAAGGGGCTATAATTGTTGGTTCAGCTTTCCAAGCCTTTTTGGGATACAGTGGTTTGATGACACTATTACTGAGGTGTTGATTTCTTTGTAATAATGCCTTGTATAAAAATTTAATCTCTTATCTTGCGTACCCCATTTTTTTTTTTCACATGGAATATTTACTGAGCCAAAGAGTTTAGATACGAGATTTTGATATGCAAAGTACACGGTTGAAAAGTAATATGATATGCAATGGCGGAAGATTTATGTTTTGTGCAAAATTAGAATTTGGTATGTGACGGAAAAACTCCTATTCAATTAATACATCCATGCTGAACATAAAATCCTTTTGATTTACAATAGGACTTCATTTTGCAATTTGGATCTCTCTTAGTATGAATCTGGAATTGTATTTCTATCCTTATCTGGTAAATATCCCTTTTAAGTTGCCATAAAATCCAAGTAATATTTATTAGTGAACTTTTTCATGTCTCAATTATCGCGGGACAAATTTATGCAGATATGAAACTTCCTCTAGAATAGATACAGAGACAGAAGTTTACTCGCTGAAAGCCTGATAAAATGCTTATGAATTTCTTGTCCGTTTTATATCCACCCCAACATTAGTTCACACCTTTCTGTTGAAATTTGTTGTTATTGGCAATAGAATTAAACAACTAAATTACCAATAAAGAGCCTCCCCTTTCTTTGTTCTATTTTTCAGATTAATAAATCTAGTTGTTGTGTCTCCTACTGTTGCGGCTATTGGACTTTCTTTCTTCACTTATGGTTTCCCACAAGTTGGCACCTGTGTCGAAATCGGCATCCTGCAAATATTATTAGTTGTCATATTTTCCTTTGTAAGTTTGACAACTTAATCTTTATTATATCTATTGAAGTTTTGTTCTCTCTGTTACATTATGATGTAAGAGTGGATTTCTGTTGGACTGAATGTCGGGGCACAGATGGTCTGGGTTTGAGCTACATCCTTTTGGCAGTTTTCCGGACACTTCACTTCTTTTGCAGTACTTTCGCAAAATATCAATTTTGGGCAACCGTGTATTCCTAATTTATGCGGTAAGCTTAAATTTTTGCCCGACTAATCTGGTTTTTTTGGCAATTTTTGCACACGCATACAGACGTATATATTTGATCTGATTTATGCTTGTATAAGCATAGGTTCCACTTGGTTTGTTTATTACTTGGGGCACCTCCTTCCTCTTTACTGAATCCGGAGTATATAGCTTCAAAGGTTGTGATGCAAATGTACCAGCCTCGAATATCATATCGGACCACTGCAGAAGGCATGTTTCGAGGACGAAACATTGCGGAGTCGATACTTCTGGTGCATTGAGATGATCGCCATGGTTTAGATTTCCTTACCCATTGCAATGCCGTATTCCTTTGGAAGATGGCCCTTGAAATGTGCGTGGTATCTATAATCTCAGTGAATTCAGTGAGTCTGCACTTTCTTTTCTTGTTTCATACTGCAATCGAATATTCTTTCCATGTCCATTCCTGCAACATGAGTTGAATTGAGCTGAATGAGTTCCACTATAGACAAGCAGTATTGCATGTCGTAAGAATGATATTTATAGATCTTTTACTTATTTAACTACTGATACCCAACCCCTCCAATCCACCCGATTTGTAGGTTGGCTCTACCCGTGCATCATCATTATCGGTGGCATCTAAACCTCCAACACCTGGTGTATTAAGTCGAGGCATTGGTGTTGAAGGTCTTTGGCTGTCTGTGGGGCACAGGAACTGGCTCCACAACTTTAACTGAGAACGTGCACACCGTTGCTGTAACTAAAATGGGAAGTCGCTGAGCAGTTGAATTAAGTGCATGTGTAATGATTGTCCTATGCCTTAAAGGTATGCATATGGTATTGTCAATACAAATAATCTATGACAATTGCATGGACGCCCAAACTAGAATCCTTTTTCTTTAGCATCAAATGTTGCAGTTGATGTGCACGGTATTTGCTCTGAGATTCCACTCAGAAGTAATTTTTTTTCTTAATGAACAATGGAGACTTTAGGTTTTCTTTCAATGAAAACGAGTTGGCAGTGACGGTTAGATTTACAAATGCCACCAGATAAAGTTGGGCGGTGTATTGTGTCCGTACCTGAAGCCATGGTTGCGGCTCTCTTGCGCTTTATGTGGGCAATGCTTCCTGCATTGAGCTGTCGAACTTACGATATAGCGAAGCAGGAAGCTTGAGGAACATCATCATTGTTGGCCTGTCTTTGTTCTTTTCCCTTTCAATACCAGCCTACTTTCAGCAGCACGGCATCTCTCCAAACTCAAACTCATCCATTCCAAGTTATTTCCAGCCGTACATGGAGGCTTCTCATGGTCTTATCCAAGCAAAATCTGGAGGGGTATGCATTTTCTGCCTTTTTCTTTACTTGCCAAGACTTTACAAGTCATTCGGACAATCCTTTCTATATGTCGTGGCAGCTAAATTCTGTCATGAATACATTGTTGTGGCTCAAGAAGGTGATTGCATTTCCAGTAGCTGTTATTCTTGACAACACTGTGCCCGGCAGCCAACAGGAACGACGGTTGTATGGTCGGAACCTGAGGCTGCTAGAAGGGAGCCTGCTGTGTGCAAAGACTACGGGTTACCAGGTGGGGTTGACAAAATTTTTCAGATGGGTGAAATGGGTTGGTCTTTAAGCGAAACGAAATTCGAATTCCTTGGTGCTGATACAAAGTTTTCCAGCTTTCTGATTGGGGAAAAGATAAAATCTGCTTCATCGGATTTACTGATCCCTGGGGAAGCTTCTCCTGTATGTTTGGCAGCCGATAAAATGGTCCTTAACAAGGGAGGAATTTTGTTGGAGAAGCGTTGTTAATGACGAGTTTGTGTATACACCATAGTGCAGATATTTCCCATTCTTCTATTTTTTGTTTGCTTCTTTTGAATTTTGGTTTGTCATTTTTGGGGATGTTTGTAATGTTGGAATAGTAAAACCTGAATGCATATGGTTTTTAGTTCAGAAATGGGAATTGAATTCTTCATGCTACCCAATTATAGTGAATTTCCTAAGTTCCCCTATCTATTTGCCACAATGTATGTATGATGGGGTTGTGTTCTGTGAGGCCCCACTAGTGTTTATCCATTAGGACATTCTTAATTTGCTTCACTTATGACGTATCCGATTTTACATCTGAAACAAGTTGTCATGCTAGTTCGTGCATGGAAGTTGGCTCTACTTCTCATTAATTTATTGTATCTTGTATTGCCAAACTTAAGCATGCGTGCATTTCCTAGTGGGAGTTGGTCAAACGTTTGGATAATTAAAATAGAAGTTGGTAGTCAGTTTCTGAAAGTTAAGCGTGGAAAAGTCGGACAATGGTGAGAAGGCACTCCTCACGACTCTGTCAGCGTATTGACTACCCAAATGACGATGACGGTGGTGGTGATCCTTTACAAGCACTCTTCTCTACGCGGCTGTTGGGATTTAGTTTGGGGTTTAAGCCTACCCACCAAACAAATGAAATTTGTACTGGTTTTGACAGACTACATTGCAAATATTATGATCGAGTTACTCACTGACCTCTTCACGTCCCTCTCTCCCACCAAACAAATGAAATTTGTACTGGGTTTGACAGACTACATTGCAAATATTATGATCGAGTTCCTCACTGACCTCTCTCTCTCTCTCTCTCTCTCTCTCTATATATATATATATAGACTCAGTTTGGTGAGCTAAATTTTACTTATTCCTGTTCGCTTATCTGTCAACTTTGGACTCGTCTTGAATCTTTCAGCTCTCATCTCCTATATGTGTGTGTGTGTGTGTAATGAAATTCATGTCTCTCATATATAAACAATATTCTTATAATCTGATTATTCTATTTATTTTTGCACGATCACTACGCTATAGAACACATAAGTTTCGCATTTTTAACTACTTCAATTCTATCAATATTTCAACAATAATTTATGACCACGTACATTGAAAATATAATCAGACATGCCGTAACAAAGTTCATTTAAATAAAAATGTGATATATGTAAATTTACATATGATCAAATTAGTTAAACAATGAAAGTACATCTTGTGGGCTCTCGGAGCACAAAACTTTGTGCCCATGTTCTATTCTCAAATTTATGATTTTTGCTAAGGAACAGTTAAGTGTGATAAACATGCTCAAAATAAAAAATATTGACAAATGTAATGGATTGGAGTATTTTTACAAGTATTTAGCAAGTACTATTATACCTCTCATTTGTAACACTTACCAATCGTGGAACAATTCATAGCATGACTAAGGAAAAATGATGTACATTTAATTGAAGTACGTTACAGAAGCAAGTACTATTTTACAAGGATTTAGCAATTACTATTATACCTTGAAAATTGATGTACATTTAATTGGTTGTTTCCTTGAAACCAAGCATGACTAAGGAAAAATGAACTTGTGTGCCTAGTCGATATAGAGCAATAAGTCTTGTAGGCAATTCTTTGAGATTCTTGTAATTGTGAGAATTTATTGTTATTTCGAAATGTTGCAATTGGTGCGTTTTAATATGTATAATAATTTTGTAAAAAAGAATAAATATATGTTCAATACTTGTATACATGCCAAAAATTAAGTATCCAATATATCATGCTTTAAAGTCGATTGGCACACATTTTTTATGTGGATAATAATAAAAAAACAGTATTTTATTAAATTTGATTTGAGAATAAAGTTTTATATTTTAAATAATTAAGATAATAAATGATAACATTTTTCAAACTTTATATTATTCTAGAAAATTTATATAAAATAAGGAGAAATAGAAGAGTTTGAGAAGAGATAAAATATAAAAAGATAAATAAAATAAATATCTATGAGATAATATTAAAAATGAAAAGGAATAAAAAAGAGATTATTTTTAGAAAATTAACAAGTGGCCATTCAAGTTAGCTATTATAAGTGCTCCCCACCCTTAATAGTAAAATAAACAATATGATCCATTCTAATATTTCAATTAATAATAGAAAATAAGAACGCTTTTTTTTTTTAGATTATTTTTTGGACATTCTTTATTAGCAATTGATTTTAGTTTTCCGTTTTTGGGGCTACACAAATTGTTAACACTAGTATTGTGTACAACACAATCTATTCTCATAAACAAACACTTCACTATTAGAAAAACTACATATTAGAATAGCTTTGTAGAACGGCTTCTTGAGGAACGTTGTTCCAAAATTAAATTGGTATGGCATTTGGAACGGCTTTATACCATTCCCAAAACCCACAGCACTACTGATGCCATTCCCAAATTAGAATTGGCATTTGATTGTTCGTTCCTAAATTAGGAATGGCTTCCGTTGACCGTTCCTAATTGTGGAACGATATTTAAGAAATCGTCCCAAATTTGAGCGTCGTGTTTAGAATAGGGAATGGGCTTGGGAGGGTTTGGGAATGGTAATTTAGGATGGACTTGTATGAGAATGGAATTGGAATAGTATTGGAACGTCTTTTTTTGGAATAGAATTAGAATGGTCTTTTTTGGAAGGGATATGGAGTAGCTTTTCTGGAATGGAGTTGGAGTGGTCTTTTTGGAATGGAGTTGGAATAGCCTTTCTAGAATGGGTTTGGCCTTTTTAGAATGCCCTTGGAACGGCCTTTTTGGAATGGATTTGGAATTGCCTCTCTAGAGTAGAGTTGGAATGACTTTTCAGAAGTTGAATTGGAACAAAATTGGCATGGATTTGAAACGGTTTTTGATAAGGTAGTCAAAAAACTGCATTTTACCTAATTTTTTCATATTCCTATTCATTTACACCACTTGGAAATAGAATGCATTACTTAAATTGATGTGAAGATACATTTCATGCATGCATCAAACTAATGAGGTTTCATGCAACTCTCATAAACTATTTACAAAACCGTGTCTGAATGTAGGGCGAGTGAATTGTAAAAGTAGCTAAAGATATGCAAAAACAAAATTCAATCTAGGCTGAGTTGAGCCTATTGTCATTGTTATTTGTGTTGTCGTTCATAGTTCCAAGTGGCCTACCCAATTTAAAAGATTGTGGGTAGTTTGCAGTAACCTATTACGTGGGTTGATTTAATTGGGCCTCATTCCTCTCCAATCTTTCCTCTACAGTCTTCCATTTTTCTTTTGGAAGTTGCAATTTTTCTTCAGTTACACATAACTTTTCCTCCATGTTGTGGATCTTTCAAGCTGGGGATGACATATAAGAAGTAGACCCTCTACACAGATGGCGTTAGGTTTAAGATTTTGAGCCCATACCTAGTAGGCGTCCCTTCTTAAACCCATCTAGAGTTGTGGCCACAATATTGCTACTGGAAGAACTATATGCTAAGACACTGAGGGAGGCAAAGTCATTTTGGTCTATGGCGTTTGCTTCTTCAACAGTTTTTGCAAGATTTCCTACACACCATAACCTTATCGAGCACCAGATAATAGAATGCAACTCTAATGCAAATTTTAGAATGCAATTACCACTTGGATTTCAGCACGAGGTCCTACCCATTACCTATTTGCAGTCTTCTAAACCTTTGAATATGATTCCAATGGTGTGGGAGGCCTCCCCATACTCGCCTCTGGTGAAATTTTTAAATGTTGCGATTCACTTTAGAAAACTAAAATGCAACTTCAATCCAAATTAAATCGAGTTTATTGAGTCCTATACTTAGTAACTCACCATTTAGTTGCTATAAGCTGTGATCAAAATCAACTCACCACGATAGATGGTGGATGCAGAGGCTATGTTAGCAAGTTGGTTGTCCCAGTTTTTTGAACAAGTTCCAAAAAAAGATTCAAGCGCCCATTCTTCTTTCATTTTGTTCTAGTTATCTTCGGCAACCAATTTTGGTTTTGTGTTTGAAACCCTAGCTTAATGCAGGTCCTTCTAGAAGAGTTCTGAGGCCTTTTTCTTAAATGCTTTTTCTATTTAGTCCTGTCATGTTTGTCTTATGTGAATTTCAACTATTGCATGCATATTTCCAGTGTGAAGTCATTATGTCAAGAGTAAGTAATAGGAATTCCCAAATCTTTCAAATGGTTAGTTATGCTCAAACATATAACATTCCACATGAAAAGACAATACAAGGATTATTGCAAGCATCAAGAGAATTCTGTCAAGCATACAATATACAAGGGTGGTCCTATATTTTTGTTGAACCTTAAATTTTCAAAACCAAAACTTCTTAGTCTCCAAATCCACGTCCTTGAAATGGACCCAATGTCCATTATAGTTATCAAATGTAACCTCTTTCAGGCAGTGTCCGTAACCTCCTTGAAAGGACTGCAAACAAAAACATGTTACATTGTAGCTTTTTTCTTCTACTGGGTGTTTTTACATGCTTGAATAAAAGGCACTTGTAACTATAGTGGGTTGCATACTAGAATGTTCTTGGATTGAGATGCTTAGGCCATCCTGTTCTCCATTGTGAGGCCTAACTCAAGTATGCATTAGGAGTTGGGCCTACAATGGTGTATTCCTCTAACAGATCAGAGGTAGATGGTAGCTCTAATGGCCCAGTGCCAGTGATGGGGTCATTGGGTAACGAGGGTGACGGTGATGGCGGCTATGTTTCGGAGTCACCATTAACAGGTGTGGGAAAGGGTAAGGTACTTCAACTTGAACCAAGTCTGGAAGCATGGTGTGGTCATCTTCCCCTCCCAATTGAGAACGCACCATGAGGCATTCTAAAAACAATAGGAAACATTTGCAGAGGCTATGCACAATGTATTGCATTAACAATGCTGACATTAAAGTTATAAGACACCAACATAGTGAATGGGGATCCTTCCACATGGTTTCTTGATCTACACCTAATGTTTATAGGAGAAGTATAATATCAATGTCGCACATTATTTAATGCACATGTTCAACTATGAGCAAGTCGGCAATAATAACTACCATTTTGTCTCTCGATCTACCAAGAAAAGTGATTTGGGGTTTAACATATGACAATACACAACAAGCAAAGAAAAACTACAGATGGAATATAGACAACATGCAAATACATAACTAATCTTTTTTAGAAATAGAATGGATTCGGTCTTATACATACGCGAGGAAGCACGTTAGATGGTCGCAATAGCTTCTGCCATTCCCTCGTTTCATTTTCGCAATCACAATACATTTCCACAGTCACCATATCGTGTCACGAGACCGCTAGGAAAATTGCATCGCGGACTGTCTTTTACGCAATCGTGCCACGATCCCACCGTATAACGCTGCGATTGCAACTGATCATTCCGCTATCCCGACGGACAGGCGCGATATCCACTGGAATTGACGCGAGCTCATTCGCAGTGGCGATGATTGGGGCAATATCTCGAGCGCGATAATGTCCGCGAGAGCTTCATGAATTTTGGCCCGCTTACAGCGCGGACGCCGTAGTGACCCCACGATCGCATCATTTGTGGTGGTGATCGGAGCAATCCCGGCAAGGTGTTCTCGAAACCCCGCGTTTCATTTTCACAACCGCAATTCATTTCTCTAGTCATAATATGGTGTCGCACGACCGTAATGAAAATCGCAATGCAGATTTCTTGCAACATGCCTGTCTTGCAATCCCACCGCAGGAAGACACAATCACGAGCGTTGATTCTACCATTACGGGGCACATGCGCAATGTGTTCTAGAAATGCCGTGACCGAAATCACAGTCACAAGTCTTAGGGCAATTGCGTGGGACATTTTCGCGAGTGTGGAATTATCCACGAGATCCACTGGAAATTTGGCGACCTTACACTGCGAACGTGATATTCAATTCATGTCAAACAACAATTTTACATAAATAAAACACATAATAAGTAGCACAAATACAAGGCATATGATCTTAAAATGAGCTCAAACGTGCAACTGCAAAGTTTAGGAATTGTGCAAAAATTATTATGAAATTTTTCAAACAATGTACGAGTAAATTAAAAAAGAAAATGAGGAAAAATTTATTTTGATTCAAAGTATATTCCGGGTACATAGATTTCAACGAGATAAAAAATAAATAAAAATTTGCTTCCAAACTCAGCTATTCAAAAGGTCAAAAAAAATATAGTAAATTTTTATTTTAAATGGTGTCGAACACTTTCAAGTAATAATGATATTAATTAGCTCCACATAAAAGCTACCCTCCGACACTTGCTATTAATTGACCCTAGCACAAACAATTGCTTTATATTATTTAAGACACTTAAATAATAATAAAAATAATAATAAAGTGGGAAGTGGATGTAATAAATTATCAAAGTTCATCAAATGTGGCTGGAATTTAGAAGTAAAAGCTCACGTGCGATGCCCCAAAATCTGAGATAAATTGCCAAATTGGTATATTTTGTGTAAAGTATAAATCATAATTTGGAAAAATATATAGAAGCAAAAATAAGCTTGAAGCCTTTATATTCAAAATTTATGTCTGATTAAATCTATTCAAAATTTGACAATGATAAAATTGGATATTTTACCGATTTATTGTTTCAATCAGTTCAATCTATCTAATCAAATCTAAAAGCCAATTAATAAATAACTTAGAAAAATATTGATAATATTTTAAAATTGTGTACCTAATTTGTATACAAATTAATTATTTTATTTTTAAAAAAAACTCAAAAATATACAATAATTAATTTATTAGTTTCAAAATAACTTTTTCATTGTTTATTAACTAATTATAATCACAGAAAATAAATACATGTTAGAACAAGTATAATATAATGAAATATTTTCCTTTTAGACATTTCGATTCTTTCTTTATGTGGTTTTACCTTTTTTAGTATTTTTTATTTATGATTCATTTCCATTTTTCTTTCCTTCTTACAATATTTTATTTTCTCTCCCTTCCCTTCTTGCTCCTCCTCCTTCTCCCTTTTCTTTATTGTTCTCCATCTTCTTTGAAACAAATTATAAAATATAATAAAATAAAAAATAAATTAAAACAAATGAAGTCGATGGCCACTTGGACTGAACCAATGTTAAATTGGCTAGTCCAAATCGGGTTTAATAACGTTTGATTTTATTTCTTGTTTATTGTATATATACTAGTATTTTGGCACTTGTTACGTGTGTAATAAAAAAAATTCTAAATAAATTATTTTAATCAAATTTTATTTATATTTGTTGGTATAAATTAATTATATTGATAGAATTTTTAGGAAAATAGAAAGATAAAATAGAACTAAACTATTAAATACAAGTTTAAAATAATTATTTTTAACGGTGGAGATAGTATAGTTTTACCAACTAGCTCTCTCTCTATTTTTTTTTTAACAATAGAGAATAGAGGGAAGCAGAAATAATTGAGTTTATTAAAGAGTATATTTTATGAAATTATTAAATAACTAGAAGTAGTTACTATATATAATGTAATCTTATTAATAAATGGTATTATGTTCCTTTACTAATAAACTCTTTATTTTATTTACATTAAACAACATAGGAAAATGGTTATAATTGAAGTTATTAAAGTGGGTATTTTTAAAATATAAAAAATATTTAAAAAGAGTTATATGCATTCTAAACTATGTGTACGAGTATATTTTCCATCAATACTCTTTAAGCATACATATGACACCAAGGACCTGTAAGTCAATTGACCATGCCCCTAATTTGGGATTGCAGTATGGTAATACTTATGAACAATTTCAATAGATACCAAAGCTAATAAATATCATTATAACTAATCCATTAGTTATCATATAATACCCAAAAAGAATAAATTTAACACTATCTGGCAACGAAAACAAAATAAACCTATTTATTACATCAAAATTTCCTAATTCGCTGGAAGGAAAATAACAAGTCCAAAGGTTCTACCCTCCTAACTCTACCATTTCCACGTGAGTTTATCTTCATGGGTGCCCTCTGTGAGATAGACATTTTAAAAAGAATGTGAATGACTAATCGCCCATTGAGCAATTGCCTGACCTTTTTGTTGAGATGTGAATAATAAAACAATTTCAAAATTCAACTATTTACTTGAAAATTTGCAAATAAACAGATAAAATTTCACATGTAATGTACCATAAATTCATTTCAAGTTATTATTTCTTGGCATGTCCAGAGACTCAAGCAGTTCCTGTATCATTTTCACTGATCAAGACCTTACTCTTTTACCTCGACTAATACAGTTGCGTGCAACCTTTGCAGCTCTCTTATATTATGAACCCAAATGAGAGAGTTATATATCTCAATTTATAACCCTAATTGACTAAGTCACTTGACTCAATTTTTTATTCTAATTAAAATGGTCATATATCTCACTTGTTGCCCGATGAGTAGGTGAAACTAATTCCTACACTATCCTGATTGATCTCCATGAGCATTATATCACACATTCCAATATTTCATAATTAATGTTCGAAATAATTTGCAATACCACAAGTAGGTACTTGTTTATATCCAAAATATTTTGAAGATAAAGTCCTTTAAACCAAGAACATACCAATTTGCATAAATCAATAGTAATATTTTCCAGAAATATTTCAAAATAAGTTTCATCCAAATATAAAAATTTCAAGAAAAAAATTGGAATGAATTCAGTAAAAATATCAAATTTCTAAGAAAATAATTTATTTAAAAAGAATAATTATGAAAACTTGCAGATAGAAAGTTATTTGATTTCCACTTACTGGTCCTAATGTCCACTGGCTTAGGATTCTTGATTCTTTATTTAATTAGATAACCTTTTATTTAATGGCTAATTCAACTGGAACCTTATTCTTTTAGATACTTTCAAATGTATCCTACATATCCCATATTACTACCCTGCGGATTTTTAGCTACTTGTTAAGTAGGTTTTTCTATCCAGGCTTACTCAATTAATATATTCCTATATCATCTCAGATCTTGAATAGCATTTTCAAGCCAGTTTTAATCCCAAAATCAAAAAATTAGACCTTAATTATGTAAAAAATAAAATCATGTCACTTTTTAGGTTTTGCGCTTAAGGAAACAAGTCTTGCAACTGCGAAAAGTGGCTCCATACCCATGAATTGAACCACGGAGCATTCTGCTCAATCTCGCACTTGACCTCACAACTGCGGAAGGTAACCCAACAATCATGGATGGTCCCATTGCAATCACGTCGTGAACCATGGTATCTTTTGTCTCACAATGCCCAGGACTTACAATTGCAAGACGTGAGTGATACAGTGCAATCACAACGACCCTCGCAACTACAACAATGGGCGTGAAGCATGTTGAACGTTGCATGCAGCCTACATCACAATGGCAAAAATAGATGTAGCAACGGCAGTGCCTCGTCTTGCGATTGCAGGGTTGACCGCAAAGTGGTGCCGAAACTACATAAGGTCCTGTTTGGTTAGGTTTTTGATGTACTACACAATTCCAATCATCAAAATTCACTACCATGATGATTTCAAAGGTCTCTAAGCACAATAATATGAATCCTAACCACAATAAATCCAACTAATCATGTTTCCAAATTTTTAGACAATTTATAACATATTTCAGAATTTATGTATTTTATCAATAAATACTTTCTATCAATTTCTATGCATAACCCTTGAGTTTACCTACATGCACTCAGATTAATGTACATGTAGCCTATGTAACTCAATGTTTTATGTTCCTACAATGTGCAAAACATAATTTCCAATACGTACGAAAACTATAAATCTCACTGGGAATTACCTTAAATTCTCGTGTTTAAAGGTCATGAAAATTTTCATCTCCTTTTGCTATCTCTCTGTATGACTAACTACTCTTTGGAGTAGAGAATTTAATTTTCTCCCACCTTTTAACCCTATTTATACTAGGGTTTTATTTAAGAGTTTGAGTAGTTTCAAATTCTAGTAATTTAGGAGCCTAAAATTCCTATTTCTCTTCTCCTAGATTTTTACACAAATTTTTTCAGCCTTATTTTCTATTTTTAGCTCCCTTATGCATAGTAAATTCCTCCCCATGTATCTAAGATATTTGGCAAGATTTGATTCCCAACATGTATGCATATCTTCACCCATTCATATCTTCATATTACCACAATTAATCCACACGAAAATAATGAATAAAATCAAGAGATTACAATCTAATCTTTCATTTTAGTTCCTAATAATATCCTTGAAAATATTGCTATCATATCCTCAAAATTTTGGAGTATTACAATCACTACAAAAAAATAGTTAAATTGGAATAGCTTTTAGGATGACTTCTACCATCCCAAATTATTTAGGGACAACTTAGAAGTCATCCCTAAAAAGGGTGTCGCTAACGGTTTGGGATGACTTTTCAAAAGAGGATGACATAATATTTTTTGGAATGGCTTTAAAACAACATTTTTGTTAAGATGGCTTTAGGACGGTATTTTCTTATCGGATTTGGGACAGTTTTAAGTTGGTTTTAGAACGGCTTCTTTTGGGTAGCCTTTTTAAAACTGCTTTGGGTTGGGTTTAGGATGGCTATGATGACAAAATCACAAAGTTTTATTGTGCCGTCGTGACGATGAGCACAACGACAACTTCTTGTTTTTTTGTCGAAGATGAGCATGACGACAGAGGTAGAAATGTTTTTAAGCTATGGTTTCCCCCCACATTTTTTTTCACTCAAACACACCCCCAAACACTCTCCTAATGCACCAACACATCCTTATTCTCTTGCCTACATGAATTTTCATCCGATTTACAAGTACGCAATTTCTATGCAAGATGACATCCAGTTTTTAGAATTTTCACACTTACTAATAATCTAATTCATGATTATTGCATTATAAATGAACATTACATAGTTCTTCATTTTTTGGCCATTTATTGTTAATTTTCTACATAAAATATTAGATTTGTACTAATTAAATCGTATTGTTATGTCATTGAGATGATACTATAATGAAATAGAGATTAAATTATGGTTTTGCTTGAATGTGGTTAGACTTTTAATTTGTGGCATCTTAATTATGTGTAAGGTTGCAGACTTGTTATGTATGATTTGGTGAATCATTTTATGGCCGTCCCTATTATCAAACATGTCTCTACTGGGACAGCTTTTGAAAAAGCCGTATCAAATTGAGGCAGATTTAGAACTACTTTTTTTTTTCTATAGTAAATTTGAGATGACTTTAAAACTATTTTTTTAGAACGACTTTAGGACGATTTTGGATGTTTTTTTATTTTTTGGTCCCAAATTAAGTGTTTCCTCATAGAGAATCTAGCTCTTGGATTACTCTATAAGAGAACACCCAGCGGGTTTGAGATGGGATTTTAGATTCAAAGCCTATAAGAGTGTGGGACTGTTTAAATCTCAATTACATTTCATATTAAAATCGATTAATATTGCCAGTAAAAATTAAGGATAAATAAAAAAAATATTGGATACTATGTTTGAAATGTTTGCAAATTGAGAACATAAAAAGGAAAAAAATTTTAAAAGATTAATTATTTTATCTGAAGAAATTACATCTTTTAAAAGATTAATGCCATTGATACTTAAAGATTGCATAAAATCACAAAATTATAAAATAAATAATTTTACTAAAAAACTATGATAAAATAATCATTTAGATATTGAGATTGTATACAGTAATATATACATATATTCATCAAAAAGCTATTTTAACTTTTTATCATTAAATTTTTATTATTAGTTGAATTATTTAGGTATTAAAACTATAATATATATATATATATAATAATCTTAAATTGTTAAATATAATTATAAAAGACTAATTAATCGATGAATTTCTCCTTTCAAAATACTATTTAGACTAAAACACTATATAACAATAAGAATATGATTATATAGTTCTTTAAATCCATGTACACGTTTTAATATTATATATAAATCATATCATAAATAATTATTTTCACATATAAAAAAGATGTCGACTAATTAGTCCGTATTTAGCAAATTATATTGATGATTATATATTTTTTATTATAGGGGTAATATGCAAATAAATCAATTAAAAATAAAAATTTAATATGGTATTTTGAGGCACATATAAACAGAAATTTCAACACTTTAATTGTTATTTATAACAACTTTAAACTAAAATTATTTAGTCACAATTTTGATAGTTTATAATTGATTGTTGCCATAAACAAGCTTTAGTCAATTAAATTAATATTTAGTAATCTATATAAAATAAAACATTTTGCTTTGTCACTTCTAGCGATGCACATGTAAACAGAAATTTCAACACTTTAATTATTATTTATAACAACTTCAAATTTAAATTATTTAGTCCCGTTTTGCATTGGTAGACTAATCATTTTGCCTTATTCTCTATATAAAATAGAGAATTGGAAAGATGGTAGGTGTGTGATTTGACCAAACCAACCCCCCCCCCCCCCCCCCCTCTCTCTCACACACACACACTCGCACGCACGCACCCCTATTAAAACCCCTTTCCCCCGTTCCTTTTCCTTCTTAGCTTGGGCGTTCCATTCTCACGGAGAACTCCTACAGGCTCTAACTAACAATATTTCTTCCATTCCCTCTCCCCTTCATCCTGAAACATGCAATCCCTCAGTGTTTCCGTCATTCATCTGACGCCGTCGCCCCATGGACTCACCGTCACCCACCGCCGGGCCCTTCCCTATCGTCGATTTGTCGTTCAATGCGTCTCTCTTTTCGATTCGTCTAACGTCAACGCCAATTCATTTCGCAACAACGCCCCCGCTCCAGCTGGTAGCTTAACCTTCAGCTCGGGGTACGTCGAAATGGCCCGCCACCAGTTGCA
Source organism: Avicennia marina (assembly GCA_019155195.1). Lineage (NCBI taxonomy): Eukaryota > Viridiplantae > Streptophyta > Magnoliopsida > Lamiales > Acanthaceae > Avicennia > Avicennia marina. The sequence continues at coordinate 1,451,646 of CM032764.1, forward strand.
GACCGCCTCTGCCGTTCTTGCCGCCCAGCAGCAACTTGCAGAAAAGAACGCCAGTGGTGTCTCCACCATCAACGGCCATCCCACTCTCGACGTCATCCCCGTCGAAGATCAACAGAACTCACCCGCCCCACGTCCCGAGCTGCTGAGCGTCGACCTGTCTCCGGCGCCATTGCATGGTGCTCAGCTCCGAGTTGCCTATCAAGGAGTCCCCGGTGCCGACAGTGAAGCCGCCTCCGGGAAGGCTTATCCAAATCGCCATCCAATACCTTGCGACCAATTCGAAGTAGCGTTCCAGGCAGTGGAGCACTGGGTGGCCGACAGAGCCGTGCTGCCGGTGGAGAACTCCTTGGGCGGCTCCATCCACCGTAACTACGACCTTCTCCTCCGCCACCAACTCCACATCGTTGGCGAGGTTCATTTCCCTGTCCACCACTGCCTCTTAGCTCTCCCCGGCGTGAGACAAGAATACCTTTCGCGCGTCATTAGCCACCCGCAGGCGCTCTCCCAGTGCGAGCACACCCTCACCGCAATGGCCCTCAACGTTGTCCGTGAAGCGGTGGACGACACCGCGGGTGCCGCCGAGTACATCGCGACGAACAACCTCCGGGACACAGCTGCAATTGCCTCGGCACGGGCAGCGGAGCTCTACGGTCTGGAGATCCTGGCCGACGGAATCCAGGACGATTCGGGCAACGTGACCCGGTTCATGATGTTGGCCCGGGAGCCGATAATCCCACGGACAGACCGGCCTTTCAAGACAAGCATAGTGTTCACGCTAGAGAAAGGGATGAACATGCTGTTCAAGGTGCTCTCGGTGTTCGCTTTCCGGAACATCAACCTGACAAAGATCGAGTCGCGGCCGCACCGCAACCCGCCGATCCGACTTGTTGACGAAACCGACGTGGGGACGGCGGCGAAGCAGTTTGAGTACATGTTTTACGTGGACTTCGAGGCTTCAATGGCGGACGTCAGGGCGCAGAAAGCATTGGCGAAGGTTCAGGAGTTCGCTTCCTTCTTGAAGGTGCTAGGCAGCTACCCCATGGACGTGACGCCATGGACGCCCTAATTGTCCACAGCATTTAACTTTCCTATTTTTTGTCCTATTTTGTCAATAATTATAGAATTCCCGATATTTTAAACAAATTCATGACCAAACCCCAAAACAACGAAAGAAAACCTTTCAATTGTTGAAATTGCAATTGGGTAGGTGTGAATATATATTCGTTTTTTACGTTTAATTTAAATGGTGGTAAAATATGTGATTGATGTGCAACAAAATTTGTGGGACATTACGTGTAAAGTCATCTAGTTAAGGGGCGCTCGTGTGTATCTAGTTAAAATATACGGAATGGTTGGTGAGGCCATCCTGGACCCTTTTTGAGTTTTTTTTCCCTTTAATTTGAATGTATTATTAATAATACATTTAAAATCTAAGACATAGCGGCTGCCTGAATTCCTAACATTTGTCACAATATTAGTCTAATTAATGATTTTAGTCTCTCTAAAAAATTCCATCTAATCGTAATTCTAGTTATTATCATAATTTATGTGGATATAGAGGTAATTACTTAGGATTTAAGAATATTTTACCAAATCTGATTTGCAAAACTATTTGTTGATGATTTATTTCTCTTAAAACAGGATAGAAATTCACTTTATATATTTTAAAATATTAAATAATATGATTATGATTGAATGGTATGTTTTAAAAAAAAATGGATTTTAAAAATTACATTTTGGAAAATTTGTGAATATTTGTCATCTTTGAAAGATATTTCTCAAATTTTAACTTTTACCTTTTTTTTTCTTATTTTAAAACCCAATTGAATAATTTTTATAGAAATTTATAAGAAAAAGTAAATAATTATTATCACTGATATTGTGACAAGTGGTAAAAATGGTGAAACATTTTTTAAAAATTTCTTTTAATGTTTTAATTAATTGAGTCTACAATTGAGGTTACAAATGACTTAATTCATCTGAAATTTTTGTATTATTAAATTCAAACAAAATTAGTGTTTTGTCTTCTTTATAATTTTCAAATATTGGGAAAATAAAGATAAAATTATAAAATAATTTATATTCATGTGGGATTTTACGGGTGACCAGTATTCACAAAACTTTAAATAATTTCAAAGAAATAAATTAAATAAAAGCTATGGAAAAATTATTTTACATGTCCACAAAATTATCTTCAAATTATTGGATGACCAAATATAAGTAGATATTTTTTGAAGAAAAGAAAATCATGTAAAACAAAGATTTTGACATTATTAGGCTTAAATATATTTAAATATCAATTGATTTAAATTTTAGGAAAAATAAGAAAATACAGCACATTTACGGCCATAATGCAAAATTCCCTCTACATACGCAAAAATGGTGTTATCGGACAATGAAAATTTAGGGTAGCAAAAATATACACTTAACTTTTCCAAATTAAAACAACTTCAGAAGCCACTTGGAAAAAACCCTAATCGCTGCGGGAAACTACCTTGTGTCTAACATGTGACCAATTAAATTGGAGGTTTTGTCATTTTCCGACGACTTTGACAGCGGGGCATCCCAAAGTGACATGGCCATGATTGGGTAAAATTTGCCACGTCAAACCAAATTAAGGTGGCAAAATTGGACAGTAACTTTTAAATTTTGAGCAATTTGAAGACAATGACCCTAATATAAAAATTAAATATTGAAAAATTGTTATGTTTTCTAAATATATTGAATGTAAACATATTAACATATATTTAATAAAGTAGGAATGCATAAAGAAACAAAAAACATATTAAATAAATTGGAAATATAAAAGCCAAATGTGAGTTTAATTTTATTAAAAAAAATTGAATTATTTTACAAAAAAGATACTATAACTATTTTTTCTAAAAAAATTTCAAAAAATAATGTAAAATATAATATTTTCCAAGAAATATTTTTGAAAATAAAGATTAAATTATAAAGTATATATTATAAATATATTCTCCAAAAAATACTATAAATAGAATTTTTTTACATTATAAAATATATAATATAAATATGAAATTTTTCTAAAAAATAATCTAAAGAAATATGGAAAAAATTAATTGAATTTATTTTCTAAATATATTATTAAAATAAAAAATTATTTTTTTAAATCATAACTTGTAAACTATAAATATTGAAAATATTTAAATTTAATATATTCCATGGAGAATATTATAATTATATTTCCTATTAATTATAAAAAATTAAAGTTTATAATTCTCTGCATATAAGTTATTTAAACGTATATTTTATATTTATTTTTAAATTTTTAAGAATTTTTGAAAGATATATGTTATATTTTAAAAATATGTTTTCTATATTTAGAGTATATATTTAGAAAATATGATAAATTTTAGAATTTTGTATTTTAATAATATAAATAATTTTTAATTTTTGAGAAAATTTAGATTTTTAAATATATATTTTTATTTTTCAGTTTAGAAAAACATATTTCAATTTGATATATGTATGGAATCTAGAAATCTATTTTTTATATTTTTATAGAACATTTTGCAAAAAAATTTTTGGAAAAAATATTGATTTACTTTTATTGTTTGGAAATTTTATAATTTTAAAATTTTTAGAGATTACATAGCTGTCCTGAAATTGTTATAAATTTGAAAGTTACTGTCCTATTTTACCACCTTAATTTGATCTAATATGACAAATTTTACCCAATCATGACACGTTAGTCTGGTTAATGCCACTCTGTCAAAATAACTTCAAAATTGAAAAAATTCCTAATTTAATTGGTCAGGTGCTAGACATGCAATAGTTTTCAGCAATAATTTGGGGTTTTTTTTCTTTTTTGCCAATCGGTATCCTGAAATTGCTTAATTTTTAAAAGTTAGTGTATATTTTTGTCACGACTACCATTTAGAAATGCTATTTTTGGGTATGTAGAAAATAAATTTTGCAATTTAGACGCATATTTAAAATATTAATATACATTTTTTGTGATGAATACTTTAAATTAAATTTTTTTATAAAACTGAATTAATTTAAGAAATAAAAAGATAGTGTAAATGATTCTGCCACTTATTGTGACACGTCACGTTTCCATGCCCACAGCGCCCTGTAAGGCCGAGGACGCCTACATAATTCCTAGCCAATGAAGGAAAGTAGAGACTGTCTTGTAGTGATTCGACCTGTTGACTTTGTACGACCAATGTAGCCTCATCGTTTTGTGAGGGAGCTGATGTCTGCTTTCACCAATCCTAGGCGTATCGGACATCAACGGTCTCAACAGGCATACGGTGACTCTTGTCCCACATGGCTTGTATAAAAGTTTTTGGATCACGTTACAAATCAAGTCCAACTTCTCTTTGGTGACAGATTTTTTTTTAAAAAATAAATTAAAATCCATAACATTTGTGATATTAAGATGATAGTCATGTGGAAAACCCCATGAATGGACTTTGAGGATGGGTCTAAGTGTGTGTGGCTTCATGTGCGCGATTTAAAAAATAGATTTGTATATATATGAGTGTTTACGGTGAGCTGATGCCAACAGGGTGTACAACATGCACATGAGAGCATTTTTTAATTTAGGTATAAGAGATTGTGACTTCCATCCCACATAGATTAAGAAAAAAAAATTGGACCAACTCTCAGCAACAAATCGAAATGTGGCCATTTTGTAGCTTATTGTTGTGGCAATTGAGCAAGAAATTCGATCAAACTAATTAGAAATGTTAATAAGATAAGCTATTCCATTCAAATTTGAATAACTTCAACAATATTTTAAAGTTTAATCAAGTTCAAATTAGTAGTCAACTAATTTTTTAACCTCGATCTCATCGTTCAATTTAAATCACAGCCGGATTTCAAATTTACAAAATTGAAATGAGAATGTTAAAAAAAGTGTCAGAGTTCGAGTTACTAAAACTCGATTCATTAACACCCAAAACTAGCCATTAAATTTGAATTAAACCGATGTCCTTTTAGTGTTTGAAATTCACATTAGAGAATAATCAATTGCTGTGCTGGAAGGAGCCAACCCACACCACTCTTGTATCCAATTAACTGGCTAGTAGCATTTTCTTTAATATTGCACTTTATTTAACATATGAAAAAATTAACACCCCCATTTGTCCAAGCTATCATTAATTAGCTGACCATAAAACGTACTAAATGGAAATTTATCTTTCAGTGTGATTTGAGAAGTTTACAACATCATCAATCATGCAACTTGTCCCCATTAGCTGCTTGAACCATATTTAGGCAATCTGTTAGGAGCAGCAGTAGGCAATTAGTAATACTTTACATTGACTAATATGAATACTTTGATTTGTGTGGCAAAATTGTTTTGTGCTATTTGAATAAAAATGCATAATTATAAATTAATTTAAAGGGTTTAGTACACAAAACAATAAAAGATTCTTTCGACAAATGTCAAGACCAAAATAGGTAGACTAAGATTACTTTTGGACAGTACCATGTTGTGATTACCTGAGCAGTGATGTCACGGTATAACACATGGAGAAATTAAATTAGATTTTGCAGCAAAAGAGTTAGAGTATTAACTAGTGGGTGCTGCGCTGCAATTGAGATGATTATGTCACATCTCTCAATGCATCAACCAACTAAAAATGGGAAGGAAGCATCATCTTTCACGCCATCTCATTGCAAATAATCATTTTGTTAGATAAATCTCTCCCTCCATCTCCAAATAGCAAATTATTTATCTTGACTAAGTCTTTTTAACTGTTTGCATTAGTTGACGATTATATAGCACAAACTATTACAAGAATATTTTAAAATTACTTGACAAAAATTAAAGAGATTATACTCCAAAAATTTTCATAATAAAAAAGTCAAAAGAATCTCAATATTTAAAGAAATGGAAAATGTTGACCCTTACTTATATTTTTGAAAGACAAAATTGATTGAAAATTTTCACAGAAAATCAGATCAGCTTGAGGATGATTTGATCATATCTTCATGAGTCAAATGAAAATATAATAGTATTAAAAAGAAGGAGAAAATCTGCCAAATAAGGAAGGTTAACATGTAAGAATGGAAACTGTACTTGGCATTCTAGCATATCTAGACCAAATCTTCTACCTGTTGACTTGGACAACTTGGAGGTTGATTCATTCAAATATTTTGGATTAAAAATAAAGGCTAAAGATGGTTGAATTCATGCAAGAAAGAGTGTGCCTTCCCTTGACAGATTGAGAGCTAAAAGTGAGAGAAACACCCACATTCATGTTCATCTCATTATTGTAGTGAGTGTTTACAAGTTTTTGTTTATTGTAGACTTCATTCAATGTGTAAGTTGAGGTCGAAAGGGTTTCTAACTAGACACTTTACCTAGAGACAATGTGGGAGTGTACTAACTTATTAGAATCAAGTGTAGACTTGATTTGGAGAAGCGTGAGGGAGGTAAAGGACTTGTGCTTAATGTAATTGATTGTAATCACTTGATATAGAAGATTACTTTAATTTGGACGAGTGGCCTGCTGATGCAAGAGTGGTTAAAGGCTTCGAACTGTCTAAATATATCTTGTCCCTTTAGGTTAACTTTTTACTTTTCAATCTGTGTGCAAATTGATGTCACAACATATAGTTTAAAATAGTGCATTGAAATTACAACATCATTTAGCATAATTTAACTTGGAATTACAATACTAAGTCCAACCTACCCTACAAGTGGTATCAGAGCCACGTCACCCTTTTTTTTCTTAGTTGCAAGCAAGTGAGATCTCGAAAGTAGAAAGCAAGGACGTAAACTTTCAGTCACACAGCCCCCACACGACACGAACTGCCCATACTAGAAAGCAAGGATGTAAACTTTCATTAAGTCTCTAAACAAGAAGGATTGGAGCTCTATTACCGATGAATAGTCAATACCCACAATCAAGAATGATGGTAGGGATGTTTTCAAGGATGTGAGTGTTACGCCCAAAGAAGAAAAGGTGGCAGTTGGTAATGCAAAGGCAATAAACGTCATTTTCATCAGATTCAACGAGGAGCAATTTAAATTAATTTCCATGTGTGAAACAACAAAGGAAGCATGAGATATTTTGCAAATTATCCATGAAGATATGAGCTCTGTTCGTATTTCTAAACTCTAAATGTTTGCCTCACAATTTTAAAATTTGAGGATGGGCAAGAACGAAACAATTGTCATATTCGATGGGAAACTTCAAGACATAGTTAACCAAGTGTACCAACTTGGAAAGAAGTACTCGGCCAAGCTAGTCCGAAGGACATTGCATTCTCTCCCAAAACATTTCTTTGCAAAGGTGGCAACCAAAAGAGGCTTAGGATATGAAAAAAACGAAATTGGATGAGTTGATAGGCTCATTATGAACATTTAAAATGAACATGGTTCAAGCCAAAAAAAAGAAAGAGATGACCCTGAAAATCTAAAGAAGCAACATGGAGGATGAGAATTTCAACATTGATAATGAAGTAGTTATAGTGGTAAAAAGGCTTAAGAAGTTCATCAAAAAGGAGAGGAAAGACATAGCCATTCAAAATCCTAATTCCACCAAACGAACTACTACAAAGAATGACAACAAAACTAGTAAGACAGATTTTAAAAATGATTTGTCTAGGAAAGGTGTTCGATGTCATAAGTGCGGTGAATACAGCCATATACTTGCCAAATGTGCAAATACATTAAAGAAACAAAGCAAATCGATGGCCACAACATAGAGTGAAGATGATTCAGAGGCATCCAATGAGGATGAATAGACCAGTAATCACGTTGCCCTTAATGAAGTCAGAACACCAACCAAAAATAATCATGCTAATGTCGTAATTCCAGAGTCGTGACCAAACTGTTCAAGTGACTCTGACTCAAAAGTCACCTATGAAGAATTGATATCCACATATTAGATGATGTTTGACAAAATTATTTTCTTGAAAAACTAAGTTAAGATCCTTTTAGAAGAAAAGGAGGAGATGAAGGAGGAAATTGCTAAGGTGTCAAAACAACATCAAGAGGTAGTTCTAGAATCCAAAGAGAACAAAAAGACCTTAGAGAAATTGAACAAAAAGAAAGTAAAACTTGATGATTTGTTAACCAAAGGCAAAACTTCTAAGGACCATTTTAGACTTAGCTTTGTAAAACATTCAGTTACTAATCAGCCCAACCTTAAGGAAATTCAACTTGTGCCAGTATCAATGCTGACCACTGCTCCTGGAATGCCAGCATCTATACAGGCCACTAACCCAGGTGTTATAGTACTAAAGAGGAGAAACAGAAGGCGGCCTCATTGGAATAGAACCCAATGTAGGTGTTGTCATTAGTATAACCATGTTTATATTAAATGAAAGCATTTTGTAGATGGGAGCTACATTGGACCAAGTTCAAGTTAAAATCCAAGAAATTGCAGAAGGTAATGTGGGTATAGAAATGTGACGTGTTACTATCCCACCTACACTACTATGAGGGCATGCTCCAACACCACCTAATACCTCAACAGTAGATGCTCGAGACACATAACAAGAGACAAGTAAAACTTGACTAAGTATACTAGCTTTGCAAGAGGTCATGTAATGTTTGAAGACAAACAAATAAGTAGAATAATCGGTAAGGGCATACTCCATGTTGAGGAAATGCCAAAATTGAAGGATACACTCCATGTTGAAGGTTTGAAAGCCAACTTGCTTAACATCAACCAATTGTGCAATTAGAACCTGCATGTAAGATTTACCAGCACAAGTGTTATGTTCATGGAGAGAAGAACCATGTGCTAATTGAAAGGAGATTATCGAACAATTGCTACCTCTTGAATGATGCTGCAGCATGCCTCAAGACAAATGCAAATGAAAGCGAGATTTGGCACAAGAGGCCACCTTAATTACTATAACCTGATGAAGATTTTCAAAACTAAAGCAGTTAGAGGAATGCCTATCCTGATAGAAGGAAAGGAAGGTGTGTGTGGTTCGTGTTAGCAAACTAAAAAGGAAAGAGATCGAAGCAAAATAGTGGAGATATGGAGTGACCATGGACATGAGTTTGCAAATTGGATGTTTGACAAATTTTGTGCTAAAAATGGGATTGCACATTAGTTTTCTACACTAAAAACGCCCCAACAAAATGGGGTTGTGGAGAGGAAGAGTCGATCTATACAAGAAATGACTCGAGTAATGCTCAACGCTAAGAAAATGAGTCAAACATGGTAGGTGGAGGTTGTAAATGCTTCATGCTACATTATGAATTGTGTACATGTCCATCCAAAGTTTGATAAAACTCCTAATGAATTGCTGAAAGGGGGGAACCTAATGTTGAGTATTTTTATATGTTTGGAAGTCGGTGCTTCATCTTAAAGAACCGTGAACCCATTGGTAAGTTTGAAGCAAAAAATGATGAAAGTGTGTTCCTTGGCTATTCAACCACTAGCCATGCATATTAGGTATATAATATTTGAACTAAATGCATTATGTAATCCATTAGCGTGGTTGTTGATGATAACGAAAGTTCGGTGCAAAATTCTTCTAAAAAGACTGCAGGTTCAAATGATGAAATTGATTAAGCTAATGAAAAGAAGCCTACTAGACCTACTAATGTCAAAACCACAATCACTATAGACAATCGGGATGCTAGAGCATCAAACCAAACTAACAGTGATGATGATGGAGTTCCTCAGTAATCAGTCCAAGAACCTTTATCACAAATCAAGAAGAATCATCTCACAAATTTAATAATTGGGAGCCTTAATAACCAGAGGAGAACTAAAGGTTTGGAACACATTAATTACTGTGATCTTATCGGGTACACATGTTTTATTTCCTTTAAGGACCTAAAAAACATTGCTGAAGCATTGGAAGACGAGTATTTAGATCATGACCATGCAGAAGGAACTTAACCAATTTGTCCAAAATGATGTTTGGGAGCTAATGGAAAGGCTAAAGGGTATCAACATTATCAATACTTAATAGATTTTCAAAAATAAGACCGATGAGCATGGGAACATCAGAAGGAATAAAGTTAGGTTGGTCACCTAAAGGAACACCCAAGCTGAGGGCATGGATTTTGACGAGATATTCACCTCTATGGCAAGAATTGATGCAATTAGTCTACTCAATGTCCTCTCTTGCAACATCAACTTTATTGAATGGACAAAAAATGTGTGTTCTTGAATGAAATTCTGCATGAAGAGATATATGTTAAGCAACCCAAAGGCTTTGAAGACTCAAACCATCCTCATCATGTTTATAGATTAAAGAAGGCACTCTACAGACTTAAACAAGCTCCAAATGCATGGTATAAAAGGCTTGCAAAGTATATTTTGAATGAATAATTTGTGCAAGAGGGAGCAGATAATACAATATTCTTGTGACATTCCAAAGGGAATGATGAAAAGATTTAGACTGGAATAAATCTTCTAGTGTTGGAACACTAGCTATCAAAGGATGATGCTAAAGTTCTAATCAACCACAACATGTATAGAAGCATTGTAGTCAGCCTATTCTATCTTACAAAAAGTAGGCTAAACATTTGTTACAACATGAGAGTTTGGCCACGCTTTCAATCAACACCCAGGGAAAGTCACTTAAGTGCAACTAAGAGGATTATTCACTACATCAACTCAACCTTGGACACTCTAAAAACTCTAATTTCAATCTAGTTGGTTTTAATGATGCTAATTGAGTAGATAATGTGGAAGATCAAAAAAGTACTACTGGAGGATGTTTTTTTGTTAGAAGTAATCTTGTTTTATGGTTTAGTAAAAAACAAATTTCAATAGCATTGTTCATAATTGAGGTGGAGTACATGGCGGCCGGAGCATGTTGTGCCCAACTCCTTAGAATGAAGTAAATGTCTCTTGATTATAGTACTCATTAAGATAAGATAATGATTATGTGTGATAACCAAACTACTATCAACATTTCAAAAAACCCAGTGTAACAAAGTAGGGCCAAACATATAAACATCAAGCGCTACTTCATTTGGGAAATAGTGAAAAATAAGGTGATTGTGATGAACTGTCAGAAATTAGTCTCAACACGCAAACAAAATAATAAAGACATAGGACCAAAAGACATTTGAGGTATCAAGACTTAAGTTGGGCCTTTGCCTAGCTTAACTTAGCCAAAGAAGGCCTAATTCTACATAGGAAGAAGGCGGGAACCAAAAAATCGAGGAGGGACATTTGCATTGAATTTTGTGCAACAACTTACCATAATTGAAAGGATTCTTAAAGCTACTCCTTCCCTAAGAACTCTCACCCTCTATGTATCTATATATTATTAACTTGTTGCTAATTCTATCATCATTCTACCATGTGTTTTTTGTTTTAGATAGACAAACCCTAAAATCTTAACAATGGCAAAGAAGTCCACCCATGGTCAAGGCAGCCGCCAAAGAACTAGAAGGAACCCAAGACCACCATCACCACCATCTGAAAGAACTCCAACTCCATTAATACTTGTTCTTGAAGGTAGCTCAGTCTCATCGAAAGAACACTCAAAAGTAACTTCGGCATCACAAACTAATCCAAAGACCCAATTCATTCAACCTCCTCCACTTGTGCCCTCAAATCAACTTAATCAAATTTATTGTCTTCATTTGGTGCCCTCAAATAGACGGATTTCACTAAACTTCTTTATTCATATATGGATTCATGGGGTTGTGCCACACAATGCCACTAGTTGGTGATTATATGACATAAAATATTGAAACAATGTTCAGAAATTATTTAACAAAAATTAAAGAGATTATGCCGCAAACACACAAAATTTTATGTTCAATAAAATAATGCCATGTGGAAGATGTTTTGTAAAATATCAATTAAGTAAATTTCTATTTACTTTTTAGGAATTTAAATAAACATAATTTCTAAAATAAATAAATAGATAATTGATATTTTAATATATTAATCAAATGGTGCCAAGTGGCAAAATTCTGTTGGAAACTTAGGAGATGAAAACCCTACAAGATTAAAATTACCAATTAAATCCTTAAATAGACTCCAAGTTGTAATAACCAATAAAAGGGTGGCACATCAGCATAATGATGCAACCATATCATTTCTCCTACAAGTATAAAGGATCTAAATCCCACAATGGAGAACACAAAAAAAGATAAAGTTGAAGCAGCTGATGACTTGAAGCAGTGAAAACTCTCTCCAACTTCTCTTTGGAATTCTCAAGAACATTCAAGACATTCGTCATCAAATTTAAGAAGTTCATCACTAAGTTCAAGGCATTTTTCATCAAAAATCTCCAAATCTAATGTTTGATTCAAGATTGTAGTGCTAAACCCAAAGATCAACGTTGTTGAAGATATAACAAACCTCAAAGAAGATTAAGCATAAACCATTCACTTAAAAATTGTTCAAAATTAAAGGAAGAATCAGAAGATTGAAATTAGAGAATATAACTTACAAATGTGTAGTATGATCCAAATTTATTCACCTTTATACAAATTTTCTTATTATTCAAGAATTTAATCCTCCATATGCTCTAAGAATTTCCATATTCAAAAAGTCGAAGGAATCTCTAGCTTTGTGAAAATGAAAATTGTTAACCTTTACTTATATTCGTGGAAGACAAATTTAGTTGAGAATATTTACAATAAATCTAGCTAGCTTGAAGATAATTTGATCATATCTTCGTAAGTCAAATTAAGATATAATAGTACTAAAAAGAAGGAGAAAATTTACCAAACAAGGAAGGTCAACACACAGGAATAGAAACTATGGTTGGGACTCTAGCATTACCCGCAGACAAGAATAGATTCTCGACTAAATCTTCTACCTGTTGATTTGGGCAATTTGGAGGTTGATTCACTTAGATTTCTCGGAGTAAAAATGAAGATTAAAGAGGGTTGAATTCATGCAAGACAAGGTGTGTCTTCCTTTGAGAGATTTGAGAGATAAAAGTGAGAAAAACGCCCACATTCATATTCATATCATTATTGTAGAAGGTGTTTACAAATCATTGTATATTTTACACTTTATTTAACGTGTAAATTAGGATAAAAAGGAGTTTTAGCTAGACACTTCACCAAAGGAAAGTGTAGCAGTGCACCAACTTGTTAGAATCCAATGTGAACTTAATTTAGGAAAGCGTGAGGGAGGCAAGGAACTTGTATTTGATTGTATTTGGTTATAACCATTTTAGATAGTTGATTACTTTGATTTAAACGAGTGCTCTACAAGATTTAAGAGTGGTTGAAAGCTCCGAATTGCATAAACATATCTCATTCCTTTATGTTTACTTTTTGCTATTCAGTCTACATACGAATTGGTGTTACAACATTTAGTTTAAAGCAGTATAGTGGAATTAAAACATCACTGAGCATAATTTAACTTTGAATTATAATATTCGGTCCAGCCTACCCTACAATAAATAAACAAACAAGAGCACCCCATTTCCACTAAAATGCTAATAAAGCTATCTCCATTCAAAATTAAATATATTCGTTTTCACACAATTTATAGCCATACAATCAATTTTTTTTACAATTATTAAAATCAATTTTATTTAAAAAATGATTGAAATAATAAATAGCAAGATCTAAAAATTCAATAATGTTAAAAATATGAAAACTCAAGTAAAAAGAAAGATCAGAAAGATTTGACCTTCCAAAGTAATATTAATATTAAAGAAACATAGGTAAAAATATTAATTAATCAACAATTAAGAAGAAGGGGCTTGGTGAAGAAAGGCCGAAGTGAGCGTATGAGATTATATATGGCAAAATCACCCCGAATACTTTACATAGTAACATATATCATAATATTGAATTAAATAATTAAATTATGATTTGCACTACAATTGGCATATGTCATGATTGTAAAAATATTTAATTATTTTATTTTAAATAAATAAATTATGATATGCACCACAAGTTGTTAGCATAATGTTTTTGGCTATATTTCTAGATGTGTTAGAAATTTATTAAAATAGGAATATGTTAGTAGGTTGTTAAGGATGTCCAAATCAAAGTAGAAGAGACGAAATACTGAATCCAGCCTAGGAGAAGTCTAATCGAGATTAGATACTTGTAGATAAATATTAAAGAATTTGAATCCAACTTAATTGTTGCAGCAAGTGTACAAGATAAGTCACAACTGATTAGGAAGCACTTTGTACGTGTAGGATGATCAAATACCACAATTACATAAAATCATAATCATTCCCAATCATCATACATTAGCATTATCACCATCACTATGACCATTAGTTATAACTCAGTGACCAAAGTTTTCAATATTAATACCTTTAGCTGTCATTTGTCATTTTCTTCACCTAAAACATGCATCATAATACATTTTTTATTTCATGACACCTCTTCTTCAAGCATATTTTTCAATTCGTCATAATCAAGTTCACCTTCAGGAATTATTTCTATGATCCAAAATTATATCTTATCAATGCATTCAAATATCCTTAGCTAGCAGTGTTTTTAAACTCAGACCAACATGTCGGTTTGATTTTTATTTTTTATTTTTCTTGAGAAGAAGAAAACAAAAACGGAGGAAGAGGAGGAAGAAGAAGAAGAAGAGAAGGAAGAGAAAAGGAAGGAATGAAAAAAAGAAAGGAAAAGGGCAAAAAGGAAATAGATGAGGGATATAAAAAAATAGAAATGAATAACTAGATTAAACTACAACAAAAAAATGAAAATAAATAAATTAAATTAAATTAAAATGTATAAAATGAACAAATATTATACCATAACAATTGTTTAAATATATTTTTTTTTTTGTCTTTGTATTTGATTATATACTTAATTTATGCATAATATATAAGTTATTAAGAACTAGTAAATCAATGACTATATAATTAATTTGCTTGACTTTAAAAATTAATTAATTAATTACATATTTTTTACTCAAATAATAATTCTACACTGATTAGTATCCAAATTAGTTATGAAATTTTAAAATATTGTTAACATATTTTTAAATTTTTGTTATTAAAACAATTTTTGTGTGTGTGTGCGCGTATAATAATCATACTAATTGACCAATTTTTAAATCTAGTCAAATTAATTGGACTGATCAAACCATTGAATTGGTACAACGTTTGATTCTATCTTCATTCCGATTTTGAAAACATTGCTAGCTGGTTTCAAAATTTTTAATAAAAAATGTACTCCTTTTCAATTGACAAAAATGTGCAACATAAAAAGAGATGCCATTCCATGGAATGGCCTCCCTCTCTAATCTGAAATTTTGGGCCAAATTACTTAAAAACCCTAAAAACTTTCGTGGGCCTGGAGTGGAGCAGTCCAATATTGGTGGCCCAGTTGTGTTATTTTAGCCGAGGGCACAAAATGAGCCACTCCAACTCATCAATTAATATTCTTCAAAGGCGTGGCTATGTGTCACGGGGCTCCTTTCGAGGATAGGGATAAAGGGGCACCGTGCGGCTAGTAGTCGTTCAGCAATCGACTACGTCCGCCTGAATCCGCACGCAAAACCAATTGTGCACTGCCTCAGGGCACAATCCTGACAATTCTGACAGTATGTACAGAAAGCAGTAAATATGTACACGGTGTGCAAGAGAAACTTGCTTGCATTTCACAAATAAATTGAATTACAATGGGCGACGGTTAAAGAGGGGGGCCACTCTAACAATCACAGGCTACACGACGACCACACGACGACAACACAATGACTTATCTCAGCTTCAGTAATACCTTGCCCCCCTATGATAGGCTTGGCAAAAAAAAGCCAAGTGACAGTAGTAGATATTAAAAAGCCGATGAAAAGCCCTAGACCTATTAGCAACGGGTGATGTCTCGTTCGGCACAGGGCTGCGGCAGGGCCAGCATTGTGTCAGGAGTGCCTGTTGGGTAGACAGCCCTCCACATTCTCCCCCACTTAAGATGGCGACGCCCTCGGCACCCTTGAAGCTAGGAATGCTTCCACTAGAGGTTTTAGCACCTTGAGGTCCGTCACCCGCTCCCAAGTGTTCTTGTCCTCTGAGCAGTCTTCCCACTTCACCAAGTACTCACTGATCTCCCGCTTCGCTGTTCTTATGACTCGATGATTCAAGATTGCTTCGGCTACTCTTTTCGGCACCTTCCCTAATGGACGCTGGGTTCGGGTCTCTCTGATACGGTCAGCATCCTCTGGGTCTGCTGTGAAAGGTTTTAGCTAGCTCACGTGGAAAACACTGTGGGTCTTCCACCACAGGGGTAGCTCAATTTATAGGCCACCTTCCCGATCCTCTTTGCCACTCGGCACGGCCCAATGTATTTCTGTAAGAATCGAGGGTCTCTCCCTCGAACACACTTTGTGAGCAATGGGTCTGGTGCCTTCACCAACACAAGGTCCCCCACGTTAAATTCATCGAAACGCCATCCCTGGTCGGCCTGCTTTTTCATTCTTTTTTGAGCTTTCTCCAAGTAGCTTCTTGCGATATCTAAGTTACGCTTCCATTCTTCAGTGAAGCTCCGTGCAAAGGGAGATCTCGTACTCTGCGGGGACTCTAAAGTGTATGGGAGTAGCGGTTGCTGCCCAATAACGATCTCAAAAGGGCTCCGATTGGTAGTGGAACTCTTTCAGGCATTAAAGCATAGTTGAGCAGCATCCAGAAGCTTCACCCAATTCTTCTGATTACCACTCACAAAGTGTCGAAGGTACTCCTCTAACATGGAATTGAAGCGTTCTGTTTGACCATCGGATTGTGGGTGGCAGCTCGAGCTCATACTCAATTTGAACCCAAGGAGTTTGAAGAGTTCGGTCCAAAAATATTCCGGCGAATCTGGGATCTCGGTCACTGACAATATCCTTTGGCAGTCCCCAATATTTGACAATTTGCGCAAAGAACAAATGCGCGGTCGCCTCTGCCGTCACGTGCTTTGGGGCTGCAATGAATGTGGCATATTTTAAAAATCGATCCACCACGACAATGATGCTGCCTAAATCTCCTACTTTAGGCAACCCAATGATGTAGTCCGTCAAGACACTCTCCCAGGGTCGTGAGGGAATGGGAAGGGGTTCAGCAAGCCTTTTAGTTTCAAGTGATCTACCTTGTCCTGCTGACAAATCAAGCAAGACCGCACATATGCCTCAACTTCATTCCGCATTTCAGGCCAATAATAAGCCCTTTGTACTAGGGCCAATGTATGCTCTCCTCCAGGGTGTCCCGCCAAAAGGGTATCATGGCATTCTGCGATCAATGACTTCCTTAAGTTACCACCTTTAGGAACATATAAGCAGTTACCCTTAGTCCTTAACAATCCTTCTTCCAATCAAAATTGTTTTGCCTTCCCTTGTTGCACCAGCTTGACCAAACACTCTGCAGCCAGATCTCGAATCAGCAACTCCCGTATTTGGTCTTTCATAGAGGTGGCCACCTTACTCGAGGAGAGGGCTACAACCATCCTCAATTCGGCCAAGTCTGCCCTTCGACTAAGGGCATCTGCCACTTTGTTGCTGGAACCTGCTCGATACTCCAATGTAAAGTTAAACTCTGCCAATAATTCTTGCCATCGGGCTCACTTCCATGTGAGCTTTAGTTGGGTCAGGAAGTAACTCACTGCACTGTTATCTGTTTTGACCATGAACGGTGTTCCCAACAAGTAATGTCGCCATAGTTTAAGGTAATGGACTACGGTTAGCAACTCTTTCACATGTGCTGGGTAATTCCTTTCTGCATCCTTCAACTTCCTGCTCTCAAAGGCAACAGGATGTCCCTCTTGTGTTAGCACTCCCCCAAATGCAAAATCTGAGGCATCAGTTTCCACCTCAAATGGCTTCTGTAAATCCGGGAGAGATAACATGAGTCTGGTGGTCATAGCCATCTTTAATCTCTCAAAGGCGACCTGTCGCTCCGACGACCACTTCCATTCCTCTGCTTTCTTCGTAAGATCGGTGAGCGGCCTAGCAATCTCAGAATATCCTTTCACAAATCTCCGGTAATAGTTGGTCAACCCTAGGAATGACCGTATCTCATGGATATCATTAGGAGGTTACCACTCTTCAATCGCTTGCACCTTCTTTGGGTCCATTCGAATCCTTCCACGTTCAATAATATGACCCAAAAAGTGGATGGTCTGTTGAGCAAAGGAACACTTCGATGGCTTTGCATATAACTCATGTTCTCGAAGTCGAACGAGGACCTTCTTCAAGTGTGTCAAATGTTCCTCCAGGGTCTCACTAACATGACAATGTCGTCTAAGTACACCACCACGAATTCGTCGAGAAACCCATGGAGTACTTGATTCATCAAGGTGCAGACGGTCGCTGGTGCATTCGTTAGGCCAAATGGCATAACTAAGAACTCATAAGCACCGTATCTAGTCACCACAGTAGTCTTTGCCTCATCACCAACCTTGATTCGAACCTGCCAGTATCCTGACCTCAAATCAATTTTAGAGAAGTACTTCACCCGACTCAGCCTGTCAAAGCAATCAGCAATTAAAGGTATTGGGTATTTATTCTTCACCGTGATCTTGTTCAAGGCTCGATAGTCACAGCACATCCTTAGGGATCCATCTGTTTTTTTTTGGAACAAGACCGGTGCTCCGTATGGTGACTTAGCAGGTCAAATGATACCGCTCTCCAACATCTCCCTCAATTGCCTCCTCAATTCCATAAGTTCTGGTTGTGTCATGCGATATGGGGCCCGAGCAGGCGGCTTAGTGCCTGGTAGAAGTTCAATTTCATGATCAACTGATCGCTTGGGTGGCAGTTTAGGGGGAAGTACCTTAGGCATCACATCCTGGAATTCCTCAAGAAGATGTTTCACAACATCAGGGATAGGTCCAGATTCCTCCATCTCCTCAAATCGAAGGGTGCATAAGTAGGATGGTTCGTTGCGCTTGCATCCCTTCTCAAATTGGATAGCTGACAAGCTCTTCCCTTCCAATCGGCCAGAAACAGTGGGAATAATGCAGGGTTTGTTTCCTACCATCCTTACCGCTTCTCCACACGGCAAGACCATCGCCCTTGCCTCTCGTAGGAAATCAAGCCCAAGGATAAGCTTGAAGTCATCCATTTGAACAACAGAAAGGTTGATTTTACCCTCGAATGGCCCAGCTTTTATTTTTACCCCTTTTGCCACACCGGCAACCGGCTAGGCTGCTGAATTGATGGCCTTAACTTGCCCCATCGTCTTCTCCAATGCTAACCCAAATCTCTCCACTTCTGTGGTGGCCAAGTAGTTATGAGTGGCACCAGTGTCGATCATGGCCCGAATGGACTTGCCATTGATCTTCACATCCATATACATCAGTCCATTCCTTTTTCGGCCTTTAGAACTTCCCTCGCTGGAAGGATTCTCTGCTAGAGTAGGAGCAAATCGTCCGGCTCCAGACCCTTCCTTATGATTTGCCACTGCTTGGCATGAAATAGTCCCACACCGATGGGAGATGGCCCCAAGATTGTTTCCCTCAACATTTGACTCACTTTCATCTGATTCGGGCTCTGGGGCCGGAGCTTGTTTTGATGGTCCTGTATCTTTAAGGCTTGATAGAACCTTCACTAGTTTCCTCTTCGGACAGTCCCGAAGCATGTGTGACCCATCGCAAAGGAAACACCCAATCTTTCTTGGTGTAGTCCCTTGCTTGCTGTCGGCAGGTCTGTTCTTAGGGTGACTTTGGGGATGAACAGATGTTTGAAACTGTCGATCTCCCCCACTTCTGTTAGAATTATTTTTGAACGACCTCCCACCGTTTGGGGTGCACTCACCGTCGGACGTTCCTTACGGGGTTCATCCTGAAAATCCATGAGTCGCTCGGCAGCACCCATGGCCGAGCTCAAGTCCACTACCCGCTGGCGCTACAACTCCAATCGCGCCGTGGGTTTCAAACCTTCCAAGAAAGTGAAGAGTTTGTCCTTCTCAAACATATCCCGAATATCCAACATGAGCACCGAGAATGACTTCACATAGTCCCGAACACTCCTTGACTGGCTCAATTCTCGCAATGCCCTCCTGGCATTGTATTCTACATTCTTTGGGAAAAACTGGTCCCGAATAGCATCCCGCAACCGCTCCAACGTATCCAAGCGCACTCGATTGGCCTGGATGTCAGCGTATTTGGTGCGCCACCATAGCTTAGCATCGCCCATCAAGTACATGGTAGCGATGGTGACCTTCCTGGCCTCATCAATAATATTGGCCGCCAGGAAATACTGTTCCATGTCAAAAAAGAAGTTCTCTACCTCCTTATCATCTCGAGCGCCTCTATAAGGCTGCGGTTCAATGACTCGGATTCTTGGCCCAACGTCCTTGGCGACTGCTAGGGCATTGCCAACTGCTCGCTGGAGCAGTCCAATTTGGATGGACATCTGTTCCATCTCTCTTCAGAGCTCTTCGATAGTTCCAGCTCCTTGGTTCTCAACCAACTCCTGACATAATTCCCAATTCTCGGCAAGTTGGGCTTGGAGGTCAGCAACTTCGGCCTCCAGACTCTCGACCTTCTCCTCCAAGGTCGTTGTGACAAAATCCATTCGGGAGCCCTGCTCCTCCAGGGCTTCCAATTGCTGCTTGGTCGTGAGATTCTTACGTGGCGGGGCTTCCACCTCATGGCCCTCAGGCACATTTGCTGATGCTATAGCATCCATGATCCAACGCCTCAATCCCAATCAAAATCGAGGGCTCTGATACCAACTGTCACGGGGCTCCTTTCGAGGATAGGGACAAAGAGGCACCGTGCGGCTAATAGTCGTTCAGCAATCGACTACGTCCGCCTGAATCCGCACGCAAAATCAATTGTGCACTGCCTCAGGGTACAATCCCGACAATTCCGACACTATGTACAGAAAGTAGTAAATATGTACACAGTGTGCGAGAGAAACTTGCTTGCATTTCACAAATAAATCGAATTACAATGGGCGACGGTTAGAGAGGGGGGCCACTCTAACAATCGCAGGCTACACGACGATCACACGATGGCAACACGATGACTTATCTCAACTTCAGTAATACCTTGCCCCCCTATAATAGGCTTGGCAAAAAAAAGTCAAATAACAGCAGTAGACATTAAAAAGCCGAGGAAGCACATCTAAAAATAAATACAAAATAATTACAAGTATTTACAAATATGTACAAAGCCCTAGACCTAGCAGCAACGGGTGATGTCTCGTTCGGCACAGGACTGCGGCAGGGCCAGCATTGTGTCAGGAGTGCCTGTTGGGTAGACGGCCCTCCACACTATGTCTAGATGAAAATCTGCACCTATTAAAAATAATTCTTGTAAATATACTTCATAGTAAAAATAATAGCTTTTATCTCTTTCTCTTTTCTACTTTTACACTATTTCTAAGTTTTCGTTCAAATTTTCAACATCAAAATTTGCATCCAAGCAAAGCCACAGTGTTTGTTAGGGATACTGATGTGATGATCAGTTTGTCGGCTTACACCAAAATTTTGAGATAACAATAGCCACGCCTCATTGTAGAGTTAAACAATAAGTATGTAACTGATTTAATTGAGGTTTTTAAATATTATTACTAACTGGCTTTTTACAACGATTTTGCTAAGCAATCCTCATCCTGTTGATTGATTATACCTACAGTGGAGTTGAAAGTGCACAAGAAAAATTGGATGAGCCATATGTTACTATCTCTGAGTCTGCCTAATATGAGCCAAAGCCCAAAAATTGTGGCACAGAGTCCCAATAAATATGCGACCCTAATAGTTAGATACATAATTTATGAGAGAGGACAATTGGGTTGCGTCACAGAGCACAATCGGTGGTCCAAATCCATGCAACTAAAGCTCCTTTTTTCCTCATAAATGGGTGTCTTTTTTATTTGATCTAATAATAAATCCCCTAATGCCACTTCCTGCCTGCAAAGGTCATTGACAAAGACAGACACTGTTCAGACTTTCACACCTTTTAAATTCCGTCCAAAAATTCCAACCCATAATTTGGGTATAATAATGTCCTAACCAATCCTATTTATGACGGTTTGCAATTGGCCAACCCAACTAAACGAAGTGCCCAGTGCGGATAGTGACACGTGTCTTTACTTGACAAGGGCAATTGTCTAATGGTGTGAAACAAATCTTCCAATGTTGATTCAGGTAGTTGGAATGCTGAGTCCATATATACACACCATGTGGAAATAACTGATTAATGACATTCTGCCCACAAATGGAAGACCAGCAATACAATTTCCAAAGCCATGGTCCATAATCAATGATAGCAAGAGTGACGCGATGCCAAAATGTGGGGATTTTATTTTGATGTATTTTGTTTTTAACTCGTAATATATTTTAAGTCATATCAACTTTAGAGTCACGCCGGCAGCCCAAATTGTTACCTACAAATATCAACTCTATGTTATATTCAAAAAAAAAAGAAAGAAAGAAAGAGATGGAGTCAGGTTAAATAGTGATGCGCCGCCCCTGCTGGGTTTTGAGCACAAACGTCGCCCCAGAGATCGCATGAAGCCAATTGTCAAAGCCACAAAAACCTAGTTGAATCATCGTGGTTGTCCTCTTCCATGTCTTCATCAAGTTCTGCTTGCCAAGGCCACCCCTATTGTCTCGTTAGAAAAACCAAAGCCCCAGCACCACCTTACCCTAGTCATCGCGAAACCCAAATTGGATTTCCACAAAAAAATAAAGAAGAGAGGGGAATTAAATTGACCTCCTCTAAGATTTGAAACCTTACCCTAGTCATCGCGAAACCCAAATTGGATTTCCACAAAAAAAATAAAGAAGAGAGGGGAATTAAATTGACCTCCTCTAAGATTTGAAACATATAACGTAATTTCTATTAAATATAAAAAATTACAAAGATATCTGTGTTAATCATATTGACCACGTTCAAATAAAATTGTCCATAATCCAAATGACTCAAAAGTAATGAAAAAAACAAATTTAAAAACTTTGAAATGACTCTTTTACTCTTTCTAAGGTATATGTTTAGTATTTTTATGATTTATATGTTAAAAATATAAATATTTGGTTTTATGTTTTTTATAAAAACTTATTTTTTAATACTTTATATATTTTTAAAACATATATTATAATTCCTTGATTGGAAGATAATCTAAATTAATATTTTTTTAAATTTTATTTGATTTAAAATTTTATTTTATGGCATATAATTCTTAAAATATATATTTTTATTATTCGAATAATATATTTGGAATAAGTAACAAATTTTGGATTTTAAATTTTTTATAAAATATAAATATTTATTTTTCATTTCTAGAAACTTTTAAAATTGGAATTTTAAATTTATTTTTAAAATTTTTGGCTCTTATAAAATAAATCTTAAAAATTGTTTTTCTATTTTAATTATAAATTAAAAATTATTTATCATGTGAAAATAAATTTTAGAGGTATGCATTTTTAATAAAATATTTAAAATATATAAAAATCTTAAAAAATTTATTTTCTACCTTATAAATTTTAAATTTGAAAATATAAATTTAAAAATTTTAAATTTTCTAAAAGGTTGAAGATAAAGGCTTATTTTTTCTACAAAAAATATATAATTCAATTTTTATAATATTTGTCAACAATGTTATCAAAATAATATAAAAAAACATATTTATGAATTTATAATAAGATAATTATTGTGCCCTTCCCCAATGTTGTCAAGGCTTTTTACATAACATTTCCTTAAAAAAAATTAGTCAATTGACCCAAAAGTCAACTAATTGTAAAATTATATTTTTATATTATTTTTTTTATTGACGTCATTATTTTCCGACCACCTACCCACCAAATAGACTAAGATATTACTCGAATAAGTAATTTAAACTAGATTCCCATAATTCCACATACTTGAGGAAAAGTTCCTTGTAGATTTCAAACTTTAAAGAGACACTGTAATTTGAAAAAAGAAAAAAAAAAACCCAAAACGACAACAACAACAACCAAGAAGCTCGAGGCGAGGTCGGTCTCCCTTGTTGGGCTAGAAGACATGGCAAAGAAAAGCAGTAGTTTTAGTTGGGCCGAGTTGCTATTTGGGTGGTAGTTTAAAAGAGAGAGAGAGGCTCTTGGATGGACACTACTTGCAGGCCATGGGGCAGAAGAAAAAATCACTCGGGCCAGAATCTATTTCTTGTCAGACTTCACCGAAAGCCTTACACGTCAAGTTTTTAGTTTATTCTCTGGGCTACTTTCAAATTTATCTATTTGGACTTCTATTTAATTTGTTTTAGGATAGGTTTTTTTCACTTAGCCCAACAAAAAAAAAAAAGAAGAAAAAACGGAAAAAAATCAAAAGGGGAAACAAAATAGGAAAAGGCAGCAAAGCAAAGAAAAAGAAAAAAGCGAGGCAAACAAAGAGAAAAGGGTGGAAAATAGAAGAGAGTAAAAAATTAGAAAAAATAGAGACTTGAGCAAAAGAATACATTTGTATTTGCGCGCTTTTTCAAGATGTCAACTAATTAAAGGACTAAGGAGTAGAGACAGCGCATATGATGTAAAGTCTATGTTCGAATCTATTACTTGAGAAGAGAAAGAACTCACACAAAAATTGGATAGCACGCAAGAAAGATTAAAGAAGTTTAAGAAAACTAATAGTATTTTCATTACAGATATTGAGCATGATAAAAATGTTTTATACTTCAATTATTTTCGAAAGGGCAATATCATAAGTGTTCAAATGAGGAGATTGAAGATCTTGTTGTTTTAGCAAATTTATGGAAGTCAAGAAAAACTCATTCGTAGAGATACTACATTTGACTTATGAGAATACTACAGAGAATATGCTGATACAACATGAGAACAACATCAGTTCTAAGACTAATTTGATTTGGAGTTGAAGTAGCTAATACCGCATGTGGGTGAATCTAGTGAAGATCAATCATTTTCATTAAATTAGAGTTATATGGAGGAAGGGATTGAGTGGGCTATTGGAAGCATAGAAGATCATGTATTTATGATTCATTTGCTTATTTAGTGCATTCTTTGTCTACTTATAGTACACAAGTTTTAGAAGATTTAATGGGCAAAGAGTTTCTTTGTCAAAACAAGATAAAGTATTGGTGGATTCGTGGACTTATCCATGCCATTCTTCATTGTTATTCCCTTGCTTGATCCTTGAGGAGACAAAGATGAACTTTGATCAAGATTTCGAAACATTAAGAGGATTTCACAAATTCATGTTTGATCTATGTTGACATGAACTCAAATTGATAACAATTTACCCTCAAGAAGAGGAGCACGACACTACTACTAAACAGGATCATTTTTTATTTTATTTTGATGTATTTTGTTTTTTAGACTTTTAATATATTTATGCCTATATGAGCTTTAGAGTTAGGCCCACATCCTGTATTGTTTCCTATGAATATCAATCATATGTCATTATTAGAAAAAGGACTG
The DNA here is from genome assembly GCA_019155195.1 of Avicennia marina. Lineage (NCBI taxonomy): Eukaryota > Viridiplantae > Streptophyta > Magnoliopsida > Lamiales > Acanthaceae > Avicennia > Avicennia marina. The sequence continues at coordinate 1,476,879 of CM032764.1, forward strand.
ATTTTTCTATTAATAAGAATTTCTCTAAAATTTCCTAGAAATTGCATCATCAATTTTTTTTCTAATCGAGTTATTTCGAATGAGTTCTATGTAATTCATGACTTATCAATCTGGTTATGGGGTATTAATTGTCATTGTCTACATTGAGTTTGATTTCAATTTCATTAATTTGGTTGGCAATTAATACATGTTTTGCATTCTTAAAATTTGAAATTGGGTTTTGGCTGCACCATTCGCTGTCATTTTCCACTTCCATTGTATTCCATAATCATACCTACTAGTATTAGAGGAGGCATACCATAAATAAGTGTCCAAACAAGGAGGTTGAGGTTTGTCTTGCTTTTAGCAGACTTATTAAGGTCAACACAAGCCCATTCATGGCGATACTATATTTGACTAAGTAGGTAGGCTACAGAACAGATGTCATTGAAGGATATGCAGCATGAGGATAGCCTTAGTTTTAGCGTTGATTTGAAGGTAGATAAGCTAATAATGCATGTGAATGAATCAGATGAAGATTAATCATCGAGCTAAAGTGATGTAAAGAAAGTAGTTGAGTAGTCTATTGGAAGAAGAGAAGATCATACATATGTTGATCTATTTATGTTGTACATGAGTTGAACATTTTTCTAGCCAATGAGTTTTCAAATGCATAATCGAACAAGGCATGCATTGAAAAGTACATTCACCATTCCATGTAATTCCATAGTAATCAATTCCGTGTTCGACGCGAAGCATTTAAGGACGATGATCGTAGAGTATCAAAGGAGTTTGAGAGATTTATACCTGATTCAAATGGGCACAAATTCAAATCAAGAATAATTCACCTATAAGTGGAAAAGAATGATGCGATTCGAAAATATGCACATTTTTATTTTCTCATTTTTAGATTTTTAATATGTTTTGAACCATATGAACTTCAGAATTAAGCCCACAGACCAAATTGTTACCTATGAATATAAGCTATATGAGATTATTAAAAAAAAGAGCACTTTTCTAGTTAATGAGAGATACTCTAAAGTTTTCTAAAAAATTATACCGTTAATTTCTTTTCCAAATTCAAGTCATTTTAGATTGGTCTTATGTGATTCATAATGCATCAATTGATCTATGTCATATTAATTATTTTTAACTTATATTGTTATCTTCTGATCATGACAGATAGTTTAATAGATGCTTTCGAGCTCAATGCTCGAGAGATAAAAATAATGGTCTTTAGTGCTTACCCTAGAGAGAGGGAAGAGAGAGATTATAGAGACGATTAATTTAAACATGATTTGTTGTCACCAATTTTTAAGGTACACAAATCTTCAAAAAAGAAGTGTAACCTCCTTTTAACGTTCACAAATATGCCAAAATATATTAGTGCTATATTGAATACAAATGTAATCAAATAATAAATATATATTAGGCATATGGTAACCATGAGCATTCATCACTACCACAGGTTATGGTTACAAAATTAATAAGTTTGTGTTGAGTCTTTTATAAGTTAGATTCAAAATTCAATCGAGGTCGATTAACTCAAAAAATTAATAAGGTATGTGTTGAGTTGGCAACTTTTTTGAAATGCACGTATATCAACTCACCAAATCGAAACCTAGCTGTCATTTTTAAACTACAATTTATAACATGATCTAAAAACATGATTTAAACCTAACACTAAAGTAATATGTTTGAGTTGAGATTTTGTGAGTCCGATTGAATTTGGGTACAAACAAATTCACCAAAAATTAAATGAGTTAAAACTTGAATTCATAACTTGTTTAAAATACTCGTCTATCAATCCAATCTCCAACACCTGTGACTGCCCTAACTGGCACATCCGTTGCTCGGTTGAGCTACTACTAAGCACATGGGAATCAAGTTCATGCATGGCCATTGAGAACCTTCATGTGTTAGGAGAATACACCCCTATATGTATATGAAACCAACAGCTGGCTTCACTTATTTTTTGCATGTACAAATAGTAGAACGATTACTTTCCACAAGTTAAAATAACAAAGCTTAAAGAAACACTGTCCGCAAATAGTGTGAAGGAGACTTAAAAGAGGGTGGTAAAACTGAAAGAAATATGCCATGGTGGGAGACAGATGGGTGTATTGACCAAAAGGTTGACCTATTGCTCATAGTGTCAACCCACTATGTGCATGTTGACCTTTGGCAAGTTTGCTCGCTTACCGAGACCACTAACTTGACCGAGACCACTAACTCGATAGTGACCAAAGCAAAGGCATATAAGCCTGTGAATCGTTTTATGACAAATACATACACGTGTGTTGCAGTACGCAATTTACTTATAGTCGGAGGATCACAAAACGATACGCTTCTCTCCTTAATTCAGTAATATTGATAAAAATAACAAAAATGCTACAATTAGTTCATCCAAAAATTAAATATCCCCATGTCCCATTCTCATCTCGGATTCAAGATGTCAGAATCTTGCTATCATGTGAGCATGCACGGGGAGAATAAAGTAAAGATATAACGTGAATAGGGCCTTTTTCATAAGGTAACTTGTAAGACATTTGCAATTGTGAGAGGTATAAATTCAAGATGTTATCCTTTTTTTTTACTTTTTCCCCTCCCTAAAGACACTTGGAAACACGTATCACATGACTAAGATATCTTCAGCCGCTAAAAAAGTACGATGACATAGAATTAATATGTAACTCAGGCTTCATCTTGAAAAAGAAAAAGACAAGGAGAGGTATAAATTCAAGATGGGTTTTTTTTTTTTCTTTTTGCCCCTTTTTCCGCTCCCAGAAGACACTTGGAAACATATATCACATGACTAAGATATCTTCGGCTGCAGAAAAGTACAATGACATAGAATTAATACGTACCTCAGGCTTAATCTTGAAAAAGACAAGCAGACTACCGTCTCTTGTGCTCGTATTTATACCGGCCATATGTTTCCTCTCAACGCCCAAGTCCCAATAGCATCTCTCTCTCTCTCTCTCTCTCTCTCAAGATCATCTCCAACATTCGGAGACATGTATATTGGACGTGAACGCACTTGTGAGTATCAAAGATAAAGAAGAACACCCACTCACTAGCACTTCTCTTCTTCCTCGTTTTTCTTATCAGAAACTCAGGTACCTCAGCTAGACAGCTAGCAGCCAAAGAATATAACTAAGACGCCAATATACCACACCATTTTCTTCTTGTCCGACTTTGCCCTTCTTCACGAAATCAAGAAAAATTATCTTGCATCTTGCGCGGGAGAAGTCGATGTGAAGATCGACAAGGAATCTGTTGTCAAGATGGAAAGCCTTGATTCTTTTAATGTAAGAAATTTCCTCTTCTTCCTTCTTGAAGGGTTTTCTTATTATGCTTTCATGGAGTGTTCTCTAGACATGTATATTGTTTGAGTTCTTATAATTTTGTGCAACAAACGTGACAGAAGTTGATGGGATTGGGGGAATGTGACAATGACAATAAAGAATGCTTAAAGAGAAGGTAATTGCAGAGGCTCATCTGGACTACGTATGCACTCATCACCGCAAACCTTAAAGGTTATCTGGAGAAATAAAAAAAGGGCCTAGTTTAGGAAAATTTTACTGATCCAAAGATTTTATCCTTGTTTTTTTTTTTTTTTTTTTTGTGCTCATAAATGGGAATTGAGGCTCTTCGCATTAGAATTATTAAGACGTCTGTTCAAATCTAAATATATATGTGCTTGTTATTTAAATTTAAGATCTTCAATTCTTACAGTCAACTTAATCAATTGTGGTCATCCAGTTCAAGGAAACTCAGAAGAATACAGTCATATTTTGCATATGATGTTACAGTTTTAGCAAATTCAGGGCTACTTCATTTTCCAGGCACCTGTCGATTACATGAAGTCATTCTTGATTAGAGATCTTAATTAATAGATGTCGGGGTTGTTTATCTGATAGTTAACTACTAAAAATTTATATAAAGCTTTCTAACTCAACGATCGTCACGACTGTGCCAAACTACCAATAGAAATGTATGTAATGAAAAAAGGAAGCTACAATTACTAGAAGAAATTTTATATGTCTAGTTCGATGAGGCAAGAGTCCCACCACGCGAGAAGCTAATTAAGAATGACAGTATGGGAAGTTATTAACACATATCCCTAGTGTAGATGTTCGAAGTAAGTTTGGAAAAAATAAAAAAATCCATGCAAGGTTTTTTAAACTAAGTTACAGATTGGTTTGCTGCATTGTATGTATGTAATCCACTTTTTCACTATAGTGTATGTCCTCACTTTTGTCGCATTTCTACCATATTTATCCAACATGGCAGCCACGATTTTATAACTAAAGTAATTAAAAGATGAATCTGATAATGCCAAATGAGACATTGACTTGATTGTGTATCCCATAATGAGCTTTGTATGATGGGACATATTTTAACAATGGATAGTTTATGATGCAAATCCATCAATAATTTGACTGTCATGCTAGGCATTTTTATAGTTGAAAGGGTGTGATATATTCAATTCATCACTTAATGATGGGATTGTATAGTCATTAGATGGTTATGAATAAATTGAAGGTGTTGTAATGCTATAAGAACTTACCATTGTATAAAGTTCCAATTTCTCCCTACGAAGTTGGTTACTAGAATATAGGTTAGTATTATACATAAATTAGTTCAATTTCTTTTTTTTTTTTTTGGAATATGTCAGACAAAATTATATTCTTCCCACCTAAATTCACTCTTGCCCTCATGCTTACAACATGAACTCTTTAAGATCAACTCTATTCACACACGCATGAACTAATCCTCCATGTCACAAACACAAGTCGTTTTCTAAGAATTGTAAACATGTTAGAGCTGAGGTCGAGACAATCTCCATTTTGGGCTAATTAGGCTATTTGTAAAAGCCTAAGAACGTGTCAAACTGAATAGAAAAAGGGTTTCAATTTAGACCCTTTAAGAGACTCTGTTTAGGATTGCTTTTGGAAAGTGAAACTGTGGTTTTCTATTGTTGAGTTTTCTTCTTGAGGACATCACATTTCACAAACCCGTTGCGTTCCCCACAATATATTCTTCCCTGTACAAAACGTTGGATCCCATTCAAACCAATTCCCATAAATATGATAAACTGAACTAAAGTTGATTAATCTTCAATCGAGAAAAAGTCAACTTATAAATTGTAGTATCTAAAAGTAGATTGGTGTTTGTGATATTTGTGATATCGGAACAAGTATCATGTGGTGTGACATCTAAGCAAGAAAAATAGTGGCCTAAAGAGGGATCAGCAAGTGTGACTTCATGTGCTACTCAAACGATGCATTTGCACCAGTATAAGTATTTACAGTGAGTGGAGAGATGAGTTTAAACCGAAAAAAAATGCAACTTCAGTCCTTCGAAGTTTCTAACCAACTTATAAATTGTAGTATCTTTCCTCATTAATAACCAATTTTCTAAAAGTAGATTGGTGTTCGTGATATTTGTGATATCACAACGAGTATCTTGTGGTGATGTCTAAGCAAGAAAACTAGTGGCCTAAAGAGGGATCGGCAAGTGCGACTTCATATGCTACTCAAATGATACATTTGCACTAGGAGTATTAGCCAACTGAGTTGCTCGACTCGACTCAGTCAATGACAAGCTCGAGTCGAGCTTAAACATTTCATGGGGATACTCGAGTTCGATCAAATAGCTCGAACTCCATTCTCCATTTTAATTTTTTTTTTTACGTCTCAACTCTCCAGTGCACCCTCAGATCGAACTCGAGCTCAAGCTCAGGTTCAATAAGCTAGACAGGCTCGAACTTTATATTTGTACACTGAACTTCGAACTCGAGCTCAAACTTCAAATCGACAACTCGAGTCGAATTTGACTCAGTTCGATTCCAACTCTAATTTGCACCAGCAGAGTGAGTGGAGAGATGAGTTTAAACGGAAAAAAAATCCAACTTCAGTCCTTCGAAGTTTCTAACCAACTTATAAATTAAGCATACTTTTTTCTCGATAACTTGTTTTCTACGGACAAGTTGCAACACATTGTCTTCTTTCTCCCCCATTTTGCCCCTAGAAAGACTGACGTCGACTTTGTGGGCTAATTTCCATGGGCCTTCTTAAACACAAAGTCAACGTCCATTTTTCCCCGTGGATCAAGAACACTCATCTGAAGCACCTTCTTTACAAGAGGATAACTTCAACCATCCCAAGGAGCATAGGACTAACATATATACTGTCGGAATAGGGGTATGAACAAGCATACAAAAAATATTTTGAGCATCCCCTTCAAAATCACTCACTTAAAATGAAGGTTTGTTTTCACTTAGTTGCAAGCACCCTAACTCTGTCCTCAACACCAAATTATTCAAAAAAAATCAAAACGGATATGTCGATGCACGTGTTTCTGTGTGTGGAAACTTCTCCAAGATTATATGACCTACATAGCAAAAAAGGGTGGTATCATTGTGATTTAAGAACATCAAAACACTAAAAATTAACAGAAAATGGCATCTAAATCGATCTTGGCGCCGGGGCAATGTCTGTCAGATGGAGAAGGAGGATTGATCCTACGAGAAGTTGATCGTCGGAGCACAAAATGGCCTGTTGTGGCGTACAGAGCATGATCGATCCTGAGCAAGGCAATTGACTGGAGTTTCGATCATGGAATAGGGCAATGAATCACAAGGCGAGTGACTGACAGTGCTTGGACGAGAAACTCTGAAGTTACGATCCAAGTGGTCTCGGATCGACCCGATCGACATGGATTGTTGCGGCTTGATCCAAGATGACCTCGGATTGATTCATGCGATGGGTTTTCAATTAATCACATATTTTGACTAGAATTCTACTATACTTTTGCTTGGAGTTCTACTATTTCATATAAATAGGATAGATGGGGTTTCTTTTACAGATTTTTGGCAATTTAGACTCTTTTACATTATTTTATCAATTTATTCAAGTTTTTGTGAACTTCTACAAGAATGTTGTTTGAATTCTTGTTTTCCGTGATTCCAATGTGTCCCAATTCTTTTTGCTAGAGTTATCTGTGTAATAATTCAGTTGTTCCACCAATCGTCTTGTGATCCAGAAAATGGCGACTGTGTAGTCTGCTCATTATGCAAATGTTGGAGAGGCGTTTACTAAAAAGACAACCAAAAAAAAAGGTTCACAAAGGAGTGCATTTATTGTTGTCTTATTTATATCTTTCTCTTCTTGGAATCCGTACTTCATTCCCTTTTTATCTATATATTGAAAACTAATATTTGTGCAGCGATCGATCCCGTTTCATGTTTTGCTTATACATTCGTCGTGTTTTTTAGTAAGGTTATGGAGCCAGCAATGGACAGGAGAAGCAAGATGACGAACGAGTTTATATGTTGATATTCTGATCCCGTCGGCTACCTTTGTCTTCACGCGGGCGCTCCGCTCGCCCAATTACGTCACGCCACGTCTGCACTGCTGGCCCCACTCAATTCCACCGTAAAATCCAAAAACAAAAATCTAAAATATATATGTATGTGTATATATATATATTAAAAAAAACACTTTAAATGGCCCAGAAATGAATTAGCAAACTGGAAATTAAATAGTAAATGATAAAAGAATGTAAGATATAAGAATCGGGTGTGCTTCTTGTCTCTGTCGCCTTACTGCTCTTCTCACTCTTCTCTCTCTCGCTCGACATCATTCTAATAATGATCTCTTTCTGCAATCTGCGTAAAATCAAGAGACTCATCAACTGAAAAAGTCACAAGAAGAGACAACTGCTTTCTAATTAATCGTAGAATCAATTCGTCATCAATGACGTCGAGTGAAGATAGGAATTCCAAGCGTAGTCTCGACAGTGCCTTGTCTTGCTGGCGGTCCTCGGCGCAAGTGTCATTCGGCAAGATTCTTAACGGCGACTCCGCCCCACCGAGTTCTTCTGGAACACAGCCCAATCTTCTCCACCCAGATAAGGAATCGAAAGGAACAAATTTTGCCGCGAGAAACGTGGAGAAAAGGGTTTTATTGGATATCGACCTGAATGTCGCCCCTCCAAAAGATGACAGTTCTGAGTCCCCGGAGGCCGAGAACGGTGCACATGGGTTAGAAATCCTGTGTCCCGAGGCGGCCGCCGTTGCTTCCAACGTTTCCGAAGAGAAAGTCGATTCGGGTGATGAACGTGGCATGAATTCTGGTGGAATCGGCGAAGTTGTCGATAGTGACAATCGAAATGGAGTTCAGGCGCATTGGTCAAAAGGGGAAACTGATGAATTTGCTGTTGTTGAAGAAGAGGCGAAACGGATAAAAACTGCGAATATTACGGCTGATTCAGTTGAAGAAAGGGAGGAGAAAGAGAGGAGAAAGAGACGTTGGAACGCTCTGCTAGAAGTTTCGGAGAATTCTTCGCGCGACTTCGAAGAAAATCTCGGGAACAAAGAAGAAAAAATCGAGGATCGGAAGTGCGAGGCGACTGAGGAAGTAGAAATTGGTGATGGTGGCGGTGGTGGTGAGTTACATACAGGAAAGACCCCTAAGATCACCCATCACCGAAGTCACGAGTGGATTAACGAGAGTGAGGCGGCGGCGGCGGTGCGATCGACGAGGAGGAGAGCTGCGGCGATGCCGAACAAGTATAGGGACTCAGTCCTCGTCACGGAGGCTGAGTTCCGTCGACAAAACAAAGCCGACAAATCCGCCGCCGCTGTCTCCAGCAAGCGGAAATCCAGGTGATTGTTGCCAAAGTAATTACCCTTTTTGTTTTTGTTTACTGTTTGTTGATTTTGTTCACAGAGTCGTGAAAATTTGACATGGAATTACCCAATTTAAGATATTGCTGTAAATTATTTATCCCCTTTTATCAAGATTTTAACTGTATAGAAAAACGACAAGGTGCTGCTGTGGGGATTGTAATAAACCAGTTAAAATTTGGAAATTCCGTTTTAGTTCCACACAGAACATGACATCTGCACTTGAAGTCTTAAACCAAACAAGGATATTGTATTGGATGATGAATACCTTTTGACTCGGTGCAAGTGTAAAAGCCTCTATACAAAACTATGGGGAGTTTACTTTGAGTACATAATGTGCGTTTTTGCAGTTTGTATGTGAACCTTGTGTAACCCACGAGGCGTACCTGAGTCGCGCTGCTGGGTTTTGACTATTTTCTTGTTGGAAACTGGTTCCGTTCATTGGGAAACATTGTAGCACTGGGGCTAATGATTAGGCCAATCCTCTGGTATTGGGAAATGCGATTTATGGTTTCTTTTCATGTTAGTGAAGGGAAAGTCGCATTTGGGTCAGTAGGATGATTGGAGGCCACATGTAAGTTGCGTTTGTCTGCTGATTTAAAACACCACATTCTATGTTACTTGTGATGGTGGTTCCCGAGTTGGGGGCAAGGCGTGGACAAATGCAGGACAGTGTTTCCAGCTGTTTCACAGAGTATTACTGTGTGTTTATCTCTTCTGTGTTGAGGTTTTTAATTTCTATCTTGAAAGAGGGAATTGGGCTTTTGTGGGGTGATCAATTTTGTAGATCTTTTGCTGTCAAAACCCTTTAAAAAAAAAGAAAAGATCTGTTTTGATAGGTTCCGTCATACATTCTGCATTGTTGTGTCGTGGGAATGCGACATTGAGACAGTGGGCATACTTCAATAATTACACTATAGGACACGAAGAAAATTTAATAATGCTAATTGAATCTTCAGAATAATAGGCGAAGATTACACTCTCCATGAATCTTGAATTTAATGAATGATTTCCAAATTCAAGCTGCAAAGGCAATGTGGCTGTCATAAAGTTCATTGCTAACCCTTATAAATGTGATGCATGATTCAATAAATTCTACAAGAAAAAAGGTACACAGATTAATGGCATTTGAGTCTCTGCAGAACTGCTCTATTCAATATCTTCTGCTCTGCAATGACATTACAGCCATATGGGATAACGCGTGATTCACATAATCTACGGACCATCTTATAAATTGAAATAACCTTGCTTTTATTTACGAAAAAGAAGGAATAACCTTATTTGTATTAATCGATTTCTAAGGGTGAATTAGTCCTTATGCCATTTTTTATATTAACGCAAACTCTCTCTTTGGCGCAAGGCTTTTCGGAATGTAAATTATTATTGTGGGCAACAAAATTGGTCCAAAATTTAAAAATAGTGTAAAAATAAAAAATAAAAATAAAAGTTGGTATTACTCGAAATTGTAGATTTTGATTAAAAAAAAAACATTTTTAAAAAATTTGCATCAGAAACATATGAAAGCCTAGTTGAATAGAAGGATTTGAAATTGAATTTGGAAAAAATATTTAGATGAAAAAATTTCAAAGGAATTTCAAATCCACTTCAATTACTGAAATTAGAAATCAAATTAAATAAAAATTTAAAGTTGAATAGAAGGATTTGAACTTGAATTTGGAAAAAATATTTAGATGAAAAAATTTCAAAGGAATTTCAAATCCACTTCAATTACTGAAATTAGAAATCAAATTAAATAAAAATTTAAAGTTGAATAGAAGGATTTGAAATTGAATTTGGAAAAAATATTTAGATGAAAAAATTTCAAAGGAATTTCAAATCCACTTCAATTACGGAAATTAGAAATCAAATTAAATAAAAATTTAAAATTAAATTTTTTTTATAATTTGATAAAAAATAATGAAGAAATAAATTTAAAAAATAGAATTAATGGAATTTTTGAAGGAAAATTGAGCGTTAAAATAATTTTTCTTCTATTTTCCTCAATATTTTTTGAAAAAAATAAAATTTTTTCCATAAATTATAATTTCCTTCTAATTTTTTTTCTATAAAATTTTCCTTTTTAACTAAACAATTAAAACCATTTTTCTTAACATTTTCTTTTCTTTTTCTCTCTAAATTCCAAGAACCAAACATAGTGTAAAAATTTTGAACTATTGGAATAGAAATATCAAAAAACATGTTTAGAAGTTGGTATAATTTTTTTAGTAATCAAATTTTTAGAAAAAGGAATTGGATGGTGACACGTAGTATGGGACTTAAGTCCATTAATTTTCAGAAAATAATCCAACTAACGTAATTTATGGATCGAAAATTTTAAATTGTTTTCAAATTTTGGGCCTAAAAACACATGAGCTATGTTTGTTTTCAAATTTTACAATTTAAAAAAAATACTCAATTATTAAATTTTTTAAATTTTATTTATTTCTTTATTTTATTTTTACACAATTTTCAAAATAAAACACTTAAAATACATATCAAAATTTGAAAACAAACATACTCATACTTAATTATTACATTTTTAAATTTTGTAAATTTTATATAATTTTTAAAATAAAAATATTTAAAAATACATATCAAAATTTAAGAAAAACATAGCCTTAAAAAAAAAAAAAGGGCGACAATTGTACAGTATTTTAAAAATCAGACCGAACCGTCGGTTCGACAGGAACCGATTGGTTTTGCGGTTCAGTTAAGATATAAAAATAAAAAACGTATAGAACTGGTGAGAACCAATCAAAATCGGTATGAACCGGTTAAAATCGGTAAAAAATTAGCTAAAAACCGGTTAAATTGATTTTATCTAAAAAATTTTAAAAAAAGAGAGAAATTTTTAGTAAATTTTTTGAAAAAATTTACAAAATAAATTTTTAGACTTTTTTTCAAAATTTTCTTACATTTACAACTCCTTAATATTAGTTAAATATACAATTTTTATTTTTAGTAATTTTTATCCTTTTATTTTTCTAATTAATATTTTGAAAATTGAATTATCATATCTTAAAATTAAAATGAGTCATATTAATTAATCTATTTATTTTTCAAAACTATTTTTTCAATTTTATACTTTTAATCATTTTAAATTTAATATGTTTTTTAATTTATATAATAAATTTTTATTTTAATTAAATTATTTAATTTTTAACATTATATATAAAACTTACTTTATAGTCTATTATTATATTAAATTACATTTATTTTATAAATTATTTTTATAATAATATATATAATATTATATAATTAAAATAATTGATTTTTGCCAACGGTTCAACTGATCCAATTTTTAAAACATCGCAATTGTAAGGATACAATCATTCCATGCTGCAAATACAGGAAAGTACAAGAAAACTGAAAAAAAAGTTTCCTCATTTTCTCAACGAGAAAGCGAATAGAAAAAGGACACCAACGCATATAGCCAATCAAAACACTCTGGTGCGACAGCACTTGCCGCGTCGAGCCACTGCATATAGCCAATCAAAACATGACACTTTTCATATGACTTGGCGGGTTTATTCAAAAAGTTCGCTATGATGCGTTTAAATTTGTATATGTAAAATTCCAATATTGATTTAATTTATTTAATTTATAATGTGTATTAGTGGATTTGAATATTCATTTCTGTAACCGTGGAAAACATAATTAATCAGAATAAAATAAAAAGCAAAAAATGTAAAAGTCACGGCAAATAGATAATTTTGTTATCATCAAATTAAATAACGACATATATGTGAATTTATTTTGTGCCAACTACGAGAATCACTCTAAGTAAACCAAAACTCCAAACTCCAGATTTCCACCGCCCACACCCAAAAAGATAGCCACATATATTTACACGTATTATTATAATTAGAATGAGAATAAATAGTGACTCATTTTCTAAAATTTTATATATTAAAATTTTAGAATATTACTTTCTAAAAGTATCCAATAGGGAACTTTACTCTTTAAATTTATATTACCTATACTATTTTTGCCAACTTACTACATTTTTAAATAATTTACTAAAAACTTATCGTGCTTTACCATACTTCATCATTATGAGGAAAAGAGGGCCTACGTCGATCTCAATTGCAAAAATCACAAAAAGAATTTAATTTTTTTTATTAATATAAATCATAAACATGCATCGTGTAGTTTTACTTCTTTCTTGAATAGCAATAAAATTTAGTGTGAATATAGAGTAACTAGTTGCGAATGGCATGCATAAAAATGGTAATATTTATGCAGTTGTAGTTGTTAATTCTAAAAACATCAGCAGGACAATGCCGATTATTAACAAAATATTTTCCTAAATAAATAGCCTTCTACTAAATTTATATTAATTTTGGTCGCTCCACCCTTAGAACCCATCGCTTCCCCACTATAAGTATGAATTTAAAAAGAAATAAAATAATAATGAAAATTAAAGAGCAGTGTCAAGGTTAACATTGACATTCCCCAAATGCTGTGGAAATGGTTTGGGATGTCTTTAGGTGTACTTTAAAAAAAAAATGCAGGGAAATAAATAAAAAAATTTTAAAATGTAATAAATATATATTAATGTTTGTTTTCTTAATTCCATCACTTTTGATTTTATCAAAATTTAATCAATTTAAACACGTAACAAAATTTTTGTTTAAGTTTTAAATTTAAATTATTCTTTTATTCATACATACATACACATAACAAAATTTTGATTCTAATTATTACATATATTTATAATCAAATCGGTACACATTTGTGTACACGCACACACTGGAAACTAACTAATATTCATGCATATAATTATTACGCAATTTAATTATTATTATAATATACACTAGCAACAATAGCACGATCGTTACGTGTGAAAAAAATAAAATATATCCATATATGTTAGTATACAAATCACATATAATAAAAAATAATTAAATTTAATAACTTTTAAAATAAAAAACTCATTATTTATTATACGCGCTCTTTAATGACTGAGTTGCGCACTTATAGGATTATTTTTAGAAACATATTAAAAGACCAAAAGCAACTATTTTGCTATATTTTTACATTCCAAAATGGTATAGATTATTAATGGAGGGTAATTTTGTTAATACTCTCAGTGCAATCAAAACTCAACCCTCAGTCATAGTAATGTAGTATAGAAGTATAAATATACATACATACATACATACATATATATAATTACACAAATTTAGATAAATTAAATTTTTTATCCCATTAAAATTTTGTAACAAAATATAATTTTCATTTCAATAAATTTTTCACCCCATCAAAAACTCAAACTAAACGAAGCCGAGATCTAATTCAAAATCTAGATTACTTAGTTTCAGAGGTACAGTTCACAAGGGCAAATGCACTGGGACATATTATTTTCTTCAAGTAATTATGCACACTTTATGTTAGCTTAAAAATAAAAAAAAACTAACTTTATAGAATAAAATTTCATAGTAATCTAAAATAGATAATATTCAAATATTGAACTTATTTTATTCAAAATTTAATATAAATATAAAGAATTGATATCCAAAATTTTTATTCTAATACAAATATATATATGTGACATTAAATTTATTTTAACATTCTATGTTTTCATTATATAACATGCGTGAGAGGGATAAATATTTTGGTACATTGAATTTTGTTAGCTCTTCGTTCAAATTTAAAAAGAACATGATAGGTTGGTTATTAGTTTTTAAGTATACGAGACGGTTAATCTATAAAACAAACAATTAAAGTATGATTGACAAGATTTTTAAAGTGATGGTTGTGTGAATGAATGGAATAAATATAGAAATAAAATAAATGTTATATAAATTATTTTATAATTGATATGTACAAGAAATGAAAAGGTAATATAATCGTTATTTAGATTTTTATTTTTACAATTAGCAAATAGAAATGATCATGTGAATACTATAAACTCAGTTACACTGAAAAAATTATCCTTAAATGATAATTTTTTATGTACTTGTGCATTAAAAATGAATTGATACTTATATTTTTCAACAAATAAATTGATTGAAAAATAATACATATCAATTAAAAAAAACTTTCACAAAAAAATCATTTATTTATCATTTTAAAAGTATCATTATTTTTTCTTATGGCATCTCAAATTTTTACAAAGAATAGTAAATAAAGACAAAAATAGTGTCATTCAAAAAGAAGATAAAAAAAAAAAAATTATAAGCGAGGCATAAATATAGTAGATTTGATTTTCATGTTCATACAAAATTTTTATAAAAAATAAATGTGTACTTGATTTTGTAAATATTATTTTACATTATTTATAAAATAAAAGATAAAATTGAGTGGATAAGTAGTATGAATACCATGAAATAGCCGTATCTTAATCTGAATTGTAAACCCATAACTCAACCTGTCATCCTTTCAAGACCAAGTAATCCGACCGACCCTTTCTAAGACAAGTTCCTAACATACGCAGTGGGTCAAAATGCCGACCATTACTTTATGTAATGTCTCGACGTTTTACTTTTGGACACACGTCTTCACTATCTTCCTTCGCCTATTATAATATGAATAACTCCGGGCGGAAAGTGGGAAAATCATCGGGTGAACACAGCATCCTCTCCTGATAATCTTTTATTTTATTCCTTAATGACGACCTGCACAAACGGTCGACAGGTGATGGCTAGTGTTCCTAAGGTCCAACGTGTCAATTCCACGTCTCACGGAAATTACAAAAGGCCACAAAATATTCGGACACTGCAATTTCCACTGCTTTTATCTATTCTTATCTTGCGCTTGCCCTCTCTCTGTTTCAGACCTTGGATGTTACTTACGATTCTACCCTTGACCGAATTCTTCCATGGCTTCTCGTGGCCAGCATCAGCTCAGCCACAATCGGGTTTGTTTCCGCTCATCGTATTCCGAAACCCGGCTGCGTGGATCCACCTCCCAAATGTGTCTTCGCAAGATTCTGGCCATAATTACAACCGTGCCACCTCCTCTCGCCGCCGCGAGCCCCCCGTTTTCAGGTTTGGAGTCCAAAGACTCATTGAGCGATGAGAATCAAGGGTCTGGGAGGTTTGACGTGAACGTCGGGTTCTGCAGTTCGGCGCCGGAGACGAAGGAATCCCTCGAAGCAGGCGCCTCTGGGATGAGCTCAAGCAGGCACCACCGTGCTCGACTGCGGAAGTTTCAAAGTCAATCTCGAGGACGGCTGCAGCGATCGAGTAGAGAACGACGAGGAGAACGGAAACGGGGTCTCTGGAAGTTCCCACGTAAAGACTGAGGAAGCAGAGAAAAGTTTGGCTCTGCTCATCGAAGCGGCGAAGCTGATCTTCGGAGAGTTCGAAGACTGCGATGAGCCCGAGTCCCGGCGGCAAAACGCTTCGCTGGACTCTGAGCTAAAGAAAGGCGAGGTCGAGGCGGACATTGAAGAGGATGGAAGGAAATTGACGAGACCACAGAGCAGTTGCTTCGCGGCGGCGGAAATGGGCGGAGAGTTGGAAGAAGCGCCTCCGTATCCGGCGCTGCGGTCGAAACGAGAGCGGTCGCGGGTGCTTCCCTGCAAGTACAGGGACTCCGTGCTCGAACCGTTGACTCGGCCGTCGCGACTTCGCTCGTCCATCCCCTCATCGAAACGCGGACGAAGGTGACATTGAAAATGAAATGCAGCTGAAATGGGAAAAAAGTAAAATTCTTCGTCACTGTTTAAATTTTTTTTGGGCACTCTACTTTTTGTTTTCCAATTTCTTCGTAATTAAGTATCGCAATTATGGTTCAGTTTCTGCCGCGGGGTTGACGAAATTTTGGAGTTTTAGCCATTTTCTACTTGCTAGTAATCGTGTTGTAATATAGACTAGGATCGCTGTCTGAATGGTCAGTTTTATGAATGTGATCATAATTATTTTACTTTAATATGTAGAAATTTGTTAAAATAATTATTTCTTAGGAATTCGGGCTTTATTACCCAGTGCTTTTGATCGGTCAAGAGGTCCTCCTAAGGTGGGACCCTCTTGAAAGTTGGGACCCAGAACGAGTTTGACCCTGTTGCCTGCCGAACCGACTAGGATTCTTATTTTCACCCCTATTATTAATAAAAAGAAAAACACTTACGGCTATGTTTGAAACCCAACTTTTAAGCCATAAAATATTTCAAACTTTACACTGTTAAAAATATCATTTAATAATATCTTTATTCAAATTCAAATTCAAAATTTTTTTTTCATATATATAACTAATTAATTATTTTTCAATCATTATTCTTATTTACAATCAAATCAAAACTTATGTGTATATACATATATTTTAATTTATATCCTATAACATAATTATTATTTTTATAAATTATCACATTATCTTATTATTATTATATATTTTATACATATATTTAAATAAATTATATTATTCATATCATTAAAATATTTCTTCTAGATATACTATTCATTCTAACACAATCACTGTTAAATATAGTATCCCCTCTCTCAAACATAGTCTAAGTAATGTTGATTTGGGTATTGCAAAAATGTCTAAATAAATGACATTAGAAATGGTAGTCAAATACCGACCAACAAGGCTGAAAATCGAAGTCTTTTTGTCGTGACGAATGGTCTGGGAAGGAGCTGCGTGGTGGAAAGGTGGGGAAATACAATATACATGGCGGGATTTGTGATTTTTTTCTTTTATTTTTTTTCCGCAGAAATTTTGAGTAGTAAAAATGTTATTTTATTGCCAGAACCGTGAAAAACAACATACTATTAATACATCGTAATAATGGTTCGTGGAGCGTTTATAGTCGATTGTCACTCATTTGCTCTACCATACCTTTGTTAGCATTATTAAATTCAAATTATTTATACTATCAACTGGAAAATATGTACACACACACACACACAACATATGATTCGGAATTTATATAGGATTGGAGAGGCTGTGTTGTGCTGTAGACAAACTAATTATGCTGGATTGGCTTAAAAATTACTTTTATAAACTTTTTTGTTGGGTCAACTTTTTTTTTTTTGTTTGTAGTCGTTGGAATATGTTGAATTACTCACACTTGACCAATTAAAATATACCAACTATATTTCTTCACCTAAATATCTCCCTCTCCCAAGTTATCAATTTTTGCACTTTTTAAATATAAGGATTGGAATATTTTAGAAGAGAATTTTAAAATTAATTAATATATTGATTAATACTTTAGAATTGATTAAATTATAAACACATTAAGATGTTGTTATAAAAAAAATTTAGGTTCACATTCTCACGTATGGATCGACACTGTCTATTATATAAAAATAATAGTATAAGAGTGTTTGGGTCGAGCGAGATGGCCATGAGCCATAAATTCTAGGACGATCAACAATTACCTTCATTTAAAAACTTACAAAGTAAAAATCTTCAAATCATTAAACATTTTAATATAACAAGTCCAAAAACTTGTAAATCTTAAGCATATTTAATGATTGATCAGTAAAATCGACACACACTATGTGTATGTAAAATTATTTATAAATGACGAGAAGTTATATTATTTTAAATAATATAAAATCACGTTGTTTGAAATTTAAAATATAGAAAAATAATTAAATTAAGAAAACAAAAAATGGGAGTGAGGAAATTAAAAAACACACACACACACAAATAAAAACAAACTGAAAGAAGAGGAAGAGATAAAGGGTTAAAAAAACAAAAGAATTAAAAAAAAAAAAAAGGAAAAGGAAAAAAGACAAGCATGTAATTTTTTAGCAATCAACAATGCTGTGCAGACACTTGAGGCGTGTGGGCATGTAGCACTCCAAAAAAGGAGGTAAATATAATATGTTGTCGCCATTTTTGTCTATGATGATTGACATTTTAAATAGAAAAACTCGAGTCTGATCCTTTCCATGGCGAGAAGCGCCTATCACCCAACAATTTGATATTTTAAGTTTCGAATTTTTAATAATGTTCAATTACAACAATTTTAGAGATTCACATCTAAAGGTATGATACATGATTGGGAAATCTCAATTTTCCAATTCATTGGTAATGCCTAGTTGTCACAATCTACCAACGGCACATCACATTTGGAGAACATTGATCATTCTCGAATAATTAGTGAACATAAATATTAGTGCTTAGTAAAGCTATTCTGTATAATATAGTAGCCAAGTTGTCGTGCTATGCACGGTTCTATTAATTAAAAAAAATTTTAGAAACAAAATAAATTGTATGATTGAACAAATTTTTTTATCAATTTTTGATTTATATAATTATTAAGAATTTAAAGATCAAAAAATAAGTAAAGCAAGAATACAAAATTGGACAAATTTTTGCTATTAATTATATATATTTATTTATTTATTTATTAAGATGTAATAGCACATAAATAACTTCGTAATATACGTTTTATTATATGTTAATGCGCATATATGCCATTCTTTGATCACACGAATAACCTTTGAATTATTTTATGATGGGTATTAAGTTTGATTAAAATAATTACTTTAACTATTTTGCCAAGAAAATAATTGTGACTGACCATACTATTAGTTATAGTCGATTTTTATGTTAGAAAAGATAAATAAAATGAAGCTGAAAAACGACAAGTAAAACACAAAGAAATATAGTACAACAAATTTAAAGAAAATCAAATCAGTTTCAAATCACTAATATTTTTTATTAATTAGATCATTTCAAGGCCCACAATATGTATATTATAATTAAAATACAAAGTATTAAAGATTAGGATGTAATAATAATAATTATTATTATTATTATTATTAAATAAATAAATAATTCTGAATTCGAAACATAATAAGATCGTAAAATTTATTCAGGGAAACTTTTTTCATTAAAAATGCCCTATAGAAATATTTTAACCATGATATAATTATTTTAATTTTGATTTATTAGAATTTGGCATTTATAATTTAACAAATTACGGATGAAAAGTTTTTTATTATCAATTTGTACTTTAGAAGTTTTTTTGGATGTATTTTTGCACTTCATTTATTACAACATATTTTAAATTGGATTATTTATACGATATTATTAAATGTTTGGTTCTATTTTATTTCCATAGTGTAAAAAGACACATTTACTCCATTTTAGTTTTATAATGTAAAATTACGTATTTATCCGTACTTTAAGTTCTTTTACTTTTTCAATCATTTTCAGTTTTTTTTTTGTCTTTTTTATTTACTTATTTTAAATATTTTCTATATTTTAAATCTCAAATAATATTTATTTATATTATTTAAATTACAGTAACTTCATAATTTATAAAAAATTTTACACTCACATAGAGCATGTCAATTTTACTAACTAGAGTTAAATTTTTGACATTTTTTTTGAGTATATAATTAGTTTAAATAATATACCTTCTTGTACATTACTATTATATAAATGTATTAAGTATCAATTAAAAATGAAACACACATTTATTAATATTTTCAAAATTAAATACAATGTTTAATAAATCATAATGTAAAATAGTTATGAACATTTTTTCATTAATATCAATCATATTTAGTTAATTTTACTGCATATTACATTGTGTACTAGACAATGAATTTTGTCCTTCAGTTTCTTATTTTCATCGTCATTCATAAATTCTCACTTAACTTCTCGGTATTATATTTCCAATATAATTCATTTCTTTCATTTAAAAAAAAAAATCATGAAAATCATTGTTAATTTAAACTTTAAAAGTTTGATTTTTTTATCTATTGATGCATTTTTATTGTTTAAGTTTTTAATCAAAATTTAAAATTTAATTCATAATCATTTTTTAACACAAAAGCTTAAGCAATATTCCTACTTATTGATTACCGATATCTAAATTTGGTAATCACTAAAAAAATGACATGTATAAATATGTCTATGTATTAATATATTGCAAATAAAATACATTGTAAATCAAACCATAAATTTAAATAGTGATGAACGATTTTTTTATGTTTTTAAATTTAAGCATATTTAATATAATGTTATTTTTCTAAACATTATTATTTATTTAATTATATATCACGCATATACTTACATTTATTTTTATTTATAATTCGAAATTTAATTATTATTCCTACATACAATCATATTATTCAATTCTTAATATATATTTTATACATATATTCAAATAAATTATATTATTTATACCATTAAACTTTTCTTCTAAACATGCTATTCATTTTAACAAAACTCTTACCAAACACTATCTTTAACAAAACCCACTCTCCCAAACATAGCCTTGGGTGTTATGTTAAAATTATTCTGCACTAACTGCACTTCTTGAAATGACTTACACAGTCGCTTCCATGCTGCTGTTTCAAAAATCTACCCGCAAGAGGCATAAAGGCAAAACAATTAATAAATAGAGCACTTGGAAAAGCCCAACAAATTTGTAAATACATGAAAACATCAACCAAAAATTGTTTGTTAAAACATCTTCACAAAAACTACTTAAAAGAACATGCCGTGATTATACTTTTAAAATTTTATCTCTATTTCTCTCTTGCACAATTTTTGAAATAAATACAATTAAAAACAAAAACAAAAACAAACATAGCAGTGTTATGAAAATGAACACAGATTAATTTATAAAAACATTTAAAAAAAAACAAACTTTTATTTAAATTTGAATAGGGTTCGTGTTCATATAATTGGGCTCAACTTCGTCTTGAACTTTTAAGAGCCCAACAAGGGCAGAGCCTAATAAGAGCGTCGGATTTTAGGGTTGCAAGCTGATCAACCAAACGCAGACTTGACGTGGGCTTTATTTTAAGAATTCGTGATACGATGTAATTTACAAAATATTTTTAAATTTTATATATTATTTTATTTTAAAAAAATATTAGTTAAGTAATTGGATAAGAATAATAAGATCATTTTACACTATTTTATTAAACTTTATAATTATAAATGATTATAATTTTTTATATAATATTAATAAATATAAATTAAATATCATTAATATGATGTAATTAAAAATATTTATATAATTTTTAATAAATAAAATAAAATAACTTAAAAGGTGACCTAAATAAAATGAAGACATCCAACTTACTCTTTAGGAGTTTCTAAACTCTAAATATTTTATTTTAATAACTTATAAGTTCATTAACAACAATTTAACCAAATATTTTGAAAGTTTACAAACTTATTAACAAAAAATTTAACCAAATATTTTGAAAGTTTACGAGCACAATAAATTTTTGACAAGCATCTATCGCATATAGAATATTTAGTCACTTCTCTGGGCCTTTTCTGGATGTCTATAAATTTCATGGTCACACGGCCTTCTTTTTGTACGTTCAAACAGCTTTGCACCCATTGTGTACGTGGAAAAATTGAATAAAATGAAAATTTAAATAATTTAATAGGCGCTGCTAACATATTTATTTTACTTAATTTCAGTATAAATAAAAAAAATTAAAATGGGACTGTGTAATTAAATACGAGTGTATGATTATAATGATATAATTTAAGTGCATAGTGTATTTGTAAATGTGAGAGATATAACGGATCTTGAAAAAAATTAAAAAACATTTAAATTTTGAAAAACATTAAAAATTAATATGTAAAAAGAAAAAAATGAATATCATTTGATGGAAATAATTGTATTTATTTGAACTTCATTCATTTTTTATGATTAAGATAAATACTTAAAGAATATTTAAAATGATTAAAAGTGAGGTATTAGTAGTACGTTTAGAAAGTTATTAGGTGACCCAAAAATAATTGCTAACCAAACTTAATAATATAATTATAAATTAGTTAATTAACATTGAAATATATATTCGAAATATATTTAATAATTAAATTATAGTTATAAAAATATATATTTAGAAACTTATTAAATGAGTGGAAGACATTTACTATAAAAAAAATGTAGGCTTAATAATGCACAGTCTAATACTATGCATATTGCAGAAAGTGCTAATTTGAGGCCACTGAAGGTTGCATTATATTTATCGATACATGATGAGACGAAATTTAAGAAATAATTAACAATAAATTTTTAATTATCAGTAACTGGTAATATTTTATAATAAATCAATAGTTTGAATAAAAATAAACACACACGCCCATTTTGATTGGCTGGGCATCAGTTGAGAGCCTCAGTAATAAGTGATTGTCTAGAGCAACTGAACAATAGTTAAATATTTATGTATTGATACAGTTAATACATTTATTTATAATTACTATATTAAGAAAATAAGTCCAAATAAGTTGAACAATGTGCAATTATTAAAATAAATTTATTTGTAACTAATTTAATTCATTTTTCTTAATTTTAATTTTCAATTTTTTCATTTTTTTTCATTTTATGAATGATCACAAAATAATGAGTATTCTTCAAATTTAATTTATTATAGCTGTTTCTTCTAATCTCTCTTTCTCTCTTTTTCAATTCTGATTTTACTTTTTTTTTATAAAAAAATAAAATTTATAATTAAAACATATTATATTTTTAAATAATTATGCATACATGTATCAAATCGAAAGATTAAAATTAAATTAACATGGTTATATGTCACATGAAATTTAAACTCAAAAACATCATAAAAAATTAATTTTTGCACTGGAAACTAGGGTGACGAACAATTTAATCCATTATTAATGCATCCTTTTGTTAAAATAATCAATTAATACCACCAAAAAAATTATAATCATTTATTTTTTTCAACATTAATAAATAGGAAACAATACTAAATCGACAAAGAAAAAGAACCCTATCCTTAATTTCGACGGATTAGAAAAAGGAGGGACATCTAGAGAAATTCACAGTACAAGCAGTCACAGCCTACCTTGGTACAACCACCCAATGCAGCACCTCATCGTTAACATCGGCTCCCAGACAAGCCCTATATAAGACAAAACCCACGCGCAAAATCCTTGCGTCTCTCTGTGCTCTCCAAACCCCCTTACCTTATCTGCTTCCCTTTCTCTGCATTCTTGCCCGCAACACCCACTGAAATTCCAGCAATGTCGAGCCCAACGGAAGAAGAAGAAGCCCAGACAGAGCCCGAGTACACAGATGAACAAGATTCAGAATCCGAGTCTACCCCTGCGGAACCATTCTCTTCCTCCTTCGACTCTGACGCGGACTCTGACTCCGACAACGAACCACTGACCTACGTCCGACCCGACGGGACGGCTCGGCAACTGGTGCTCGATGAATGGGACGCCGAGAACACCCCCGAAGCCAACATTCGCCGCTTCAACAAAGTCCTTGACTCCCTGCGCCAGGAGCAAGAGGAAGAAGAGAAGGATATCATATACCATGAAGACCTATTCGATTTTCCACCGGACCCTGAGAACTGGCGGGAGGAGGATTTGAAGGAGCTGTGGGCGGATGCTCCTCTTGGAACGACGAAAGAGGGTTGGGACCCGAATTGGGTTGACGAGGAGGAAGTCGACATTATCAATGATGAAATTAAGGCGGGTCGTGACCCACCCATTGCCCCGTTTTACGTGCCGTATAGGAAGCCTTATCCTGTGATTCCTGATAACAATTTCGATGTTTCGAATCCGAAGTCGGTAATTGAGGAGCTGGATAGGATTGAGGAGTTCTTGATTTGGGTTAGCTACATTTTCCCCGATGGCAGCTCGTGAGTGTTTGAGCATATTCTTGCAGATGTTTTGAAGTTTTAGCGTTTTGTGCGCATCCTGCTTTTTTGTCTGCCGAACATTTCTACTTCCGAGTTCAGATATTAGGTTTTTATAATTATAAATTACTAAACGTGTCTGTTTAACTGCTTCTACGTGGTTTCGACTCTGTTCTTTCGGTGGTTAAGATTAGTCTGTAAACTTCCGGTGGCTTAACATCTATTTGCTAGTTATTTGCTGGATCAGAATTAATTGTCATTCCGTGTCTTTTATTGGCATATATGCTACTTATTCCTGATTATTGTTTGTATCGTTAATGAATTTCATCTTTTCAAGGTATGAAGGCACTGTTTGGGATGATTTGGCTCATGGAAGAGGCGTTTACGTTGCTGAGCAAGGCCTGGTCAGGTTTGTGTGTGAATCCAAGTTGTTACAGAAGTTTCAGTTCTATACATATTGACCGTTTCTTTCTTTATGGCTTTATTGTTAAATTCCAGATATCCACTTATTCAATCAAAAGTTCTCAAGGTTTATTTGCTGCTTGTAGGTATGAAGGAGAATGGCTCCAAAACAACATGGAAGGTCATGGTGTTGTTGAAGTGGATATTCCCACCATGGAACCTATTCCTGGTTCGAAGTATGTCTTGCTCTGCTAAGCAAACTTTTCTAGCTTAATCACCAGTTTGAAGAGAAGCACTTTCATAAATATCTCACTTAGATGTTTCTTACGTTCTGTCAAGGCTTGAAGCAAAGATGCGAGCTGAAGGGAAAATAATATCAAGAGATTTTATGTCACCGGAAGACAGAGAATGGCTTGAGATGGATATTGAAGACAGTTTGCGTTTAGCTGATGGAGAATATGAAATCCCTTTCTATGAAAATGAAGAGTGGGTCAGACAATTTGGAAGGAAACCGTAAGTTTTGTGTTCGATCCTTCAGTTGACAATCAAGTGACCTGCTCATTTCACCCTTTTTCTCCTGTCCTCTGTTACAAATATAGTAGATGCTTGATGCTGATAACAGTTTACTTGCATTAAATTTAAAATAGAATATAGCGACACTACACTCCAGCATTGGTTTGTGTTTCTAGCATCCTGCAAATTTAAATTTTTTAATTGGTTTTTGTATTTCAACTGACCTGGATAATTTTCAACTTTTTCATAAACAAATTTGAAATGGTTATATCTCCAGCCCTTTTGATATGTATTTTGTCATCCTATTAGTACTAGTGCAGATTGCAGTTAATTATGATAAGCTATTGAATAAAGTAATTGAGTTATGAATTGGTTCTGAATATTTTATCTCATGCAAGAGAAGCCTCGAGCTTGCCAGCATAAAGTTATGAATGGCCCATTTTTTGTGTCAACCTCAGGAAAGATTAAAGAAAATATTTGCTTCACATAGGGAAGTGTTGATTGATCCATTGGCTTACTGGAGTGTCTATACAGAATCATGTCATTTTTAAATTTTGGTCTGTGATTTTAACTTTTTTGGTAGTCTAAATATAAGAAATCGCTTTGCACGTTCTAATCAAGAATCTAGATGAAGAATGCATGGAGAAATTATTGCTTCATATTTTGCATAGAGTCTGTTATAAAATCATATGATTTGATTGTTCTATAACTTATTTTTATTACTGTCTCTATAAGTTTTGTATTTGTTGCTTAAGTGACTTTTTAATGTTAATATGTTGCCAGAGAGAAAGGTCGATACAAATACGCAGGACAATGGAAACATGGGAGAATGCATGGATGTGGTGTATATGAGCTCAATGAGCGAACCACATATGTAAGAACACACTATTGCTGTTACTTTTTTGTACTTGTATTTTGTTTTTCTTCTTTCTGAAAAACTTGGAAACAATTGTGATAACATTTTAGGCTTGATTCAGTGCCATCACTTATTTAAATACAGAAGGCAAAACTGATAATATTAGCAGCTTGTTTATATGAAAGACTGGTACTAGTTTTGATTTACTTTTTTAAAAAAAATTCTCCTTGGAGAATTCTTGTGCTACCTCAATTCGACAAAGATAGCTCATTTGGTGCTCTTTGCTAGTTAATCTAATTTTATTTTGGAATTCAATAATAAACAATTTGGTCTGTTAAGATCTTACTCTATAACAGAAATCATATAATGGCTTTAAGTTTTAAAGCTTTAGAAAATCTAATTTGTTACAATACATAATGAGCAATTGGGAGTACTTAAGTTTGTTTCCGGAATTGGTGTTGGATAAAATGTATGTAGACAAACAGTATGATTGTTAGAGAATAATTTAAAATATTTAAAATATCCATTATAATATTTGATTTGATAATAAGGATATCTTGTTACGTAGAATAAGTTTAAGGATATTTTGTTACCTAATTTTTAGGATTAGATATATATTAAGATGTTTTCTATTTTTGATCTGGTTGTGCTTGTCTCATACCATAAATTAGGACCATTCTTAATTAATGAAACGTAAAACAATTATTTTAATCTCTTCAACATGGTATCAGAGTGATAATATGATCCTTCGCATTTTGCATGAGAATGGTTGAAAAATTTTCCCCATGTTCTACCTGCACTGTAGTTGCCTTTCAAATTTTTTCGCTGTCTTCATTACTGTTTGCTATTATTGTTGACTATCAGTCTGTTACTGTTCTTGCAAAACTTTTGCTACTATCGCCTATTCACGACTATTATTTGTCGTAGACTTGCATGATTTCTTGTATAGCCTACCTTATAGGCGTGATTTCTGGTGTCGTTTTCTTTGTGGCTATCTTCTACTATCTATTGATTATCTCTCTTGATGCTGCGAACCTCTTTTCTGGTGTTGCCTACCAAGTGGCTGTCTTTTTAGTGTTGTCTACTAAGTGGCCTACTCTTTACTGGTTTTGTTTCAATTTGGTTTTTTGAGTTGAACATTTTAACACCACCCCCATGATGAAGTGTTAGGGAATATCTTAGAATATTTAAAATATCTATTAGAATATTTGATTTGATAATAAAGATATCTTGTTACCTAGGATAAGTTTAAGAATATTTTGTTTCCTAATTTTTAGGATTAGATACATGTTGAGATATGTTGTATTTTCAGTATAGTTATACTTGTCTTGTACTATAAATAGGAACCATTCTTGATTAATGAAGCATAGAACAATTATTTAAATCTCTTCAACAAAGAGAAACATAATATCATCACTTTTGGAAGAGGAAAATATACCTTCATGTCATGCTGCATATCTAAGAGATCATCCCTTACTGTGATGAGAAATATGTGAAACAATATGCCATAAAAAAATCCATGAAACCTTTTCTACTAATGTGAGCAGGGGCGATTCTATTTTGGTGAACTTTTGGAGGATCCAACTGGTTGTGATGCAGATGTGTCCGCGGTAATTAAAGATATATTTTTTTCCTGATCTTTTTTCCTTTGCTCACACCTCTTAGAAATTTTTCCTTGGTGTGGTGAGGTCAACTTAGAGTATGCTACTTCAGCTGCATGCAGGTATGGCAGAGGTTGCAGCAGCAAAGGCACGCATGTTTATTAACAAGCCTGATGGAAGTGAGTCTGCGCTTATATGCAGCAATTGAATATTTTCTAGATAAGATCCTTGAAGAAACTGTGTATCTGGAAATCCCATCTTTTGTTAAATGAGAACCTAAGTGGATAGGATTATGCCAATCTTTGAAAGTCACTTTGTTGTGCAGATGGGATTTTGATTGTCATCGGGACACCTAGATTTCATTTTTAGCTTTTTCTGTTGGATGATTGGATCAGCTTATTCAATTTGACTTTAGTGGCTGCATCTGGTGTTAGTAATTATATTACCTCCTCATGCATGCAAGTAGTTCCCTTAAATGTGTAGTAAAGGCTGAACATTACATGTTATCATGACTGCTGTAATGGCTAAGTGTGTACCTCGAGCTCTTTTAAAAATAGAAGAAAGTTTACTATAGACTTGTTTTCTAATTAGGTGCCGCTTTTCCTCTTTTCAGATTGATTTGAAAATCTTTTTGTGCTCTGCTCCTTTTCTTTGCAAGATGTCATTTCCTAACATACTCTGTGTTTTTATGCATGCAGTGGTCAGAGAACACAGAGGTCCTTATTCTGATCCCCAACATCCCTACTTATATGAAGAAGAGGATGTGTGGATGGCACCAGGCTTTATCAATCAATTCTATGAAGTAACTCAAAACATAAATATGAAGATTGAGTGGTCATATATGGTGTCAAGAATTTTGTAATAAATGTTCCTTATGCAGGTTCCAGATTATTGGAAAGTTTATGCCCATGAAGTGGATCAAGAAAGGGAGATGTGGTTGAACTCATTCTATAAAGCTCCACTAAGGTTGCCTATGCCAGCTGAACTTGAATTCTGGTGGTCCAAAGGTAGTAACCGCATTCCTGGAATATGCATGTTTTACAGCTCAAATCACTGTTTTGGCTCCGTTTTTGTTTGAGCAGTTAAATTGGACGCCAGATTTACTTTTTTGGCATTATTATATTATGTGCTGGTTTATGGGATTTGTTGATTGGCCCTGTTTCTTTTGATCAGATAAAACACCAGAATTTGTATTGATTAATAAAGAGCCGGAGCCTGATCCTGAAGATCCATCAAAACTTGTACAAAATGAAGATCCCCTCATCCTACACACTCCAAGTGGAAGAATCATAAACTATGTAGACGACGAGGAACATGGAATACGTTTATTCTGGCAACCTCCGTTAAAGGAGGGTGAAGATGTTGACCCAGACAAGGTTGAGTTCCTGCCTCTTGGATTTGATGAGTTCTATGGACGAGAAGTTGATACACATAAAGATAACTTGTGGATGCGCCTCATCACATCTGTGGAAAAAGCATGCAAACCATGTCTTGAAAGATTAGAGAAATGGTCAGAAGAAAAGAAGAAAGATAGGGAGAAACGAATGGAGCAATTGAAGGCGGAACTTGAATTGGTGGATGCTGAGTTGTCTCTGAGAGAGGCCCTTGAAGACTTGGATGAGGAATTAAAAATGACGGAGAAAGACAAGGAGAAGAAGGTTGAG
This sequence comes from Avicennia marina, assembly GCA_019155195.1. Lineage (NCBI taxonomy): Eukaryota > Viridiplantae > Streptophyta > Magnoliopsida > Lamiales > Acanthaceae > Avicennia > Avicennia marina. The sequence continues at coordinate 1,506,140 of CM032764.1, forward strand.
CAAGGGCTTGAAGAGGAAGGAATTTCAGTGTCTGAACCAGCAAGCCAGTTAGAGCAAACTCCACCGGAAGCAGAAGAGGCAGAAGAAGAGGAGGAAGATGAGGATGAAGATGACGTTATTCCATCCAGTTTTGGTTCCATTGAAGATCAAAATTCAACTAACAATGATCAAAAATCCGCTAGCAATGATCAAAATGGTGGTAGATTTGGAAAGTCTACATTTGCAGCATCATCCCTATCATTTGCTAGCTCTAATCTCTTTTCATTGGTAAGTTTGAAGTCTCTTAAGATTGTGTTCTAATTCTTGCTGAGAAGTGGCAGTTCCATCTCTAGAGATTGTCGAAATGTGCCATCACTCCACCATCACACACACACACACACACACTCGTCAGTTGCTTTAGTATGATGTTTTTAATTTCCAAGTCAATCCCTGAGAATTCAGTCGTTAGGCACTAGTTTGATTCTCTTATTTGGTTTATGAGACAACCAAGGCATGCCTTTTAGATCTTCAAATCAATACAAACAAGCTCTGTTCTTTGTTTGCCCTTAGTCCAACATATTTGGACTCGAAAACAAAAACTAGAAGTAGCTGAATACATCCAAAGGCTGGTTGAATGGATCTGTTTGTCATTGACCATTGAAGTTATAGTTTGCCATTGTTGTCGTGACAGGTTCCACCCAAGTTGCAGAATTCATTTTTAAGGTGGAAGGAGGGAATTCCTAAGAATCAGGCATCTTCTCCTATCCCAAGGGATCAATTTCATCAGCTGCCACCTAAGAGACCGAGCTCAAGTACTGTTAGCTTCCCTCACACGACCCATAAAAGCTTGAAACTGAGATGTGCAGGGCAAATGCGTCATGCGGAACACATCCCCAAGCTGAGCTCAAGAAATCACTCAAAGAGGAAAGCTTCCAAGGAACCAGGAGTTGTTCGGGAGCATTTCAACATATTGTCATTGCACACTCCCATAGCGAGGTAATCCCGTCTTCCTTGCTTAATTTTGTAGTACCTACTGCTGGATAGTCCGTTGGTGCCTACAGGCAATTCCTGTATTGCACCAAATTTTTTTTGTTTTGATAGACTATAACCTGGACTGCTACAAAGACTTCCAAATAAGCAAGGAAAGACAATGTCTTGCGTGGTTCTTTGATTTATAAAAATGGTTCTCTTTTTATTCCCTTTTCTCCTTGTATGATGGTAGCTGATTGCCATTTGCTGACACTCTGGCCAGTGAGGTGTCAGGCCATTGCGTCCCAATAATTGGTTTGTTTAAATCATGGCAAATGCACGTGTATTCCTTCTTCAGACAGGAATTCATGACGGAATACTCAAAAGATTAAATCTTTGAGACTGATTTATCATCAATTGCTGAATAATTCTGAAATTCGATGGGGACGGAAACCAAACAATTGCGTGGGTCATTGTTTTGCTTTTGAATTGTTCGGTCCAGGAGAAATTTACTTGGATATCCCCACTTTTCTACGTATTTTCACTTGAGCCTCTCAATTTTATGATATTTGAAATGAGCAGTTTAGGTTGTACTCTCTCTCGTGAAAGAAAAATGACTTGATCCTAGACTTATATCATAATTTTAATTTGGAGCGTTTGTTTTCGTGTATTTGTATATATTAAATCCTATATTTTAATTGTTAGTTTATTGTGTAGTTATTTGTAGGCTAAGGGTATGTTTTGAATGCGATTTGTGTTTTTGGATATTTTATAAATAGCGTTAAAATACTTATTTATATTTTAAATTTGTTTTTCTTGTGTGTGTTTTTTAGAAGATTCATTTTTATAATACTATAGTTTATAAAATTGCTTTCTATCTTTTTTTAATTTTACGAATTTCATGAATGATATAAAATTTTTGAAAAAAAATATTATACTTATTTCTATGCACATTTAGGTGTGCATTTTTATCCCTGGTATCTAGTTAGAACTTTCACCTCACCTCAAGTACACGGTTAACCATTTAGCCTGGCTAATTTGTGACTGCAAATTGTCTTTAAATTAGTCTTTTTGATTCATGAAAATTATTAGTTTATTTGTTATGGTTATGTTAGTTTTCATTTTACAAATTAGTCATTCTCACTCAAAAATTTTACAAACCAAACATCTTTCTATACAAATTTTATTTAAATTTAAATTCAAAAATTTTTATATTTTATTTTTTATAATTAAATAAAAAAATTTTAATTGATTAGATGTCAATTAATTGGTAATTATTTATAATGACTCTCATTGAATTATTTCTTGACTCAAAATTTGTCTTGTCAAAGTAAACATATGGTCGGGGGCCTCTCATTATCACATTGTTGAAATTCTTGAACACTTTGTGGAAATTACGTACCTAGTGCTTAATTATCAATATAGTTCCAATATGAATTATTTATGTTCATTATTAAATGAAAGAAGGATTGGAGAAGTCTTCTGCCTCATGCATTATTAATTTGAAATTAAAAACCTTTGTTTATGTTTAGTATTTCAACAACGCAAATAATGAAAATTGTTGAATTAAGAGAGTAGCATAGGTGCTCCTAATGAAGCACACAACCACACAAATATGAATTTCTTTAAATTTGTGCTACGTGACATTAATAAATATGTATTTGAAGTAAAAGTGTGTGTGTGTGTGTGTGTGTGTGTGTGTGTGTGTGTGTGATATTGATATTTGTCATTACTCGCGTGTGGGATTCTTATTACATCAATAGCCCTTATATAATGAAAAAATTAACAAGAGTCTATAAAGTGTTGAATCATTAATGTTATCAATAATTTGAATGTGGAGATAAATCTATATCTATCCTACATTACTAAAAATATAAGTTTATTTTAGATATGAAATTATGCAATATTTCTTTGTTTTTCGTGTTTTACATTTATACTTTTTTATGTTGTTTTTATTTGTGCCCTTTCTTAAATTTCTTCTCTTTTCAATTTATTTTGATTATTTTTTCTTATTTTAATCTTTTTTATATTCTTAATTTTTAAACAATTACACCTCTGTTACTGAAATACAAAAATTTTATATTTTTTAAATAATTTTTTACATACATAAAAAAAAAAAAAAAAAACACAATTTTTATTAATTATATCATATGTCCACTAAGTACGCATGTCCAAATTAGTGATGTCGTCCGATGTTGGATGAATTCCTCATTGAAGATTCTTACTCCTCTTGCTCTCTTGCCTGCCAAGGCCAAAGGGCACAGTGTTTAATCATGAACATGCTCAACTGGTGCATTACGTGACAGATATGTTTGGAATAATTGATTATAATAAATGCAAATTTGCATCCCGATATTTCAATTCTGTACCTTATGCAGTCAAAATTCTTTCTTCTTTCTTCACATAAATGGACGTGATTTGATTCAATAATTTCATCATTTAACCATTCCTCTTGTTTATGTAATTCACAGATTGTATGTGCATCTCACTTAAATAATTCAATTTTCTTTTCTTTTTTGTGCGATTACAATAAATCAACACGTTAATTTGTGTGGTTTTTCAACTCCAAAAGTTATTTCAATTCTTCCCTCTCTCTCGTACGCCAACTTTTGTCGTTTCATTACCTAACTAAATATGTGTGCTAATTAACAACACATTTGTATAATTATGAAAAAAAAAAAGGGCAAGAAATCCTTTTCTTCCATGCCCTCAATTATTATTTTCATGTGACTTCTAATGTTACCATGTAATGATGTTTGCTCGACCCAAATTTGTCTTAGAAATTGAATATTTGGTTTCATACTAAATTGTAATGCAAAAAACTTTTGTTTTAGTTCTACTTTATATCAGTTCGAGGTTGAATCTTCATTATACTTTATACTATATACGTAGTCGTAATTAATTACCTTTGATTTCCGAAACTTAATGACAATAAAATTCTTAGCATGCATTTAATTTTCATTTTTTCTCATAATTTTCAGTTTCCTCATAATTTTACATCTTCGGCTTTAATTTATTACATTACAATTCTTCATCTATATTTTTTTCCCCTCAATATCTTTCTCAAACTTTCATTTATTGTATTTTCTTCTTAACACTTTCCTCCATCAACTCTAATTTATTATATCACTTCTTTCAATTTTATTGTTTTTATTTTAATTTGAAGTTTATTTTTAAGTATTTTAAAGTTTTTGTTATCTCTCTTTGAGCCTTTAATGTCTTTTTTGTTAATTTATTTTCTTTGTTCTCTAACTTTCGCTTGACTTTCCTCTCTCTTATTTTATAAGTTTTCATATAATTTTATTTTTTGTTAAAAAACATTTCCCATATGCTATTAATTATTGAATTTTTCTTGAATTTAATGTATATTTTCAATCGACCTACCTGATTAAACCATACTTCTCAATACAAAATAGAGTTTATTTATCCTATATTACTAAGTATTTGATCACCATTTTGATTATATAAAATAAAATTACATATTTACCCTTTTAGTTGCATAATGTAAAATTACACATTTATCCTTGTTTTTAATTCTTTGTTTTTTTTATATCCTCTATGATTCCCTTTCTTTTAATTATCTTTATTTGTGTTTTCTTTTCAAAATTTTCACTTTCTATTTCTTTTTATCATTATTTATATTCTTATTTTAAATATTTTTTTTATCTTTTAAATAATATTATTTTTTATTATGTAAAATACAATTATTTTATAACTTATAAATAATTTTACACACACATTGTTTGTGTTAATTTTACTCCTCTATATAATTTACTTGTAAAAATAATTTTTTGATTGTACATGCAACAAGTGTGTTGAAAATGCAGACATTAATTAAGACAATATAGTGTTTGAGAATGGACTGGTCTTGCAACTCTGTCCACAAATTCCAAATGAAGATGTCGTAAATTTGAACAATGGTAATAGTCTTAATTTTCAAGGTAGCTTATTTGCATTTTAGGCATTGAGAAATAAGTTTCTCTATCAAGTATTGAACTAATCGCTACTCAGCTCCATTTTCCAATTTCATCACCAAAAATGGGAAAATAAATTATAGAAATTAAATTCATAAATTATAACAATAATTTTTTCAAAAGCGTTCTATAATCAAGAAATCTATTGTTAATTGTAGCACTACCGTTGCAAAATATATTGAACTCTAAATTCTTTGATGATTGTCCATGTGAAAGTATCCGATGTCGAATCTTGAAATTGGTTTGACATTTATATAGTTAAAAAATCTATATACATATATTAAGGTCAAATCTATAATTTTTAAAATACTTGTATATACTAAGCCAATTAGCACATGTGTATAATCTACATGTGTAAAAAAAATAAACACATGATATTTATAAATGGGGTTAATTTAAGAAATCAATTAAAAGACCCCTTGTCTATTATTAAATAGTACAAATAATGACAATAAAAAAAATTCATATTGTGTCAACCAAAATTTTCAGAAGGTCGGACACTTTGTATAAAGAGTATATATATATATATATATATATACATACATATATTAACTTTCCTTTTCTAATTTTAATTTATTTAATTTTGTTCCCTCAATCTAATTTATTCTTTTCTTCAAGTTTTTTTTTTTTTCTTTCTATCTTATTTTATAAATGATATACTCATGCCCCGCTAATGACATTTCACGGCATCCGCGACTTTTGGACATGCTTAAATAGTGAAGTCACCATGCATTAAAATTCAATTATTGGTATTTGTCTTAATATTTTGTCATCCGAATAATGATTAGAGATTTTAATAATTAATTCAGTTCGACCCGCCAGGCCAGGTTTCCTCTTGATCGGCTCGTTATTTTATTTTATATGTTGATATTTTGATAAAAATCTACAATATTTTTCCTTTTCATTGTGGAAAAACGATATCAATAAAGATTGAAAAAAATAAAATAGCATCAAGAAATCACAAAAAAAAAATTGTATGTCTCACTAATAAATTTTTTTTTTAATTAATACATCAAAAAATTCATTATATATACTGCTTTTCTTATGACTGAAAATTTTATGTTATGTATTAGAGTAATGGGGTGCATAGTTGACGCTGGTCATTTATTTTGACAATATTTATATTTTGTAAAACTGTGACACTTTTTTTACTATTTAAAAGTTTTCTTTTTGCCTTACATATACTATATTTATTATCATTGTTATATTGGCTTTGATTTTTTTTTAATGTTAAGAGCGGTTAACATAATTAATATATAGTTGTGTCTATATGTTTGTTTGATTACTTTCATGATGATTCAATGTTATGTTTGATATATAAATTATAGTAAGATTAAATTTTTTAATAGATCTATATGAATTCCCATAATATATATTGCTAAAATAGAAGGATAATATTGCAAAATTTTGTATACGTGTTACATTGAACAAACCGTGTTTTTAAATGTAATAGTGTGTGTGTGTGTGTGTGTGTGTGTGTTTCATTTTATTTCATTTTCATATTCATTCAAACACGTACCTGCATAGACCATAGCAAGATTTGATTTTTCGATGAATTTAAATCGATTTATTACAACCTACTGGTTTTAATATATTTTAAAACAGAAAGAAATATTAAATTGTCAAATTTTGTATAGGTGCCATACGTTAATCAAGTTGGACTTGAATCATTTAAATAGAAACAATGCTACACTCGGCGTGGGTAATTATAAATATACTTGTAATTTGATTTATTATAATAAAGTATAAAATTATATTACAATTTTCTGAAAGATAGGGAGAAAAAACTTAGATATAAGATAAAATTTAAGGAAAGAAAAAATAAACTTCAATTAAAAGAAGTAATAAAAAATAAATAAAAATAAGGGTATTTTATCTTTCTACAATTAAGATTAAGTCTGTTATTATAAGGCTCTTGGCCTTGATTAATTAAATGGTATAGACTTAAAAGTACATTATTAAATTTCACATATAAATCATAATAACATAAATATTATTATATATTTGCGTCTATGTATAGGGAATGAATACATTTACTTTAATTACTTTACTTTCACCAATTCCAAACTTCTCATTTTTTTTATTATTTAAAATGTCTTATTGACTTACTTTAAGTTAATAAGTCATACTATATTTTTTACATTTGCTAAATTGGTTTTGGTTTAGAATATTAGGATTTATTAAACTTACCTAAAATAGATGCTTGGACTTTTGGACGTATTAATTTAGTGTTCTTTAATTATGGATATATGCTTGCTTAGTTTACTTTTACAAACAATAGAAAATTTTTCAATATTTTAATTCATTGCAACATATTCTATCTTAGTATATATAAAAATATTTAAAATTAAAATGAAAAAATTTTAATATATGTTACAATGATTAAGCGGGACTTAGATATTATAATATATAATTAAATTACTAATTTTCAAAAATGAATCCTAATAATAAGAATATTGAATCATTGAGTCTAGATTTTATATTGTAGCAAGACTGGTTGGGGTTTAATTTATTTTCATCAAATTTTGAATTTCAAGAATTTGCTTTTCATTCAAAAAATTTCCTATTAATTTACTTTAAACCATGATATACTAGTGAAAGTGACACACTATAAGTGTGTGTAAGTTTATTAAACAATTATAAAGTTACATGATTTTAGATAAAAATTAAAATTAATTAAAAGAGAAAAAAAGATGCAAAAAATGAAAATCAAAAGGATTAAAAAATTTAAAAAGAGAGCACTAGTAAGAATAATAAATTAAAAGAAAAGTGAGTCATAAAATAATAGAATAATGGAAAGAACTTTAAATAAGAATAATTCAGTAATTTGACTATATGTAACCAAATCTTTTATTAACTTAATAACATAACAAGTAATAGTGGCACAATGTGTGTGCAAATTTCTATATAGAGTACACTATTTTATTCATGGTTAAAAATAATGATAAAAACAATATTAATTTAAAATTAAGAACATGTTAAAAAATTTAAGAGAAAAAATATAGAAAGAGTGAATTGAAAGACATAAAAAAAATTGAGTTATATTAAAAGAAAATAGAAAAAGAAAGAAAATAAAAATATTTTTAAAAAAGTATTTTAGTCATTTAACCTCAAAAAAATCAATGCGATTAATGTCTCTTGTTTTAGTCTATAGTATAGAATATAAAATAAATAAAAAAATTTTAAAAATTGAAACAATAAATAAAGCAAAATTAAGAGTGAATAATATGATTGTGAATTGCGAGAATTGAGAGAGAAGGAAATACGAAAAGTATTAAGGATATTTGAGTAATTCTATATTATGCAACTAAATATTCTTACTAATTTAATATATATATATATATATAGTATCGATAGATAAATAACCAGTAAAAATTGCGCATTTTATGTGTACGTTGACTTATATATAAATTATAAAATTATAGGACTTTAAATAATAAATATGAAATTGCTTTTAAAAAGTATAAAAAAATTCAAAATAGAAATAAAGAAAGATAAAAAATTTGAATATAGAAAAACTTTATAAAAAAACACAAATAAAAACAGTAAGTTAAAAGAAAAGAGAAGAGAAAAAGGATGGAAAAAATTGAATTTAAATGAAATTATTTATGTGATTTCACATTAGACAATATAAAATCCTTATCTTTTATATACTATAGTATAAAATAAGTTAAAAATATAAAAAGTAACAAAAATAAAGAAAGATAAAAGAAAATAAGAAGAGAGAAAATCCGATAGCAAAACACAAATAAAATTAATTAGTTAGTAGAAAAGAAAAATAAAAAATGATAAAAAGAATAAGAAAACTCAAAGCAAAGGGTATTTATGTAATCTCCCTTACTCGGTGCATACGACCGAGTGTGGGGTCGTGGGGGACAAGCGCTCGGATCCGTGCAAGTGTTGCCCGCCGCGTATCAACGGATTGGATACACCGCTGGACCTGCCGTACCAGACCGACTTGTTCTCTTCTTCTTTTTTGAGTTTTTTTGTTCTCTTCTTTAGGAAAGGTGGCTGTGGCTAAATAACTGTAATTCGTGCCCCCGTGGCTAATAATGAACCAACACAACGGATATGATTGGCTTCTAATATTATTAGGGTAGAATCATGTTCGCACTATGATTAATATATATTTCAAATTTTATTTTTTATTTTATACATTTTTTTAAAAAATGCATTAAAAAACATACACCTAAAAGTATAAACAAATGTAACATATTATACATCCAAACAAAACCTTCAAAATTCTCATAAGTTTTTTTTTTCTCATTTCGTTGATTTTATTCATTTTGCTTATTTTTTGGTACTAATACCAATTTTTTAATATTATTATCTATTTATACGGTAACTTATACTTACAATTTTTTTTCTCCTCGTTTCATAAATTCCACTTGTTTTGCTTAATTGTTAGTGCTAATATCAATTTTTTAATATCATTGTCTATGTATGCTAGGTTTTAAGAAAAGAAATTTAAAAATAATCTAGTTTTAGTTCTTAAAGGTTAAATGTTAAATGACTAAATTACTTATATTTTCTTTATATTTATTTTTATATTAAACTAATATTTTTCTGACTTTCAAATTTTTTTCTTTATTTATTTTTTCTCATTTTACACTAGATTTCTAATGCAATTTTAATTTTAAATAACTTTATTAGTATTAATTATTTTAACTATCATAAATATTGAAAGCTGTTGACATCTATCTTCTGCTGGTAATTCAAAAATACAAAACTACATAAAAACATAATAACCATTAAGGTCTTTTTTTTTTGTTTATCTAAAAACATTAGGAAAGAGAAGAAAAAAATTGATATTATGTTTAATAATATTCCAAGGTGGTAGTTATCTTCATAGCCAATCAGCACCGCATCGGCATCTCCGCCATGTATAAAAACCCTCGGAATTGTTCGTTGTCTATTCTAATCGATAAATCTTTTCCCAAATTCAGCCCGAAACCTCAGAGTCTCCTCCCGCCGTTGCCGCCGCAGCCGATAACCGTTAATTTCCAACACAACCGTTCACTTGGCGTATATGTGCAGAAACCACAAACTATAGAGAAACTGTAGTATATCTACCCAATGCCCTCGCCGAAGAGTCGCCGCAAAGGAGGTCTGGAGAAGAGCAAGGGGAAACCGTCGGAGGAGTCGCCTTCGTTTCATGAGAGAGGCGGTCAAGTGATGGAGATGCTGCCGCGGCCGAGGACGGTGCCGGCCATGCTTCCGGTGAGAAGAGCCGGAGGAAGCTTGGGAGAGGATGCGGCGGTGGCGGCTAGATCTTCGCCGAAGATGACGAAGTTGCTTTTGAACGTGACTGTACAGAGAAGCCTTGGCGCCGTGAGGGTGTTGATGCCGCCGGAGGCTACGGTAGAGGACCTGATATCGGCGGCGCTTCGACAGTACGCGAAGGAAGCACGGATGCCTCTTCTGCCGTCAATCGACGCTTCTGGATTCCACCTCCATTACTCTCAATTTAGCTTAGAAAGTAAGTTTCTGCTCTCGTGAATTTTAGGCGTTGTTCCTCATGACATGATCATCATCTATCTATTTAGCTATTCAAAAGTGACGATTTAATTCTTCAGACCACAGATTACTTCAAACTGCTTCTTGGAAAGATTAAAATGGTGAAGGTGATTTAACAATCCAATAGGAAAACAAAAAAAGCTGATATAATGAACGGCGTGAACAGGTTTGGATAAGCAGGAGAAGCTAATAGCGTTGGGGTCAAGGAACTTCTTTCTTTGCCCAAAGAAGGCCGCGGAGGCGGCGGCGATGTGGCCACGACGACTTCAAGACGTTCAAAGGAAAACGATAAGGGGTCTACATGGATGAGATTCATGGATTTCTTGCTGCAAAGCAGTAGAAAAGAGTGAAATCGTGTTTCTGAATTCTGAAGGAAAGTATTATTCCAAATTGTGTCCACTAGTATTTTTGACTGTACAAAGTGGATGTTTGTCTGTAGATCCTAAGTTCAATAAAAATATACTAAGTATTAAAGATTAATTACATCAAATTTTACAATTTTGTTCTTTAATTAAAATTTTATTTTTTTCAATAAATGTCACAATCTCACACATCCTATTAAATTTTGCCCTATCAAACTCGAAAGTTTTATTTATATTCAAATTTAAAAATTTTTTCTTTTCATACGAAGCTAATTAATTATTTTTATTTATTATATTTATTTATTGCCAAATTAATACTATATATATCAAATTTAAAAAAATTATCATTAATAATACTATATATTTAAATTTATGTATCTATATATGGTAAGTTCTCCCAAATTCTCTTGCGCTTCAAATTAAGCATATCATCAAAAGAATCAGCTGTTAAGATTCCCAAGGCGATGCTTGTATTCAAATTATAGGTTCAAAAAATATATACTTAATAATTATATTTTTTTAATTTTATCTCTTTCTTTTTTTTTAGATAATTTTTTCATAAAAAAATAAACAATAAAATTTAAAAATAAATTGATTTGGAAATAAGAATATTACAAATTATGGACTCTTGAATATAGTAAGTTTCTTATTAATGAAACTTATTAAAATATTCAATGGAATCCATGTCAAAGACTTAATGGCTACATTTGAACGTGATTTCCAATCTTCTCACACCTTATTAAATTTCACACTTTCAAATAGATGATTTATCAAAATTTTCATTCAAATTTAAATTTAATTTTTCTTTTCTTACAAATATAACTAACTAATTATTCTTAATACAAATATTTATAATTAAATCTATATTTATATATATACCACACATATATTCACATTTATATTTATTTATACTATATAAATTAATTATTATTTCTATATATTATCATACTTTAAAATCATTTTTATATATTTTATTCATATATTTAAATAAATTAATATTTTCATCTCATCAAACTTTCACAATTAAATATATTACTCTTTCTAATAAAACTCTCGTCAAATATCATTCCCAACTAAAACCTCTCAAAATGTCAATGAGTGTTGAACATAATGATGTGAATAGTGAATGTTTTGATGTGTTTGTGAGAGAAAAAATATAATGATTATGTTAGAATATAGTGGTCATAATTGTGTCGTAGTGTAATAAGTTATTTTAGTATAGTATTTATGTAATAAATAATATAATGAAAAGGACATAGTAGTAATAATTGTATTGTAGTGTAATAAGTTATTTTAGTAAAGTGTTAATGTAATAGATGATTTAATAAAATAATATAGATTATTATTATTATTATTATTATTATTATTAGGGGAAGGGCGGTAGAGGAGACAAGTGTGCGTTGGTCATGTGGGGTAAGGGTAGGAGAGATTTGTCTTTTTCATTATTTTTCAAAATTTCTACGAAAACTCATTATTTTTCTTCTCAACAGTATTTTGGGCCATTTGTCATAGGAAAAGTGTTTTTCCTAGCACAGCCTATTTGTTTGTTGAAAACCTATACCAATTATGACAAAGAGGACACTTGGAAGTTTGAAATAAATGAACGCGAGAAGAACACGGAAAGAAAGTTAACGATCATTTGACTGTAAACATATTATTTCACCCACGTTATAATACAATTTTTTTTAATTAAGGATGTTCAAATAATTTTATATCATATAATCAATATAAAGCTTTTAACTTCAACAAAATATTCTAGATGTATAAATATTTTTTAAAAAAGAATGATTGTGTTAAAACATCCAAAAAATTTATTTGAAAATTTTAATTAATTTTATGTATTTCAAAGGTATTTGTAAATCAAATCTACTTCCATAATTTTTAAAAAATTTATAAAGAATAAATATACGTCTACACACAATATTTTTTGGCACCATAGTTTTAAACAACAAATTTTAGTCTGTATTAAAGTATACAGTTGTTTCTATCAGAACGACGTAATTTTAAATGCCATAAAACTAATATTTTAATATAGTCAAAGTTTCAGTCTAAAATTGTTTTTTTTTTTTTAATAATTTTCATAAGTTTTAAAATCAAAATTGACTGTTTCTCATTATATTCCTAACCTCATGTACTACACTAAAACAGCAGCCCATGTCTAAGCCCAACTTCAAGGCCCATTTAAGAAAAAAACGAAGCCCAAAAGAAAATCCAAAATGGGAAAAAGACAAATATATTCTTTTTTAATCAAACCCTAGTTGGGTCGGAAAGATAAACCCCTGCGATGAGCGCCTGCTGTCTCATTTGTATAAAACCCTTCCAAAACCCACTCTGGCTTCACGCCTCTTTCAAAACCAAGAGTTCCCGCACTCGTTTGCCGTTGGGAAGAGTTGAGAAGAAGAAATGGAGTTTTGGGGTACGCTTCCCTTTCTCGAATTACTTTTATATCTAGCACGTGACCTTCTGTAAATTTTAGCGTTTAATGTGAAGACTTTGTGGTTCTTTTAATTGAAGTCATTTGTCATGACTAGAGAATTGTTGTGTTTAGATGGGCTGGTGGGCTCTCTTCTTTTTCATTGCTTCTGTTGGTTTTGTGAATATGCTCTTCTTGTCGCTTTGTGGAGATTTTTTCTCCTCGTGTTATCATTCGATGTAAAGTTTATTTTTTATTGTAATGTTATGTTATATTTCATAGTTTGTTGTGTTGAAGGACATATTATCTGGTCTGGAAATTATTGTTGATGCATTCTTGGTACGAGGGCTTCCTTTTGGCATCAAAGCTGATATATTTGTATTTAAGACGATATATTTAGTTCCCTTCTTTCTACTTTGTTTCTATGTTCTTATTCAAGCTGTTATTTGGTGCAATTTGGTCAGGTGTTGAAGTTAAGCCGGGGAAATCACTTAAGGTCCAACCAGAATTCGGAAAGCTAATTCATATCTCACAGGTTAAGCCTGCCTTTTAACTCTAATGAGCCTTAGATTGATTGTTTACTGGAAAAATTTGTTGACAAGTTTTGCAATTGTTTTTTTCAGGCAGCGCTGGGTGAAGTGAAGGATGTGAAAGGAGCCAAACACGTGCCCCTACGTCTGAAAGTTGATGATAATAAATTTATTATTGGAGCTCTTTCAGCAGAAGACAATGCTCAGTTGATGTTCGATTTGGTATTTGAGAGGGAGTTTGAACTCTCCCATGATTGGAAAAATGGTAGTGTATACTTTATTGGCTATATTGCCAATGATCCAGTTTCAGGTATATACTTTGCTTTATTGTATGTTTTGTTAGATATGTATTGTTATTGGCCTTGTAAATGTGAAAATTGTCTCGTGCTAATTTTACTGCTACATTATCCCATTTTCTAGATGATGAAGGTTTCTCTGATGGACTTGAAGATGTATCTGAGGATGAACCTGTAGAGCCTCGTGACAATGGTAATATACCCTCTGTCTTCCTGTGGGTTTGGTTTTATTGTTAGTAAGAGCTTTATGATCTTTTTGTAAAATTTCTTAGGTGAAATTAAGGCCAAGTCTGGGGACGTGAAGGCTGCTAAAAGTGTTGCTGCTAAGGCTGGAGCCAATAAAGAAGAGCAGTCAGACTCTGATGAAGATGAGGATGACAGCAAACCTGATTCTGATGATGAAATGGCTCTCGGTGGCGAAGAGGATTCTAGTGATGGCTCTGGGGAAGTACGTCTTCTATCTAATCTCTGGGTGGATGGGTTTTGCTTGCCTTATCTTTTCTGTTTGCTTTCACAAATATCGTCATTTGCTATCTGTTTCCCCTTTTAATGATTAAACACTATATCGATGGAGTCATTGACATGTCTTGAGTTGTGGTCTTCAGGATTCTGAAGAAGATGCAGATGAAATTTCCAGCGATGAAGAGTTGCCGAAGGTATCTTTCTGGAGTGTTGCTATTGTTACACCAACTGCTTATTCCTGCTTCTATCAGTCACTCAAAGTCACACATGAAGTTTGGGAATCACTATTTAGACCATGTTTATTAACACCATACTTTCATATAATTAAGCATATGGCATTGGCTAATGTTAATTATGCTGAAGGTGCAGCAGTCCAAGAAAAGATCATCTGAATTTGAACAAGAAACTCCTGTTCCTGCCAAGAAATCAAAATCAGCTACTCCAGACAAGACAGGTTCCACGTTTGTCCTTCTTGTTGCTTTTGCTACAAGTTATATGCTTGGGTTAATTTAAAGATCAGAGCTTCATTATGTGTGTTTATTGTTGAAGGTCCAAACTGTATGCACTGTTATGTTCCTGCACATTGATCTCTATCAATCTTTGTTAATTTACCATATAGGACTTTGTCGAGCACGATGTATTCAATCTGTTGAAGGGATCTTTTTTTGTAGGTAACAAGAAGGGTCATGTCGCAACTCCTTTCCCTTCAAAAGCTGCTGGAAAGAGTCCTGGCATCAAGCCGAAGGAGCAGACCCCAAAATCTGGTGGTCAACTTTCATGCAAATCTTGTAGCAAGTATGTTTGATGTCTCAGGAGCTTGTCGGTCTCATTTCCTTCACCAACCTTTTTGTTAGAAGAACTTAAAATTTTCTGTTTCTTTGTTTCAGGTCATTCAATTCTGATAATGCTCTGCAGTCTCACAATAAGGCCAAGCATGGAGGCAAATGAAGTGATTGAATCAACTTTTTGATTGGGTTTGTTACATTAAAAATATAGTCTTCGAGGATTGAGAGTTGAGTACGGTGGATTTGTAGCAAGAATCAGGCAAATTGACAAATGCTGGTTCTATTTTGTGGAAATCTGCCATGAATTGCGGTTCTTCTTTTTCACGGATTCTTATATTTAATTTCTGCAAATATATGTTTTAGAGCCATTGGCTATGTTTGTTTTTGCTTTTTAGTGTGTTTTTAACTGTATTAAAAAGTGTAGTTATTAAAATAGGTACTTGTTCATGGACAAGAAGCCAATCATATCCATCGTATTTTCTGGCCCGGTTGGTGTTCAAATGGGGAAGGCTTGATGCAATTAAAAGCTGCGTGGTATTGCATGGAATGAGGCTTATAAAAAGTATGCAGCCAACAACTGTAGAAACAGAATGGAAAAGTAGAAAACCCCATTAGGACATATCTTTTGAAGTAGACATTAGGTGGAACTTGGAATTGGACTCTACATGCGGAGCATAGACTTCTGTCCCTCGGCTATGCATTCTTTAAGCATTGAGTGATTCCTGTAGACATTAACATGAATACCATGTAATGTTAAGAGAACGCAATTTTTGTTGTTTGATTGATAAGAAAAATGACATGCAAAAGAAAAGTTGAGAAAAGTTAAAGTTTGAAAGAAGGAAAATTATTTCCTCCATAAATTGGTGAGAAAAATGAGAGGAAAATTATTGTATTTTAAATAATTTTATAGAGGAAAAATAATTTTCCTTCTTTCAAACTTTAAAAAGTATAAAATTATTGTATTTTAAATAATGAAAAAAGCTATTTAAAATTAAAGGTACAAAAATATTTAAGATGAAAAAGAAAGAAAGATGAAAAGAGATTAAAACTGATTATTACAACAAAAACACAAATAAAAATAAATTAAAAAGAGAAACGTATGCTTTTACATCTAATAATCAAATTCAACTTAAACACATAATAGTATAGGTATCACAGATCATAAAAAGTCTACCTAAGATCAAACTTGAATGGTGTTGGAAGCATTGCCCCCATGCATTTATGCGAGAGTTTACTAGAGATGTGAATGTTGCAGTGGGTTTTTTCATTTTTATGGCAAAGAGGCAACAGAACTTGTGAATGAACAGCACACCAATGGTACTTCATCAGTTGGTTTCTATCAACCACTATATTAAGAACAGGAAACAAGATATAAATTACAAAAACATTCATGAGGGTGGTGGTTTGCCCGAGTGGTTAAGGGGGAAGACTTAAGATCTTCTGCACATAAGTGCGCGTGGGTTCGAACCCCACAGCCACCACTTTTGATTTTTTGTTTTGTTATGTTTTTTTTTCCCAGTATCTTAATTTCAACAATTCACTTAACCTTCAAACCAGAAGCCTTTTCACACTGATTTTTTTTTTTAAATATTTAAATAATCTTGGTTTTGGTTTGCTTTATTGGTTGTTTTCTTTTAATATTGGTTTTTAATTTCCATCCAGTTTATATAATTTGACAAGAAAAGCCGTGCCTACACATATACTATGTGAATCGTTATTCAATAATCTGTAACCAATGACTTGAGCTCTTGACCAAAATATATCTTTTATGTTTCATATTTACATGGGTATGTGAACAATTCTTAAAGACTTTGTTTACTTTCAAGGATTGGATTAAGGCTTTTTAGAATTATTTTATTATATTTGATGTGTATGGTTAATTATCTTTCATTTTAATTAGTTTATACTAGGCTTGATATTAATTAAGAACTTTTATCCCTTATAAAAAATATATGATTAACTTTGATAAAATAATTTATTCATCTTAATTATTTAAAGTGAACATGACTAAAGATTATATATAATCTTTATTCAAAACCTAATCTGTATTTCAAGTCAATCTCGAATGTGATTCGTGTAATATTAATGCATGTCGAGTCGAGCTAGAACATATATAAATTTATACTTGTGTTAAGACAAGCATTTGAGAGTGTATTTAAAGAAATTGTAGAGGTCGTGGTTCTAATGCTGCTGGGGAGTGCACGTTTTGCATTTTCCATTCCTTATATGTTTCTCATAATTATAACTTAGATAATTATCTAAATTAATGTTTGGTTTGACGGAAAGGATGTCTTGAGGATTTAAGGACATCGGTTTTTTCCCCCCATTTGTGGGCTGAGCTGGAGTAGCAATTCGACTGAGTCTCACCCGTATTATTGAGTTATTAGATGCTGAAATCATTTCATTAACAAAATATATTTTTATTTTAAATAGTAGTATTTTATGCTATATTTCACAGTAAAAATCCAAAATCCGAATACAGCGCAAATGGATTATTCATTTTTATGATTATAAGATTTTTGTGGTAATAATTAATAGCTTAGGTAGGGTAGAAGGAGGTGGTGACAAATTATTACATAACAAACAACGAAACATTATTCAACAAAGACGGATCCTAAGTTGCTATAAAACAACACATTATTGTTGGGATGTGCCCATCTACGAAACTTTTGGCCCCTAAACATGTGATTCCATCAAAATGATCGATTATTGTCCAAACTATGAGGCATATACTAATCAATTAAAGATCCTATCTGACAAATGAATTGATTTGTGAATTCAATAAGTAACCCTTCTTAGTTGATGCCAAGGATTGGGTAAATCATAATATTTTTACCCTCACACAATCTATGATAATATTTTTGTGCAAAATTATGATCAGGTGTTTGCCCATCTCCTCTCTCGTTGGGACAGCCAAAAGTGAAAAGGCTAAATAATAGTACTTAAAGTAAAAGAAATTCGAATTTAGCAATTCTATGCCCTATCTAATGCTCAAAACGAGGGTATATATAAATTGTTAGCAAGAGTAATGGAGGATAATGCCTACTTCTAAGATATCACTTTCTTTCAACCAGAGTATCCTATCAATGAACTATAAAGGATTATTAAACAAAGTAATAAAAGTGGTATATTTTATGCATGTACAAAGTTATTTATAAATAATAAAATATTAATATTTTTTAAAAAATTATTAAAATTACAAATATAGAGAATATTTAAAGAATAAAAAGAATTTGGAAAGAAAAAATGTGAGAAAAAAATAAAAAAATATAATTAAGGATAGTTGAGTAATTTTATAAGTAAATGCAACCAAAATTTTTTTATTGGACTTATCAGAAAGGCCCAACTGGCTAAGCCTAGGACTAATCGTAGCCCGATGATTGTCGACCCAAACATGGCCCAGAATTTTATTTTATTTTTTTGATGAAACCCAACGAGGGTTTGGACAGAAGGCGGTCGCACTTGAGGGATGGCGGCTATCGGCTGTGCAAAGGGTGGCTTAGGTAGAGAAGTCGAAGGGTGAACGAATTTTGACGGTGCGTGACGGTACACTATGGTGGAAGAACGGGAAAAAAATAGTACTGGCGCGACGACCTTTCCGACGTGGAAATCGCGTTGCTCCGATGCCTTAGCTTCCGATCGATGGTGGCGGCGGCGTTGTGCAGAGATTCTGCACTGCCTAAAGTTATACAAATAAATTTGTACAAATATACATTAAAATTATACTGCATATTTGAAATAAGAGAAAAGAAAGACAAAAGGAATTTGAAAAGAGAAAAAATTTGAGAGAGATAAAAAAAATAAGTTAAAAAAATAAAAACAAAAAAGATAGAAAAATAAAAAATAATTGAGGATAGTTGTGTAATTTTATAATTACTACACATGTATAGCATAGAAAATAAAAAATGGTATATCAGTAATTACATTTAAATGAATTTCATCTTTGTAATCAAGAATAAAGTTATAAATTTACAAAGTAACGATAATATTGTAAATTCATACTGTGCTACGAACTAGTTCTAATATAGTATAGAATTATAGATAATGCAACAACTATTTAGGGAGTTTATATAAATTTAATTCTTGAATTATTAATGTCACAATCATAAAGATTTATTCGCTAGATTTGGAAGGTATAATGATCACTTCATGTTAATTTGGAGTCTCTGATCAAGTCCTTGTCTGGGATACTATTATCTAGTTTCCTTGATTTGGAATGGACGGCTGAGCATAGGTGGCAAGGAATGTTCTCTCTGGATAGTAACAGTGATGGGGGCTTGTCCATGTGTAGACATATAAAATAAATAAATAAATGAATAAAATATCACATAAAATTGAATAAAGAAATTGAAATACGGATTAAATAATTTTATTTTAGAATTTTAAAACAAATACACTTTTCTTAATAAATAATTAATCAATCAAAATTGCCCAAATCAAATGGCGACAAATGGCACAATCCGGTAAGAAAGCAATAAATAATGAAGAGGGCCAATCAGAAGGCAACAAGTGGCGCAGTCTAGCAAGAGGCCAACAACCCCAGCCAATCAGAATGCTCCACGTTAGCAGGTTAGGTGGCTACGTTATCTATAAATAGGGGTCAAAACCTCACAAAGAGACACAACAAGCCAAGGAGAAGAAGAGAAGATACAAAATCCTCTCAAGGTGTTTAAGAACATTCAAGGCGTTCTTCGTCAAGTTTAAAGAGTTCATCTCCAAATTCAAGGCGTTCTTCGTCAACGATCTTCAAATTCAACGTTCGATCCGACATCAGGGCGTCAAGCTCGAAGATCAGCGTTAATTGGAGAAAATCAACAAATTTCAAGGAAGATCAAGCACAAGCCCTTCTTTTGAAGATACTCCAAATTAAAGCCACAGCTTTGATCCTAAACTCGAATTCAAGGCGTTCTTCGTCAACGATCTTCAAATTCAACGTTCGATCCGACATCAGGGCGTCAAGCTCGAAGATCAGCGTTAATTGAAGAAATTTACAAGTTTCAAGGAAGATCAAGCACAAGCCCTTTCCTTGAAGACACTTCAAGTTGAAATCACATCTTTGGAGGAAGAATCAGAGGACTAAATTAGAGAACAGAGCCCGCATCAAATTCATTTGATTCAAATTGTATTCGATTTGTACGAATTTCTTGTTAGTGGAAATCCAAGAGCAAGATTTTGTCCTACAAGGAATGTCCTTCAGGCATCGAAATGTGCATACAAGGAATGCATTGGGGACTGCGATACAAAGTTTTGGCACGCCCAGTGGGACTTCTCTACCTCTCATCTCTTCCTTCCTCTTAGTTTCAAGTGGACTACAAGCTTCGAACGAGTCATCATGGCCAGTAACAAGGGAAAAGCTGTCAAAGCCGCTACCTCAGCTGCCAGTGAAACCGCCACAAAGAATGTTGGGGTCATCACTAGGAGTTTGGCAAGGAAAGCAACACGCTCAGAACCGGCCCCCCTCCATGAAGATGTCAACAACCCACTCCTCACAAGCAAAAGTAATGAGGATGACTCAGCACCTTCGAGCCCTCGCTCTGACACTTCATCTGCCTCCAATGATGCCCCAGTCATGACGACTAATGCCTCGAGCTTGGAGGACCAAATCGCCGCACTAACTAAAGTCATTGAAGGGCTAGCCAAACATGTCCAAGAGCAAGATGCTAAGATCTCAAGGGTGATGGACAAAGTGGACAAAGCCGAAACCAGTCAAATGGCAGAAAAGGCGCTCGAAGTTCCTGACGGAGTTGAAGTATCTACCAAGCAACCAGCCAATGACCATCAGGAGCCTGTAGCCAAAGAGCTTCAACTATCCTCGGATGGCTCGATTCCTATTGATCAACTTAAAGATTTCATCGAAGGTACCATCAAGAACAAGCTAGAAGGAGGCACTAAGTCAACTCTGGTATATGCCAAGCCCTACTCGACAAGGATTGACGGCCTGAAAATGCCAACCGGCTATCAGCCTCCTAAATTCCAGCAATTCGACGGCAAAGGAAACCCAAAACAGCATGTGGCACACTTCATAGAAACATGCAATGACGCTGGAACATATGGAGATCTTCTGGTCAAACAGTTCGTCCGCTCGTTGAAGGGAAATGCGTTCGACTGGTACACTGACCTCGAACCCAGATCCATCGATAGCTGGGAAGAAATGGAGTATGAGTTCCTCAACCGCTTCTACAGCACAAGACGAACCGTCAGCATGATTGAGCTTACCAACGCTCGCCAATGGAAAGAGGAGCCAGTCATTGACTACATCAACCGATGGAGGAATCTAAGTCTAAACTGCAAAGATAGACTTTCCGAGGCTTCAGGCATCGAAATGTGCATACAAAGAATGCATTGGGGACTGCGATACATTCTCCAAGGGATTCGGCCTAAAACTTTTGAAGAATTGGCCACGCGAGCCCATGATATGGAGCTAAGCATTGCCGCAAGTGGCATTGGCGCGCCACCTATTTCGGAATTCCGCAAGGCGAAGGATAGACAAGAAGTGAGAAGAGGGGGCAAGCCTCTCCCTAAAACTCCAACAAGAGAATCCATGGCGGTACGCGCCACGCCCATTCCAGTCAAAGGAAAGGAGAAGGCTGATGAAAAGAAAGAAGCCTCACAAAAACCAAAAAGGCTAACGCTAAAAGAAATGCAGGCCAAATCTTATCCCTTCCTTGATTCGGACGTTCCTGGGATCTTCGACGACTTGCTAAAGGCCAACCTCATTGAGCTCCCCGAGATGAAAAGGCCTGCGGAAGCCGGAAAGACTGACGATCCCAAATACTGCAAATACCACCGCTTGGTTGGGCACCCTATTCATGACTGCTTCATATTTAAAGAGAAAATCATGGAGCTTGCCCACCAGGGAAAAATCACATTGGAAGATGATAGTGCGAACGTTAACGCTACCACCTCCAGCGACCAAATAAAGGAAGCCCCTGGAAACAACCACTCCCTGGACAAAATCAATGGTCTCCGTGAGAAAACCCAACCCTCTGAAGGTTGCATGACCGCAATGGTCTTTACTGACGAAGATCTGATATTAGGATCTCAACCCCATAACAGACCCTTGTTCGTAACCGGCTACATCCTTGAGCAAAAAATCAACCGGATGCTAGTTGACGGTGGTTCGGCAGTAAATATCCTACCGCTACGAACACTAAGAGAATTAGGGATCCCGACAGATGAGCTTTCAAGCAGCCACTTGATGATCCAGGGATTCAATCAAGGGGGGCAGAGAGCCTTAGGCACCCTAAGGTTGAACTTGCTCATAGATGACATGGAATCGACCACCTTGTTTCATGTCATTGACGCTAGGACTTCGTACAATTTACTGCTCGGTCGGCCATGGCTCCACGAGAACGGGGTAGTCCCTTCTACCTGGCACCAATGCCTCAAATATTGCCGCAATGGTGTCGTCAAAAGCATCTTGGGTGATTGCAAGCCATTCACCGAAGCTGAATCCCATTTTGCTGATGCAAAATATTACCTGAATAAAACTAAGGCTCCAGAGGTTAGTAGCTCCCAGCAGAATCACAAGACGGGGGGTGTTCCGGCACAGAAAGGCGAAGTCAACGACGTGCGCCCCAAGAACCATCCAAATAAGACGCCAGAAATTCCTGATGCTTTAAAGGGCTTGACACTGCCTATAACTCAAATTGACGGCAGCATACTTGCCCAACCACCTGAAGGGATTATAAAGGAACGTCCTGAGGCTCGAGAATTGAGGACTGCAAAAGGTTTCGGCCCCAAAGCATACAAACTCCTCGTCAAAGCAGGGTACAATCCGCAAGAAGAGTCACCATTGGGAAAGCTCCCGCAAAGGTCCGAGGGTCAAAACCCACGAGCCGGACTCGGATACAAACAGCCACAGGGCCCCGTGCGCATTGCCATAAGAAGAGCCCTTACCAACAACGTAAGGAGAGCTTCCACTAACAACACCACAGTGGAAGACCGCTCCCCAAAATTTGAAAAGAAGCCAGTGCGAGTGTCAGTCTTCAAAAGACTTGGCTCGTCCCAGAAGCAAAAGTGCGGAAAGTGAAGAATAGAGCCGCTGAAGCACCAAAGCACGAGGAAAAGCTCCACAGTCGAATTCCCTCCCGCATGAAAAGAAAGACAGACTTGATCATATCATGTGACAGGGTCCTCAAAGCTAAATTTCGAACGATCATCTTCACCAAACCCCAAACTGAGGAAGACGGTGACAGGGAAAGTGTAGGCTCATCCAACCATATAACTGTGAATGAAGGAGAACCCATTGAGGAGGACGCCGAAATCGCACCACCTCAGATGGAAGCAGGCACAAAGTCCACGATGGATGAGTTAAGGGAAATAAGTTTGGGAGACGATGACACTCCTCGCCCCATCTACATCAGTGCCCTGCTAGGAAATGAAGAGGCTTGTGCATACGTAGAATTGCTACGGGAATTCAGGGATGTCTTTGCCTGGTCATATAAGGAAATGCCTGGCTTAGACCCGAAGGTAGCGGTACACCACTTGGCCGTTAAAAAGGTAGCTCGCCCCGTTAAGCAAGCACAGCGCCGTTTTCGACCCGAACTCCTCCCGCAAATTGAGGCTGAAGTCAACAAATTGATTGAAGCTGGGTTCATCCGAGAAGTCAAGTACCCCACATGGATCTCTAGCATCGTCCCCGTAAGAAAGAAGAATGGGCAAATCCGAGTCTGCGTCGACTTTAGAGATCTCAATGAAGCATGCCCTAAGGATGACTTCCCTCTGCCCATCACGGAACTCATGATCGATGCCACCACAGGGCATGAGGCGCTGTCTTTCATGGACGGGTCATCTGGGTACAACCAAATACGAATGGCACCCGAAGATGAAGAACTCACGGCTTTTCGCACCCTAAAGGCATATACTGCTACAAGGTTATGCCATTTGGTCTCAAGAACGCCGGAGCAACATACCAAAGGGCCATGCAGAAAATATTTGACGATATGCTGCATAAGAACGTTGAGTGCTACGTCGACGACCTCGTAGTAAAATCAAAGAGACGAGAAGATCATTTGCACGACCTGAGAAAAGTCTTCGAACGCTTGAGAAAGTACCAACTGAGGATGAACCCCTTGAAATGTGCATTCGGGGTCACCTCTGGTAAATTCCTAGGCTTTGTTGTTCGTCATCATGGCATCGAAATTGAACAAGCAAAAATCGACGCCATCTTGAAGATGCCAGAGCCTCGAAACATCCACGAGCTCAAAAGCTTACAAGGAAAATTGGCTTATATCCAGAGATTCATCTCTAACTTGGCTGGGCGCTGCCAACCTTTTAGTCGCCTCATGAAGAAAGACATCCCTTTTAAATGGGATGAGTCCTGTAGAAAGGCCCTGCAAAACATCAAGTCCTATCTAACAAGACCTCCAGTGTTGGCAGCCCCGGTGATCGGCCGCCCGTTGATCCTATACGTCGCAGCACAGGAATGCTCGGTGGGAGCCCTACTAGCACAAGAGAACAACGAAAAGAAAGAAAACGCTCTGTATTACCTCAGCAAAATGATGACACCAAATGAGCTGAAGTACTCACCGATAGAAAAGATATGTCTGGCACTCGTCTTTGCCATCCAAAAGTTGAGACACTACTTTCAAGCTCACACAATTCATCTGGTGTCTAAAGCAAATCCATTAAAATATGTTATGTCAAGGCCTGTCCTCTCTGATAGACTCGCAAGGTGGTACCTCCAATTTCAACAATTTGAGATTATCTACATACCACAAAAGGCAGTGAAAGGACAAGCCCTAGCAGACTTCTTGGCAGACCACCCTATCCCAGCTGAGTGGGACCTTTCTGATGACCTGCCAGACGAGCACGCCCTGCTGGTAGAAGTCACCCCTCCATGGAAGATGTACTTTGATGGAGCTTCCCACAAAGAAGGAGCCGGCGCCGGGGTAGTATTCGTAACATCCGAAGGCGAAATCCTGCCCCATTCATTTACCCTTGTGGAAAAATGCTCAAACAACGTGGCTGAATACCAAGCTTTAATCCTCGGACTCGAGATCGCTATGGATATCAAGCAGCTACACCTTGAAGTCTTTGGAGATTCTCGATTAGTGGTCAACCAGCTACTAGGGGAATATGAAGTTAAAAAACCCGAATTGCTTCCATACCACAACTATGCAAGCAAAATCATGAGCTGGCTCGGGGACGTCACAATCAAGCACGTACCAAGGAGTGAAAACAAACAAGCTGACGCACTGGCTAAGCTTGCCTCCACCCTCTCGTTGCCTGACGCAAAATACCAGGTGACTATATGCAAAAAATGGGTGGCGCCGCCAACATTCGAAGACGACGAAGGGGTGGAAAGTTGCCTCGTAGAAGTCTTTGACATAGAAAAGGAAGACTGGCGCCAGCCATTTGTGGATTATCTGAAATACGAAAAATTACCAGATGATCCACGCCAAAAAGTCGACGTCCGACGCCGAGCAGCCCGCTTCATCTACTTTAAGGGTGTCCTATATAGACGCTCGTTTGATGGAGTGTTCCTACGTTGCTTAGGCAATGATGAAACGACTCAAGCCATGGAAGAGGCGCACTCCGGCATATGCGGCGCTCATCAGTCCGGACCAAAACTCCATTTCCGAATCAAGAGAATGGGATACTACTGGCCAACAATGGTGAATGATTGCATGGAGTTCGCTCGCCGATGCCAAGCATGTCAATACCACGCCAACTTCATTCACCAACCACCCGAGCCGCTACACCCGACGGTAGCTTCATGGCCATTCGACGCCTGGGGATTAGATGTCGTAGGACCCATGACAAAATCATCCGCTGGCCATCTCTACATTTTGGCAGCCACTGACTACTTCTCCAAATGGGCGGAGGCAGTTCCCTTAAAGGAAGTAAAAAAGGAGAACGTTGCCAACTTCATCCGCGCTAACATCATTTACAGATATGGGGTCCCCCGGTATATCATCACCGACAACGGGAAACCATTTGTCAACAGCACCATAGACAAGTTATGCCAAAAGTTTGGCTTCAAGCAAAGAAAATCCTCGATGTACCACGCTCCGGCCAATGGTCTTGCAGAAGCCTTCAATAAGACTCTAGGCAACTTGTTGAAGAAGGTTGTGTCAAAGTCTAAAAGGGATTGGCACGAGAGAATTGGGGAGGCCCTGTGGGCTTACCGGACTACGTTCAGGACACCCACGCAAGCAACCCCTTATGCTTTAGTGTACGGAGTCGAAGCAGTCGTTCCGCTCGAACAACAAATCCCATCGCTACGTGTTGCTATACAGGAGGGACTGACTGAAGAGGAAAACGCCCGCCTGCGTCTTGAAGAATTGGAAGCACTGGATGAAAAAAGGCTTGATGCTCAGCAGAGGCTCGAGTGTTATCAAGCCCGGCTATCCAAGGCCTTCAACAAAAGGGTGCGTATGCGATCCTTCCAAATTGGGGATTTGGTGCTTGCAGTAAGGAGGCCTATCATTATCACTCATCGCACTGGAAAAAAGTTTACCCCAAAATGGGATGGGCCGTATGTTGTCCGAGAAGTCTACACAAATGGCGCCTACAAGTTGGTCGATCAGGATGGCGTGACTGTTGGCCCGATCAACGGCAAATTCCTCAAGAAATATTATGCTTAAAGGCGAGACACAAAAAAAAAAGTGTTAAAACAAAATGCACAAATTGTACCCACTCCTGGCCCGCAAGAGTATAAACTGTGAACGGCATTTACTTCTTGCAAATTTAAGAAGTTCCGAACTACGTTCTGACTTGATCCCATTCTTTTGGGTACGTAGGCAGCTTAGATATTCTCTAAGTTCAGTCTCAAATTTGTAACAAATCATGCTTTGATAGCCACCATCGGAGCACTCGCAGAAAGAAGAAAGAGCAACAAATGAGGAAATAAAGAATGGCATTTTATTGATAAATCCAGTTGTTGACAAAAGAAATAACATCAGAATCCAAGAAAAGGGAAAATACAATTCTGATTAAAGGCTAAGAAAAAGGGTTCAAGCCCTCTAGCTCGTCTTTGGCCATCACCAACTCTGCCTCAGCAACGCGCAAGGCCTCGACAGCTCTCTCGTCCGAAGGCTCCATAGATCGCAAGGTAACCAGCTCTCCATGAATCTCCCCAACCTCAGCCGCGGCCTCCCGCAAAGACTCTCTTTGCTGCACGAGGGATGAGGAAAGCTCCTGCTTCCGCTTCGTCAATAGCTCAAGTTGCTCCTCCACATTCTTCAGCTCAGCCTCAGAACACTCAACCTCTTTAACTCCCTCAGCTTCCTTGTCTAACGCCTCTCGAAGCCGGTCATCAACGTCCTTCAACTGGCGGGCGAGGGCCTCCTTGGTAAGTGCATCTGATGTAGCAGATCGTGCTTCGTCATACGCCGCGGCCCTGGCAAACAAGCTCTTCAAGAATTCCTCGATGCATGAAATGTTGGCATGTTCAAAACGCTTCATGGACTCAAGGACTAACATGACCTCGTCCTTGAGGGAGGAAACAGCGTCAAGCGAGGTGCCCACTAATCTCTCACGAAGGCCCGTCCATAGCTTACAAAGAAACTCCCTCTCGTGGCTCCGAAGGAATTTTTCTGCCTCGAACACTGAAACTGCTGCAGGAAGAAGGGCGTCCTTCTGCTTCTCTGAGGGGCAAGGTCGGTCCAGCACAACATCACCAGGCACGACAGCAGACGCTGCGCCAGATCTTCCTAAAGACTTGCGACTACCACTGAGATCCCCGCCATCACTCCCAAACACTTGCTTCTCTATCTGAAAATGAGCATATACATAAGCACATTAAAATCAGGCAAGTCAGAAAGAAAAAAAAGAAAAGAGATCACCAGTTATAGCTAATCACCTCCTTGGCAAGGACCTCAACTGACTCATGGTGGCTGGAAGCAGCATCTTCTTTCGGACCACTGGGGGCAGGATCCTGTCTAGCCCTCTTCCAATGACGGTCCCCGTTGCTGCTAGCACTGTCATCCAAAACTGGAAGAGCCAGTCGCTTTCTTTCAAGGGCGATCGGGGCAGCATGGTCGTCAGGACGATCAGGGATGTTGGGAGATGGACCTTCTGCTTCGGGCACATCACTTTGAGACGAGCTGGCACACAACTTCGCTGCATGTGTTTCAAGGTAATCCCCATGAACTGCGGTCCACCATTCTTTGTATCCCTTAGAGTGAAATTTCCTTACAACCGCTGGAATGCGAGGGAAAAATGCCTTAGCCTTTGACCCAGACAGAGTCAGCAATCGCCAGAAGTAGAGACCCTCATCCAAGGAAGTTTCGCGCACATCACGTGTAAGAATCCCAGGAGCCTCCTGATAAAAACCGAACTGACGGCTGAATCGGTGCGGGCTGTAAGGCTCAACAATACACTGAGCGCCCCGCCTCAATGAAAGATAGCCTGAGCGAATCGCAGCAAAATAATCATCCTCATGACGCCTATGGCTACCATCATCAAGATAGAAGATATCCTGTTGTTTAATAATCATGGCGTCAGTCCAGCTAAAAAGGTCGCCTTTGTGAATTCTTCGGCGCGCCTCCCGTGGGCCATAATACCTCGCTCCGCCTTCACCTGAATAGACAACCATCTTCGGACTATCGATGTCTTTATGGATTAAATAATGAGTCTTGAAGAAGTGTGCAGCCCACGCATAAATATAATGAAGCGGGAACGGGGAGAGTATCCGTGAAGGCCTCCGTGATTGCGCAATCCTTCCCAAACCACGATAGAGGCTTGTAAGGACAGGGATCGCCAGACTCACTGCCCTCCAGTCGCCATAACACATGCCATCTTGAAAGTGCTAGGACGTACAGAACCAGCACTCTCGATGGGAAGGACGAAGACACTGAGCCAGCAAGCTAGAAACGCCGCTAAATAAGTCCCCACTCTCAAATTATCAGGGACACCGAGGCGTACAAAGGGCTCTTCATCTACAACAGACCAGGGCTGATGCGCACCGATCTCACCAGATGGGTTGCAAGAAGATTTAGGGCGAGCCGACTTCTTCTCTTTTCGGGCAGAAGGTGCAACATACTTCGCCTTTCTCCTGCACCAGAAGCTAATCCAGTCTTTGATGGAGACCGAGGAAGCCCGAGCATCATTTGAGTTGCTGCGCAAAAACCGGTAAGCATGAAACAGATATTGACAAGACTGGGGAAGATGCCTCTTGCCTTGATCATTGAGACCCACAAGCTCCTTCGCGCTCGGGACCACCTCGTCATAAAACCTCCCGTAAATCGGGAGTCCAGCTAAACTTCGTAAGTCATGCAGCGAAATGGACACCTTGCCATAAGAGGTGAAGAGCGTGTTAGTGGATGGACACCACGCCTCATAAATCGCCCGCAGAATGTTAGAGCATCGATCGTAGGTAAACATCGAGGCATACACGGCATCGTAAATTTGGGCTGCCCTTAAGTCACGCTCGCAACGGCTAAGCACATCCTCGGCCCACTCCCAATAGCCTTCGATAAAACGAAACTCCCCAACACATGGAAGAACATTACCCCACTTAGCTTTTCCTTCCACAATCTGGCGCCCTAGAGTCGGAAGAAGGACTGGCCTGACAGCAGCGTGATGATGAGACGACCGCAAGGTATATGCCTTAGAGGTCTTACTAAAAGGCACCTCTCGAGTCCAACTGTCCATCCGATCAGCAGCTTCCAGTCGGGGCCAAGGACGATGGAGAAGTGGAGGATAAACATCCAAGATCGTGCTCCTCTCAAGAGGATGGCCTTCTTCATCAAGGATGACCAAATGCTCCACGCCTGAAGGAGAAAAGCTGCCCTTGAAATGCACCATAATGAAAACTGCAAGAGAAACGCAAGAAAAGCTTAGACAGATTCGCAAAAAAAAAAAAAAAATATATATATATATATAAAAGTAAAAATAAAAATAAAAATAAAAAAAAATAAAGAAAAAAAAATAATAAAAATAAAAAATAAAAATAAAAAAAAGAGCAAGGGCCCAAAGCTCAAAGCCCAATTAGTACACATGGGCCAAGATCGAGCCTGGCACTCAAGGCCCAAAGTTCGAAGCCCAATTAGTACACGTGGGCTAAAATCAAGCCTGGTAATCAAGGGCCCAAAGTTCGAAGCCCAAAGCCCATTGGACACTTAGGCAGGGAGATCAAGCCTTGTACTCAAGGCCCAAGTTCGAAGCCCAATTGTACACTGGGGCCACGATCAAGCCTGGTACCAAGGTCACAAAGTTTTCGAAGCCCATTGGTTGACACGTAGGCCAACACGCCTGGTACCAATGGCCCAAGTTCGAAGCCCAATGGTACACGTGGGCCAAGATCAAGCCTGGTCTCAAGGGCCCAAAGTTCGAAGCCCAATTGTACACGTGGTCAATGATCGAGCCTGGTACTCAAAGGCCAAAAAAATTAGCCCCATTGTACACGTGGGCCAGATCCAGCCTTCACTCAAGACCCCCCCCAACTCGAAGCCCAATTGTACAGTGGGCTAAAATCAATCCTGTACTCAAAGGCCCAAATTGAAGCCCAGTCGTACACGTGTGCTAAGAATTAAGCCCTGGTACGCAAAGTCCCAAATTCAATCCTAACCGGTACCGTGGGCTACACATCAGCCTTGTACTCAAGGCCCAAAATTGAACCTAAGTCGTACACGCGGCTAAGATTAATCCTGTACTCAAGGCCAAAAGTTCGAGCCTACCGGTACACTGTGGGCTACAAAATCAAATTGATCCTATAGCAAAAAAAAAAAACTGGTCATGCCAAACAGGGCCTTAGCCCCAAGGCCGAACTCACACCCAAACACAGCCTTTCCTTGGACTCGGAGATCAGCATCAAACACTACATAATTTCCCGAACATAAAAGTCTGCTCTAAACACGCCTAATTTTCAAAAAAAAAAAAAAAAAAAAGGGGAAATCAGCGCCAAACAAGACCCAAGCCAACGCAACCTCTGTCGCCGCCGTTCTACACCAACCACAAACACCGCGGACAGTCCACGCTTTACCCACTCGGAAGCCGCCAGCATCAGTGCAGATTTAAGGCTTGACATCACTCCTCTTGGTGTCGAACGGCGGTGCTGGTTGCTGGGGGAGAAAACCAACATCGACCCGCGCCGCCACGGCCTCCGCCCCGTCACGCACTGTCCAAGTTGGCAAACGGCCGTGCCGCCGCCGAACGCTACCCAACGCAACACGGACCGCGCACTCGCGCGCCCACAGGCCTAACGCCACACCTCGCCGAGTCTGCAACCTTTTCCCTCAACGCAGCATCGCCGGAACACTCACTCGCCAGCGCTGCACCGCCGCAAGCCCAGCCACGCCACCGTTGCCCGAAATCTCTGCACTCGGAAGCTTCCCAACACAGCCGTCGACTGGAAACGCGTCACGCCGTGTCTGCAACTCCCCTGCCTCGGCGCCGCTGCACATTCCCATGCCACCGCAAGCCCAGCCGCGCCTCAACCGCTAGGAGCTCCGCCGCTCAGAAACCGCCCAACATCACCGCATGGAGGCACAACATCACCCTGCGCCCAGCAACCTGCGACACCACGCAGCACTGCATAGAACATGGTGCACACACTCTCAACCCCCGTCGCCGCCCGCAGCATCGCGCAGAACACGGCGTGCACACACCCAGCTTCACAACACATGCCCGCAGCACGCCGCAGAACTGAACACGCCCAGCCACGCAGTACTGCATAAAACATGGTGCACACACTCTCAACCCCCGTTGCCGCTCGCAGCATCGCGCAGAACACGGTGTGCACACACCTAGCCACGTCGCCGCCCGGAGCACGGCGCGCGCACACACCCGCAAGACCACGCGGCCACGCAGGGTGTAGCGTGATGCTGCGCGACTGGGTGAAGTGCTGCACCGCGCGCACCCACGACCCAGTAGCCGTCACGCCATCGCTGTCAGGCCCATCGCCAAAACCGCGCGACATCCACTCGTCGGAGGCGGCGGAAGCGGCGGTTGGCCAAATAAAAAGAAAAAAAAAAGAAAAGAAAAAGAAGAAGAGAAAAAAAAAAAAAGAAACGGCGACTTACCTCTCCAGAAAGCCTCAGACGAGCAACCATGGACGAACCGACATAAATGGAAGAACGGTGGCCTCGGCGGGTTGCAGAGAACGTCGGAATTGGCGCGCGCAGCTTCCCAAGGCGAAGTATTAAACACTAATAAATATTAATGAATTAAATACATATACATATTTAAAAAAAAAAAAAAAGGGGATTTTGTCAAATATATATATATATATATATTCATGTATAAATAAATAAATAAAATCGAGACTCGTTCATTCAAAAAAAAAAATAAATAAATAAAATAGGCTTTTCATGAACAAGTCTCGAGGGGGCATTTTGTAGACATATAAAATAAATAAATAAATGAATAAAATATCACATAAAATTGAATAAAGAAATTGAAATACGGATTAAATAATTTTATTTTAGAATTTTAAAACAAATACACTTTTCTTAATAAATAATTAATCAATCAAAATTGCCCAAATCAAATGGCGACAAATGGCACAATCCGGTAAGAAAGCAATAAATAATGAAGAGGGCCAATCAGAAGGCAACAAGTGGCGCAGTCTAGCAAGAGGCCAACAACCCCAGCCAATCAGAATGCTCCACGTCAGCAGGTTAGGTGGCTACGTTATCTATAAATAGGGGTCAAAACCTCACAAAGAGACACAACAAGCCAAGGAGAAGAAGAGAAGATACAAAATCCTCTCAAGGTGTTCAAGAACATTCAAGGCGTTCTTCGTCAAGTTTAAAGAGTTCATCTCCAAATTCAAGGCGTTCTTCGTCAACGATCTTCAAATTCAACGTTCGATCCGACATCAGGGCGCCAAGCTCGAAGATCAGCGTTAATTGGAGAAAATCAACAAATTTCAAGGAAGATCAAGCACAAGCCCTTCTTTTGAAGATACTCCAAATTAAAGCCACAGCTTCGATCCTAAACTCGAATTCAAGGCGTTCTTCGTCAACGATCTTCAAATTCAACGTTCGATCCGACATCAGGGCGTCAAGCTCGAAGATCAGCGTTAATTGAAGAAATTTACAAGTTTCAAGGAAGATCAAGCACAAGCCCTTTCATTGAAGACACTTCAAGTTGAAATCACATCTTTGGAGGAAGAATCAGAGGACTAAATTAGAGAACAGAGCCCGCATCAAATTCATTTGATTCAAATTGTATTCGATTTGTACGAATTTCTTGTTAGTGGAAATCCAAGAGCAAGATTTTGTCCTACACCATGTTGCGTGACGTATGAAACTGGAAGCAAAGGAACAGACAACATCATCGTGGTTTGTGTTGTGACACCAAATACGTCACATTCTGTGTTCCTGCCTTAGACAACGTATGCGTTCACAAGAAAGCAGAGACTTTAGATCACATTAAGATATCCTGTCTGAATTTGCTTTACTTTTAGTGTTAGATTTACACTTGCTGACGTTGCTAGAGAACGTTTGGTTGGGAGAGATGACTTTGTTTGGTTTATATGAAGAAACCTGAGATTATAGATAGAACCAAGGGTTGGTGACTGCCCAAATTAGCCTCAAACCTGCTTCATCTGAGCTAAAGTTCTTGCAGTGTTTCAATACTCATATGATACTGCAATATATGAACATATCTTCCCAAACTTGCTTCGGTGCAAAATTCACAAAACCCTTTAATAGAATCTATGCATCCCAGCAGCTTAGTTCCTTTTCGATGAGCTGGATAACAGAAATAAAATCAAAAAAATTAAATAAAATAATAGCTTAACAAAACAAGATACATTGTCAGACAACCACAACCACTATAAAAAGCTAAAAAATGAAAAAGAAACATTATTTGTCTAACTCGAATATTTATGCTTCTTCAACCTTATTCTTGATTGTATTTCTGCTCTCTGTGCCAATTTTTTGCTCACAGACAGCAAGAGAATTTTCAGATGAATTGAAGCCCTCTTATGTTTTGTTCTACAAGATGAATGTTTCGTTCTCTCTTTTTCTGACAAACAGATCAACATTGTGTACCTATGCTGTGTAGAGTACAAATACAGGGAGGCGGCACTGTGCCAAACAAATGCAGCATGTCATGCTTCTGCTGCTGCTGCTTCTTCATCTAAGAGCTGGGAACTATCGTGCCAACATAGCCAAATCCCGCGATTGTAAAGGTGATGACTTGAAGAAACAGGTATATGAAATAATTGTTCTTCCCATAGAGGAAGTCATAGCATCCACAGATGAAAAGGAATACCGCAAATCCAAGCTCTTGTAGCTG
Organism: Avicennia marina; assembly: GCA_019155195.1. NCBI lineage: Eukaryota > Viridiplantae > Streptophyta > Magnoliopsida > Lamiales > Acanthaceae > Avicennia > Avicennia marina. The sequence continues at coordinate 1,540,621 of CM032764.1, forward strand.
AATTCTGTGAACATGAACACCATCATGCCTCAAAGCTTAAGTCTAACAGATGCTAAGTTTCATTTGCACTTTTGCAGTGTAAAAACAAGGATGACCATGCTTCTTACCTGTCTCCTAGAAACTTGGAGAGGGATCTCTTGGACGCAGCTGATTTGTTGTTGGATTTGTTCTTGAGAGCATCTCCAAGCTTCTCAGTGACCACCCACTCATTGACTCTCTTAGCCTCCAGTAGGCCGATGAATGTGGCCTTGGTTCGGTGGAAGGACATCACGTTCTCAAAGAGAACCCAATAGAACAACAGATGGAATGACCTGAAAAATTGCGTCTCCTAATCAGTCAAAATTCATGCAAAGTGGAGGAAAATATTCAAGTCTTGATGTAGTCGTTTGTTTAACTAGACCTTGGAGTTCCGACAGAGTTGAGGGTGGTAATGATGCAGGGAATGTAAATGGCTCCCCATTTGGGAACATCTACTTCAGGGACCAGAATAGTCAATGGCAGAACCACACAGTAGAAGAAGAATGTGAACATGTGAGCTATGAGCTTTCGGACAAAGAAGAAGCTGTAGATCACATAAAACTTCTTATATAGCGTAACTTTCTGCAGGAGCAAAAGAAGGACCATCAAAAGGAATAATGGTTGGTTTAGTACTTAATCAATAGAACTACAGGTTACTTCATTCTTCCCCTTGTTGAACTAACCTTGTTAGTAGCAATTTCCATCCCCATCTTCCTGAACAGATTTGCTGGGCCACAGGACCACCTGTGCTGCTGGAACCGGAACGCTTTAAACGTACTTGGAAGTTCACTTTTCACCTAGTTGGAACACAGATATCTTTAGACCATAAAGAATGCATATATGATGGAGAGATTGGACAACGATGAGATAATATCGTACCTGGAGGTCTCCCAAGTAAAGAAATTTCCAGCCCTTGAGACCAGCCCGAACAGCAAGATCCATGTCCTCAACTGTGGTCCTGTCTTTCCACCCTCCGGCCTCGTTTATGGCACCAATTCTCCATATTCCACCGGTTCCTGAAAAACACACAGCCACTTTGTTACCCCTCAAGGACTGCTTTAACTCAGGGAGTACAAATTAAACAACGTTAATTACCAGGGTTATGTTTGGTTTATTTTTCACTTCTCACACGCTCTAAACACGCTAACTTTAAAACACATTTTATTTTGTCCTATGAAAACCCATCAGCATGGAGGAAAAAGCTTTTCTATATTTCAATTTCCTATGAAAATATAACTGAAACAATATCTTGATTTCTTGCCTGTGTATGCAAAAGAAGGACAGGATAACTGATGGCTTAACAGACCAACTATCAAAGGGGTTACGGTTACTTGCAATACAAACCAGTGAAAGTGTGGATGCGGGCATGCTTCATTGTGGCATATTACCAAACACTTGGGCAATGATTTGACAAAGCGTTGCTGTGACTTACCATTGAAGCCAAAGAAGGCATGAGTGGCGGATCCCACTTCTTGCTCAACGGTAAAATGGTAGTCCAATGACATTTCCTGCATTCTTGTCAACAAGCATTCATTTGCATTCACTGCAAATATTTACAAATTATTTCAGCCATTTATTAACGTAACCATGTAGAAGAAGATTTATTTGTGGCTTGTTGCCTTTATTCTTCTCAAACCTTTCTCTAGCGTAAAATCACAAATTCACATAGAAGTTCATGTATTGAGATGATTTTCCACTCATCAAAATGCTCACTTCATCAAAATAAAACCTTTTTCTTTATGTCTCTCACTTTCTGACGTGTACATTATTCTTAAATTTGAACACAAAATTTTCTCTCAACAAAATTTAAAAAACAGTATCATGATGATTCTTTTTCCTTTGGGTGACGGATGGAAATAGAGTGGCAATTAGGTTACAGGGCAGATTGGATTAAAACAAGTATTTTAAACGAGCGACAATTTGAGCTTCACCCGCATGTATTTCAAGACCAACTAAAATTCGACTTCAACTTGCAATGTCTTAATCCAAATATATTCATTTCATGTTAAATTCGACGGCATCAAAACTTGTAATTTAATAGTTCATATGAATCGTTAACTCCACCTATTTATATCAAATTCAATTCAATTTCAAAAAAAGTTCAACTCAAATTTATTAATCTGGTCTTCAATTTAAAACATGTTCTCACCGGGGCCATGCAGTGCTAGAGAATTGAATCTGAAGGTAGTTTGTCCTAATCAACGGGGAAAGAGTCGTTACTCTTTCTGACACCACGTGCACGTCATGTTGATTAATTGCCGAGCACGTGACACGATAACAACCTGGAATTACCTCTATTGAGTTTTTCTTTTCTTTTCCAATTGTCAAAGAGTTATTTTATTACCAAGAGCTGTTGCCTGACGGCGTAACGTAAAGACGTGGACACAGTCAAACGAAGGTGGCAGTGCGGCTCCACCTATGGTGTCTGTGAGGATGCCGAGCAGAGCATAATACCACGTGATGCAGTTCAATTACAACTCTGCCCCTATTTGACTTTTAATTTTCTTGCCTGCTTGTAATGAAAGGACAAAACTACCCCAGAAAACGGACTACCTACAGCATCACTTTTTGGCAAAAGGTCAGGGCATTTTTGTCATTGCAATTTCTAGCAAGTGAAAAAATATTATATATTATACTCTTAATAAGAATATAAAAAATTATTTTGTCATGATATAAGAGTTGTAGTGAGCTTTTAATCTGATATTTTGTTATATGTAATTAATTCAAATAGACTAATTTATAAAACTCAATTATTTAAAGTGAATATGAATTTATAAAATTTCGTGCGCCTCTGCTATGTTGAATAATAATTATATGATACTTATTCACAAAGAAAAGAATTGACTAAAGGTAACTTAAACAAGAATATATTGGTAAGTATAAGGTGAAGCGGAAACAGAATTTAAATTCGGGGGACTGATAATAAAATTAACCTTTTAAAATTTTTGTACGGTTAAAAATTTATTTATTTATTTTTTAAAAATATCTAAACATAAAAAATTCGTATATTCTAAAATAATTTCTCCATTTCTCACTGTACAAGTCAAATCTTGCCGTTGCTTGATTAATTTATCACATTAAATTTAGTTTATGTTTTTATTTAAAAAATTATTTTATTTAATAATATTCACACTTTTATAAAATTTGTCTATAATTTTACTAAAAATAATTAAATTAATCTGTCTATTATATCAATTAATTTTTATAATAATAATTTAAATAAAATAAAAACTCAATATCAGTTTTAAAATATATAAACACTTTATAGCGTATTAAACTAGATTGTTACAGTATACTCATATTTAATTATTCAATTAAATTTATTTAACTAATTTTTATGTCAAAAAGATATTAATAAAATAAATTTACATATACCCAAATACTGATTTTTATAATATATAATATATGAGTAATTATGATTGTACATAAAAAAATTATACAGTATAGACATTAGACCAACGACCCCTAAATGATTATTATTCGTAATTTAATGAGTTATATCATTTGTATATAAAAATGATAGTAATTAATAAAATAAAAGTCTATTGAATAATTAAATTAACTTATATTTTTTTCATCTATATATATAAATTATTTATCAAAAATATTTAAAATAATTTTTAGAATAAATAAATTTATTAAAATAATTATATTTTTTAACAAAATACACACACACACATTTTACATAAGGATTAGTAAAAAATTAAGAATGGGAGAGGTTTTGTTTTTTTGGAGGGGTGAGGCGCGCAAGGAGACACATTTATTAATAAATTGTTATATACAATATAAATTTATTAAAATTCTATAAATAATATTGAGTGGAGATGAAGGGTTGGGAGGGCAGCTGACAATAATATTGACTTTCGCTCAAATCTTTGGTTACTAATAAATTAAAATAATTCGACTTTTGACAAGCCAAGTTTATGATTATAGGGGAATTTGCCTTTCCCTTGCTAAAGAACATGTGGAGCAGTTACAGCTAATCAAATGTAACCACTCGCCAGGCCCCAACAAGTCGAAAGATAAATAAGGATATGCTACACATTTATTAATCCTATGATTTAAGGTAGTCTAAAATAAGGCACAATATTTTATAATAAAATTTTTTCTTAAAAAATAAAAAGGTTTCGTTATGAAACAATATATTGGATCACTAATAAGGAGATGATGTGGAGGTCAATTGATGGTTATAGCATATTGCTAGATGTGTGAAAGTTAGAAGTGTTAATAGATTAAATTATTTGATTAGAACTCGGCTAAATTTAAGAACATTATCGAGGACTTAATCGAATTTAAATTTAAATTACAAATGTATTTTAAATTTAGTGAACTCAAGATTGAGCTTTAAGTCAAGCTCTAAAAAATTAAAACATTCAAATTATAAATGCATTTTAAATTTAGTGAAATAAAGATTGAGCTTTAGATCAACCTCTAAAATATTAAAACAAACTAATTTTGAATAATTATCAAATTCAAGTACTACTCCTACTCCAAATTCAGGCAAATTAGTAGAATGCATATAAATTATCACAGTACAAATGGCTCTCCGACAACCCAAAAATTTTCAATGAAGAAAAAGTTTTAACTGTGGCGAAAATGTAAAAGCTTACCAAACCTCCAACGAGCCTGTACGAGGGCAATATCCGGATTGTGCATTAGGAATGGCACGGCTCGCCGAAGAAAGTCCGGCTCGGGTCGGAAATCGGCGTCGAAGATGACGACGTACTCGCAGTCTTTGACGTAGTCGTGTTTCAAGCCTTCTTTAAGAGCTCCGGCCTTGTATCCTCCTCTTGTCTCCCTAATCTGGTACGTAATGTTAATGCCTGTTCTTGCCCACCTGATGCATTCCCTCTCAACCATACCCTATACAACGTCCATTGATGCAGCTTATCAAGCAACCAATTCATCCCAATGTGGGGGAAGTTACTGAATTAAATTCCAACAATCATAACAATGCCATTGTTGGTACTTGGTAGGGACAATTATGCATCATTGAGTGCAAAACATCACGAAAATTATTAAAAGGGAGAGTGCCCTTTCTGGGTCTATTAAGACAATGCACGGCGTACTACCATTGGGCATTTAAAATTACGACCTGTGTAATAATTTTTTTGAAAAATAACTAATCTCATGATTTCAAGCCCCTGGTACAGAGTATGTTATTTCATAAGCCCTTTGTTATTAGAATAAATACAGAGGAATACGTGTGGAGGCACTTCACAAGGCCAAATTTAAGGACTGGCCCAGATTTCGAGATGAAAAACCTTTCTGAGTGGCACATTAGGGTAATTGAGTAAATTTGGCAACTGACAACATGATGAAACCGAAATTCATGACCATAGCCCTTTTGGGTTTCTTGTTTCGTATGACAAAATGAAATGACCAGCAAGATTTCTAGTGTGCGTACACACGCATGTACCTTGATGACAAGGTCTGTGGAATCATCCAGCACTTGGATCACTAGCCTATCAGTAGGCCATGAAAGACAGCATGCCGCACCAATGGAGATCTTGTAAACCTGATTCACCAACCCCACAAAACAACCACATCTCGCTCAGCTTTGTATATTCTCACACACATCCATGTGTATGTGTGCGTGTGAAAAAAGTGCAAAAAGATAGAGGGGGAGAGAGAGAGAGAGAGCAGACCTCTTTTTCATTGAACATGGGGATCTGAACAAGAACCATGGGGAAAGTAGCACTCCCCATCTCCAAGTCATCCTTCATGGGCTCCCATTTATACCTCTTGTCTGGCCTTTTCCAGAAGAGTTTCACCAGAATAATGACAACCCCCATGTAAAGCCTCTCCATGAACACCATTATAGACATGGCCAAGCAAATGTACACACAGATTCTCAGCAATGGAACTATCAGAGGGGCTTTGATTAGCTCCCATAAAAGACCAATTTGCCCCGCAATGTCTGATGTGTACCCCGGCAACGACTCCGGTATGAAACTCTTTGCAGAAATCTCAGCCATTGATTCTTTCCTTTTCAAGAAACGAGGGAAGCCAAAAACAGGGAATTGCTCTGTTTTTCACTTTATTGTGCAAGAATATCAATAACTCAATAGATCTAATGTCTCTCCCTTTTGTTCTTTTTCTATCTCCAAAAATAGAGTGACTGAACAATGCAATTGGGATGTGGTGCAATAAATTGTACTGCACAACAGAATGAAGTTCAATTGGCTACAAATCTTAAATGAGATGCAGATCCCAATCAATATTTTCAATGGCCAAGCAATGCTTCTTGTTTGCTTCTATTGCATTAGAGATAGAAGAGAAACATAGAAGTATTATGGCATTGTGAAGCAGAAGGAGACAGAGAGAGGAGTTGAGAGAGAGTGGAGCAAGTGAGTCACGAGGTAAGTCAGAAATGGAGAGGTTTTATAGTCAGTATCTAATCTGATTAGCATGCCTCACGTTTCTAATATCTTTGATCTATTTCCATGATGAATAAATAAAGCCCACTGATTCCTTAGTTGTCTTTCGCTGTTTTTCTTTTTCTAATTGTTTCACTTGAATTGGGAATGGCTATTAGGTAACTAATTGAGAGGTCGGTGATTGAAACTTGAGACATTAGTGTTTTAGACATGTTGTAAATTCAAATTTGACCAGTTAATTTTTTGCGTCAATTCGGGTTGACCTAATTTTCATTCAACCTAAATTCATTAATTTGGTATTATGTCCGGGATAAATGACTGCAAGTGGCAATTAAGTTCTATGAGTTGGGTTAAGACATGGTATTCTGAATAAGTGATAAATTCAAAATTAACTTTTTTTTTTTTAATTTTTAGTGGCAATTGGATAGATATCACTCACTTTTGATTCAAACACATGAAAGTTCAATCAAAATCTATTAACTTCTTCCCGTATTTTTGCCAATGTCTAAATTGTTAATCTTAACATGAATAACGTCTTCAACGTGACATTGATTAGTTGAAGGACTATCATTATACTTTTAAAATGGAAAAATTGGACAATGAAAATACAGTCATCTAACTGTTCCAACTACTGTTGCATTCTGCCTTTTTATCCAGAGAAGTAAAAGCTAAGAGGGCAGCATGGGGCAGGCCTTCCAACGGATTGCTGCAGTGGAGTGGTGATGGATAATTATTGATTGATGCCATGTCATGCCAAAAGGTAAGAGTTATCAAACAATGTGGCATTTCTGTGATTGCAGGCTGATGAATGAATTGCAACAACAGGCAACTTGGAGTGGTGGCTTTTGGCATGTTCCTTGGTTTCAGTTTGATTGTGCTTCACACATATGATTGATTTTATTGATTTAGGACAACTGGAAAACGGTAGATAAAGAAATTCTTGGGTTTGAAAAATATAAGGAAAATGAGCAGCCATTTACTTATTAAAAAGGTTGTAGTTTGGCAAGATGCACGTGATGTAGAGCAGAAAAAGGTTTGAGGACAAAAGAAGGGCTACATTTGAGACAAGACAGCAGCACATAACGATGAATGGCACAACTGTACATTACAAGGGCTTTGGCCTTGGACAAGTATGCCCACAGATAAAATTGGGAATTTATTATATAGTTCTGATATTTTGGCTGTGGCTTTTGCTTTTATTCTTCAAAATTTACCAATTTTTCATTTTAAGTTAATATGGTTTTGGCAAACATGATTCTAAGAAAGATTATTTAGTTCAACTAGTAGAAAATGTAGTCAATGAAGTAATTTTTGTATGATATATATATATATATATACGTATATTGTATGATATTTGATGGGTATACTTGCACAAACCAAGATTTGTCCCATGCTCACACCAACGTGTCTCTCTAGCGATGCGGGACCATACAAGAGGCTCACCTGGTGCCTATATGGGAGCACAGCTCTAGATTTGCACAAATATAATCCATATTTGATTGTGCTGATTTTATCAGGATATGAAATTTAAGAGGAGTATATCGAAAATGTCCTTCGATGGTTTAGTGTGATGTAGCCTCTAAAATTAGCTCCTAAGTATTTGTGATTAATTAGCCCTTAATTATCTCATATATATGTCTTAGAAACTCGATTTACTATATATCAATTTACTAAATATATTAAAGATAATGAGGGAGGCTTGATGAGTGATCATGTGAAAACTGGCAAATATGCTGAAGGAAAGATCATGCCCAGCTGCCAAATACGCACAACAAAAATAGGAGAAATTTTATTGAATTGTTAAATATATGAAAGAAAATTGGAAAAATTATGAGCGGCGAAATGTAAAAAATAGAAATTGAAGCAACATGTCAACTACACAAAAGGAAATTAGAGTGATTTGATGCGTATTCTCTTATTTATTTTCCTATTGAATTTTGAAATGTAAGGTTAGCCTTTTCCTTGTTTTAATTCAAATGTAATTAAATAGCATGTAACGTTGTTCATCACAAACATTCGTACATGACAATAATAAGTACATAAATAGGTGGATATGGTATGGATAAGAAATTTAGTACATTTTAGCCCAATGTTCGTCTATACATCTAGTGTCGTGTAACGGGTCCCCATTTTGCTCTTAGATTTCTTTAGCATAAACTTAATAAAAGTCAAAATTTATTTGCATTGATGACAGCTCGTAAGTAAGCCTCGATCATTTATTATCATTAATAATTTATGATTAATTAATCTTGTACGTAAGTACTTATTTGACTATTTCACTAAATTAATCACATTGAGTTGACAAGTTTAGGAACATATCACGAGAGTGGCTACAAGATTAGTGTAGAAAAATATTATTAAATTTATTTAAAGATTGTTGGAAGTAAAAAAAATATTATTAAATTTATTTAAAAATTGTTGGAAGTAAATATAAGTTAAAAAAAAATCAATTAAATTACGTTGATTAAAAGAAAAAAAAGGTAACTTGTATATAAATAAATATCACCGTTCAATAACTAGTTCTCTCTAATTTCATTCGATTCTATCACTTGACTTAATAAATTTAATTAGAATTTAAAATTGAATCCGTCGTACACCAAACAAAGAAAACTAAAAACATCATAATTATTGTACTAGGAATGTTTATAGAGCCCTTCTATTCATTTATTCATTTAGACTTGATGTTTAGAAAATTTAGTCAAAAGTAAAATGGCCGAATTTGTGAAAGCAGTGAGAAAATGCGAGATTTGCTGTTTGGCATCCGAAGACTCTTCCATGGATCGATGCTGTCCCCCAATTACATTGCTAATTCAGATTTGGTTTTATTTATTGCATTAAATGAATGCAATAAAAGACATTACCGCTCTTGTAATGAATAATTTGAATTATAATTATTTGATTTAGTTGAAATATAATAAATATGTGTGTCGAGAACTTATCGTCATTATCAAATCAATATTGAGTTAATTTTCTCTCCCAGCGTGAGGTAGTAGTGTTTTACCCTGAATAATAAAATTCACCACTCGTCATCATAAAAATTTAAAAAAGAAGTTGTGAATTTTTTGGATACCCTCTAAAGTGTTGTAAATTTTATAATAAAAGTGTTTATAAACTCTAAAAATAAAATGTTTGGAACTTATAAACTCTTTATAGATTAGTTGGCTTTTCCCAACTTATTTTTAAATATTTTATAAACTATTTCATTATATATATTAAAAATGATATAAATATTTTCAATAACATTATATTGATGATATTTAGTTTATTTTATCTTTATTACGCCAAAAAATTATAGTTAACTAAAATTATAAATTTCAATATGATCTTATAAGACAATCTTATATTTATATCCAAACATTTTATTATCTTATTTTAAAATAAAATATATGAACTTATAAGCACTAAAACATTTTATAATTGCATACTCTTGTAAGCAATTGGAAATAAGCTTAGCCAAACACACTCGTTATCAATCAAAAAATTTGAATCCAACGTTCAGGGTATCCAATGGGCTCTAACAAAAGCGAGGTTTAAGACCGTTCCTAACGTTTGTATGATGCTAATTAAATTGACATTTGGAAAGTAATTTTTCATGATAGAGCTCCCTGATTTAATATGGAGGGCAAGAATTGAAATAATGTAATTACCCAAATGAGTTGGTGTTTAATGTGGAGTATCTCAGTCACTTAACATAATTTTGGCCCATCTACCTCTTCCCAGCTTTCATCTTTATTTAAAACCACAAATTAGGCATAATGGGCATTATTTGCAATAGACCACGTACACATATACGTGGGTATGTATATATACGTGTGTGTGTGTGTGTGTGTGTGTGTGATGAGGATTTGAAGCACAAGTAGTTATCCCACATTAGAAAGTTCGTATAACTGCGACAGTAGGAATGATGACAATGAGAATATTGTTTCTGTTCTATAAAGTAGAGATTCACATAGAAAAGAGTCCACAAATCTAGTGCCAAATTCAAGAATATATTTGTTCATTTAACTTGACAAATGGTTACTCCTAAGTGTTACTGGGTATTATTCGTACCAATAGACAATTCCTATTTCATGGATTATGCTTTCAATTTAATTAAACTGCGACTACTTGGCCATGACCCAACAACAAGTAGTGGAATATTCTCGTAAAATATTCTATGTTCTGGAACAAATACAGCTAACTTAGCAATCAAGCCACATTTTGAAAATTTGTGGAATAATTTGTACAACTTCATCATGATGCACCATAAAATAAAACCCGGAAGCGAATGCATGGCCCTCATAAAGCGGGAAGGTTCAGTGTTTTTGACCTACAAGAAGCCCCAAGTATTTGCATAATTTAATAATTTTGGTTGGGCAAACACATGTTAGAATGCTTGGAAATATGTGATGATCGAACTTTTCTACTCTGCACATTAACTGGCACTATAAATAGTATAGCGTATACTTCAATTTTATGATTATACTTTTAACTCATGCCTAATTTTGCATATATTTTTTTTCACTATTCACTTTAAAAGACAAATAAAAAAATTAATCAATATTGCTGATTGGTATAATTCTTTCAACTAGTGTTGACTTTATGAATGTGGGTGTTCAGATCAAATCACTACATCTATGCAAACATGCAGGAAGAGCATATGGGGGCACATGGCCCTTTTTTAATAAACTTGAAATATAACCATAATCTCTCTCTCGTTAATTAAAATTTAAACAGAAAAAAATTCCATTTTCTGATTTGTTATTGTCAACTGGACAACTGCATACATTTCATATTCTATTTTGCATATATATATATATGTATATATATATATATGTATATATATATATATATAATGACTTGAGTTAGTCAAAAACCAAACCCAAGAAGTAAGCATAACAATCGACTCGTCACAATGTCATAAGCAACTTCAAAACCCTACTCAACGTAATGGGGTTGAAACTAAAGACAATTAAAACCAAATTAGACGTGGAATATGACATAATGAAACAATCATACTCGACGAATAGAGATTAATTGATATATCATAGTTCATATTAAGAATGACTTTTAGTTAATTAATTTGAATTTTGACTGACATGAACTTAAAAGTGCTCAACAAATTTAAGAAAATCAAAGTCTGAATTTATTTGTAATATAAATTCAAAATTCTAGCTTCTTGTCTTACAAGTGTACTAAATAAGTATTTATAGTAAAATATGATAAATCTCACTCCTAAGAACTGAACTCAAAATATATTAAAGTCTAAAACCAAAATGCATTATAATAAAACAAAATAAACCTATCGATAATGACGGCAAACTTCCAAAGAAAGAAAAGGGGACAAAGATGTGTCGCTATTACATTATAAATTCGGCAAACAGTCATCAAATACTTGTTTATTAATGTCAATAGCCAAGAAGAAATTAATAAACCTACGGTCAACATCATTAACAAATACAATTTTTGTTTTCTTGAATTTTCATCTCAACCACTACATGATTTTAATCTTTCATAATTTTGTGCAAAATCGAATCTCTCCTACCCCCAAACCCCCCCCCCCTTCTCTCACACACACACACACACATTTTTATTTTTTTTTTAATTTTTATCTCTCAATTTTGAGAAAACAAAGATTAGCTGGGGCAGGTAAGAAAACGTAGTTCTCTCATACATTATGTTTATATATGATATAATATAAAAATATTCCATCGAGACGATTTTTAATGAAAAGGTGATTCCTTTTTTGGGATGGCAACACATTAGTCCCAAAACACCCAACAAAATAGTGACGGCGATACAAAAAACTGTCCCAATAATTGCGATGGCCGACGTGACTGTCCCACCGTCAAGGACAGCTGTCAGCAAACTCCGGATGTGGGTGTGTCATGTTAGGAATACATATTTCATGTTCCTTCTTTCTTTCTTTGGCTTTATTTAAATACATATTTTAGTGAAGAAGGAAGTAAGACCCAAAATTTAATAGTAATATAAAAATAAAAGAGATAAAAATATTATTTTAATGAGTAATATATTTAAAAGTAAGAATTTTGATGGGATGAAAATATTGCAAAATTTACATCCAAACATAATCTTGGGATTCGTTTGGATGCATTAGGAAGAAAAATTGGCGCACTTGCAACTAAAGAGGCAAATAAATGATAGGGCAAACAAGTGCTTGCACCTAATAATTGAAGGATTGAAAAATGTAAACAGAGTCCAGAGAGCAGCCAAGAGAGATTAGAGGAAACTGGTCCAAAGTGGGGCATTACCAATCGCCAAACTTCTCTTTATAACTTAAAATAAATTATCGAATTTAAAAATTATTTAAATTAAAATAGAGAATAAAGAAAGATCAAAAAAATTTAAAAGAGAGAAATTTTTTTAGAGAAACACAAATAAAGAAAGAAAAATAAGAGTTTAAAATAAAGATAATTGTATAAGTTTATATTATAAAGTCGAAATTGATTATATCTTTATATAGATACTAGTCAAAATGACACTCTATATGTACACGTCATTAATTATTTATGATTTGTTTAATTTTATCACTTATAATATAATAAATTAAAAGTTTATGAACATTATAATAATATTAGAAAATTTCAAAAAGAATAAAAGAGAGACCAAAAGATAAAAAGTTAGAAATAACAATAAAAAAGAGATAAAAATAGGTTCAAGAAAAGAAAAAATATTATAGAAAAATAGAAATAATAAAGAATGATATGGTAATCTCAAATTATGCAACCATAGCCATTACTATAAAAGGCAAATGCTTTGTACATTGAATAGATATTTCATTCTTTCTGCATTGATGGTTATTATCAAGTGTAAAAATAGTATGTGAGTTAATTATTGCAGAATAAGATAGTATAGAGTGCCAAATAATTCAATAATGCCCATGCCTATGGTTCCCTAGTTGGCTAATCATATAACATAAAAGTCTTTATTGATTGTTCGTTCCATATTCTTGAATATTATTGTGCTTTGTTGATAAATATTCTCATGGGATGACAGTGAGGCATAATATTATTTCATAACGGAGGAACCTTCAATGTCAATACTACAATAATAGCAAGAAAGATTTGGATCCAACCATCACTCTCTCTCAATTTCTAAACTGGAATTATTCAAGAATCAATAGTCTGGGACTCAAAAAGCATCACTAAAGGTGACAATCCCTCAAGATTTTCATGAATATGAGCCCTAAATTAATGATCCCCTCAAGATTTTTATGAATATGAGCCCTAAATTAATGATCTAGCGGGGTTGGCCTCATCATGTAACCAAATAAGGAATTGCACTGAAATTTTGATACGCTAAATTTGCTTATCAAACATTGAATCAAAATTTTCGATCCGATTCAATATAATATTAAAATAATTTCAGTCAGTCCATTTCGATATTTGGATTACTAAATTTTATTTCAAAAATTAAAAAAGAAAAAACAAAATGAAAATTAGGAATAAAAAAAAATTAAAATGGTTATATTAATAGAAAATTCAAAATATAAATTAAAATATTAATAAAAATGACAATGATAAAAATAAACAAATTGACAATATACATAAAAGTGGCAATATTAAAATAAAAAAATTTAATATTAAATCTGGTATTGTATACTAAACTTAAATACTACAACCATATCAAAAATCAAATTTTTTTTTAAATTATCATATACCGAAACTTCAATTTTAATTAAATTCGATTAGTTTACTATTTGCACATACTAGTTTGGAGTTGTCCGTGCATTAATGCTATAGTTATTTTAAAATTTTTAAAATCAATACCTCTATAATTTTGTAATATAATGATATAGACATACCTCTCTCTCATATAAATACACACATATGCGTAAAATCCGTGAGCGCTAACAAATTGGGCCAAATCTGGATCCAAAATGACGTTGAACAACCCACGGGCAGCCCGTTTTGCGATTGCATGAGCGTTTATTGCAATCAGCTGCAGTTATTTTGCATTATTGTGACTGCATTACAACCGTGTGTGCACCCACAATGGCCGGCATGTTCTATGCGAATTTTATTTGTTTTAATTATCCTATACGTTTTTTTAATTATAACGGTCGTCTGCACATCTAGATAAAGCCAATTTACCCGAAAGATTAGTGTATTGTTAAATTAGGATTTATTTCACTCTCTTTTCCTATTTAGAAATTTAATTCATTAAGAGTTGGGCTCTTATTTTATATATATAATAAGGTACTACATACTCTTATAATTCACAAGGAATCCTGACTCGTTTTGAGAATTTTGTCTCTATTTTGCCATGTGAATTCGTGTCTTTGGTATACAAAAATGTTTTTCCCGTATGCGTGTTTTAAGCATTGAACATGATTCAATTTTCTGTAATCTTCCTTTCGTGATTCTGTTCATGCAACAAGCCCATGATTCACGTTTTCTTTCTCGCCCTTTCAAATGGACCGAATCCAAGTCCAACCCCAACCAATGCCTCTGTCCACATGAGAAGAGAACACTGATCTGACGTCTTAAAACGGGATGTTTTTATGAGGGAATGGCTCATCATCACATCCATTCAGACCACATTCTGTATTTTGCTGAGGGCAATGAAAATAGGTATTATTCCCATGCACAAAACTTTCTTGTGCGAAATAAATAACCAAATAAAACAGCAGAGACAACACAAAAGAACACCTGAGTGCAAGAACAATTTCTCAAATATTCTAGCAAAAGTCCGTTCCAGGGAAAATCAGCTGAACGATACACCAAAGAATGCTTAACGATGTGCTGTCTATTCCTACATGAATGCAATTCATTGTTGGCATTACAGCCATAAATCTTTGATCGAGACTGAGAAGGGACTAACATATTGTGTCTTCTGACAAGCTAACTACCGAATGAAGAACAAGAATTAACTGTGGCTGCTGCTGCTAATGACCAGTCCAGACACAAAAACCCAGACCATGCTTTAGTGTTAGCAGTTCTAAGTTAGTCCTATTCCTAACTCACTTCCGAAGGTAGCTTTAATCAATGTCCGAGCATGTATGTTTAGCTCAGCTGCTGGCTGCTGTTATTGCAGGAGTCGGAGCAGGGGACTACCGTGCCGAATAATCCAAATCCTGCAATTGTAAAGAAGATGGCTTGAGGGAAGAGGTAGATGAAGTATTTGTCTGCTCCGTAGAAGATGCCATGGCATCCACAGGCGCCAAGAAACACCGCCATTCCCAGCTCCTGTAGTAGTATTCTGAAAAAATTACAAATTATCTAGTCGTCAGATTATATAGAATTTGTCCTTTGTGATTGCTGCTGCAATCTGCAATCACGTACATGTCATAAGTGCAAATGATCATTCCAGTTTTTCAAATCAACCACTAAACAACAAGAATGTAACCCGATGAGCCTTGATGAAAGAGGATCTAAGCTTAATGAAAGGCACTTTTCGTTCCATTCATGCGGCAAAATCTTATTGCTAGGTATCATCACTAGTGCAGGTGGTTATCTGAACGATAAGAAATATACATAATTCAATATGTATATGTCTTTGCTATTTCACTGTGAGAAATAGCATTGTAGAACTGCAGGTTGTAAAGGAAAAACTGCTAATTTGCTAGCCAAGAGTAAGGCATTTGAGATAGTAGTATTCAAGATCACCTCTCTCTGAGACGCTTAAGTCGCGAGGACTGTTTTGGTTTATTTGATTCGGCATTGGTTTTATTCCTGAGGGCATCTCCAAGTTTTTCAGTGACAACCCATTCATTAGCCCTCTTAGCTTCTGCCAGACCGATGAGTAAGCCCTTGGTGCGGTGAAATGACATTACATTCTCAAACAGGACCCAAGGTACAGCCAGATGGAAGGACCTGAATTTCCAAGTTCTCATCCATCAAATCATGCAAATGCACAATTCAAAATCAGGGAGAAACTGTAACTTGCTAAACATTAATGAAAACTAGACCTTGGAGTTGCAACCACCGTGTTTATGATGGCGATGATAAAAGTAGCCACAATGGCTCCCCATTTGGGAACATCAACTTCAGGCATCAGACTTACCAATGGCAGCACCACACAGTAAAACAAGAAAGTGAACATGGTGCCTACAATCTTACGGATGAAGAAGAAGTTATAGATCATGTAAAACTTCGCCCGTAGAGACACTTCCTGCCAAAAAAACATGAGCATGTTGAAATTCCCTACAATTTTTTCGAACATTCTTGTGGTGGGCTTAATATTGAACAAACCTTGTTCTTTGCAATTTCTGTCACCATTTTTCTGAATAGATTGGCTGGACCAGATGACCATCGGTGCTGCTGAGAGCGGTAGGCCTTAAAAGTACTAGGAAGTTCACTTTTGACCTGTTGAAACACAAATATAGACAAGTGCTAATTCTCATATATGTGGAATACTGTGCTAACAGAGGTTGATCCAATGGTAGTGTGTCGGCCCTAAATGAAAATGAAAAATTGCATAGTAGAGAGAAGTTAACAAACAAGATTAAAATCTTGAAGGTACCTCAATGTCTCCTAGGTAAACAAATTTCCAGCCATTGAGTCCAGCTCTAACAGCAAGATCCATGTCTTCTACAGTGGTTCGATCTTTCCAGCCTCCTGCATCATTGATTGCAGCAATTCTCCATATTCCACCACTGCCTATGATGGTAGTAGTTTATTGTGGCAAATTTGAGGGCACAAATCAGTAAAGCACTTATATCAACCCAGGTAACAACTATAAGAAATTGAATCAACAGGGGTTACATGTTCTTTTCTAAGTTATTCAGTGTGACTAAAAATCATTAGTTTCCTATGTTGAATTGATGAAGAATACTATCTCATCAAATTAGAAAGGTAAAACTGGCTCTGCATGATCACTGCAGCGTGCTGCATCAGGTCAAAATTACAATATCGCATATGCCATATGCTTTAAGCTATTGTCTTCTTATTTGTTTCACAAACTAATAGAATTTAACAACTAAAAGGGTATCTCTTCATGCTTAAATATTAAAAACCAATGGCATTTTAGACTCTTCGTGTCTAATTGATGTTTATTATGCCTTTTATTCATCTCATTCTAGCAGTGTCTTAATTGGTGCTCTCCTAATTGTCTGGATTGTGATCTGATTACCATTAAAGCTGAAGAAGGAATGAATGGATGATCCTCCTTCTTCCTCAACTACAAACTGGTAGTCCAGAGACATTTCTTGCATCCTCGTCAAGAAGCATTCATCTGCATTAACTGAAAAATTAACCAATAATGAGCACAAACTTTATAAATCATCAGCAACTGATCCTGTGTCAGAGCTGCAAAACAATTTTTCTTTCTTGTTTCCTTTCCTAATTCCTAGTCCTAGACTCCAACTTTATTCTTAAGAAATATATTTATTTGAAGCTCTTTTTAATATACACCTCACTTTTTTTTTTCTATTTTTTGAGATTTTAGTTGTTAGTTCTATCTCAACAATTTGCCGGCTGACATAAGCCTCTTCAGCATATGTTAATGTTTTCTTGATTATGCTCTCACCAGTAGCCAGACAACCTCATTTCAGTATGCCAGGACATATGAAGATTGTACTGTTCAAATGAATCCACTCCAAACCAAATCTACGTTTTTACACATCTCATCTGACCATATAAGCACTTCAATAGCAATGCTGTAACAAATCAAGACTCTGCGCAGCTACAAGTTTCTTACTTCATGAATGCTATCGTAATAGATATGTTGAACAAACATAACATACGACAAAATTTTGTTTACTGGAAAATACCCTTTAGCCCTTGACAACTTACAAAAAAGTGAGGCTAGTTCAGCACAGGATCAATCAACTTACCAAACCTCCAGCGAGCCTGTATTAGCCCAATTTCCGGATTGTTGGTGAGAAAAGGGATTGCTTGCTGGAGAAAGTCTGGTTCTGGTCGGAAATCAGCATCAAAGATGGCGACGTACTCACATTCTTTAGCATAGTCAAAAGTCAAGCCTTTTTTAAGAGCTCCAGCTTTGTAGCCTACCCTTGATTCTCTAATTTGGTATCTGATGTTAATGCCTTCACTTGCCCACCTCGTGCATTCTTTCTCAATCATATCCTGCAGCCTTTGTATTATTATCAATGACAAAAAAAATCAAAGACAACAATATCATGTGACCCATGTCTCAAAGTAGAATATAAAAAGAAAGGAAAAACCAAGCCTACACTTTCAAACAGAAATAGTCCACACACACGCAGATGTATAATCTGCATGAGAAATTTACTAGGTTGTTTACTAAGTAGGAATATACTGAAACATTTTACTGAATTCATTGTTTACTTATGAAGTAAAAGACTTGTAATAGATTATATACTTTAAATTATTCATATTTGATGAAAGATTAGCAGTTCCATTCTGAAGGTAAACTTTTTCCACGTCAATGCAACTCCATACAAAATATTCAGGAAAAAAAAAACCTAAATTGCCATTGCAAGGTTAGGGTTAGGATTATGTCGCACAATATATGTATTTAATATAAATAGTAACGTAGCATCGCCATGCTCATCTATATGTATCCTATATGATTAAATACAGCCTCCGACAAAGTTTTCACAGGACAAGGCCAAACGAAGGTGCCATCTTCTGATAGAGACTAATAAATAAACAAAGCAGACAAGCGTTGATTTTGCTGGACAGGCTGGAAATGCGGGGGGACAGTCAAATCCCACCCACAGAACCCAAGCTGAAAACCTTAAACAAACTCGTGGTGAAAAAACCAAACAAGGTAAAGACTGAAGGTTCTGGTGATGGAAGTTCAAGTCAAACCAAAACACCTGCTGAGATGGAACTATGTACTTCATTTATTGTTTCTTTATTATTGTTATAAGTGACTAAGGCTATGTTAATTTTCAGATTTTAGTAAATAAATACACTCAATCATTAATTTTTTTTTAAAATTTTATTACTTTTTCTTTTACATAATTTACACAATAAAAACACTATAAAAAAAATTAAAACGTGGCCTAAAAGACTTGCTAGAGATCGGCGGAACACCTACATACCTTAATGACAAGGTCCGTGGAATCATCCAAGACTTGAATCACTAACCTATCCACAGGCCATGAGAGGTTACATGCTGCTCCAATGGAAATCTTGTAAACCTACCCTTCACAAGACAATCTTCAGCAATTCTATTTTTGTCAATCACAAAAATTTGTATGTGCTTCTGTGTGTGAAGACAAATCCAAATGCATATATATATTGACCTCAATTTCATTGTAAATGGGAATTTGAACAAGGACCATGGGGAAATCCACACTTCCATTCTCCGGGTCACCTTTCATGGTTTCCCACTTGTATCTCTTCCCGGGCTTTTGCCGAAAGAGCTTTGCAAGAGCAGCAAGAAACATCATGTGAACCCACTCAACAAACAACAAGAAGGACAACACCAAGCAAATGTACAGAGCAAACCTCAGCACTGGAACTACAAATGAAGCCTTTATCAGCTCCCAAATAGGCCCAATTTTCTCTCTGATGTCAGAAGCCGATCCAACGACCCATTCTATCACAACACCCTTTGTAGAAATATTAGCCAATGTTTGGTTGCAAAAGATCAAGAAACAAGGGGTGCTATGGTTCCCACTTTCCATCTGGATGCCCTTGTCTCCAAGTTCCAAGCTTTACTCGTTACTCAAGAAAGCCCAACAGATCCGTGATCCTCCTTTTTCCCTTCTCCCTCTTATCTTTTTTCTGTCGCAACGTAAACGAGACAGAATTAGTTAGCTTTGAACTTCACGGTATGGAATAAAGTAAATTCTTTTCCTGCCCTTTGCTCTCAGCTCTCTGCCCTCTTCAGATTGAGCCAAGATACTTGCTGCTTACGCCTATTGCATCGAAGTATTCCGGCGTGAAGGGCCAAGGCGGAGGAGCTGACGGGAAGTGAAGGAGATTGGGGAGTCAAACGACGAAGAATAAAGTTCATTATATACAAAGAAACAATAAAAGAGAACAGGCATTGGGCCCCTACTTTCAATCTTTCCCCGCCAGATTCAATTTCACATCTCCAAACATAATAATTTGCTATAAATTTAAATTTAAAATAATTTTTTTACGTATATAATTATTTATTTATTTTTTGAATTATTAAATCAATATTTATATTTATTTATTTATTTATAATATAAAAATTAATTATTATTCTTGTATATTATTATATTATTTAATATTTTTATATATTTATTTATACATTTAAATAAATTAATATTTTCGTTTCAATCAAATTTTACAATGGAATATACGATATCTTCAAGACAACTCCCCTGGAACATCGATTTGACAACTCCCCTCGAACATCGGTTAAGGGTCTGTTTGGTGGGGCTCGTGGTTTCTGAGTGATCGACAACCCACTTAATGTAGGTCCACGTGGACGCTTTTCTTGGTTTTTCCAAAGTGTTTCCTCCAATGAAGCGTAGCAAAGCAGCAATTGATTGGCGTACGGCCCCACGTCCATTGACCAATGGGAAGAGGAATATTAAGTGCACAGAAACGTTCAACAAAGACAATCCAAAATGGAGCCTGGCTTTGCCGCGACTCGTTTCTCAGGGTAAGGACTAGGCTTTCAAGACTTGTCTTGGCTATACAGATTACGAATGGATGTGTGCTCTATTTTTTTTTTTAAAAAAATATTTTTAAAATAAAAAAAGTTAAATAAAATATTTTAAAAATATAAGATAAAAAGGTAAAACATTGTGTGTGAATAAATAGTATTTTAAAAATAATCTAAGAATTATAGTGATATGATAAATAGTTATTTATATAAAAATAGATATTTTTCAATTAATGTAATAAATGAATATTATATATATTATATAATATATATATATATATATATTTTTTCTACGTACATAATAATATATACATATGTTATATATTATGTATAATATCATGTATATTATGTACATGTGGTTGGGAGCAACGAAGACAAGGGAGAAAGTGTATAAGAAAGATTAGAGGAAAGATAAGAATGCATGGGAGAGTTAGATTAGCACGTGATTGAACCTGTATTAGAACTGTTGATTGAACAGTGTTAGAATTGTTAAAATAAATAAGACGCAGGAAAAGGTGAAAAATTTTTAGAAATATAATCAAAATGAACTACGTCTGTAAAAAAAATGAAAATGACATATGAGAAATGAGTCACGAACTTTTATCCAATTTCAACCATTATCCAATTTCAACCATAATGTTTGTTTTCACTTTTTTTTTTATTTAAAAACATACATAACAATTATTACAATTTTTTAAGTTTATTTCTTTTTCTTTATTTTTTATTTTTATATAATTCTCAAAAATATATATATTTAAAACACACGTTCAAAAAAAAAGTTTAGGCTATTTTTTCCCAATTTGGATGGGATGAAAGTGAGGAAGGTTTGGGCGGTTAGAAAAACTATATTTGACGGTAAAATATAAGAGGAAGGAAAAATTTTTAATGATTTGAATTTGGGCGTTTTTATATGTATTTACTACACATTAATGAACGAATAAGATAATAATATATAATTTATAGGTTATGTTTGGAAGATAACTTTCAATTTTAAAGCATCATCTCAAACATTAAATTACTAAACATGCCACTCAATAAAATTTTCATTCAAATTTAAATTTAAAATTTCTTTCTCTTATATATATAACTAACTAATTATTTTTCAATCATTACATTTATTAACAGTCAATTCAATATATATATCACACAAATACTCACTTTTTATACCCTTAAATATAATTATTATACATATATATTATCACGTTATTTAATTATTATATATTTTATATACATATTCAAATAAATAATATTATTCATCTAATTAAAATTTTCATTCTACACGTACTAATTATCCCAACACATCTCTTACCAAACATCTTTCTCAACAAACCCCCCCCCCCCCTCAAATACATTAGGTATGATTCCATATGAATGTAAGTACATGTGTTTATATATTAATTTATTTGTAAATAAATAAAATAATTAAAAAATAATTTTTTAATTATATATATAAGAGGAATATGTTTAAATTTGAATTTAAATAAAAAATTGCAAGATAAGCCGATTGGTTGGAAAATTTTTGAATGGGTGTGTATAATGTAAAATGGTGAAACAAATAAAGCCTCATAAATTTATAAGGTACTTAAAAGTATTCAATAAATTCTTAATGAACAAGTTTATAAGTTTTTTTTAATAGAAAAAAAGGACGTTGGAATTTATAAATAGAGCTTTTCAATCAATAAAACTAAATTGAACTAAATGGAACCCAAAATTTAGGTTTGTCAAAATCACGTATCAAATACTTAATTGAAAATTTCAGTTTGGTTTGATATATACCAAATTTTTTTCAATTGGTTTCAGTACAATTTTCGGTAAACCAAATTTTAGCAAAAAAAAAAAACTAAAAAAACTATAAATTAAATTATTTATCACTAATTCATTATTTATCATATAATTTTAAAAAAGACATTAAAAAAATTTTAAAAATATATTTTAAAAAAATATCGATATTCGGTTTAATACAATATACTGAACCTAAATACCAATATTGAATTAAAAATCAAATTTTTCAAAAATGATGTATTGAATATCAAACCAAGAATTTGGTTTAGTATTCGATACATATTGAAATTTCAATTTCGACATGATTTGGTTAGTATACCAAATTATGCACATTCTTATTTACTTATTTCTTAAAATAAGTGAACTCTCCCTACCTTATTTTAAAAATATCTTACATGCTACAACATTTTATATTTAAAAAATGGCATAATTTTTCTTAATAACATTATATTAGTAATATTTAATTTATTTTTATTATTATTATACTAAAAATTTTACAACTATCTATTCTTATAGATTTCAACAAGGTCAGAAAACATGATCTTATTATTTTTATTTGATTTCCTTATTAACTTATTTTTAAAATAAGATTCATAAATTTATAAACTTCATAAACATCATATAAACTATAAAAATGTATAATTTTTTAAAAATAAACTTAGCCTAATACATCTAATCAACTCGTAATAAAATACAAAAATACAAGTATTTTTAAATTATTAAAAACAATAATTATAAAATCATTATTATTTTTTTCATGCGGGCACATGGTTATAAATGTGTATGCTAGTTAAAATTGTAAAATTACTTAAAAATGTATGCGAAGTTGATTGGTTCAAAATAAATTGAACATTTCAATTGATAACGACGGCCTTTTAATTATTTTAACTTTACTCGTGTTTTTTTAAATATAAGAAATGACTTAATGTATTCAATATGTGTGTGTGTGTATATATATATATATATATATAAAGTTATTGGTTAATCAAAAATAAAATAAAAACAATTCCAATAACGATTCAAGTGTTAGATGATTTAATTGTATGTCAATATAAGTAAAGCTGTTAATTTGTTTTCTAATTCTAATATATTATTCTTAATAACCCTATCCATTTTCATATCTTCTCTTATGTCTTAATTATATTATTTACCTTAGATATTATAGGTCATATTCTACTTAGAAATTTTTTTAATAAGATGTATGTATAATTATTTATTATACATGTCATATTTTGGGAATACTCAATATGCTTGTACTCTTGTGGAGTTTATATTTACGTCAAGGGTCTCTCTTGATTTGTCAAAATTTTAGACATGGTCTAGATATATTTAATATTTGTATTTGAAGTCGATTCAACTCTAACATGCTTGGGTTGCGAAAATATTTTAATATACATACATATATCTTTTTAGAATTTAATATCACAGGGACTTTCTAATTATAAAAATATTATTATTGACAAAAAAAAAAAATTACAGATAACTGTACATGTGAAACATTTTAATTTGTAAAGCAGTAAACATTCAAAATATTACTATTACTTTTAATTGTATTAGAAGTATAGCATCATTTTTATCTGTAGAATAGTATTTTAAGGACTGGAGAAGTCTAACTTCAAATTTTGATTCAATTTGCCACAACAAATATAGAAAGCTCAATTGATTCAAAAAGTATCATTTAGAAATAATACATCGAGACAACTATCGACCGATCAAATAAACAAACATATTCATATGTCTCGTATAAGTCCAAAACTGTACACTATTCGCTATTTCTATATATATATTTTGTAATGTAAGATCATCCGTACTTGTTGATCACTCTTTCTATCTTTTTCTAACATAGGACAAATTATACCACACGTTTTTCTCCTTCAACTCATACTCACAGCTAATCTTCTTCTTCTTCTTAGTTTTTTTTTTTTTTTTTCTAGTGACGTACAACTTTATTCTTAACCTTTCCAAATAATCTCTCTCTTCTTATACTCATTAGTCACCCTTTCAATTTAACTCATGCTTATTACACTCATCCTTTCAATTGCTCGTTCATTTCTTCTTTTTCTTCTTTTTTTTGGGATATGGAGTAAGTGGGGCAACTCATAATTGCATTCTCTCTCTCTCTCTCTCTGTGTGAGAGAATTTATATTTGATTTCTTTAACAATACGCAGCTTTGTGTATGGGTCTAAATTTTTAATCCTATGTCTTTTCTTTTCTTTTCTTTTTTCTAGTACGAGACAACTCTTATTCGACTATTATTAACAATATATTTATGAGTTAATCAAATTTAGTATGCATCCCCTTTAGTCATAAGTTTCTTTCAAGTATATTTTGACTTAATCGAACCCATGAACTGTTTAGATTTTTCAGAAAATCTTGAATTTACCGAACTCATTATTCTGGTTCTCTTTAAGAAATTCTTACTTTATCAAACCCATTTAATTTTGTGTGCCTATTCAAAAACTTGCACAAAACCACTTTGTCCTTGTTAACTATAAGATTAATTGAGCACTATCTTTGTATTGGTCCGAAATCGAAGCATTCACTTTGATATTGTTTGTCAAGAATGGAATGATCCAACCACAAGCTTTGATTTAACCTATTGTCTCAACATTGAAAGTCTAACTGAATTTTGGAGTAAATATTTATAAATAACACATTGGAAGAATTGTCCATCAAAACCAACCTAGTGAAAATGTTCATAGATTTGACGCCACATCATAATCCATAAACTTGAGGGACTGAGTTAATGGATCGTTACATATGCTCCTCACTCTTCATGTTTTTTTGACACGAGACGACTCATATTTGATTTTTGTAACAATATATATGTGTAAAATACATCTCTCTCGATACATGTGAATTTTATTTTGGATTTACATATATGATAAATAAAAATAAATTAAAACAGCTTACTGATAAGTATCTAATGTACACGTCCCGGGTTTAATTCGTATAGTGGAGTGGTGAGCTGTGAGGAACCAGTTTGAACCGTCCATTAAGGAACACATCACGATGAGAAATCTGTCTTCACATATTCTTTTATACTTAGATTTTAAATAAATATTAAATTCAACACTTGACTGCGTTTAGAAAAAAAATAAAAATATTCAAGGAGACTTTGTACCTACCAATGCACATTGGAAAGCAAAACCTCATAACATCTAATTCACCAAATTAATAATCAATCTCGATCCCCCGACTTTTGAATAAAGTGGATGCAAATTGCACACGATGCATGCATGCAACTCATAAAACAATGATAATAAATTTCAATTAGAGTATAAAATTGAAAAGATTAGGAACCCCAAATCATAAAATAAATTTGTCTTGAACAGGTAAAAGAATTGTAGCGAGGATAAATTACTTAATCCGAGAACGAAAAATAAGGAAAATATGACAATTGCAAGTTTGGTACGCTAAACCCTCTAAAGACTAAAAGTACACAATCTTCTTCTGTACACTGCGTGAGAGTAAATAAAAAATATAAATAATTGAAAAGACAGCACGAATTTAGAGGCATTTCTCATTCCTTTCACATGACTCACTTTTCTCATCTTCAAATTTGAATCTCGACTTTTTTCAAGTATTGGTATGTTTTTTTAATGAAAATTAAAGAGGACTGCTGAATAGTATTTATGGGATTTTAGCGTATCAGATGTCGCACTCTTTGATGATCATTTTGTCTTTATTTTCTTGGTGTAGTGAAAATTTAGATAAATAATTTTTTTCTTCGAACAATAAATTAAAACGTGTCATAAAGGTATGAATAGTTAAAGTTGGGACATCTGAATGAATATTATAACACGAGATTGAATAAACAGTATGTATTTTACAAACAGTTAAAGGAGACAATAGGAAGAATTTCTTTAGGTAGTCTTTTTGGGCCCTATTTTCCAATTAGGCCCATTCAGATGCCAAACTTTTGGGCCTATTGAAATCTATACTTTCTACCTCTGAAGGTGGGCCTAATGTTTGTGTTCGCATGTGAATTTAATACCCTACGATTTTTTAACTCTTCTAATTTTCAATCACTTTTTTAATTCCGATCATTTGTTTTTTTTTTTTCATTTTAGTTTTTTACTATTATTTTCATATAAAAATAAATTCATAGCTATTATAATTTACAAAATTATGTAATTTATAAACAATTCCACATATCATTAATTAAACTACTTTCACTAGTTTCAGAAATAACCGAACCACAGCCCACATATATTAGCTGAAAAACTATCTCACTATGTTATGCACATCTCACATTGCCCAAATGCCATATCCATTTTTATAATTTGAGTGAAGCAAAAAATAAAAAAAAGGAGAGAGAGAGAGAGAGAGAGAGCATATATACTAACAGAACACAGGCTTTATTTATTGCAATACACCAATCACAGACACAAGACACAATACATATGAAGTTCCAACCTCACCCTAACTCGCTATGACCCACAGACTCTCTCTCTCTCTCTCTCTATATGTATATATAGAAATCCAAAATCCATAGTCAAATCCAAATCCAAATATATAACCATATGAGATGACAAGCTAAACATTCCGAATAAATATAGCATACAGCACTCATCCATGTGCCCCAAATTAAATTGGTAACACCTAAACTCCCGCCAAGAGACACAAGGTTTCATGTTCAAAACTCTCCAGACGTGCATGCATGCATTCATTTTCATTCATCACCAAACCCTGCTTCAACATCAGACGCAGCTACACGCCTGGAGGAAGACGCAGGGGCCTGCTCATGAGGAGAACCGATGTTCACCTTATTACGTCCCTGCATGGCCACTTCATCACCTTCCTGCTGATTACCACCCGCCCCAGCGCAGCCCTTCCCTTCAGCCTCCGCTGGCTTACCGTTTCCGGCATGCGCTGCAACTGCAACAGCATCGTGCTTGGGCTTCTGGGGCCCAACGCTCTGTGGCCTTATTCTCAGCGGCTTCCTTATTATGTTCTGTCTGAACGAGGCTATGACTAGCTGAAAAATGGAATATGCATCAGACATGGCATATTCATGCAAGAGAAGACTGAGGTGAACAGCTTGAGCTTACATGAGTGGGGCCAGCCGCGATTAGAGAACCTCCCACGGCGCCGCCATAGAAGCGACCTTCGTGGTTGGCCAACTGGACGCTGAGAAGGCAGATCTTGCCACCCCGTTTCTCGTCATATGTATGGGAGCCGTTTAGGTATATGAGCGTGAAGTGACCCTGCGGGAGGACAGAATTCAGACAGACAGAAATTATGGGAAATTTCTTTTATCGAATAATTGAAGTGGAGCATGCCTCGTATCTGAGAATGCCGCCGGGGGAAGCTGTGGGCAGGAAGATTTCTGCAGTGGAGACTGTCCCGGAAGCTGAGAGAATGCAGATTGAATCGCGAACCATCTGGGAAAATGACCAGATCTTCTGGACAATGTTCTGCGCAAAAAAAGGGAAAAACGAAAGACAGCCAAGTTCTTGTTAAGTTATTACAGTCCTCAACTGCTCATGAGTCATGCATGAGTGCTTGTCAATAAATGTGTTTTTAATGTTTCGTAAATATATATGTGTGTGTGTGTGTGTGTGTGTGTGTGTGTATTCGTGAAATAGGCACACTCTTTCTGTGTGATTAATTTTTTAAAAATAATTTAATTGCGTTAAAAGTTAATTCTTGAATAATAATACTGAGATTTTAAACTTAAATAAAAATCTTTATATAAAGAAAAAAGAAAGAAGATGGTTATTAAAGATAAAAGAGTAAAAAAAACAAAGAGGAAGAAAAGTAAAATCATAGAAAATTAGAGATGTTATAAGAAGTTTATGCCGTGGCACTTTATAAATTAGACATCTAATACATTAAAAATTTTATAAAAAGAAAAAAGTAATTAATTAGAAATAATTATTAAAGAAGTAAAAGATTAAAAAGAATAAAAACACAAATAATAAAACAGAAGGGAATTTTCAAAAGTTAACATTGTAACGTCTAAAATTAATTAATATAAGCGTGACACACTTTATATAATTAATCGTGTGTATGCATGTATGTGTTTATACCTCTCCAGCTTGAATGCCAATGGTGTAGGGAGTGAAGTGGCTTCCAGCAGTACTGTCCCTAGCAATCCCTCCTTCAGATTACAGAGTTAACAATATTAGAAGAGGAGAAGCAAATTCTTGTCATAACATTAATAATCCTTATGAAATTGATTTTTCCAACAAAAAAGCGTGAACATAAAAAGTATAAAATAAATGTCTGAAACGTTTCCTGGTTTTGTGGATCTCAATTTAATAATTTGCTCACTCAATTTTTGTAACTGGTTAAATACCAACAAGAAACCTGAAACTTTTCAAATTTAATTTTTCCCTTACACGAAACCGTAGGAAAAGCTCCTTTAAATCTTTTTATGTATAGACCCTTAAAAAAATAACAACAAAAGAAATTAAATTAATTAACCAATATATAACGCTAATGTTACACATCCTAAAAGAGCCCATGATCTTCATTAAACTAAAATTAACCCCGCAAAAAAATAATATTAAAATAATGAAAATATATGTATACCAATCCAATGCTCCATGCCTTCAAATGCGTGGACATTAGTAGCACCTAATCAAATACTGAATGAAAAAAAAAAAAAAAACAATAAATTTGACAGAATTAATGTTCTTTTACCCAAAGAAGCAGCCAAAGTTTGCCACTTGCCGGAGCCCCTCGGCCGGCCTCTTCCCCGCTTTAGTGGGGCGGAGGAATATTCCGGCAGCATCATGAATTCTTGTCGCTGCACCTCGCCGTGCTGCTTCTTCGGTCGCCCTCTCTTTCTCTTCACCCGGAAATCAGCTTCTCCGCTGCTCGCTGCAACTCTGACGGCCACCCCTCCACGATCATCTCCGCCGCCAGCCTTTCCCAACTTCTTCTCCGCGCCGACCGCCACCTCCACCGTCCCAGACCCTTGCAAACCCTCAGTTTCGGCCGGGAATGCGTTGCCAGCGTTATGGTTCTCCATTTGTTAGTCTGAAAAAAAGCGAAACGCAGAAGAGATGATTCATGCATGCAGAGAGAGAGAGAAGAAAAAGGGAAAAACCAGCAGACACACGCGCGCACACACATGAACACAGCCTGTTTCTATGTATATGCATTTATATATATATAAACGGATCGAGGGACGTTGTCCGAACAGAAGAGGAAGCAGAAGCAAAAGGAGAAGATTTTTGGTGGTTTTGGAGTTCTTACTGAATGATTCAGCAGTAATGATGAGAAAAGAAAATCAAGAAACAGCTGCATTTGCTGCTCTGTGGGCGGGCTGCGTTTATAAGGTGGAAGTTTCATGAGAAATTCCCAAAAAGCCCTTCTGTTTTTGTCTTTGAGTTTGGGAAATTTTGAGGGCTGTATACATGGAATCATTACGGATCAGGATATTTTTATTTTTCAGGGAATAAAAGGTACTTTTTTTTTTTCAGACTAAATGAATAATTAGATTTCCTTATTTATGCCGAAAAGAAGAAACAAAATGTACTTTGCTTTGAGGCCAGTCTTCTTTTAACATTTTTCATTTTTCTTGCGCTATTATTTAATGCATCTATAAATATAAATAAATATAAGTGTACATATACATACATGTGTACATATATATATATATATATATATAAACACAATGCATTCCAACTTGAAATTTTTATTTTTTTTTTACTTTTTTTCGATTTAAAAACTAATAATATTACAGTAATCGTCAAAGATAACAGTAATCAGATGCAAAGATTATAATCACGTAACCGTAAGCATGTTCGAGTTCAATTCTCGTGAACGATGAAGACGACAGGTAGTAAATATCACTAGAAAACGACAAATTTCGGGTAACTTTTAGTCGATTCATAGTTGTATTTAAAATTGAATTTAAATTTATTTGTGTTTTGAAAACATATCCGTGCTATTGCATGTAATTTTTTGAATTTATTATTATTATTATTATTATTATTATTATTATTATTATTCTTAAATGCATATAATAAGACGATACGAATATGATCAATTTCCCAATTGTCACCTAATTAAAAAAGAAAAAAGAAATAATATCAATGCAGAAGTTGTGCAGCACAAAATTAAATCACTAAGAGATAATACTATGTAAAAGTAATTAATTGCAAAATCATGGAAGGATTTCTGGTTTAAGTATAAAAGTCAAATAAATAAAAATCTGCTGATTACATATAAAATTGTTTCCTTGCAGGCCAATAGGACAAATATTTTTTTGGAATGAAAATCGAAATCTCTTAAATATTTCTGTTTTCTTTCAAATTTTATCTCTCTCTTTTTTTTTTCTCAAATCCTCTTGATATTTCTTTATTTTTATTATTTTAAATATTCTTTATACTTCTTAATATTAAATATTTTTATTTTTATTAACTAAAATACAATAATTTTATAATTTGTAAATACTTTCACACACACACACACACATAGTGTGTGCAAATTTTACTAGTTGTGTATAATTTTATTCCTTTAAGAACACTAATAATAATTTGTTATCCTACTTTTCATCTAGTTATAATTTTATTAATGGGTGCGCCATTGAGATATTTTATATTATATTATATTATTTATATATTTAGGTCCCTGAGTTCAAAATTTTATGGAAGCATGCATGAGTACGTACGTGATTGAATAACGTGTGTGTGTGTGTGCGCGCGCGCGTTCCATCGATGAAGGGTTTCAATCCTTTTTTTTTTTTTTAATAATTAATCTATATTATTTTATAATGAGAGGGATGCTATTTGCTCTTTTAATTTTTAATTATTAAAATATCCTTTCTTTCTTTTTAAATGGTATCCATACTGTTTTATTAGGGGAGAGGTGCTATTTGGTCTTTTAATTTAATTTCTGAAATGTTCTTTATTTCTTTTTAAAATGATATGTAGAGAATAGAGTAGGATCTAACAAACCCTTAAGCAATGAACATTAAAGTGTTGGATATGTTTGCCTATACAAAACAATCGAGAAATTACTTCACCTGAGTGCTTTTTGGGAAATATTCTTCCTCAATAAACAGGATACTCCAGCTGGGTTTGTTTGGTTATAAATTTTTAGTGTTTTTTTTTTTTTGAGCAAATAAATTTTGAGTTGTTAGCGTGCATATATGATTTAAGTAATAAATGTAATATTATAGTGTGCAATATTTGTTGGTAGATTTTGAATATTTATCTATATCTATTTATGTACCATCTATATATATAGTATGTTATCTACACTTGAGTAATTTAGTTTATTTTAAATTCTTTTATTACTGTTATATCCTTTATTGTTCTCTTTATTCATCTGATATTACTTTTTTTTAATTAATTTTAAAAGTTTTTTATACTTTTAATTTTATATAATCTTATCTTTTATTATAAAAAATATAATAACTTCATAATTTATACATAATTCTGCACGCATAGACAGTGTGACAAACTAGTTAAAATATTAATGTTATTGACGTGCTTAATATGCATCTGTACAAATCTTTAAATTATAAATTTAAATATCTATTATTTTTATAAAAGAAATATATAAAACTATTATAATATATTAATAAATTTGTAATCCAATCATAGAAAACAATCTCTAATATATACGCAGATCGTGATACAAACTCACTTTCACATATTTGTTGCTCTTGTTTGTCATTATAAGTTTGCAGGTATATTTTCATCTTTAAGAAACTTTGGAAATGTTTAGAAATAAATTGACAATTATTCATAAATATTATGATGCACGCCTTTAGGGATAATCAAGTAATTTAAAAAAAATTTCGAATCGTCTGCACCTGCCATTTTACTAAATTATAATAAAAATTTTGTTTAAAAATTTAATTAAAATTGCACCATCTAACATACTCTAGCGATAATATAAAGTTTGAATGAACTTCATCATACTACACCACTTATGTGTGTACCTATTTTTATTTATTGTTAATTCCAATACTTCTCTTACTTCTTAATTTGAATTTAGTTAATAACTTATAAAATTTACTAATTTTCTTCGTATAATTTTTTATTTGATTTTAATTCATCATCTCATTAAGGCATGAATCTTTTGTGTGTTTTTTTTTTAAATTTTAAAAACTTTTATAGTTTTACCTTTACTAGATAAAAGTGATAATCTATATCTTATTAAAATTTTGAAATTATGTTACTTGCAAAATATAAATTTTTATTAATGTCCTTAATTGAATAGTATTAATTCAGACTGTCTATCTATTTATACTATGGCGAGGAGTTACTTTTTGTAAGCAAATGATTGTTGACTAAAAATGCCCTCCCCATCTTTATATTTAGATTGATTTTTCTTCTATATTTAAGTCTTTTTATTTCTTTGATACCATCTTAATTTTTAAATAATTTTGTTATATTATGAAAAGCATCAAAAATTAAATTTGACTATATCTGTTATAAATTCATGTGATTTTTCATGTGTGCCACATTTATTGGTACGTATAATGTCGATTTCTTATTTTAAAGATTATAACATAAGAAATGTTTAAACATAACCACAATTTTAATATCAAAATATATTTTAGTAGCATGTATGTTATAAAATAATTTAAATATATCTCTATTTAAAATATAATTATTCATAGGTTAAAAATACAAATACCATTTGCATCTTAATTTCAAACACATATATAATTATTTTCGTAATTGAAGTTTTAAATTAAATCATATTAAAATCGCAAAACCTCAGGCCTCACATGTGTTTTTTTATTTTTAAAACTCGACCAATCGTAGTACATGACAATTTGGTTAGAAGTAAGAAAAAATAAAACAACAAAACTACATATAATTACCCCTACATGGAATAGTTTGAAATTAACCATTTTTTGGAATGGCAAAATGAAAATTTTATCCTATTTTAAAAGCTAAAAATAGAAATAACGCTTAGTCAAGTAAAAGGAACTGCTGAAAACAGAAAAAATAATAATAATAATTTTTATATTATACTAGTAAAAAGTTGTACATTCTCTGTGCAAATTAATTCACAAATTATAAAATTATGTGTTTAAATAATTGAAATAAATATATTTAAAAATAAAAGGATAGAAATACTTAAAATAAGAAAATGAGAAAGATCATATTGTGGAAGAAAATATAAATGCAAATAATAAATAAAAGAAAACGAAGAAAAAAAATTAAAGATATGAGTAATTATGTAATTTTATATTGTTTAATCAAAACACCTTATTCAGTTAAAATATCGTTGATCGAAAAGTATAGATATATAGTCAAGGACAGGTCCAGAACCGAAAAAATGGGGAGTGGGGCGGCTTATAATTAAGGGGGATATTTTTAAAATATTTAGATGCTAAAATAAATAAAATTTTAATAAATAACTGAATACGATAACAATTAATATATGTAATAAAGTATTAAATGTATCGAATTATATATTTGTATGTTTTATATATATGTATATATACATAAGAAAAAATGTGCCCATCCCAGGCCCCGCTTATATAGTATGAAAAATAAGTAATAGTAATATTAATAATTATATTTGAGTATTTTCAGTCCTTTTAATTAAGAATAATGGTATAAATTTATCAATTAATGGTATTGTTTTAATTTCACAATGTACAACTAAATTAACTATAAATTCTTAATAGTATACCATAAATTATTCTACGTAACCTAATTTGTGTGTGCTTGCTTCAGAAGTTTTTGTTTTTGTTTTTGTAATGAATCACTAGGCTAGGCAGGACGGGGCTGGGCAGGGCAATGAGAATATTTTGAGGGAATTTACCATCGTTCCATCATCGTCCTAGCGCAACTCTAATTGATACACACACACACATATATATAAATAGTTTTAGTTATAACAAATATCAGTTTTGAATTGTTTATATATAATCTTTTGTAAATAATTTGTACATAATTTTTCATTTAATTAATTTAAAATTAATTAATTATCAGTTTATTCACTCCATGAAATTTAGAACAAAGAACTCTAAAAGAGTTAATTACGATGGAGTAGACATTTCAATTGTGAAAAAACATACATTTGGTCATAAAAGTAAAATATTTTTTCACAATAAAACTTATAAAATATGGCAAAACTAAATTCTTCGTTATTTCCCCTTGAATTCTAAGTTTTCACTCTTTATTTTTATTTATTCTTGTTACATAATAATTTGAGAAACATTTTAGTTAGTATTTCTAATTCATATAACATTCTAACAATTCATGATTTATGATTCTATGTTTTTTCTATTTTCTTGGTAAACAGATTAAACTCACTCTATTTTTTTCAGTATTTATCAATTTTGAATTGAATACAACCTTCAAACAATTCATGATTGACGATTCTATTTCTTTTCTTTTATTGGCAAATAGATTAGATTTATAATAATTTTTTCTATATTTATCAATATATATATATATATATATATAAACACTCAATAACGCTTTATCCTTTAATTTTATATTAAATATATACTTGCTCTCAATTTACTAACATATAATATTCACTTTAATGCAACATTCACTAAAAAAGAATCCTTGTGTTAATATATTGTGAAAAATTAAATTTTGACACATTAACTACACTAATATAACAAATATATCGTTTCTACTATTATTTGAATATGTTAATATAACAAATATAATATATTTACCATTTCTAAAAAATTATTTGGTAAATGATATTCTTATTATTTTACGGGAAAAATGAACATAATTAACATTTTGCCTTCCAAAATATAACGTTTTAAAAAAATTACACTCCGAGGAGAACTGGAGCAGGGGCAATGGCAAATATTCAACTAGGCAGGGGGCCTGCCCTGTCCTGACCCATCCCATTACCATCCTCATGAATGACAGTGTTGCATGTATTAGGGAACAAAATTTTACGCTAGAAATCAGTTCTTGCTACAACGTGGAGGCGAGAGCAAAACAAACACGGAAATACATATGATGGATCAATATAATTCCCCCAAGAAAGCATACGCTATTATTCCCCACACCCACCTCAAATGATTGATTGACAACTTGCAGCAATGGCAGACAAGGTAAAAAAAACGGTTAGTAGGTAAGAGTAGAAATTTCTATTCCTGATCATCCAAGTGCCCAAATAGTTTTTTCCAATGAGATCTCGCTTCATTTGGGGACCGAAAAGACCATATATGATGCTCACCTTTCTCACGGTTCGTTAAGATCTCCTGCATTCATAAATTCTGTTGGTTATTCAGTTCACAACACTAACAAATAACAAAAGGTGATACATCCAATTTCTGGTTGTTCTGTGGTTGGAGAGAAACATAAATGCTCTGAAAATGACAAGCACAAGGCATGATTGGAGACAATGAGAACTGAATGGTCGCAGGCACTGCATCACAGATGATGAGATGCGTGATCACAGAAGGCTACATTTAGAACAAAATGGTATGGCATTTGGTGTTGATTATTGTATACAGGAGACGACAGCCCAAGAAAACAAAACCAAGCTTCAGCAACTTTGGGAGCAAAAATAAAGGGATTTTAGGAGCCATTTTTCTGCATTACTCGAGGCATGGAACACTATAACATCAAACTTACCGTCCCTGCCTCTCTCAGCCAAGGAGGATTGATCTAGCCAAAAATGGGCATTTTGTAACACCTTTCAAGGGGATGGCAACCAAGCATGCACGATCCTAGAGGAATGGGATGTTTTTGAAGTAGCAATGGTGGGGTTGGAGGATTGATCGAAGGGGTCAGAATCAATCTGACCAAAAGTGAAGATCGCTCCGACATGTGGATCGATAGTGCAAGAGTTGCGGATCAATTGTATGGTGCAACAGATGCAGATTTATTAACGCTTTATCAGTTCAGTTTAGTTTAATTCTATTTCCTATTCAACATAGGATTATTCTACCTAGTTTCAATAGGACTGTTAATTAGAAACTTTCTTCGAATACTTGGATTATGTAAGGATTTACCTTTGCTATTAAGATTCCAAGTTATCGAAGAGTTAAGACTCTTAGCCTACAAATAGGTTATGTTCTTTGTATGATGCTGCATTATTATTATCGGTCAATGTTTTTCTTTTGGGTTCTCTCAAATTTACATGTGAATTCATTTGCTTTGTGCATTGAGATAGAATGTGCTTTTTTCCCTTTACTTCTTTCCCTTTTGCGATTTGTTCGTGAAACATTTCCCTACACATTATGCTTCCGCCACATCAGGTGACACCAAAGCAGGTTTCTTCTATTCTTGAATCAGTTTAATGAGTGCAATGGCAAGAAACAACCTGAAACATGTTAATACCAAATGTTAGAGCTTTAAGTAGGAGTATGAACCTGATGGAAAACACTTTGGCAGCCATCCTTGAATGCTTGGATTTGAGGTCCGTTGTGCAAAGGCAAACCAGTGAGGACAAGAAGATGAGGGAATAGCCCTTAACCAAGGCTTCTCCGACTTAAAGATGAGAAAACATCACAGAGAATTACCCTCACATTCATAGGGCACCGAGACTTCACACGGGACCACAAAAATTCAATTCGTAGAAAATGCAAGAACAAGATCAATTCAAGTTGAAAGTAGATGTTTGCTTTCAAAAAGAACTTGGGAATTGAAGAGTTCATAAATTGGGTTGTTCAAGTGGAGCAGTATTTCAAATATACAGACCGACTAAAGATCGTTAAATTAAATATGTTGACTAACATTTGAAAGGGAGCTTCCTCTTGATGGGAACAACTACATAATTAACAACACTAGCAATGAACGTAACTCGTGAGAGCATAGTTAAAAAGAAGGCGTCCCTTACCACATTTCCAATATGATATAAGAAAACCAAAATATTGTTCGGCATTATATTAAGTTCTTTCAGAATTTTTGTCTCATAATAATGTGATGGAAACCTCGGGACAACTTGTCTCGAGGTTTCTTGAAAGGTTAAGATGGGATGTGAGTGAGAAAATTGGCATACAACTAATCTCTACACTTTCACATGCACATAGCCTTGCCTTAAAGGTAGAGATTAGTTAGAACTAGATGTTAGAGGACTTGCAAGTTCAGTGGTGGTTAAGAGGCTAGAAAGACTAGGTATCGTAATGACAAGAAACCCATAGAGGAGGAGAGAATTGTACTTAGGAAAACCCCAACGAAAGCACCCAACCTAATCCATATGCAAAATTTACAAAAAGGTACTAAAGGTATGGAAAGAAAGGATATGAATTCAACAATACTCATAAGCATCATCAAGTAAGCCTAAACATGCTAATGAGGATCCCAATGGTAACAACGTTGGCAATTGGGTCGTGTCATGTGATTGGTGGGTCAAGTTGAGATACGGTATTCTACACAAATTGTAATCGAACCCAACGCATTTATTTTCACAGGCCAAATTTTTTGATCCAAACCTAACCTACGATTTTTGCAAGCCACCTAAACTTAACTTATCAACCCATGACACAAAAAAATAAATAAATAAATTCACCAACATGATAAATTCTACGTTCAACAAATGTAATTGAAGAGCGTCAAAAATTAATTAATTATTTTGTAAATGGGTTATTCCTATGTTTAGGCCCACATGAGTCTTCATGTTCCATATTTATGTTAATCAGGCCCATTTGATTAGAGAGGAATTATAGGGACCGGGATGATTTTAGGGAGGATTTTCTAAGGTCTAATAATTCTATGGAGGACTTCATGGGATTAAAATGATTTTAGGGAGAATTTTACATGATTAGAATTATTTAGGGAAGATTTTAAGGGAGCAAATTGCTATTTTTCCTACAATTATTTATCGTAACCCCTACCAATAACCTACGTACAAGACATCTCGGACAATAATTTAAAAGTAATAAAATTCTCTTTTTAGTGTCCAAATTCTCATGAATTCATGTATCTCTAATCGAATCATTCTAGAAGATCCTAAATTAATTCATGATATATCAATCATCAGGATGGAACGATTGTGATTGTCTTATTGCCTAAGTTTAACACTTCCATTGCATTTTAAACCATGAATTTCCACACTTCGCACAAGTAAGATCTATTCAGGTTCAGCCCACACCAATGTATCCTTATTTCCAATTAATTGCTTTGATGTTGGCGTCATTGAAGTAAGATCTATTCGGGTTCAGCCCACACCAATGTATCCTTATTTCCAATTAATTACTTTGATGTTGGCGTCACTTAGCCTACAAAGAGGTTAGGTAAGATTCTTAGTATGATTTCGCAGTCTCTATTATTATTAGTAATCACTCTTTAGGGTTCTCTCAAATTTACAAGTGGATTCATATCCTGAGTATTAGGATGTGATGTGCTTCTTTTTTTTTAAGATTTATTCGTGAAATATCTCCCTATATATCACGCTCCTGCCGTGTCACTTGGGAAAGAAACACAGAGAGGAAATCTAACTGAACCGTGGCAATAGCTTTAAAAGCCAAGATATTGATGCTAAAGATATACAGTGCAACCATGGAAAGAAACTACATTTTTCATCTCAAGCTTTAAACTGATCTTTGCAGATTCGCTCAAGGAATTAACAAATATAGAAGAAGATAAAGCCAAATAATTCATTGCATAAAATGCTTAGTATAGAGCTACAGCAGTTGCATGAGAATAATATGTGGGTGAAATGATGATTTGTCCAGAAACCATCTGATAGCATAGCAAATTCAGGTGGAAGAAGAAACATATCTTTCTCAAGAAGGTGTTGAAATCCAGGAAAAAAAATCCTATGACCATGACAACTTAATGAGGAAAATTTTTCAGTAAGTACCAAGTTTGATTTCAACTGCAGCAGTTACTTACAAATCAATTTTGCTGTTGTTGCCGCTAAAATGTAGACCAAGGAATTGTTACCTCCAATAACTTAAATCATCATGTAATTGGCCTTGTCAAAAAGGATTTTAGAACATGGTGGCTTTTTTCCAGTGAGAAAATGAAGGAAATGTTCACATTTCCATTGAATATAGCAGCGTGTTTAGTCGAAAGAAGATGAAAGGAATTGGGAAAGCGATGCACATCTATGTTTTTGTTTGGTGATAAGGGATTATGGAGATGAAGGAAAGTATGAGGGATAAGGCAACCCCTCCACCTGTACAAATTTGAATCACTAATAGAAGAGTTAAAACAGGGATTAATGCAAGACACAAAATCCTTCCTTCCCGGGGATTGTCTTTTACAAATTACAATATTAAACAATGAGAAGGAGTTGTCTTTTCCTCACTCTCTAAGATGCCTAAAAACATAATGTGTTACTATGGAGAAAATAGTTATCTGATGTTTGCTCTTTGCTGCCACATACTTAGATTAACCCAGTGTCCCACTACTAAGTGAAACTTAACATCTATACAGCGTCATATTCACATATTTGACAGATAAAACCAACAATCAATAATTGAAGCACAGATACCGCACAGTCTCAGAAATAATTCAACGTAAAATACATAGCTCTAGGATAACGTAATGCAGAAAAAATACATTATTAAACACGGTGAGAAAGCAAGTTTTAGAGATGTACCTCAACTTCAGAAGTTCTTTTGGTTTTGAGACTCAAACAGTCATAAAGAGCAGCCCACTTCGCCGAACAATTGTCAAGGACACCAAGCCGATAGTATTGCTGCATCTGATGGACTGGAGCTGACACGACATCAAAATTCACCAATTAATGATCACAGACCTTGCAGATATTCAACCAATCTAACATCAAACACTTGGTGTGCATGCTCCCATATAACTCAAAACACACCTAAATCAAAGCTAGATGAATTCCTTAAAAGCCTGTTAAGCCTCTAAACATAAATAAAAAATTTTGCGATAAACCATCTTCAAAGTACAACCGTTACCCACCCGTCCGTTAATCTGTTTACAAGAACCTGCCTCGGTCCAAAAAAAACAAAACAAAACAAAAGCATTTTCTGCTATGTAGCAAAAACAAACGCTTATATATGAATCTTCAACTCAATTTTAGCGGAGTCAGACCGATCGAGTCGCTCAACTAGCAAAGTCACAGTTGCAGATTTAAGAACAACAATGCAACTGCAATTTATCTCATAACAGAGAGAAGGAATGGGGAAAGGGAGTTTGAGGCGTACAATAGCAAAACCAGAGCGCATCAAAATACTTGGTACAAGACAATCGCCGCCGCGGCTCGGAGGCTTCTTCCTTTTCCGAGCTCATCGTCCCTTCCCAAGATTCACAATTACGGACAAAACCGAGAAATAATTAATGCTACTTCTGCCGGTCAGATAACAAATTATACGTTTCGCTTAAGTTTTCCCATTGAACAAAACAACATATATTTTATATTTTGCAAAGACAAAATATTTTCGGTCAGCCATACTCGAAATAATCTTGTCATGAATGACTGCTGACATTCGGGGGAACTTTCATATGTATCCCTCAACTATATGCATATCGCACTTTACCACTTGAACTATTAAAATCTAGACATTTCACCTTAAAGTAAATAATTTATTTTATTTTAATCCCTCATTACAAAATATTGAAACCTAAAACTATATTTGGTTCAACGATTTTAGTAATGGAAAGAAAATATGAGAGGAATGAAAAAAATAAATTTAAATTTATATATTGTCTAGTTCAATAATTTTTAACAGTAGAGAAAATATTAAACAAGATAAATAAAATAAAAAATACACAATTCTATGTCATGATAAAATTTGGATACAAAAAATTGTCACCCACTTACAAATTGAGGGGTTTGGAAGCCCAATTGAATGGTCCAAATTCAATTGAATCTAACAGTGGGTGGTGACAATCTGACGTCATTGGCCAAAGCTAATTTACATGTTAAATGAATCAAATTCAAATTTAACTGGAACTCAATAATTATTTGAATATTTTTCACCAAATATTTTCTCTCGCTTCTTCTCCCCACCATTGTTTCGCTCGTCTCTTATCCCGATATCCCCATGGATGCTTCGTTGCGAGAAGAAAAATATCAAATTTTTTTGTAAAAATTAAATTTTTAAAAGACTAGAGTTTGATTCTATTTGTTTTTATTGAAATAAAAGTTGGAGTCGAGTATAAACAATCAATCTAAATGTAATTGGACTTGGATCAAACTAGATTGACTAATTCAACTAGTTTAATAAGGAATTGGTCTAGAATTCGATAAGAACAATAATACACTGTTTGATTAAAAAAACTCAAATAGAACCAGTTAAAATAGTTAATAACCACAAGGATTA
Organism: Avicennia marina; assembly: GCA_019155195.1. Lineage (NCBI taxonomy): Eukaryota > Viridiplantae > Streptophyta > Magnoliopsida > Lamiales > Acanthaceae > Avicennia > Avicennia marina. The sequence goes on from CM032764.1 coordinate 1,582,469, forward strand.
ACACAAAAAGATAGATGGTGACCTTTGAGCTTTTCTATGCATAACTAGAGAGGAGCAATTAATTATTGTTCTTAAAGTTAATAAAATTTTATTGGCCTTGAAATTTGTTATTATATTTAATGTATCTACTATGTATGCAAATGTCAACCCATAATTAAAATTTGGAACGGTATCATTTAATGTGTTTTCTTTCTCAAAATTTTTGTAGAGTACAACAAACAAGAAAATATATTGAGAGAAAAATAGTGCAATCATATAAATACAAAATATAATGACTATTTATTTTTACGTAGATAATTTTTTAGGTGGCTTTTAACCTAATTTAATTGTCATATTTAACTACTACTAAAGTGGTTTTTAAGTTATTCATAATTTTTTCATTTTTCTTTGAAAATAAGATATTTGTTATGCTAGATTTGATTGTTTGTTTAATTTAGAACTTGCTTTTTCTTTTATTTAATTAATTCATGCATAAAAAATTATATATGAATACACACACGCACGTACTTTCTACAATTCAAATACATGTATAAATGTGTGTGTGTGTGTGTGTCTGTGTGTGGGTCGACTGGATTTTTTAAAACCCTTGAATATGTTGGACTAATAATCCAATAAATCAGTAAAGTGACTGATTCAATTACCAGTTTAATTTCAAAAATATTAATCAATCTACTATATTTAGAAGGATTTGATAGAGGTTTTCCACCATCTTTGCTAAACTTTATATTTTGATCCATTGGTCCTTTCGAAGGTTTAGCTCTCCCAACAACCCAGATTCCTTTAGAATATCTAGAGCATATTTCTTTTGGTAAATGTAAATCCCTTCCTTACCTCGCTTTACTTTCAAGCCAAGAAAGTACTTCAAGTGTTCTAGCTCTTTAATCTTGAATTTGTCATCCAAGAAGTGTTTCAACTCTTGTCACCACTTCATGTGAGTTACTTATTACTATAATATAGACATAGACAAGTAATGTTGCAAATGAATTCAATTTCCTCGTGATGAACAAGTTGTTGTCTCCTTTACATTGCTCAAGTTCATAATCAATTAGCATTATTGAAACAGTTGCATACCCCTACCTTGAAACTTGTTTCAACCCATACAAATTCTTGTTAAGTTTGTAAACTTGATGTGGCTTCCTTTTTGTGCAACCAAATGGTTTCACCATATAAATCTCATTCTCCAATTCCCCATGAAGAAAGACATTGTTCATGTCATATTGATATATATCCTAACCTTTTACTATTGCAATGGCCATTATACATCTTACTGTCACCCTTTGGGCAACAAATGAGAATATCTCTTAATAACTCACTCCATCCTTTTGTGTATATCCCTTTACAACTAACCTAACTTTATATCTTTCAATTGTACTATTCGAGTTATATTTAATTTTGTATACATACCCACATCTAATAAGTGATTTGCTTGTTGATAGATAAACTAGTGACCATGTGTTATTTTCTTCAAGTGCTCTTAGCTCATTCTCCATTGCTTCACACCATCTAGGGTCCTGCACTGCCTTATTAAAGGTCTTAGGCTTTGTTTGTGAAAAAATAATGGTAGAAAAGGCTAGGAATTAAGGTATAAATCTATGGTAGCTAAGAAAATTTGAAAAGGGATACTTAATCTTCGGATTTTTCACAACTGAGCAAAAGGCATCAAGAGTGGTTTGCTAATAGCAGTAGTCTTCTAGGTACCTTGCTGCATTTCTCATGCTAGTTGATCTACAGGTGGATGGTCTAGCTATGATGGTACATTCATGCTCAGTTCTCGGTGCAGGCTCAGAAGGGTGATTTTGTGGCTATGTGTTCTAAAGTTCTAGTGATTGGGATGATTGGTTGTTGCTATCTTGTGGTAAGTGATAGCTGATTTAAGGCTCGTCATTAGATGTAACAGTCTTTGGTAAGAATGGAAAGAAGGTCGGCTAGATCAAAAGTAGCATGGAATCTACAGCTTCGTTCAATTGTCTGTCAAGATCATGAGTTACTTTTAGTCCTGGAAACTTTTCTTCAAGGAATATTACATCTCTAGATACATCTTCCTACTCTCAAGCTTGTAAACTTTATAACCTTTGATACCCGAGGGATATCCTAAAAACACACATCTCATTTCTCTAGGATCAAATTTTCTTATGTCCTCCTTAAGAGTAACAACCAAACACTCTCATAAATCCATATTTAGGCTTCATTCCAAACAAGACTTGATATGGTGATTTATGTCCTAGATTGGGAGTTGGTATCCTATTAATGATGTATGCAGTGGTTAACACACATTCACCCAAATAAATAATAGGAATTCCTAACTGAAATTTCAAAGTTCTAGCAATGTTTAATAGGTATTGATGCTTCCTCCCTACTATGCCATTTTGTTAATGTGTTCACACTAGTTTTGTGCTATATAATGTCTATGCAATTGTAAAAGTCGGTTAACAGAAATTTAGAACCATTGTCACTTTTAAGTAGTTTAATTTTAGCCTCAAATTAATTTTCCACCAAATTATAAAGGCCTCAATGCACTTGCAAGTTTTTGCCTTAGTTTTCAAAACGAATACCCAACTACTTCTTGACTAATCATCTATAATAGTAAAAAAAATACTTACTCTTATCATTTGCAATCTCATTGAAAAGGCCTTATATATTATAATGTACAATCTCAAAGGAGTGTGAGGATGTGTGCAAATTGTCAGGGAAGGTGACCTATGCTAACTAGCTGATGATCAAATAGGCTAGAATATTTCATTGGCAATAAGAGAATGTTTGTTAATAGTACAATCATCTATCAATTTAATTCTACTTCTAGATGTATGGCCTAATCTATAGTGCCATATTTCAAACTTTACTGTTGAATTTGCTACTGACACTATTGCTTTACTACTCTTTCTATCTAGCTTGTGGTAAAGGTTTGGCAAATCATTCTAATGCACCTAAATCTTGGATAGCTGATATAAGCCACCCCTGATCTCACCCTTTTCAATCATTATCTAGCTTAGAGGGGTCTTATATGCAGCAAAAGGATGGTGTAAAGATGAGACAACACTTTAAAGTGTTAGTGAGTTTTATTGCTAAAATTAAATTGAAAAAAAAGGAAGGTACGCAAAGTGTGATAACGGGTGAGATGTTGATTCAATCTAACAATTCCAATATGTGTAGCCCTAACTTCAAATACATTTAGCCACCTGATAGAATAAGAAATTTCAAGAGATGATGTCAAGAACCTCTAATCACACACCATTTGATCAATTAATCCTATATCAATTATCAAGTTAATGTTTTGATGTCTTTGGGTTTATGAAGTAAGGAAGCAGTGCAGGTTATTACTAAAAGTGTTTAGAAGGTTAGCGGTGTCAATTGATGAGGAAAAATTGATTGTTGTTGAGTATAATAGGAATTGGAACTAGCACTAGCTTCTCTACAGCAAAGCAGGGAAATCAACTGCTCATATTATGTCTTTGTTAGCATCATTAGTTGTTCATTATCTTGTCCTTGTGTCATCTTTAGAAGAAAGGTGGTTTGTGTTGCTAAGGAACCTTTACTTGCTCCCTTTTGATAATACTTGTGTCTAGGTGGATAGTCTTTCAGTTTATAGCACTTCTCTATCATGTGTCCAAGCATGCAGCAATATGTACAAACTGCAACCTCTACTTTTTTCACTCTGAAGCACCTCTCAATAGTTTGTGCCATTGGATTGTACAATGTGTATAGAAGGGTCTCTCTCCCGTAGCAAGTTGTTTTATTGTACTGGAGTTCTTCTAAACAAAAAATGCAACCAGTTCAAGTCCTTGAGCATTGTTGGCTATCTGTTGTTGTTTTTCTTGCTATTGTACTATTGAAAACACCTCATTCACTAGAGGGATCAGATCCATCATCATGATCTGATCCCTGGTATGAGAATACGCATCATTCAACCTTATTAAGAACTAAATTACATAATCGCACCGTTGTCTTTCAATCAAAATTCTCATCTAGCTGCGAGTGCAGTCTAGTAGATTGCCATACAATGCCATCCCATCCCTAATAGCCTTCTACCTTCATAATATGTGATGACTAAGTCATCACCTTGCACAAGGCCGCTGAGGCTTTTCTTTAGTTGATAAGTTCTTAGCCCAATCTGTTGGGACATTCTCTCGTGAAGTTCCCTCCAAAGTTCATAAGTATTCTCCACAAAAATTAGACTAGATTTGACATAAGGCGTGATGGAATTAAGTAGCCAGGAGACCACCATATCATCACATCTCTTAAATAGCCAAGAGACCACCATATCATTACATCTCTTCCTAGCCTCCATGAGTGGATGATCAACTGTTGGTGGGTTTTTGAATTGGCCAGCTACAAAACTCAATTTTTTCTTTGCTCGAGTACCATGATAAAGTTTTAAACTTTACATGAAGAAATAGCAAGAAACAACTTTTATTGATCACAAGAAGATGGTTATTCAATTTGACCTAAAATACAATGCTTTCCTTTCCTTTCTATAATCAAAAGCCAATGGAACAGTAATCAATCAAACCAAAAGGAGAAAACAAAACTGCCACTAATTGATTAGAACTAACTACCACTAAGTAATACAAAATGAATCAACCATCACTAAATATCTAACCACTACAACTAACTTAATTACAGATCCCAACTTGATCCAAGATTCCAGCTTGTGAGCTCATTCATTGGTCAGTCCTCGTTAAGGCTGATAATGAGGTGGAGTTTGGTCATTGTCTTTCTATAACTGATTTGTATCTCCCAAATTGTTGCGCTGGATGCTTGCCGAGGTGCTAGCACCTTTGCCACTTTTCAACGATCTAAAAGAGGGATCATGTGTTATTAGGAACTACTTGAAGACATTTTACCTCGTGATGAGATGTTTGAAGTTGGTGTCTAGTTAACAACTGAAAAAGGAGGTTGTGAATGTACCCCTCGTTTGGATAATTTTATTGGAGAAGCCATCATTTGAGCTCCTTAGACGATGTAATTAAGATTAATTAATATTATTTGACTTGTAGTTTTTCAAAATCATTAATATTTTGACATGGCAACACTTAGAAAAAGCAATTTATCTGAAAGTGCCTCAAGGTGAGCATAATTGATGAAGTTTCTGGAATCATGGGACAAAATTTTAGTTCAAGTACTATTGCAATTCAAGCATAATACTCATTCAAGTCTAATCTTGCTGATTCAATTTTAAACTTGTGCAACTTATACAGGTGTGAGCATTGTAGTATATAAATAATTTTGCACTAAACTTAGTATTATACATAAAAATATGACCTAGTATATAGATTATAATAAATAATTTTATGAATTTATAAGTGTTTAATGTTAAATACAATAAATCATAAGTCAGCAAAACTACATATTTTCCAACTTGATTGGATTTTGAATAATAAATAGATATTATGATAAAGTGGGTTAACTTGTCATTTTTTTAAGAAAATATATTATAATAATTAATAAAATATAAATAATAATTAAAGGCATAATGTGTCTGGCAAAATTTTGTCAACAGCTTCCGCAAATAGGTGAATAGCATTGACTGAATATACATTTCATTATAAATAAAAATTTGAAAAAACGTTGAATGCATCATTAATAGTCTAACCAATAGAAATTTTTTTAAACTTAATAAAAATACAAATAATTTTTCAAACTATAAAATATAAACATCACTTTTTGTATTATATATAAATATATAGATTATCCAAATATATTGTAAAATATTTGTTAATGAAGCAACAAAAATAAAAAATAAGATAATTTTTGTGCATTTATTACTTCTATACATAACATGGCATATACAAAATTGGGTATAAGATGACTTTTTGAAAGTATCATTTTTTGAATTTTTATACAAATATTAAGTTTTAAATAATTCTCCACCTTATCAAGACGTACTATCAAAGAAGAGGAAACTAGAATTAAGCTACATTTCTATCAAAGTTCAAAGCAACAATGACAACAAGTGGCTATCCATATTTCAAATTTTAATTGTAGACCGATGCCATCGTCACAAAATTATAACTTGATTATTATTTTGTTTTCTACAATATATTTTAACTTTCAAATATTTTCATCTGTATTTAAAGTGCATGTGTATAAAACAATGAATGGCATCCCAACCTCTCAAATAAGAGGTTAAGGGTTCCCATTCTATTGCTAGTTCGATGTGTAGTGGTAATTAAAAAAATACTTTTATATTTATTTATACAAATTTGTCTTTTCAAATAATAGTCTCAATAAAATAATGTGTTCATTTAAAATTCTAAAGGCTAATAAATAAAGAAATCTAATTTCTATTAGGAAATATAATGATTTTAATTTATTTAAAAATTAAATATTTTATAAATTTAAGATTACTGTTAAGATTAATTTTATAATGTATGCATAGAGAGATTGTAGTTTTGGAAAAATTAAATGACTCATATTAAATTTTTATATCAAAATTAAATTTTTGAACTTATATAGTTTGGCTTTCAATTTTTTAAAATTTTTAATGTGTATGAAATTTTTAAATTGTAAATTTTGTAAATTTAAGTTTTTTGTTAAAATTATGTTTATTATATATATATGATAGATCATTGTGGCAAAATTAAATGACTCGTATTAAATTTTTACATTAAAAAAATATTTAAAACTTGAACATTTAAACTATAAATTTTGACTTGTATTTTTATAAAATTACCATGCATGAATTTCTATAATTATATATTTTCATTCAACAAAAGAACAATCAATATATTTATATTTATGCATTATTTGTTTTTGTGATGTATATTTTTAATTGCATTTTATTGTAATATTTTCTAATTTTTATTTTCTCTATTAAATTAATTTGAAACTTTACATATTTCCCTTTAATGCTAATATATGTGAAACTAATATTTTCCTTATTCAAATATACCAAATTATAATATGATTTTATTTTTCTGTTCAACCTTGTTTTTCCAAAGTATTTTAACTTTCTAATAATTTCACATTTATTAATGCATATTAATCTTTTCAAAAAATTATCTTAATCAAATAATGTACTATTTAGAATCTCAAAGATTCTTAAAAAATGAATTTTAATTTTTATTCACAAATAATGATTTTAAATTATTTAAAAATTGTAACGTTTGTAAATTTAAGATTTTTGTCAAAATTATTTTTATCATATATGCATAAATATATCATACTTTTGAAAAAGTTAATGGCTTATATGATTAGAAACAAATTTATTTGAAGATTGAAATTATGCAATACGATTTTTACTTTTTTTAAAAAAAAATTTGTATGATTTTTAAACTTTTTATTTTCATTAGGTGAAATGGCAATCATCTTAATTATTCATTTTTCTATATTTATTGTTTTTGTAATTTATAATTTTTAATTACAATTTATTGTAATGTTTCCTAATTTTTATTTGAGTAATTTATGCATAAAAATTTTAAGTCGTAGTTAATATAAACTTTTATTTCTTTTACCATGTATTTATGCATTTTTCAATGAAAGGTAAAAATAGAATTGAACTTTAGTTGGTTAAAATTGGTCAAATACCTTCTTGTTATATAGATTTGGATATACATCATCTAATAAAATATTTTTTAAAAAATATATGGATATGAATATACATTATCTAATATAAGTTTACAAAAAAATCAAAATTCTCTCAAAATTTTAACGTTTGATAATTTGGTCAAAGGACATTCTTACTATTATATATGATTTGCGAGAAAAATTTGAAAAATATGATAAATTAAAATTTTGGATCACTTGATACTTGTATATGTGTGTGTGTATAATAGTATTTTTAAACATAAATTTTATACCATTAATAAAAATTTTAAATAATATTAAATAAATAGATTTTATAAAATGAAAAATAAAATAATTTAAAATGAAAAATAAAATAATTTAAAATAATAAAAATTAACAAAGTAAATGAGAAATATGTCATGTACAAAGAATTGATGGTATTTTAATTATTACATATTGAGCATCCACAGTTAGGCGTTTAGCATTAATATATACTAACAATTGAGCACCCGCAAAGTGCGTACATTAAAAAAAAAAATTGAATTAATAAAAGTGAAGCATTTTACATCAAGAATGATATGTTGTAAAAAATTGTAATGAAAAATAAAATAATTTTAAAAATTAAATGTATACAAATATTAAAAAAGTAATATATATATATATATATATAAGAATTGAATTGAAAGAAATTAGTAAAAAAAATTGTAAAATCATATTAAAACATAATGAAAAGAATAAAATATTAAAATATTAACATAAAAGTATTATAGCAATTTAATAATGCATCACCAAAATTAAGACTCGTATAAATACATGTAATTTTGGCACACCTTAAATGTATGCTAAACAATTATATAAAATTAAATTAAAAATACTTATTTAGCTTATTTCATTTATAGTATACATTTGTTCTTTAAATACATAAATATATTTATGCAAAAAGATATTATAATTAGAAAAAAGTGATAATAAAGATAAATTCATAATAATAACAAAAAGCATTATTTTTTCATTGTCATGTGTAAAAAAAACTTTTAATAAATAGTATAAACAAGAAATTAAAAGAATGATCAAAATGAATGGGGTTATATTTTTAAATATATTTTTGGTAACTAAAAATATCTTATATTCTTAATATATAGTAATAGATAGATAAGGCCAGCTTCTTCTTCTTCTTCTTTTCTTTTTTTTTTTTTTAAGTCTTTTACTTTTTTTAGAAGAATCCTGATTATTTTTTGTTTTCGAGGCTAAAAAATAAAAATTGCAGTGCCGAGGCAATTAAGAAGCAATTTGTGAAAAGAAAAGAAGCAAAAAGTGTAGATCATAAGAAAAGGTAGATTTTTTAATAGTAAATTTATGTCTTTATCCATATGTCGATCTTTTAAAAAAAAATTTCTCTTTGAAGGAGAGTAATTATGTACCTCAACTTTATACAACCCACAAGTGACATTTGGTGTGTTGCATAATTATACAACAGCACAAATATAATTTTTTAAATATATTATTTATAAAATAAAAGTCAAAAGAAACAATATAATAATTTAAAATTGAAAAAAGTTAATGAAATGAATGTAAATTAGAAAAAAAGACACATGAAAATTCAGAATATGTCTACATTTACAATTGCATAATCAAAATCAGACATAAGCTTTATTATAGCCAAGAAGTTTAGAATGACTATTTTGATCTTAAATGTGTAATTATTTAAATGTTCTTAATATTTTATATTTTTTTCTTTTCATTTGACTTCCCCATCTTCATATATTATGTGTTTTCATTCCAATTTTCTGTCCCAACTTTAGTTCATTTATTTGTTCTCTCTTTTTGTATTTTTTTTTCATATTTTTAAAATTTTTAAATACTATAAAATTTATATTTAAAATTATTATTAATTTATTCATATAACACGGGAGCCTTTTTCACTTGTATAAATAAATTCTCTCTTTAGATACATATTTTAGTGTAGAGAAAAATTGTCATAAAAATTTAAAAATAATATAAAAAAAAAATTTATGGTATGTAAAAATTATTTTGGTAAGTAGTACATATATATTGGTAGGAAGTGAGAAAGATGTCTAGAAGCACACAGTCTTTCGATCCCTCTTCCAATATATTCACCACACGTGTAAGATTATGACATGGTAGCAGAACATGTCGCAATTCAAATAACATTTAAAAAATTAATTTTTTAAATGAAATGAAAGATGATAAAGATCTAGAGAGAAAATAACTAAATAAAAGTCAATTAACATAAAAATTTTTTGCAATGTTTAAGATAAATAAAATTAAGTATTTTCATAATATGTTTTGAATAATTTTAAACTTTATTGATAAAATTGATCTTAATTTTTAGTGCATACATTTGATTTATTCATCTATTATTTGTATATAAAAATATAAAATTATTAAAAATAACACTACTTTATCAAATACAATTTTCTAATATTATTTCAAAAAATAAATATAAATAATTAAGCTCTTGGAATGCTTAATATTAACAAATCTGAACATTTGCATAGAATTTATTAATAAAGTTAGATATTAAAGCATACTATAAGATTATTTAAATATATTTTTCTTAAATATTTCAATTAAATTATATTTTTTATAAATTCATTTATCTATTTTTAATTATTCATCTCTCCTCGTTTCATCTAAAAAGTCTTTTTTTTTTTTTTTTTATCTATACTATATTATTATTTTAGTAAGGACTTTGATTTCATAATATAAATTTACATTATTCTCCTAATGTTAAGCACATTATTCTTTTTTAAAATTTTTCAATTTTTATCCAACTTATTATAATTTAAATTTATATTTTTTTTAAAATTTTTCAATTTTTATCCAACTTATTATAATTTAAATTTATATTTTTTTTCAAATTTTATTATTTTTAAAATTTTTTAATTATTTATCATTCTTTTATTTTAAATGTTTTAGTACAATAAAAAATAATAGAATTGTCTCATTTTAATTTTTTTTCTTTACTGTTTTTATTTTCATTTGCTCTCAAAATTCTCTTCTTTTCAAATTTATTTGATATTTTTATTTTATTATTTTAAATATTCTTCATATTTATCATATTAGATAATTTTTTATTAATTAAAATAAATTTATTTTATAATTTATAAATAAATCTCGTAAACATGAAGTGTGTAAATTTTTATTTTATTTTGAAACAGTCCAACAGCCACCCCCAAGCTACGATAGCAATCAAACTTTGAGTTCCCTAAATGGCCCCCGGCACAATTTGAAATCTCAAATTGGTCCCCGATGTGTAAAATTAGGGCTCTGATTATCTGCACCGCACCCACCTGCCCTTCTCACTCGTCAGTCCCTTCGGGAGTTGAATTCCGCTCCAAACTCAAAAAATTACGAAAATTTATTCTCTGTAAAGTCAGTCAACAGATTTCGGTAAGCGATTCACAATCTTTTTATGGATTAAAATCTTCATTGGTTTGTGGATTAAAATCTGGGGTTTTTCCTTCTTGTTTTGGGTGCTTGTATGTATACTGTCCTGCAGGAGCACAGAGGTGATATCGAATAGTCGTTGTCCGACAACATTTGGGTGTTCAAAATTATTGTGTCTGAGCATGGAAAATGGGGTGATAGAATCTGATATTGGTTTAGGCGGAGGAGATGATGGTATTGATATTGAACCTCCCAATGACGATGGGGAGATGCCTGATGATTCTCCTAATGATGCTAATTCCCTGGGCAGTGGCAGTGGCAGTGGCAGTGGCGGCACTGCTTTTGCCCTCCAGAGTTACATCTCCGAGGGAGAGATTGATCTCGAGCCTTATGAGGGGATGGAATTCGAGTCTGAGGAGGCTGCCAAGGCATTCTATAACTCATACGCAAGGCGGGTTGGATTCAGTACTCGCGTGAGCTCCTCGCGCCGGTCTAGGAAGGATGGGGCCATCATACAGAGGTCTTTTGTATGCGCCAAAGAGGGGTTCCGGAATTTGAATGAGAAACGCACAAAGGATAGGGAAATCAAGCGACCGCGGACAGTGACTCGGGTGGGCTGTAAGGCTTCGTTGTCTGTAAAGATACAGGATTCTGGGAAGTGGGTTGTCTCGGGTTTTGTTAAGGAGCATAACCATGAGTTGGTGCCCCCTGACCAGGTGCATTGCCTTCGATCCCACCGCCAAATCTCCGGGCCTGCCAAGACGTTGATTGATACTTTGCAGGCTGCTGGAATGGGTCCCCGCAGGATTATGTCTGTCCTTGTCAAGGAGTATGGTGGGATTAGCAAAGTTGGTTTCACGGAGGTGGATTGCAGAAATTACATGCGAAACAATCGGCAGAGGAGCATGGAGGGAGATATTCAGCTGCTTTTAGATTATTTGAAGCAGAAACAAGCCGAGGATCCTACATTTTTCTATGCTGTGCAGGGCGACGAGGACCACTACACTGGTAATGTTTTCTGGGCTGATCCCAAGGCCAGAGCTGACTACAAGCATTTTGGAGACACTGTTACGTTTGACACCACTTACAGGTCAAACAGATACAGATTGCCTTTTGTGCCCTTCACGGGATTGAACCATCATGGACAGCCTGTTCTGTTCGGTTGCGCTTTCCTAATTAATGAATCAGAAGCGTCTTTCGCATGGTTATTCAAAACTTGGCTGGCTGCTATGTCTGGCCGCACTCCTTTATCAATCACCACCGAGCATGATGCTGTCATTCGCTCTGCCCTCATGCAGGTTTTCCCAAATACTCGTCACCGTTTCTGCAAATGGCATATATTTAAACAGTGCCAGGAGAAATTGTCCAATGTGTTGCTAAAGAACCCTCATTTCGAAGCTGCCTTCCACAAGTGTGTGAACTTGTCTGAGAGCGTCGAGGAATTTGAATACTGTTGGCATTCTCTTGCTGATAAATATGATCTTAGGGATCATAAGTGGGTTCAGGCCATTTATGCCGATCGCAAACAATGGGTGCCTGTATATCTTCGTGACAGTTTCTTTGCTGAAATGTCAACCACCCAGCGAAGTGACGGTATGAATTCATATTTTGATGGATATGTGAATGCATCTACTAATCTAAATCAGTTTTTTAAGTTGTATGAAAAGGCATTGGAGAGTCGCCATGAGAAAGAAGTTAAAGCAGATTTTGATACAATGAATGCATCAGCAGTTCTGAAGACTCCCTCACCAATGGAGAAACAGGCATCTGAGTTTTACACAAGAAAGCTGTTTGTGAGATTTCAAGAGGAGTTGGTTAGTACTCTCACCTTTATGGCATCCAAAGTGGAGGATGATGGAGAAGTTACCACTTATCAAGTATCAAAATTTGGGGAAGAACACAAAGCTTATCATGTGAGGTTCAATGTTCTTGAAATGAGAGCTACTTGTAGCTGCCAGATGTTTGAGTTCTCAGGTCTTCTTTGCAGACATGTATTGGCAGTTTTTAGAGTCACTAATGTTCTCACACTTCCATCTCATTATATTTTGAAGCGATGGACAAGAAATGCCAAAAGTAGTGTTTCACTGGAAGAAAGAGTTACAGATCCGTTGAACAGCTATTTGGAATCTCATACTGTTCGATATAATACCCTTCGACATGAAGCCTTCAAATTTGTAGATGGAGCAGAGTCTGTTAATTCTTATACTGTCGCTATGGCTGCTTTGGCAGAGGCTTCCAAGAAAGTTGCTCTTGCAATAAAGAGTGAAGGAAAAGCTTCTATAAACAATGGTTCTATGAGGGATGTCTCATCCAGGGGTGGTATTTGGCCAAGTCACAGCTCTGGAGAAGGTCAAGGGAGCTCAGCTCAGCAACTATCTGAGGTTTCTTATTTCTCTGAGTGCCGTTTATGTCCTGGTCAAGTTCAAATGATAATTTTTATGAGATTGCATTTGTTTTTAGTAACATGAGATAGATTAATTGCTTAAATTTGTAGACTTAAATTTTGCTATTCGGTAAATAATATTGGAGAACCTATGTTTGCAGCCTGGAAAATGATTCCTTGATATTGCAGGTTGCTTGTCTGGCCTTTGCAGTTTGTGCTGCTGAATAAACTGCTGGAACCCTATTAAGTTTCTTGACTAATCAACTTTGTATAATTTGATTACTTGAACTAATCAACTTCATTCTCCCTCTCATGCTCTTGTCTTTCTTCTTTCTTTCTCCTGTCCTTCATGTTTCATTTATCTTCTTTCCATCCATATGCAAATAAAATTTCTTGAAACGCGGAAGCCAGTTTAGATTATTCTTTAGTTGCCAAAAATACTAATTTTATGTAGATGGAAATTTATTGCGGCTTTTGTATGCCTATGTACTATATAATTGTTCCTGATTTTGTTTGTTCTATTGTACGGTAAATCCATCTAGGAGACTTGGTAACTGACTTTTCCTGTCCTGTAACTAATATCTTTTAGTAGACTTGTAGTTAGAACTCTATTGATTGCTTTAAATAGGCAGTTATTGAATTTCTCATGCAAACACAGTTTCAAAGTTGGAACTTTTGTTGCTTGTTTCTAGTTTTGTAAGCCAGAAACATGCTCAACCATGTATTGACTTACTATAATTGCAAATCCCTGGCTTTTAGGATGAAACTCCTCTTTTATCACTCAGATGTCAAATCATAGATTCTTTCCTTTTGTTTTGTGTTTTTTCATGCCTTGCTAGAATTACTCAGTTGTTCAAGTAGTGTAATTTTTTATCTTATGGCTCTTCAAATGTTCTAAAGCCACTTAATTCATGAAGGATGACATGGATCAGAAGATTAATGAACTCTCCGCGGATCTGGAGCGTGCCAATCGCAAGTGTGAAGTATACCGCACAAATCTCCTTTCACTTGTGAAGGATATTGAGGACCATAAGCAGCGTTTATCAATTGAAGTCCAAAACATAAAGCTGAATATGAAGGATGGTCTTTAAAGGTGCAATGTTTTGTTGTATACTCTGTTCTGTGGTTCTTGTTCTAGGCAGGCTACTTGAGAAGGAGTTTACCTGCAATGCGCTTAGGCAACAAGAATCTTTAAACTTGCCTCGGCAGATTGTGTTACAAAGAAGTAACTAGGCTTCTGGCAGCTGGATACTATCTCAGCTTACATAGGTTTCCATTAGTTACTGTGATGCCACATGTTAAGCAACAGCTAATCAACTGTTATTTTTCAACTTAGTGTAAATACAAAGGTAAGGTTTCTCCTCTCCTCTTTTCTTCTAATAAGTAGGTAATTGAAATACTTCTATTTATGATGAGAATGTGTCTGGTGTGAAACGGCTGTGAATAAGAATGCTTGGAATTCTGCACATATCTCATCTTGGCGTGGACGTATCAGCATCTGATTTGTGGATAGGGCCTGTAATTGCCTTCCTTGGAGTGTGCGTTAGGCCCACCTTTTTTCCCCTTGAATTCCTGTACTCATTAATTTTTATTGCGTTTGATAGACAGATTGGAGGTGAAACACAGCCTTACATCTCAAGCACTATGGAACTTGTTTTTGGACTTGGGACTTTACATTTGGCTTCGGATGTTTTCTTCTCGTGGCAGCTTAATAGAATAAAGCGTTGTTAAGATTGGGTATTACCTTGTTCTTTCTGAACTGATGCTTAAACCTAACTACCTGTGTAATCCTTGATTTCGAATTTATATATTCATTTAGCAATTATTATTTAACTGTTTGTCGGTTGAAATTCTAAATTTCATTCTATCGCCTAGTTTGCGGCTTCAATTGCTTGCTCTGTGTTTAGTGCATCACTTTTGAAACTCTGCTGTGACGTGAAAATTTGCAACATACCATTTAAACAAAAGAAATTTTCTTTTCTCTGAGCCAAGCACGAGCAAAGGACAAGAAGCTGTGCTGCATCACCCAGTTCATTAGTTATTACCGTTTTTGCTAGCAAAAATCCGTATCCGTTCACCACCAAATGTTTTAGTTACGAAGGGGCAACATCGGGCGGTTCTTCATATATCATTTGTATTTCCGAAACCCACGTGTGTAAAACCTGAGAAAAGTAAAAGAACCAATGAGAAAACAAGAATGGACTTCACTTTCACCTGGAAAATAGAAATCCTCCGTGCAGAAGAACATCAAAACTTCACAAACCCGAAGAAATCCAACTCTCATGATATTTCTTACCCCTTTTATGATGCGTCCATTGCTTATAATCACCCTTTCCTGGTTCATCAGCCATCCAACATAAATCCACTTAGATATCTTCTTGCCCCGGTATGTTATGTTTGTTGGTAGAACAGTTGTCGGATAGAATAAGTTCTCTACCCCATTATATTTTTATAGGTTTTAGTTGTTCTCCTTCATCTTTTCGTTTTTTGCCGTCCCTGCTTGTTTCTCCTTTCTCTTAATATTCACCATCACTATTTTTCTCTCAAACACCCCCCACCACCCCAAAAATAGGCCAGTGGCGCCTTGGATTGCCACCACCACTAATGTCAACTGCCTACTGCCTCAGCGTGCACCTGCGCTTTAGGTGTACAAGGGGTTTCATTGCAGGATGGGAAATAAAGTGTAAAACTGCAGCTAAATTGAGCCTTTTAATGTCAACCTCTATTGCTCCCCTCATTTTATCCTTGGATTTTATTCATAGTTGAGTAGTGTACCACATGGGCCCCAAACTTGTATGAGAAGTCCAGCACAGCTAAATCTCTGCTAGGTTGATGGTTGATTACTTCAAGCAGACCATGATATGCTCGCCACTCAGCTTTTATACCAATCTGGAATCAAGAGAACACAGTTTGAACTAAACTGGTGAACAATCATTTTAAGCTACTACCACTTGGTAGCTGTTGAAAGGGCGATACCACACTGCTTGACAACTAAATGAAAGCACGAAAAGACTATGCACCTGGATACAGGTACACCACTATCTTTCAGGTATAGCGTGTGGCATCTTTCTGTAATATTAACAACTGGCTGCAAATATCAAAGGTGGAATTAGACAAGAAGCAAAAACTCACGGGAGATGTCACAGTTTAAGTTTTCTCCTTCACCTCTTCCATAATAGATTTTATGATACTCTAGAGACTTATGATGGCCAGAAGATAAAGCTTCCAACATTGTAGAAAACCTCTTGAAGTGCCTGAAGTACACTAGCTTGCCTAATTCCAATTTCAAGTAGTACACAGTTAAATAATTCCATGAGTTCACAACATAAGTCGCTCATAAAATAAGAACCAATAATAACAGAACTAGAGAGAGTCAATTAAGTACAAATTCCCTTAAATATAATACTAAAGAATATGTGATAAATGTGCTAGCATAGATTTTTGACCCATAAGGAGAATGATTTGCTAGAAATGAACTTACAAGAGCAAGAGTTTCCAAAAGAACAGAATGCGATGCATTATTCTTGTTCACATTTTTCACAATGTCAGTTCCCATCACTATCCTCTGCAAAGCCTGACATCCAAAAACAGACACCAAAGTCATACACAGACAAAAATATGCAAATAAGACAAATTGAAAAATTGTTCATAAGCCACATAGGAAAACTGAAATCCAAACCTTAAATAATGATCTTCTAGTATCTGGATCTTCAACTGTTGGAAAATACTGAAGAGCCCTCATTGTCTTAGCCTGCAGTCCAAGTGGTATCATAAGCATCAAGATACAGTTACAATTAAATGTAATCAAACAACTTCCCCATGCTGCCACTGGAGAATAGAAGTTCAGCAAGTAATTTACTTGCAGCTAATCAAGAAGGAAGATAAACAGAAAAAATACCAGAACAAAACCATAGGGACTTCAACACCACCAAGCAAGCTGTATAACCTTTTCAAGCTTGCCTATACTCACCTCTGATTTCTCAAGCTGGCAGAAAAATTTTAGTCAAACCAAGCTCAAGCTAGAAAAGGTAGGATCTAGGTTTGCATAGTTTTCCATTTTAAAAAAGGTTTATTATATGTCACATATATGACTTCATGTGAAGATCTGATTGATGAACATGAAGTTCCTACGATCATTGTAGGACATATTACAACTCAATATCCATTTATCTTCCTTCATAAGCTAACCCCATCAGTCATGTCACCCCAAACTATCCTTTCTCAGTCCCTTTTTCCACATCCAACTTCCACCACAGGCTTGCAATGTTCATTCCATTAGTCAGCTTAACCTGTCCCTCTCCTCTCTATGACAATGTGAGAGTGCATCAGAAATTGAATAGAAAAGGCATATTAAAAAACAGGACTGCAAAACCTAATTGTAATACCAGATAATGATAAAACATCGGACTGCTCAACAACTCATGACTCCTGGTTCCTCACTTTTTCATCTCCCCCTTAACAAGCAACTATCAATTATGGACACCAAAGTGCAATCACAAAATGTCACAAAAAGTTGCTGGCTGAAAAAAGGTAACAGATAAAATTTACATCGGTATCCCCTATGTGAGAAGAGAGTGTCAAGATAAGCACAAACCTGAAGCCAGGGAGATGTAATACCATAATAAGCATATTCTTGTGGAACATCTACATTTCTTTCTAGCCTTTCCAATATCTTAACACATTTTGGAAGACAACTTCAATATGCCTCATGGTTGTTGGACACTAAAGCAACTAGAAAGCTCATTGAAGAAGTCAACACACCCAAATCACATTTATCTAACAATTGTGCCATCTGGTCTGACCTTTCAAAAAGGAAGAGAGCACTGACATTGGATGTGCTACAATATTCAAGAAAACAAATGCTGTGATGCAGAATACTTTACCAGCCATCTACATTCACCACATCGGGATTTTTTCTGTAGAGGCACAGGAGACATAATGCAGCCTTCTTCCTCACAATAGGTCTGCAACTACTAGAAAGCTGGAGGAATGGTAACTTTCAGCATCATTAATTAGCTTTCGCTCAACATAGTCAGAACGCTATTCACTTACAAGCAGCTTTTGAACATCAGGAGCCAGTGATTCAGCTAATTCTCTCCCACCAGAATTTCCAACCTGAGTAGATATGACAAGATTTAATCAAGAGAAGGTGACAAAGAAAAGCGCATTGGAGAATGTGACATATCTATACAATATTATTAAGGGTGGGATAATAACTAACACTTGGTCATTCAATGTGTTTCCAAATTTACCCTTAATAACTACTTTTAGTCATCTCAAGTTTATTCAAATTTTCTTCTTTTTTTATCTTAACAAATGATTATAAATTAAGTTCAAGAAAATAATTTATTTCAATTGAATAACTTTATTTTTTATACATTAATTTTTGTGTTCAGAAATTTCTTTTTTAAGATTTTTCTTTCCAATACTATCATGTTATAATTTTTTTTCTATTATTATTGAAATTAGGTGAAATAAATCTGATATTTTTACAATACCTATCATTAAATTGTTTATAGATTATTATTATATTAAAATAAAATTTTATTGAATTTTACATACGTATGGAGCATCCAGATTTGCTAGTATAATTGTATAAATAATCTGCCTCAAGGTAAAAAATACAAATTAGGATGTTAACCAGTGTGTTTGGACCAACTACCAGTAAAAACATGTAGGGTGAAAATGTCCAAAATCATACCAGTGTAAGAGCAAGACATTAAAAGTCTCATTACAACCAATAATGTCGTTGCACACAGTATTAATAGCTAATCTCAAAAAATGGTGGTTCCCATTAAGAAGACATGACATCACTATATAGCCAACCAACAACAACTCAAAGCAAGACAAAATCAATGAACAAGTGACATATATCATCTTTAATTCCAAACCACGGATGAACAAAAGCTTGAAAAGTTTAGTAATCACAGGCCTTTCTATGAGATAAACATAGGTCAAACATTAAGCAGAAAGAGACAGTTGGATGTCAATATCACCTTCATTAATTCCGTAAGAACTACCATAAGCTGACCATCTGAAATTTTAAAACCATAGCCCGAATCTCCAACCTTAAATCCTCAGTAGATGTATTAGAATGAGTTAGAGAACGAAAGCAAGCTTTTATTAAAGAGTTATCCCAATTTATAATATGGGACTAGTACAAAAATACAAAAACATAAGAAACAACTTAACTTAAAATTAATCTTACAAAAGAGGAAACAAAATATTCTAAACTTATAATTTAGGTAACAAAATATGTATCGTATATTTTAACAATCCCCTCAAATTGAACGTGACTTCAACTTGGACCATTTGAAACTTGAACTAAATCAGTGTGCAATGTCGTAAGACAATATTCAAGTAGATTTCATAAAGCAAAAGTGGGGCAATTGTTGTAAGGCAACACTTACAAAGAGATGTTGTAAGACAACACTTAAACATCAGGAGATAGATGTTGTAATGTAACGCACAAAAGCATTTCTAAGCCAATACTAAAATAATTTGGCATAAGGTGAAAAACACTATCAATAGCAGTATTTGCCGTAAGGAGACAAATACCATTAGGCAATAGTCCACACTCACAGTTGACGTAGAGCCATCTCTAGTTGACAATCATAAAGCAAATACATCATCAAGGGCTAAATCAAACCAAAAACAGCCCAAAAAATCAACAGCAAACTTCTTCTTTTTTTTTTTGTAATTTTTAAGTGGAGAAAATATGGAAAGAAGGGATTGTACCCACTCAAATACCATATTGGAATAATTGGAAGAATTAATTCACATTTAATTATTAAAGAGTTGTCCTAATTTGTAATACGAGATTAATACAAAGATACTAAAAATAAGAAATAACTTGATATAAAACTAATCTTATAGAATAGGATATAAAATACACTAAATCTATAATTTAGATAACAAAATATGTATCAAATATTCTAATAGTATGGATATGGGTGATAGATAGTTGTGGCACCTCTGCCATTCTTACTTTTTCTGCAATAATTTTTCCTTTATTCTATTTTTTTGAAGGAAATAAAGAGCAGGATCTTTGAATTCCAATATCATTCTCTTTTTAAAAAATTCTAATTGCTTCCTTCTTTCTTACCTCTTCTCATTTCATTTTTTCAATAAGTTGCCATGTTTATTCTTCTCCAATTTTTCTGAATGTCATTTTTCACTCCCTTCCTTCTTTCCCTTTCCCGTTTTTATCTCTTTTAATAAGTTTCTTTCATTCTTATTATTCATTCTCTTCTCCAAATCTAAATTAGTTTTTCTTTCTTTCTTTCCCGTTGTTTCCTTTTTTCCTTCTTCCAATAAATGTCCTCATTTCTTACAATTTTTTCTTCCATTTTATGGAATTTCTGTATTTGCAGTCAAAAAGACCTAATTTTTCCAAATTTTTGAGGCTTGTTGCAACTTTTTGAAAAATAATATTGTTATAATGCTTAGACTTTTGCTTTGTTTTGTGAAATTATTACATCTTCAATTTTCTAAAAGATTTTCATAAAAGAAATATTTATTCATTTTCGAAATTTTTACAAATTAATTATTTGTGTTTTCTGACAAAATGTTTCAAAATTATTTGTGCTTGTTATCTGCTGCATGGGGTTTGATTGTGATTTATTTTTATAGAAATTACTAATTCTAAAAATATATTTTATCATTTAAGTAATTATAGCAATAATATAATATATTTACATAATTTTGCACCATGCTTTGATGAAAGCCTTTGCTGCATATGTGCCATGCGCCATTTACAACGGAATGACTCAATAATCATAATTAAACTTCCATAATTCTCCAGAGAATTTAGAGATCCTCCATACCCTTCATAACTAATTAAAAGCATTTCTTGAGCAAATAATTTTTTTTGACAACTCAAACAAATAATTTAACTACAAAGAAATATTCCGTTTAAAGAAATACCCCTCAGTTTAACCTTCAAAGCTCCTTTACGACTACACACCCTAGAGATTACCTTCAAAGTGTCTTCTAGCAATCTATATTCTTTTGGAAATAAAACAGGCAGACAAGGTTGGAAAAATTAATGCTTAAACGCCAAACTTGTACAGCAAAAACATCACCAAGTAAAAATGTGGTCATATGGCTTAGTTACATGTCAATCTACAAGGCTGCATAGAAAATACAATCCATGTTAGAACAAGAAAAAATGCATATGGAGAAAGACGAAGTCAGATCATATCCGCTTTTCAGGATATTTTGGGGCAGATATTAAAGAGACAGCTTCCATGTGACCAAATCAACATCATAACCTGGCACATAAATATAAAGCATTTCCCAGACATATTTCTTCTTCTTGTAAGGTGCCAAACCCAGTCAAGTGACAAAGGCTAATTTAAGATTCCTCTATGTTTAAGTGCAAAAGTGGAAGGATGAGATGATAATCATGGTGGCATGAAACTCCCAAGTACATTCTTAAGCCATCAGAAGAGATCCCAACATCCCTATTCACTCCACTGTATGACCACAATAATTTCACAGTGTGTCCATATTAGTCTCCAGCAGGACCAATTACCTGCAAGTAAACCATCTTTAAGCACCTAATTGCCTAATCCCAGCTTTCAAATATTATTCTTAACAACCAATTTCCCATCAACCAGGTGATCTTTCGATTCATGCTCCATGTATTTCCAGAACAAACATGAATATTGCATTCAATTCCAGCCACCTTACCTAATACCTAAGAGAGATGCTTATTGCTACTACTTATGCTTGCTTAGTACCCTGCAAAGAAGAGCAGATAGCAACTCCACCTGATGATGTGGAGAACAGTTTACAATAATGTTAACATTATGTGGACTAGTCAAGTCAAAGTAATTTTCCATTATTTATGAGGTTAATAATACTGTTGCTTATACCACTGGAATTAAGAATTGACTGAAGCATAAACCGGGGAAAGGTCCCAATAAAGAGAGTATTGGTTCACTCTTCACCATAGTAGTGTCACATCGAAAAGTAATTGAAGAATTTCTTCAGAATCCTACAAGATCAGTTTGATTTTTGTGAACCCACAAAAAAGAATTGAGCTTCAAGAAATAGTCAGTGGATAAGACAGAAAATTAAGTAACTGGTAGTTCATTGGAAATAGGATTTTATTCAAGTTAGTAGATAAATAGATCTTAGTACTAGTTCACAACGATCAAAGTCAAATAGCGATCCAATTAGTGAATCAAAATGAATGAAAAATTTTGAGGACACCCTAAGGTGCACATGGTATCATTATGAATACACAATTTAAAATTGTGAAAGGCCAAAAATGTACATCCCCAATTAAAAATAAAATACTTTCAAGAGAAACAAGAGAAATAAATAATTCAGTCACATAAATACAAAATAATGTTATCATGGCATAGATCTTTCCTTCTTTTAAAATCTCCAGGCATTAGAAATCATTGCCTAGCCATGACTTCCATAATTCTTAGCTAAGCACTAACATCACCTACTTAAGTACATTAAATGAGAAAGGTTGCGAGAATGTTTACAATGCCAGTGTTTCTTCATAAGTAGAATAACATGTGTCTCATAAACATATAGAAATGAAATACTGGAAAAGAAATTGACTTTGAAAGAAGTTTGATAATGAATAAATGCATTGTGATTGCAACTAAAGTTTTGTATTGAGTTATAAAATGAGAAAGTTCACAAGTGGTTGTAAAGAAACAAGTAATTGAACCCTTGCCGTTGTTACCTCACTATTCATTACATCATAAATATTTTTCTTTTTCATCACAACCTGATTTTATGAAATGGATAACCCACTGTATACTCATTCCTGACAAGAATAGTGCTGCGTAAAATCACAATTAGTAATATTGTTGCCATATTCCCTGCAATTGCACGGATAAGATACTGCAATTCCAGCCTGTAACAGTCAATGTCCGTTCTCTGAGGCCAATGCTTGAACATTAATGTGCAAAAATACATTCATCCAAAACTAGCCTGGCATTCAAATTTTACACTTCATATACAGAGTGTAAAATATAAAATACAAAATTCATGAATATTACCAAACTTTTCATAACTTCATTTAAATAAATTTGTATCTATTGCCCTGATTGACATTTTTTTATCTTAGATTATTGCGAATTCCAAGCGAATCCAATTAGAAGAAGACTCCACATCACAGCCATACATCTCATGTACTTTAACGTTCCAAACATATAATGATACCAGAACTCTTCAACCATTTAATGGTTTGCATCAAGATTTCAGCAGATATTATGTAGTCTGGCTTGACAAAAATTTACAGCTATGCCTGTGATGTAAAAGGACAATTAGCCATGCTCAGGTCTTATGAATGCGACCGACAGTGCAAAGTAAAGAAATATCAATGACCAATCATGTTCCATATTTCTTCTACTTACTTATCCTTAATATGCTTGATTGATTGTGCTTATCATAAGATTAATAAGTGACCAACAGAAAGCATCCACTTAGCTATTCCAATTGACCAAATAAAACCAAGTTCAGATTCACCGGCAAGCATTCTTCCCCCCGCCTCGCAATTCGCATTCTAGAAATCCCCACAACACGACCTCTTTCAATAACAGCCCAGTTGCGACATTCCCTCTCAGTTCAATTAAACTCGAAAAATTTAATTCCAAACTAATCTCACCATCCTCCCAGTTCCAGCTCGTAGCTATTTGCAACGAGAAATTTCAAATTACCGGAACACTTATAGAGCAGATAGCAATTATTCATAGTTCAATAAAGCACAAACATCAAAGCACATAGGCACAGACTTGCCTTTTCATTCTTGAAGCGAGTGCGAATACGGCCGAGCTCTTTAACCACACAAAGGCGCTCATGCTCTTTGTTCTGGCAATTCCGAACGTCACTCATGAACACAGATAATCCTCTCAGCCCCGAAAGCGCCATCTCCAGAAAGCCCTCAGATCAAGCAATCGCCCATATCCAACTCCGGCCTGTTCACAGATCTCAGACAAATGGAAAATCCGACAGTTCTACGAATGGGAAAGGATCCCAATCCCTTCAGAATGCAGAGGTCGATTTAGAGAAATGTAGACAGTGATTCAGCTGCGATCAATCGAAAAAAGCTGTGTCAGATTGAAAATTTCCAACGCAATTGTCGAGCTTCTGATTTGAAACTTCACTAGTCTCTCTCTTTCGGGCGGTCAAGCCATGGACTCATGTGGCAAAAGTGGAGCTTCATGGCTTTGACCGCCCTCATATTGGCGCGGACGAAAGGTATGTATAAAATTTAAAGTAATAACAATAGCTATTAAAATTTGTGCACCTTTGTACAAATATTTTTATAAATTACAAAGTATACATTTTTTTATAGTAATAAAATATAAAGAAATATCAAGAGAATTAAAAAAAAATAAAAAATGAATTTTTTTGAATGAAAACACAAAAAAGTTAAAAAAAAAAAGAAAAAATTTCAAATTTAAAATTGAAATAATAAAGTTATGTGATATTGTATAGCGTAAAAATATGTAAAATAAAAATAATGATAAAAAGAATTTAAAAAATAATAAAATTTGAGAGAACATATAAATATAATTTGTAAGTTAGATGAAAAATGAAAATAAAATGATATGAATAATAAAGGTATTTAATGTAGAAATAGTTATGTAAACTCACTGTGCGCAGTCAAAAGTGCTTATTGAAATAACAATATAATGGAGATAATAATAACAACAAATTTGTTATATGTACAATAAAAGTATATATTTATTATATATACTATATGTGTATTTATTAAATTATATTGGATATTTATTTCATTGTATAATATCTCATTTGATAAAATCAATTTATTTGGGTATGTTTTACTTCTACTGCTACTAATAGTAATAATAAATAATTGTTTTAACTAATAAGAAATAAATTATTAAATATTAAAAATTGATTAAGATCTATATAAAATGAAGAGGAAAAATGTTTAATTATTATTATTATTTTTTTACTGCTCACGTGCTTGATGAAATTTGAACTCAAACCTCCCACTAATAACGTTAGAGACAACTCTGTGAAGTTATACAAACACACTAGAAGTGCGGGGGAGTTAAGTTCGAGTCGAGTCTATTTAAAAATTTTAAACTCAAGCTTAATTTATAATAAATTAAGTTAAAATATAGTTTGAACATTAAAGAAAAGCTCAATCAACGTCGAGCTCATCAATTTTTATTTATAAAACATGTATAAATGTGTGTATTTAATAATTTATTAACTCAACTTTTACAAAAATGGAAGACATTGTGGTATTAATTGATATTGTAATTTGTAAATGTATATTAATTTGTTAGTTGTGGAGTATATTTAAATGCATATTTCAAGCTAGCTCGCGAGTTTTTAAATAAAGAAAATTAAACTCAAATTCAATTAATTAAAAATTCGAATTAAACTCAAACTCAATACAGAGCTTTTATCAATCTAATTTATTGAACTCATAAGCCGACTCAATTTATATACACACCCTATAAATAGGTGGCTTAAGGATCATGGTTGCTACTTTTGAATTACATTTTATTCCTTGCCCTTAATAGTGTGTTCCTTCCTGTCTTCCCCTCTACGAGGTTAGGCATTGAAATTTAATTATCTAAACATGTTCGCAGTATTTGGAATCATTTTTAGAACACTTTGTTTTTTTTTTGTCAAAACACACAAAAAATGACAAAATTATTTCCAAACACAGAATATTTTTAAAATACTTTTCATCTTCACTTGTGTATCCACAAATAAATATTTAAATTGTAATTGTTGCCTTTATTTTAAACCAAATTATTATACATATACACAGTGTTTCATATTTATATGTATTTATTTTATCTAAAAATCAAAAGTATTACTCTCACCTTAAATTCACATCATTCAATTAATTCATTATTATGCATTCACACGTAAACATACAAAAATATACAAATGAAATATACACCTTTGTTGTTTTACACTGTTCATAAAAATATTTATATGAAAAATGTACATTAGTTTTTACTTTTAAAGAAATAGTTGCAAATTATGAGTTACGAGTCTAGTTTGTTCTCGAAGTACCGATTACTGAATAGCAAGGTTAGGCAATTTTATAAGTTAGTTTATGAACATTTCTCAGATTAACGTAAGACGTAAGTCTCATTTTTTTCCGCAGAAAACCATCTGTGTCCTTGTGCATTCTTTGACATTGGCTCAGCACAAGTGCTGACGAATACGATGTTTCATTCTCCAAGTAACATACACAAAATCACACACGTGTTGACTCCTCATCTAAGTTGCTCACATGGGTTCTTCATTGGCCATCAACATATGAATCAAGTTTAACGTGGGACGCAAATCACATTTTCCTCTATATAAACAAACACGTGTCTTGACATCATATATCTGTTAATTAGGGATGACAATAGGGGATTAAGAAACACATGTCTTGACATCATATATCTCTTAATTAAGGATGACAAATAAAATAGGGGCAGGGCAGAGTATTGCTCCCACATGTCCCGTTCTGTGACAAAATATCATCCCCCGCCGTTATTTAATTTTGTTTTAAAAATTAAATTTAAAAAGAAAAAAGTTTGATCCTACTTATTTTCATTATCAAAATTAAGAGTTATCGATTAATTTCACAAAAATAATAAACACTAAAAGCATCTTTCATAATTAATAATATATATATATAAGCAAACAATTTGTTGTATTATAATGATAAAACAATAATTTAGATTAACTGATTTTCAAATTAATCACATAAAAAATAATATACAAAATTAATCACTAAATATTATATATAACTAAATACTAGCTTGCAATTTATCCTAAAGAAAAATTTCTCACACTTTTAGTTTGCGAAAAGTTATTTACAAATTACAATGTTATTGTATTTTTAACAATAGAAATAATATAATTTAATATTGAAAGTATAATAATAAAGAAATATTAAAAGACTTCATAAAGAGATAAAAATAAAAATTAAATAAAAACAAAAGGAGAACAGAGATATTAAAAAATAATCAAATATAAATTAAAATAATTACATAACTCCATATATAATTTGTTTTCTGAAAAATACAATTTATTTAATTAAAGTGAAAGTTGAGGTGGGAGATGGCAAAGGAGGAGGCTCCTCTATTCCCTGCCCAGTTTAAAGTGAGGAAAAAGAAATCCTCCCCACCCCCACACTCGCTTCAACCCTTACTCCTTTGTATATTTACAGGATAAGTGTTTGTGGTTATCGCGACAATTCCATCTCTATCATGGTATTGGATCATTGTAGTGACTTGTACATGCTTAAATCTATCTTTCAATTTTCACACATTAAACTATACATGTGTGAATCATTAATTAAGTTGTTCACATGGCTCTCTCAGTTAGCATTAACACAAGGAGTTGCTCCATACAAATATTTCTTGAGATCCAATTCAATTTTTAAGCACTAGTCACTCAAGAAAAATGTTATTATAATTTATAAATTACTTCAATATTTTTTCAACCAATGTTAAAGAAGAGTCCTATAAAATTTTGTGTATGCGCAAACATGGACACGTTCGAACATATATTTGTGTGTATATATACAGAGTCATACCAAATAATAAGCAATTTAATAAGTCTATAGATAATGTTAAAATTTCTACCCACTTAAAATTCAAAAAACTTGGATTTAAATTCATTAGACGAGTCTGTGAAGGCGTGTGCAGGTAAAAAAAAATGAAAGTCCCGTGTTTAGAATAACCATAATCGTTTTTAACCTAACAAAATCTTAATTGTCTCATACTATAATATCTATACTATATTATTATTTTAATAATTAGTTTCTTAAAATGAATTTGCATAGTTACTCTTATATTTAATATTTTTGTTATTTCTATCATTTTTTTTATCTCTTTTGCCCAACTTATAATTTATATTTATATGTTCTCTCAAATTTATCATTTTTTGAATTATTCAGATATTTCATCATTTATCATTAAATATTTGTGTACAACGTAAAATCATATAATTTTCTTTTTTTATTTTTTATTTTTCTTTTAACTTTTTATTTGTGTTTTTCTCTCGAATTCTCCATTCTTTTTTTTTTTCAAATTCTCTTGACATTTTTTACTATATTATTTTAAATATTCTCTATACTTTGTAACATTAAATAATTATATTTTTAATTAAAATATAATATTTTTATAATTTATAAATAAATCTTCACATGCTCATCATGTGGAAATTTTATTAATATATATGTCGTTCCTAATTAATTATTTTTGCCTTTAAATAAGCCCCCCCCCCCCCCCCGCCCTTTTGATGTTTTTATCTACACTCTCGCCTTTTTTTTATGTTTCCAATTTTTATTTCTATTCTATTAAACATATTTAAATCTTAAATATTTTAATTTCATTATATTGCATAATTTAAATTCATATAATATCTAAATAATTTTACATTATATGAAGGCTATGTTTGGAACCTAACTCCCACTCCTCTCACACACTTTATTAAACTTTACACTTCCAAACATATTACTCACTAAAATCTTTATCCAAATTTATGTTTAAATTCAAAATTTTCTTCTATTACAAATATAACTAACTAATTATTGTTTAATTATTACATCTATCAACAATCAAATTAATACTTATATACATCACATATATACTCATATTTATATTTAGTTATATCTTATAAACCAATCATTGTTTTTATATATTATCATATCATACAATCATTCTAATATATTTTATTTATGTATTCAAATAAATTAATATTTTTATACTGTCAAAATTTTATAATCAAATATATTACCCATTCTAATATAACTCCATCCGAACATCA
This sequence comes from Avicennia marina, assembly GCA_019155195.1. Classification (NCBI taxonomy): domain Eukaryota; kingdom Viridiplantae; phylum Streptophyta; class Magnoliopsida; order Lamiales; family Acanthaceae; genus Avicennia; species Avicennia marina. The sequence continues at coordinate 1,611,561 of CM032764.1, forward strand.
TTCCTAACTAAAAACTCTCTCCCAAACATAGCCAGAATGTGCAATGTTAGTATATATTTTAAAACTTTTCTTTTATGATGTTTCTATGTGAAGTCGATTAGTTCACAACCACGCAAATAAATATTTTTTATTTTTGAACTGTAATTCTATTGCACGAATTATATAGAATTATCACCTTGAATTTTTTTTTCTCTTTTATTTTAACCATGTTTTTGTGTATAAGTGAAAGTGGCAAAAAGAAGTTACACTTAAATAAAAGCAATACTTGAATTGATGATCCAACGCTACAACTTGGAACAACTAATACAATAAGGCTATGTTTGGAAGCCCTCGTTCAACCTTCACATTATCTGTTAAATTTTATACTACCAAATATATTAATTAACAAAAAATTTCATTCAAATTCAATTCTAATTTCCCTTCTCTATATATATAATTAATTAATCATTATATCTATTTACTATCAAATTAATATTTATAAATATACAAACATATATTCACATTTATATATATTTATATATTAAAACTAATTATTATCTCTATGTAACATCACATTTGTAGGATAGAATTTTATATAGCAAGAAAAATTGTACTAAAATGAAATAATTTGGATTAAATTGAATTTTTGTGGATTTTATTCCATAACTTAAATCATCTAATTCTTCTTTTAAGAATATTGCTTTGAATTTAGAACAATCTTCAATGACATGACTTGTGCTTGACATTCTTTAAGAATTGTTGGATCTTCAATAACGTAAATATTTGGGTTTAGCACTGTAATTTTGAATTAAACTTTAGATTTGGAAACTTAGATGAAAAATGTTTAAATTTTGGTAATGAACTATTTGAATTTGATAAAAAACGTTTAAATGTTATTGAAAATTTTAGAAAGAATTTAGAGAGCTTCAACTCTAACATTTGCTCCCTCTTTTCATAGGCTTTGATCCCTTGTTTATAGCTGTTAGAAAGATATGATAGTTATATTAATTTGTTGATATAGCTCGATTTTATTGACTATTACAATTTAAAGATTATTGAAAATTTAACCAATAAGCTTGATCTTATCAAATTCTTTGTCTTCTATGTTTTTGACAGGATTTCGTCATTTAACATCATTTAATTAACCGATTAAAATATTAATTACCTATTAATTTATTTAAGAATTATATTTATTTAAATTCCTATATATAAATAGATTTTATACAATCATATTTTTCATGTGTCACTTAAGCATTTGGATTTCAACGGGCCCTTTTTATTTCATCTTCCAAATTTCTTGGGCCATATTAAAGGCTATTTCATTGGGCTTAGTCGTATCTGGCCCACATTTTTTTAGAACCCATTTCTTTTCCGTAGTTTCTGTTCAGTGAACTTCTTGATTTCAATCAAAGCTGGTAACCCAATCTACATCCTTCATTCCTTCAACTTTGGACTTTAGCCCAGTAAATCCATAAAACTTTGCAACTTCATCAAAGCTCCAATACAGACAAGGTTGACCAAATATTCATTCCTCCTTTTTTTTGACATTTTGTCCCCAACAAACTATGATCAGATCACCACTTTCCCTCGGATGATGTCCACACCGAAGAAGAATTCTTAACCCTTGCAAACTTTTAGAATTACAGATCTCCTCAAAAATGTTATGCAAATCCATCTCCTGTCTCTTGATTATCCAAAAGTTTCCAAGTCCCATGCAAACTCTGTTTAAAACCCTTTATGCATAGGAACCAGACATGCTTCAACAATGCCATTCGTCCGTACCAAAAGTGGAGACAGACCCTTTGCTGGGAAGACATTTTGGTAAAATTGAGGTTGTGATTTTGCTGTGAAGAACCCACTCCTTACTCTGCGTCGATGATTGATGAAAGCAATTTATCATTAAGTGTGACCCGAGGCTCCCCTGGTCCTCTGCTTTTCACACCTCCAAGGCTACGCCACTTCGCCTTATTTATCTTTTTCTATTGGTAGCACATTTCAGGCCAGAATTTTACAGCAGGTTTATGTCTTCCGGCATCATCAGAAAGATCAGAAGACCCTCCGCCACAATCAGAACTTTACATTCACGATCAGAGTGCCTATTGCCCAATGCCGAACCCCTATTCGAAGTGCCTCCGCTGCTGCTCGCTCTGCTTCGCCGTTGAGTTGCCAGGAGCCTCAATCTTTTGCTGAAATTCATTTACGTGCGACAACAGTGCGGTTGGCGTTAGAACCAAAGACAAGTTTGCCATGTGATTAGTGATGGGTTCTTTGGACGCGATTAAGCTTCGGAGTGTGGAGCAGAAGAGGTTCTTTCTTCTCATGCGCCGCGGGCGGAGTGGCGAGCCCCCTATTTAGCCAGATCTTGGGCTGCCGGATTGGCAGTGAACGGCGCCTGTAGGAGGCGCAGTGCAGCGGCGGATTTGAGAACCACGGTGGAGCGACGCGACTGGTTTTGGCGCAGCTTCCCGTGGGACGGAGCTCCGGATCCACGATAGTGCGTGGCAGAAACCGGCGTGGTAGTCGCGAACTGTGTCAACCAGGTTGAAGAAGCGGTTGGTGTTCGAGCGGGGAGCAATTAGAAGGATCTCCACTGGCGTAGAGCAGTGGCGACGATAGTGGCAGTTTTCCAGAAGGCGGTGCCGAGTGGTGGTGGCAGCCGCTCGGGGGGCGGACGCTTGGCTCACTTCCTGTAGTCGACGGTGGAGATGACGCGGCTTGCCTTGACGGATGTCAGGCTCTGTTTGGGGAAGAAGACGAAGACAGCAAAACGAGCATTTGGTGGCTTCGGCCTCAAAATGAAGCCAACAAAGAGTCTCCAGAAGCTAACTCTAAAATGGTGTTCACTCCAAATTCATTAGAAGTGTATTTGAGATGGAACATCAAGAAGTCTAAAGATGTTACTCAAAGATGGAGTCGATATGGAATTCATGGAATAGTTCAACATATAGTCAATAAGAGTCTGTTAAGGCAACTTCAATATGAAGTTAACGAGGGATTCATGAAAGTTAGTTTTGAAAAAGTTAACTAAGAATTTGTAAAGCGCTACTTTGAAAATAAAGCCCATGAACTTCCACGAATATCAACCTTTAGGGAGGTTTTCAAATTGAATTTGAATTTATTTGATAGTTTGTGCTAGTATTAAGGAGTCTTCATTTAATTTCATGTAATAAGGAATGTAAAAACCCATTACGAACTTATGATTTAATTTGAATAATATCTAAGTTGTCTACATATCCCAACGAGGATATCAAAGTCAAAACGTAATTCAAACACTTTGAATTTGTGAAGGAAAGATTGTTCATAGTTTATACTTGTGTGTCGAGTAGCATCCTAATTGCAATTTGATTAAACAATTTATACTCGAGTCAAGAAGCCTTTAAATTTGAATATATGCTGATAGTTTCAACTCATATAAAGAAACATTTGAATTTGAATATTTATAGACAGTTTCAACTCGTGTCAATGAGCTTTTAAATTTGAACAGTTGTACACATTTCAACTTGTGTCAAAGAGCCTTTGAATTAAATATTAATAGGCAATTTCAACTCGTATTAAAGAGCTTTAAATTTGAACAATTGTAAACAATTTCAACTTGTGTTAAGAAACTTTTGAATTTGAATATTTATAAACAGTTTTAACTCATGTCAATAAGCTTTTGAATTTGAACAGTTATACACTTTTCAACTCGTGTCAAGAATCTTTAAATTTAAATATTTGTAAACAGTTTCAACTTATGTCAATGATTTTTCAAATTTGAATAGTTGTAAACAGTTTCAACTCATATCAAAGAGCCTTTGAATTTAAATATTTGTAAATAGTTTTAACTCGTGTTAAGAAGTTTTGAATTTGTTCAACTCATGTCAAAAAGCCTTGAAATTTGAATATTTGTAAACAATTTCAATTCGTGTCAATGAGCTTTTAAGTTTGAACAGTCTCATGTCAAGGAGTTCTTAATGAAACTTTAATTAGAGAATTTTAGATAGTTTATGTTCATATCTGGGAGCATTCTAGCTTGCTTTTTTTTTTTTGCTTCAAGGACTCTCACTTATTTTGTGTAAAATTTAATGCATTGAAGGTGCCTTTTTTGGCTCTTGAATGCCCCCAGTTTGCCTCCTAGCACTTTTACCTCATAAGCGGGCCAAGCCTTTGAAAACTGTCAATTGTGTCGGCTTCTTTTCAGTTGTTGAGGGTGACAGAGTTAACATTTTCGTTGTCTTTTTCAAGTGTGATTTTTTTTTTGGTGGGCGAGCTCTATAACTTTGTCATGAAAGATGAAGCAATCATGAATAGGGTGTTTAACCAAGCGGTGGTACTTGTAATATTTGGCGTTAGTGGTCCTTTCGGCTTCTTCAGGCCTTTTCATTTCAGGTAGTTCAATGAGATTAGCCTCGAGTAGATTATTAAACATCCCTAAAACATATGAGTCAAGAAAATGTAGGTTTTAGTTTGCATCTCTTTCAAAGATTACTTTCTATGCCTCTGTGAAGTTTTCCTATTCTCTACCAGCTTATCTTTTTTTTTTTTTTTGTGCTTGGACAAATTTGACTTATACTATCATGGATTCTTTATTTGACATTTCAGTGAAAGTTTTACCTCTTTTGTAGCTTTTATTTTGGAACTCTTGGACAAGTGAACAATTGATTCCACTTGCAATCATGCTTAATTCTACGTTGTGAACATGTGTGGCTAACTTCCAAATGTTTTGAGCTAAATCTCTTGAAGGATGTATGTCGGACCCTAACACATTCTTTAGATGCAAATTTCAGTTGCAGATGCCAATGTCGGACCCTAATACATTCTTTGGATGCAAATTTCAGTTGCAGATGCCTTTGAAAGTTTATCTTTGCAATTCAAACTTAGATTTTTCCAACGTTTTATATAATCGATTACAAACCCATCATTCAATTGGTGAGTGTTTGTAAGTTGAATCATATTGATAGTCTTTCGAGTACTGTAGAAGCGATTGAGGAACTCTTGGTCTAATTGCTTCCAACCATCAATGGACCTTGGCTCTAAATCTGTGTATTAGTTAAATGCATTTTCTTTTAATGATCGAACAAACTGCCGGACAAGTTGATCATTATAAGTGCTAGCATTTGCATGTTTTTATGAAGTAGGCAACATGCTGTTTTGGATTTTATTTGCCATCAAATTGCTAGAATTTGAATGGTTCGTAGCCTGTGGCATCTTTAGGCTTTTAATCTTTATAGAACAAGGCCTGGAGTATGTCAATGTTGATTTGCTGTCTCCATCAAACTTACTTTTGATTGTCTTTTCAATAAAGTCATTCCATTGATCAATAGGGATCAAGCTATTAAAGGAAATTTGAAGCTCATTGATTGCAGGTTTCTTTCGATCATTGACCGGTTGCTTGAAAGATGTTTCGGCCTCATCATGGACTTCAAGTGTTTTCTCTACAACCCTACTGGTATTGGCATTATCTAACTTGTCTATCAATTTAGAAATCCTCGAATTTTACTCTTGAATATGCTTAGCAAGTTTTTCGATAACTTTTGTCAGTGCAGCAATTTGCTCCTCTAAGTTTGAAGTATTGGTCGTCATTGTAACTTGTTTAGACTTGACAAAGTACGAGATGAAAAGTAAAGATATTCACTAGGTGTGTCACAAATCTGTAAACCAAAATTCTTGTCTAATAAAAAAAAATTATACTAAGATGAAATAATTTGGATTAAATTGAACTTTTATAGGTTTTATTCCCTAATTTCAATTCTCTAATTCTTCTTTTAAGAATGCTGTTTTGAATTTTGAACAATTTTCAAGAACACGGCTTGTACTTGACATTGCTTAAGAATTGTTGGATCTTCAATAACATTGATTTTTGGGTTTAACACTATGATTTTGGATCAAATTTTGGATTTGGGTACTTTTGATGAAGAATATATTGAATTTTGGTGACGAACTGTTTAAATTTGACAAAGAACGCTTTAAATATTCTTAAAAATTTTAAAGAGAATTTTGAGAGATTTCACTGTTTCAAATTTTTAATTGCTTCAACTTTGGCTTCTACTCCCCCTTCCATAGGTATTAACTCCTATTTATAGTTATAGAAAAAGTAGTGTGGTTATATTAATTTATTAATGTGACATAATTTTATTGATTATCACAATTTAAAATTTATTAAAAAAAATTTACTAAGTTTAATCTCACTGAAGTCCTCGTCTTCTCTACTTCTAACAATGTTTTGGTGTTTGACATTAACGGATTAAAATATTAATTAATTAATTAATTATTTAAAAATTATATTTATTTAAATATTTAAATATAAATAAATTTAATACAACCATATTTTTCATGTTTTACTATTTGACTTAGAAACAAAATTTATGGATTTACAGTATTATCTAACTATTGTTATATATTTATACATATATAAATATATAAAATTAAATATATAATACTTCAGATATATAGAGATCATCATATCAGTCTTACCAATAACCGTCCCACGTTACAACCACTTTTCCAAACCTAGCCTAATCGAAGTTGACTAATTCAACGAGTAAGATAGACATTCCCGTAATTATCTGACAACTATTTCAAGTATGACCCGTTGTGGGAAAAGAAGATCTCCACAAAAACCCTACAGCAATTTTTCTTCGAATAATAATAATTGATGACAATAAATTCCGAATTTGAGAAGGATTTATATATTAATATAGATTATGTCACGTAATTTATGATTATTTTATTTAATAGTAACAAGGTACAACATTTATTTTATTTTATTTTTATTGATAAAATTATAAAATAAATAAAGCTCATAAGAGTAAAAGCAGCCACCACGACTTGCACACACAGGCGGCGGCAGCCACCGGCGAATCCTAGTTGCATCCGATTTTCGCCTGTTGAAGCGATTTCTACGTCAGGACTATGTCTTCCATTTGCTTTCCAGGCGTCGGATTTACAACCGTGAAGCTTAGCTATCAGTGTGCAAGCAGAAAAGCCGGTCCGGAATTCAGCATCTTCGCCAACCTTGCGCCTTTGAATCAGCCTTCCATTAGGACTGGCAATGGAAGGACGCTCCGGATACAGTGCGCGGAGACGGACACCGTAAAGGAGACGGCTCATTTACCGGAAAATTTTGAGGAACCAAAAGTCGAGGATAATGACGGCGGCGAGGACGGCGGGAATGGGCGGTCGCCTTTTGGTGGTGGCGGAGACGGAGGCGGTGGGGAGGGAGATGGGGGTGATGATGATGAAGAGGAGCTCGGACCGATAATAAGATACAATGAGATTCTGGCTGAGGCAGAAAGCCGAGGCGCGGTTCTCCCTGCTGATATGCTCGAGGCAGCGAAATCTACGGGGCTTCGGAGATTGATTCTTACTCGGTACTTGGATTTGCAGGTGAGAGTGCGTGCTAGATAGTTCAGATTGTGGAATTGATTTTTGCTAGGGTAATTATTGGAGATATGCCTTTTGATTTACGATTCGGTTATTGTCGTGCTTGATTATATGCAGGGTTCGGTTTGGCCCTTAGGGTTTTTGATGAGATATTGCTCGATGCTACGGAACCGAGTGCTGGTTGATCCCTCATTTTTGTTTAAAGTTGGAACCGAAGTGAGTTGAAGTTTATGCATATGTATGAAGGCGTCAAGTGCATAGCAGTGTGTTAATGTGTTTTTAGTGAACGAATGTATGTCATAATTCAATCTTGACGTGGTTGCTCGTACCCTGATTCCTGTCGTGGCGTTCACGTGTGATTACTTGTCCAATCAGTTTGTGACGGCATCTGAACGTGTGTATAATAATCACTTCTTGGGTGTTTTTGCTCCTTGTTTCATCTGAAGACTTAATTGTTGTTTGATTGACTGCAGGTGGTAATTGATTCTTGTTGTGCAACATTTGCTGAAGTTAAGAAAAGAGGAAAGGATTTCTGGGCCGAATTTGAATTGTATGCGGCAGATCTGTTGGTGGGAATTGTTGTTGACATTGCTTTGGTTGGTATGTTGGCACCTTATGCTCGTATTGGTAATCAATCTGTATCTAGAGGCTTTCTTGGAGGCCTACAACAATTTACCAGAGCTCTTCCCAGCAGGTGAATGATGCATTTTAGGATCCTAAAATTTTAACTTGTTTCTGAGCCTTCAAACCATGAGGCACTTTCATGCATTTCCAAAGTACGTTCAAGGAGTTTTTACCGTTACCCTTGCGTAATTGCCTGTACCACTAACTTTAGATAATGCAACGTATATTTGTTATGGTGGGCAAACTTCTTAAACCTTGGGGCTCTTAAGGCACGGGCTTAGCCCCATGATGCCATAAGCCAGTGCATTTATTTGAAAAAAAAGTGGTGACCTTTCCTTCCTTCTCTCTAACTCAATCAATTCCTCTTCTCCAAAGTGGTTGCTAACCATGCTTTCAAGATAGTCTTCTTTTTCCTTATTTCTTTTATTCTCTTCTTCTTCTTCTTTTTCCTTTTTTCTCTCTTCTTCTCTGCTTTCTATCTTAGTGTTTCTTCTTTTTTAATTTCGCTTGCATTGTTACTTTATATTTTCCTGTGTGAATTACTTGATTTAATAATTCTTTCAATATTTGATTAGTTTCTCATATTATTGGCATAATTTTATGAAAATATATTTTAGGCAGTAATATTAGAGGCTTTATATATGTTAAATTTATTGTTAAATAATAGTTAGAGTGTGTCATTTATATTGTAATTTAAGGTTAAAATGCTTCTATATTCATCTATTTTTATTTTGTAGAAAATTACTTGTAGTGTAAATATTTTATTTATTTATGTAAATTAGCTTTGTGCTTCTAAAGTGTGTATCACATCACTCGCCATGTGTTATGGCTCCAAAGATCTTAAGCTATGTTTCGAGAATAGGAAAAATATTTGGATGACATAGACTTTGTGTACTTTTTCACTAAACAAAATGGAAAAACATTTCATTCTGGAGTTAAAACTTTGGTCAAGGGATTTCAAAGCCCGATACTGTTTTATGCTGTTTCCCTTTTTGTGCAAATTAAAATTCTTAGCTGATAAAATTTAAATCATGGTTTGAATTGGGTATTTAGGTGATGAGTATGCATAGTTTTGTTCTCTTTTTCACTTATGCATTTAAAAGGGTCTCTAAAAGAGGGGGGGAGATGTGATCGCTTTTGACTGATTTATATATTTCTTTACTCTAACAAAAATGCAAGAAAAAATTGAGGAGGGAATTTAAAAGTCAGTGCTTTCTTGCTTCTTCTGTCTTTCTGTTAATCCACTTAAGCAAGTCAGGATTGTGTAGTACTCTTGCTGAAGATATTTGGTAGCTGACTTTGGCATGTATCAGATTGTGGAATAATTTTATAATCTAAAAATGGAAAGGTAATATAGTTATTTACATGATAAATGGGTTTGCAAATTCTTAAGTCCAAAACCAGTACATTAAAAATTCTTGCTAAGTCATTTTTTGTGAAAATTCTTGAACTGGATGTGGGCTAAATGCATGCTATATTGCGAGCAGTATATTTTTTAGAAATTGATGCATGTCTGTGTTGGCTGTCTAGTGATATACGTTAACAACTTTTATAGTTTCCTGAGTCTGAAAACATGGTTTGGCATTGTGAACATTATAGCCAATCCATATTTCTTTATATTGCTTATGTTATTCACTAATATTGATTGTATGCCCCATACAGTGTTTTTGAAGCTGAGAGGCCAGGCATTAGATTTTCATTGCAGCAGCGCATTGCCTCATATTTTTACAAGGTACCGCATGTAAATTGCCATTTAGTGATAATTATGCCATATAGTTCTGTTAGTTATTTGAAATTAACCATTGACAAGTGTGTGCTTTTATTCAATGTAGGGTGTATTATACGGCTCTGTAGGATTTGGCTGTGGTATTATTGGCCAAGGCATTGCAAATATGATCATGACTGCTAAAAGGTGCATTTTAGATATTTTTATATCAGTTTCCCTGATGAGATCAGAAGTAGAATGTCTTTCTGCCCATTATCTTTCTTCTTTATCATGCATCCACTTGTATGTAAGCCACTTCTACTTGTGTTATAGTTAAACGTGATGATAAGACAGTTTTCAATTCAACAACGAATTTTATCATGTCTGCTTCAGTGCTTGGGAGGGATGAAACCATTATTGTTTGTGTATATCTTAGTTTGAATTTACGGAAAGAAATGTGATACTTTGATGTTTAATCATGTGCCTTAAATGAAGATTTTACTTGTGCAAGTGTTGCTTACGCGAGCAATGAAATCAATTTTCCATTTTATTTTATTTTTTTGGGCGGGGGTTGTTTTAGTTTGAGATAATTTTTGTCCTTAGTTTCTTTGATTGGGTTTATATATATCACTATTTGGCCTCTCTGGACAGGAACATCAAGAAATCAGAAGAGGACATACCTGTTCCCCCCCTAGTGAAGAGTGCTGCACTCTGGGGTATGTATGTTAATTATTTGAACTGAAATCACTGTTTCGGTTCCCTTTGTTAAAGCTTGCAGTTTATGTTTTACCTTTCAGGTGTTTTTCTGGCGGTGTCTTCGAACACTCGCTACCAAATCGTAAATGGATTGGAACAATTTGTCGAGGCCTCAGCTTTGGCTAAGCAAATTCCGCCGGTTGCCATGGCATTCACTGTGGGAGTTCGTTTCGCGAATAATATTTATGGTGGAATGCAGTTTGTAGATTGGGCTAAATGGAGTGGGGTTCAGTAGCCCGCATGTTGCGCCAATTTGAATCTTTATCTATTAAGCGCCCATTACAGGGAGATTAAGTGGACTGGCTTTTGTTGAACGCCTGGAGGATTTATTAATAGGATTAGGTGATATTTTTGAAAGCAGGATATTTTGATCTTTAGTTTCGGTGCACCTGTTATCGTGTTCTTCCCCCGATAAGATTATCGTTTCTCCAGTTGCTCAGATATCCGTTTTTGTCTGTCTGAAGGGTGCTGGCCACGGATTTATCCATCATTAGTCAAAGCCAGGACCGGCTTATTATGACTTACATTTGAACAGTTTAGTAGATCTGCACTCGTAGAAAGGGATCTCGGCACGCATACCGTTCTTGAAGTCACGGGGAGGTATCAAAGACACGTGTCAAGATTCCTTCTCCCAGATGCGATGTTCGCAAGGGTGGACCTTTTCGTCACTTCCTTATTCCTGTTCTAGTTCTCCAACCCTGAGCCTTATTCTAGTCATTTCTACTCTCAGCAGCACCCGTCACTCAGCCATATTACTTAAAACATTTTGACCAGTCATTTCGTCTGGGGCTGTAGCTGAAGCTGCACGGATTCCTTCAGCATCAAGAACGCAAAAGCAACCGACTATTGCCCTTTTGAATTGCATTGCTCAAGGAACCCGACTCTTGATATGACTCTACGGTACGATTTTGATTTTGAGATGCCCGGACACAAGCGTCAATTGGGAGGTTTTGAACGTCAACCGAAAGCCAAATTAAGCATGCGAAAAAAAATTTTGGGTAAATTTTAAGAATTTTCTGGAGTTAGAATAATGATTTTTGCGCAAAGCAAGAGCCGTTGCTAGTTGAGATGTAACTTGAGAATGAATATTTTGTGACAGAAGTGCATGGGTAGTGTAGAAGAGGATCAATAATGCTGGAACTTAGCTATTTTTATAAATTCAATTGAATGTAAGCGGTATCCTTTTAGCCACATTTTCTCCATAACAAGATAAGGAAACTCGGCATTTGACTCTCTGTTTAATTAAAATACACAAATTAAACCTCGAGAAGAAGACTTTAAGCATACAGGAAAATAACCCAATTGGGGCTGGTTTTTGGAAAGGCCCATTTTGAAATGATGGAATGATATTAAAAAATAAAAAATATATATGTGTGGCCCTTTTGTTGCTTCGAATGAGGGAATGATGCTTGCGTAATAAAAAATTAATGTGGTCAAAACGACGGAATGGACCGTTAGAAATATAATTTATAGAGGAAAGCAAACAAAGCCCTCTTCAGAGCAGACTCACTTTCGACGTCCCTCCCTCATCTTTAAAGCAAACGAAGTCCTCTCTCCCTATCTACAGCAAACTTCCCTGTCCCCACATCCGCAGTAATCCTAGTGTTCCCCCAATCCTTCGCCAATCTTCGTCTCTTTTGTTATCTGAAGGAGCAAGTATTTCTGTCATTCACCAGATCGAGCAAGTATTTCTTTCATTCACCAAATCTTAAGTCACTTTGTTCTCTATATTTATAGGTGGGAATCTTATTGCTTTTTCCAATAATTATTATTTTGAATGAAATGCTTAAATGTGGGTAAGTTGTATAGCACAAATAAGCTTTGCATTGTCTAGATCTGGTAGAAAACAAACGAAAAACTTATATTGGAGATAATGTTTTGTGGACACTTTGAGGTAAATGGGGCAAAAGAAGAGAATGAAGATGAAATTGTGGGAAGGGCAGTTCTGGGGTGGTGGGGGTTTAAAATTTACATTAATGAGAAAATTTGAAGATAATGTGAAAATAATGAAAAGTGTGGGGTAGAATTTATAATAATGGGAGAAGTTGAGGATAATGTGAAAATAACTAAAAGTGTGGCATAGAATTTAGAATAATGAAAAATATGGGGACAAAAGTGATGATGCTTTATAACATTTGTTTTAGGAATTTAGAAATTTTGGTTCTAGGTAATTAATAGAAAAGTATTTTTCAAACTTATAGTTTTGTAACATTTAGGGTTGTTGCATTTTACAGTTTTTGTAGTTATTTTATGTTTTATTTATTCATTATGTTATATATATAGTGTTATTAAGTAATATGTTTTTTTATTTACTGTTGTGTAGAATATCAAAAAAGTTGTTCTTTATTTATTTATTAGATTTCATTTGTGAAAATTAAAATTTTCGAATTTATTGTATTGTGACATGCCGGTCGAACATGATTTATGTATTTACTAAATCTAAGGATTATTAAACATGTTTTCGTTCAATTAGTATAATTTCATGTATTGTGGTAATGTCTTGATTTAATTTATTGTATTGGAGAAATGTATTCTAATTTCTAAAATAGATTGTGATGCATGAAAACTAATGGTAAAACCATGTTAGTTGGGAACGAGTTATAGATAATTTTGTATTAGGGATGCATTATCTTCTAGAATTTGAATTCTATGATCTATAGCTGTGTCCCATTAGTACTGGCAAACATGCCCCGTAATGTTGACTTTGAGCAATTTATTTCAACCATGTGTGAAATGTTTGAGTTCGACAATAGTAGGTTTATGTTGAAAAATTATGAAAGGAATATATTAAGAGATGCATTTGATGAGCAAGGGTAACAGTACTCCTTACAAACAAAACCTAGATAGTTTGATGTTGAACTTGCATATGTCGGGGGGGGGGGGGGGCATGGGCATGTCATCACTACAAACTTTCTTAATTGGTGACGACATAGTGTACCAAGAGTTATTGAGACATTGTCCCAATTCGAGATTAATGATTCTTGATTGCCTGATTTAAACATATAACCTCATTCGTATGTTGAGCTATCTTATGTGCCATTTGTGAAATATACATATGGTGAGCCTTTACATGATCTGTAGTCTTGTGTTGAGGAATCATATGAAGTAGTACAATGGGCTTAGCAAGGAGATCAGTGCATGGATCTAGAGTATGCTGAGGAGCCTGCTCACCGAACAATCCAAATTGCATTCAAAGGAGAGGGTGTTGAAGGTAGTGCATTGGATGATGACAATGATGAGGATGCAGTTGACATCATAACAATAGAAGAGACGTTGGCATAAACTAAAGCGGGTCCCTTAGTCACACCTCAGACACTTGCTAAATCTGTGCCATCTGCAACAGTGTCAATGTACCCATCTTCGTCATTTTTTATAGAAGTTAGTGATGAGATTTATTTGAATAGTTATGGTAATCCGAATGTTAGATTTAGTACTACTATGATGGGCGAAACACTGAGTTTAGCACAAATATAACTTTCAAGAGTAAAAAACACATGTAGGCAGTAGTTAAGAACTATTCTAATAGAATTGCTAATAGGAAGTATTTAATGGTAAAGAGTATGCCTACTCTCTGGGAGTGCTCCAATGATTTAGAAAAGAATAATTAAAAGAGGAGATTTATATATGCAAGTCACAGGTCTTCTTTGAGTGAAATGATATTGTAGAGTTTGTTAGATTTTAATTAGAGCTTGTTTGACAATGTGTTACTATCCTACATTTATGATAAAAAAGATAAATATCATTTCACTTTTTGATTACTAAAGTCTTTATTTCTCTCTATACTTTAATGATATGATAATTAAATTTTCAATCCCGTATGCTTTAATTATTTATGAATATAAAATTTTCTCTTTGAATTTGTTCCATTAATTAAAAATTTTATATTGAATATATGTCTCCTTTTCTCTAGCTTATCATTATAAGTGTTAATTTTTAATTTTTATTTCTTGAATTTATTTAGATTGTTAATAGATATATTCCAAAAAATACTAATGTTCACAAATTTATGAGGCAACTGGTAGTCTTTTATGTAGCATAAAATTTTCAATCTTGCAAAAAGCTTTTATCCCTTATTGAGTGAGAAATGTGGCGCAATCACTCAATTGTGGAATTACAAGTGTGGATCTTATTTCTTTTTCCTATAATTATTATTTTGAATGATAAGCTTAAATATAGGTCAATTGTATAGTAGAAATATGCTTGCATTGCTGAATCTAGTAGAAATAGATGAAAAACTTTTATTTGAGCTAATTTTATTATGGATACTAAGAGGTAAAACAGGTTGAGGGAAGACAAGTGACGATGAAAGAAGATGTGCGAGGATAGAGAGTGAAAATCATGTGAGGGGCTGTTTTAGGGGGCTAGTGGTTGAAAGGGTAAAATTTACAATAAAGAAGAAATTTGAGAATAATTTGAAAATAATGAGAGTGCGGAATAAAATTTAGAATAAAGGGAGAAGTTGAAAATAATGTGAAAATAACAATATGTGTGAGGTGGAATTTCGAATAATGAAAAATGTAGAGATAGAAGTGATAATATTTTAGAATATTTGTTTTAGGAATTTAAGAATTTTGGTTCTAGTTAATTAATAGAAAAATATTTTTCAAAATTATAGGTTTTGTAATGTTTAGGTTTTATTTATTCGTTATGTTTGATGTTATGTATATATTATGTTATTAAGTAATATGTTTTTGTTATTTTCTTTTGTGTGGAATATTAAAAAATTATGTGTTATTTATTTATTAGAATTTATTTGTGAATTTATCATGTTGTGATGTGTAAGTCGAATATGATTTATGTATTTTGTAGATCTAAAGATTATTAAGCATGTTTTCATTGGGTAGATATAATTGCATGTAGTGTGGTAATATTTTGATTTTGTTTACTGCATTGGGGAAATATATTTTGATATATTCGAATTACTGAAATATATTGTGATGTATGAAAATTGTAAGTGAACCTATGTTAGTTGGGAGTAAGATATAGATTGTTTTATATTGAGGATTTGTTATCTTCCAAGATTCGAATTTTATGAACTATAGAGGTAGTTCGTTAGCAGTTGCGAATATGTCCTTCTGTTATTGATTTTGAGCAATTTATTGCAACTATATATGAATTATATAAGTTTGATAGTAGTAGGTTTGTGTCAAAAATTTACACAAAATACATATTAAGGGGTGTATTTGGTGGGCAGAGGGTAATAGTACTCCCTATTGTTGGTGAGAGAAACTTGGACTTTTTGCTTAACCCAATGAATTAGGTGAGCTATCTAAAATTGTACATCTAAACAAAACTAAATAGTTTGATGATCAACCTGGATGTGTCTTGGGGGATTGTACGTGAGTGTCATCGTTGCAAACTTTCTTAGTTGGTGATGACATAGCTAAAGTGTTGGGAGTTATTGAAGCGCTATCCCAATTCGGGATTCATGAATATTTAGATTGCTTAATTTGAACATGAAACCTCATTCATATGTTGAGTAGTCATATGCATAAATGCCGTTTGTGAAGCAAACATATGATGATCTTGCACATGGTCTATAGTCCCATGTTAAGCAGTAAGTGGGCTTATCCATCTCAGATGCTTCGATTCATTGTACATTACTACGCTTGACCCTAGATTGAGGAGAGGTACATTGAGTGGTATGAGAAGTTCACTCGATAGGTCATTAGTCCCATAAACATGTATGTCCTGTATGGGGTACCAGCCAAGTGACGTTAGAGTATTCACACATATGGTTTGCACTCCTTTATTTTCTTACCTTATATGCACCTGTTTTATATTAAATCACATAATACATTACATGTATGACTATCTACATTCCATTGTAGGTCTAATAGATGTAGTAGATGCATGAGGCGGGTATAATGCAATTATGTTTGGATCGATTAAGAGCACTGTCTCTTAGCGATAGAACTAGGGTTTCCAACCATGCACCTTGATCCTAGGTGCATTTGTCAACCTAACAGCCTCTACTCTTAGCTCACATTAGATGCCCATCCTATTGTGCGAATATCCTCATCCAAGCATGCTTGAGCCTTCATTATACTCTTTTGCATTTACAAAACTGCTTGACATAGCTGCATCAACGAGCATTGAGTTTGAATGTGATTGTTACGTCCAACACCACCACACACACAAATGCAATCCCCATGCACGTCTTTAGGATTAGATTCATCTCAACGACAGAATCCTTACATGTTTTTGAATTTACAATTGGGATTGGAATACACATCACTAATGCAAAAACGACGCACAACTTGGATTTTTCTAATAGTAGCCTATATCCCTCATATCCTATGTTGATATGTTATCTTTACTGGCATCACACCACCTTAGAGCGTTCGATAGCTATGATAGTAGCCTAGATTTTGGTAAGCATTACGAGGACATGGGTCATGACTATGTTAATAAGCTGACATCGCACGGACAAGGCACACAACATCCACAGAGGGCCCATCAACATATCCGTGCAAGGGATGCGACATTGAGGACTAGCTGTAGTGTTGTATATTATGGTTAGATAACGTGCATCAATTCATTATTAGTTATTTTTATATTTTTTGTATCATAAAATTACTAAATTATGTTACTACATTAACTAATTTACAATTGTTTAATTACATTATATTCCTTACTTTATTTACAAATCTTTTCATTTAAACAAACTTCCTTTGCCATAATCACAAAACCTTAATCATACATCCATAACAATAAACTCGAAGTAAATAACCAAAAAACCCTAAACGCTAAACTTAACCAACAAAACTCTAATCATCATGTGTTTTTTTATTTTTATTTTTTATATTTGCATACCTCCCCATTTGAGTTATTTCAAAAATTAGGCAATACAAATGAATATTAAATTAAAAAACCTTTACATATACAACATGCATCCTGTGCTCAAAAATATGTTTCAAGAGTACACACTAATCTATTGTAGCAGGCATCATACTAAAACTAATCAATGGTCCAGAGAAAATGCTTTGTCCTCTCTACCCTCTATCTGACGGAGGAAGATGTTTCTCACAACTAACAAATACCAATCAAGTTCAGCATTGTAGGTCTTTCCAGCAGTGTTTACCCGCTCGACAGAATGTTAGGCACCACCAAGACTCTGCAAACTACAAGGCATTTTCATAGACCATCCAAATAAACTGGTATGTCCGTGTAGACCGCCATGGACAAAGCATTCAGACATATGCTCATGATTTGAAGTTTGTCAGCTTTTAGAATAACTAGTTCACTGCTTTAGAGAGCCCAAATTGCAATCATCCCAGTGCCGTATGATGTGCTTATGGAAGAAACTTCCTGCCTTCCATAATAAAACACACACACACGGATATTCAATTATTATATTCAACTTTTATACAATCTTGGAGACAAAATCACTTAGAAACATGTAAAGACCCTCTTCTCACATTTTATATTCTACGAAGTGAAAAGCTTAGTATAATACAGTATTTCAATCTACCTAACGAGGCATATTTTTCAAGAAAGCAAAGAGTAATAACTCACTCCATCAGTCTTAAAAAAACGCCAAATAGAAAAAAGTAGCCTTTTACATTCGTGGGTGTTATTGGAAGTGTAAATATAGATGCCTGTTGAAGGAGAAGTTTATGCCATCCACTATAGGTGTAATATCACTTGGGAGACTTGCATCCAAACACAAAGTAAACAGTTCAAATAGGAATCCCATTGAAATCCCCTTTCTCTTTGATTAAATATCCAATCCCATTGAAATCCTCTCATCCAAGCCATAAAGGTTCCCTCATTTCAATTCAATATATCCAAACAACAGAATGCATCTTCTCACAACTCAAAAGCCCTATGACATGATAAATAAACAACCAAACTCAAAAGGACAGGCCACCATCCACATTAACAATGTATTTAGAAACTAAAACAAAAGCAATATCAACAAAAGTCAATCTTGAAAGACTCGTGCCGGTACGAACCCTAAACTAAAACAGAAGCATTACCTATACTTGAACCCAAATCCAATTTAAACTCATATTCGTACCCATACCCATTAAAATTGGAACCCATTCATATCGTGGGTATTCATACCAAATATTTGCCTGTTGTTCCCCCATAAGCATTTTGAATGAGGTGATATATATATATATATATATATATATATATTTTTATAAATAAATAGTTATAGGTATTTGAACTTAATATTTTTGTGACATCCTTTAGTATTTTAAATTTTTAGATTTAATCTTAATTTAATTTTTTATGTATCTAAATTTTTTTTTGTTTCATTGATTTTTGGATAATTTTTTCCAAAATAAAAATAAAATATTAATTAATTTTATATGAATTTTTGCAGGACAAAAGATAAAATGAATTAAATGTACTTTATAGATATAATATTAGTAATGAATAAAATATATTGCTCAATTCAATTACCTTTTCGTATATTTGTATAAATTAATTTTAAAATAGATTTTAGAAATTTCGTCTTACAATTGAACCTTTAAAATTAGTTTTAAGTGTTAAAATTAAAAAAAATAATGAAAATATTATTTTAAAGTTGATCTAATATACTAAATTTTATTCATATTTATACCTATGTCTAACGGGAAATACCCTACCATTAATACCCCTAGCCTAGTATTGCTCCGCAGTCTAAACAACATATGATTTATTATGCACAATAAAAGAAGTATAATAATTTTTTTAAAATGATTTTCGGTATGTCTTACAAAAAAGTATTTATATGGATTAAAAAAATACTATAAATACACTTTCTTAGTAATTCCTAACAATTTTTACTATACAAATAAGTTAATGATATTTAATTATCACTATTTGATTGTTTGTTATAATATAAAATAATAAATAGTGCGTGATTGCATATTCTATCTATATTATATATTTCATTTTTTTTCAACTATAATTGAATTCAATAATGTTTAATATTTTGAAAAATAGTGGTAGACTATTTTCAGTTTAATTTTCTTATTACTATATTTTTAACATGAAGGTTTGTTAAAAAATTCTAACTAATAAAACATGAGAGCCAGCATTGAGAGTGTTGTATAATTGTAAGTATTTTTGTAATTCAAAAATATATATTGCGCCATTTTTGTGTATACTCAAGTGTCTATTCACTACAGTATCAAGCTTCAGTTTTTATTCCACTTAGTTCGACCTAAAAAATTTAATTACTATAATTTACTAATAAATTCAATTATTTTCAAATAAAATAACAAATATTAAAAAAAAAAAAAGATAACGAACACCATAAAAAAAAATGAAAAATTATGAGACCGAAAAATATAGACAAAAATTAGCACAAGTCTAACGAAAATCTTTACAACAAAAAATTGATTTTGAACTGAAGTACATGAAGAAATCATTTTGACTTAATTTATTTTAAAAATAACTAAATAAATAAATTTTTGTTTAACTTTTCTGCTTTTAAACACAAAACTTCAAGCTTCGAACATTCTGGAATGGTTTCTGCAGGGATTCGAGCTTTTCCACGTAAGCCCCCTATGTGTTTCAGAAAACGACACGTGTCTCTATTACATTGTATTTCTCACGTGCGTCGGCCCGCTAATTAGGTCGGCCGACAGACAGAACCCTTAACGACGGAAAGATCAGTGAAGATGACCGACAGTATCAGTAATATCCGGAAATACTCGTTCGGGCTTCGACTGAGGCTTTTCGTCGAGCAGTTAGTGTGGAAAAAATCGATTAAGAGAAAAAGGAACACACCAAATTGTGGCTGAAGCAATTAGAGGAAACGCGTAGGGCTGCGCTTGTGGCCTAATGGATAAGGCGTCCGACTTCTAATCAGACAATTGTGGGTAACAGTCCCACCAGGCATTTTCTTCTCCAGAAGTTAATGGGCCTAGTCCAATCGTTATGACTATGGCCCACTATGCCGCTTTCTTTGTATCTCCCCCACTAATAAAATTATTTTCATTTTATAGAACAGAAATGGACAGTTTATAGTCTCCCAATGCTTTATTAAACACAGAAATGCCACTAGATTTATATTCTTTCTATTATTAAAATGTGCTTTTTTGGGGCAGCAAACATTTGGGTTTTTACATTTTCGTTACTATCTGTTATCCCAATAATACATGAGATAAGATTGGCTCCAGACTCTCAATAAATGTAAATCTTCAATATTTGAACCAACAGAATACAAGAATTGATAATTTTGGCTTAACGGGTTCAACCTTCTAAACATTCAACAGCTTACAGTTTAACAGCACAATATTTTACACCGACACCAGCTCAACGCTTTCCATTTTCTGAAATAAATATAAATAATTGACAACAAATTATGGAAAACAAGGTTAAGTTCTGTGCTTGAACAAGATGATATTGATACAACATTTTTATTCATAGGGGTAACAAAAAAAATATGAAAGAAAGAGAGAAAGACAGACTACGAACACGACCCAACAAAACCAAAAGGAGAAATACTAGCTTTTCTCCGTGTGATATTCAGGACACTGTTTTAGCCAAAAGTTCAGAGCCTATGCTACAGAAAAATATATCGAGAGGATAGCAGCACATAGAAGAATGACAAAACCAAACATCATTTGCTTTGATTAACTTGCCACGGGTTTTGAAGTAGCCTTCTTGATGGCTTCTGCATACGTCCTGTGTTGGTAGGTGAGGGTGGACTCGAGCAAATCCCAGAGTGATGTCTTAGGGTTCCACCCTGAAAATTTTGCAATGGAAGGATAACGTGAGAAAAAGGACGACGATGCCCATAAATAACCAGGTTCGCCACAAGAATGATTCATTACCAAGTTGTCTGTTAATTATTGCCATATCTGGGATTCTCTTGTCACTGTCATCGTATCCTTCACCATAAAATTCTTTTGAGCTTACATCAATGGTAGGTTTATCTAGGAAAGGTTCTCCACTAACCTTACTGTAAATCTGCAAGCATTCAAATAAGAGGACATTTCTAGATAGAGAACTGAAAAGGCAATAGCAAAGGGGAAAGTGGCAAGCGAAGGGAGCACAAATGCAATTACAGTGAGTTGAATCACCTGAGTCATCATTTCGGCAAGCTGTCTCACTGTAACTTCATTGTTTGGGTTGCCGACATTAAATATATGACCATTAGCTCTGGCGGGGTTTTCCTGAGTCAAATCACACAACTTAGCCACAAGTAAACAGATAATTGTCAAATAGAAAAATTAGAAGAACCAAATAGTGAACATACAATCATCAAAAGAACAGCTTCAATTGCATCTTTAATATAAACAAATGTCCTCTGTGACTGGCCACCGTCAACAAGCTTCAGTGGTTCACCTCTTAAGAGATTCTGTGCAAATAAGCAAATTCCAAAAATAAGACAAGCTCAAACAACTGTGCAAGGCCTTTTCAAATCAATGACTGAATGTTCTTACATTGCTAAAGCAAGCCAGAACTCTTGGAACACCCTCGCTTGGACCATCAATTCCAGGTATGAAATCCATCCTGGGACCAATCCAGTTGAAGGGCCTTACAATTGTAAATTCAAGACCGTTCTCAGCACCTTCGGCTGTAAAATAGGATTGTTAAGATAACATGTAGTGCAAGTGTAGACAATGACACTGACTGATCCACAAACCATGAACCACGAACACAAGTTGCTAACTTACCATAGATCAACCTTTCAATTAGTTGCTTTGCACATGCATATGACCACCTCTGCTTGTCAATGGGGCCAAAAATGCAAGGGGAGGAATCCTCCTTCAGAATATAATAATTCGGGTCCTGATGCAAGACGAAAGATCGTCATAATACTTTCACCATAGAAGCTTACCATACGAAAGAGAACTGTAAATTAAAAAGTCTCCTTGGCCACCACTGTGAAAGAAGTACAAGCAAATAATGCAAAAAAAAAAGAAAAAGTAAAAGGAATTGCAAAGAGTGGTACAAAACAAAAGTGCGTGGTACGATATTTGCAAGGAAAACCATTGTTAGATGAGAAAACCTCACACCAAGATAGTTTTTCTCCGTCAATCCATCAAAGCAGCCAGATGATAGATTCAACACAAGAAATGTGAATGTAAAAAGCTGAATCATATAAACAAAAGCACAGATCCTCAAAGTCTAATCTAGGAAGTAAAGCAGAAGCCTTCGACTCCAGAAGTCTAATCTAGAAAGTGATGGGGAATGACAGCAAAAGCTAACCTGTCGCAACGGGCTATCTTTGGGCAAAAAGGAACCAATTGTTTTCCCATAAACTTCACAAGTGGAGAAATGTATGAGCCGCTTGCCGTTTTCTGAACAATATTTAACCTAAACTCACAAGAGTCAAATCACAATCAAATTTCATCGATGACTATATTGAATAGTTAAAGCAATCCGAATAAAATATAAAATGAGCATCAATGTTACTTACCACAGGAAGAGCATCAATAAAATTGCTGTAAATTGTGTCAAGAGGACGTGTGTTGTAATCTGCTGGTGTGCATATAGCAGCAAGATTTATTGTCTAAGCCACAAGAAATAATCAAGATTTAGCCCCAAGTCAAAACTCCCACTACTAACGCAACACGCTACCATCACAAAAAGATATAACTAAAAAATAGCAGAAGCAACAATGCAGGAAAACAATGTAGAACCACAGACCCTGAAGCCGAAACATATAAACCAAGAAAGTAAAAGAACAGACATCTCAGAAGAATTCCTAGACGGCAAAGTAATTCCCCTAGGCTCTCATGAACTATCAGCTTTAGATCGATAGAGATCCCCAACTTCCTATCAAGATCTATATAAACTCCAAAAATTCAGCAGAAGTCAGGTGAATTTTCGTAATTCAATTAAGACTCCTCAGAAACTTCCGAAACTCATAAAATTGAAACAAATTCGAAAGCGACGGCGTTGCCGAAAAACTGAAAACACCAAGAAACAAAAGAAAACCAACTCAAAGGATCACAAAATCCAGATCCGCGTTTAAAAACCCACTTCCAAAGAAATTAACCAAATGCAGAAACCAAGACAAGAAGTGCAGGGAAAATTACAAGATCCGCCATGCGTATGAGGCCTTCAAGGCGAGAGTCGTTCTTGATATTAAGTCGGTGGAACTGGATGCGACCGGCCCAGGGCAGCGACGACGGCTCGAAAAGGTGCTTGATCTTATCATTGTAAACATCCACCGCCAGCACCTTGTGCGGCGTCTCCAACATCAGCTTCTCGCAGAGATGCGAACCGATGAAGCCTCCGGCGCCTATCATGCATATCGTCATCGGCTGTATCGGATTTCCGTCAAGATCTACTCTTCCACTCGCCATTTCCAACGCAAACAACTGTTTCTTCACGGAATTTGTCGAACCTTCCACCTTCTTTCTTCTCTCTGTGCAAATTTCGTGCGAATTATTGAAAATGAATTTAGTGGTGAAGAGTGGATGTGCTTTTAAAGCAGTGAAAAAGGAGGGAGGAGAGGTTCCCAGACCATGTGGACCCACTGCTGCCATTTTTATCACTACGCTCCTGCGTGTTGGTTTTCGTGAAACTCGCCGCCTTTGCTTGCCACGTGGAAATAAGAAATCCTTTATACCCGTTACTGTGCTAACTATTGGATTTTAATTTTGATCAAATTCGGTTATGTTTGGGTGCAAATTTACTAACTTCGAAATCCAGACATATTGATTATAAAAAAGCATTTTTTTTTATCTCTCTCTTTAATTTTTACATTATTTTTAATTTTTTGTGCCAAACTTTTTACTTCTAAAATTTACATATAAATGTATTAAATTTTTGATATTTTAAGTTTTTAAAAATAATTTATTTATTAAACATATTATGCAACAATTGATTGCAAATTTCCCTTTTCCGAGTTGAAAAATGAAAGTAATAATTCTTTATCAATCAATTACTGATTATTTTATTTTACTTATTTTCTTAAAAGTCACTTCATACTCATCATATAGAAATGCAAATAAATTTGGATATATTTTAATTTATTTCAAATAAAATAATATGTTATATAATTATTAATTTGTTTAAATTTCTATTTTAACGATCATTATAATTATCCATTTTTACATTTAGCACATGTTATTCATTAAATTTAGAATAAATTCATTGTTGTATTTTTCTTTTATACTTTCCTCTTTAAATTTCCACTCATTAAAAACAGAATATTTCAATTTTTCTTGACACTAAATAATTAGTTTTTAAGGTTTGCAGTTTTTTCTTCTTAAATCATGAATAAATTCGTGACTATTTAATTTCATTAAACATGTATATAGATAGTAAACTAAAATAGCCTTCTACATAATTTTTTACAACCCAGAATTTTTGGATATATTGTTTTCAAAATAAATAATTGATTAACTAAATTACTTTAACTCTAAATTTGGGTTATTTCCTTAATTGACTTCAATTTCGAAATACAGATTTTGTTTCATTTCCCCTTCTCCTCTAAATTAACCACAACAAAATAGCTTTCACCCCAATGTCTTGAGGAACATTCGAAATTCATATATTTTTCTATATTCATTTTTGAAGGTATATCAGTTTACTGTTTTTCTCTTTATTATTAGATGTTATCTTTTATCAAAAAGTGTTTCATTTCAAATTTCATAGCACATCCATTGCTTCAAATCTACATGTACAATTTTATTTTTTTTTCATATTCATTTTGGTTATATAATTTCTTGCTATACTTGTGTCCTTATCTTAATAAAATACTTTTTGAATTTATTTATTTATTTTTTATGTTGTATATTTGTTTGCTCATTCCTTCCTTTACTTTGACTCATGATATTGTCTTGTAACGAAGTATATTTGCACTCCTGGCTTTACCATTGGTTTGGATCTCTGTACATGTTTTTATTTTTTTTACATATTTACTTTTTTAGGGGTATGTAATTTTTCCTCTTCTCAGGTCATCATTTGAATAAAATTCTTTTTATTTAATGTTGCCCTTGTTGGTATATCAATGTTGTGATGTATATTTAAATTAAAGTTGACACTTTATTATATTTTTTAATGAGTTTATTCATTTTTTCTGTATATATAGATAGTTGAGTTTATACTTAAAATGTGCATCTCTAATCATGTTTTGTTTTTACTTAATTCTTAATTCTTAATATTTCAATTTGATTTTTTTTTTATGTTTAGGTCATTTTAATGTTTTCTGATTTATCACTAATTTTTTTTCGTATAAATTTTTATTTAAGTAATTTGATATGAGATTTGATATGGATAATCTTCATATATTAAGGAGGCATTGGGATTTTAATTGCTATACATGTTAACACAACGCGCTGTCTTAGATTATGTTTGAGTTAAAAACTTAAATTTAATATAATTATAATTTTTATTTTCCCTTTGTTATGACATTGAAAATGTTCATACTGCTTATTTTTAATACACAGTTTCTTCCCATAATATTATAGGATTTGTAAATATTACAATTTTATATATGTAAAATCCAACTAAAATTAATAATACCTAATAAATAAATAAATTATTTATTTCTTTGACACATTTTTAAGTTGTTTGAGGTTAAATACACAATTTTAAACGCACATTTTCAATAATGTGTAAAATAAATATGAATAGAAATTTCAAGTGTGCATTCATTAAAGTTGTGTCAAATTTATGTTCACGTGTATTTAATACATTATATATAATTATATGTGAAAATAAAATGACACGATCCTTGATTTGTTTGAGCTAAAATGCACGTTTTTTTAAAATTCACATTTTCATTAATGTATTAAATAAATGAGAATATAAATTTAAAATGTGCATTTATTTAGGTTGCATCAAAATTCATATTCACATTTATGTAACACATTATATATAAGTAAATGTGAAAATAAATTGATTAATATACCAGCATGCATCCTGTTTAATCAATTCAAAATATAGTGCAATTTTTTATTTTTTATTTTTTATGTTTGGGCCATTTTTATGTTTTTTCTTTCATCACCAATTTTCTTTCATATAAACTTTTATTTAAGTAATTTGGTATGAAATTGGATCTGAATAATTGTTTCAATCTTTTCCATATTATCATTAAGCGAACCATATTTGGTCATACAATCCATTTACAAAAATAACCCTACATTCAGTTGGCTCCACTAACATTCATTTCTACCTTACTCAGGACAATAAAAGGAAAAAACTATTCCCATAAGATGATATCCTTCTATAACTCTCACTCTTCCCATCTGTAATTTAGCAAAGCAACAATTAAAAAGAGTATTCAAGGTTGGAATAATGTTTATTCGTGAAATGAAATAGTTGGGAGTTTATACTAATATGCATTGAGAAATAAGTAATTTTTAGAAAAAGAATAATTAAAATTTTCCTTAAGATTTTTTTATATATTAAATAATTATTCAATCTTGTGTATACAATATATTGGATCTTTTGAGTCTACTTATTTTATGTGCTAAAAATCAATAAACAAACGATAAGAAAATCAAATATTATTCCATTATTTAATGTTACAAGAATATTGTTAATCATCATAATTATCACAATTTTATAATTTTATTTATTTTAAAATAATTTTATTGGTTAGTTTTAAAAAGGATCAAAGAGAAGTGAAATGAAAAAAGTTTGTGATAAAAACAAAGAAGAGACAAAAATTTAAGTTAAAATAAAAGATGTCAAGGGCAAAAATTGAAATAATAGTAATGTGTTAGTGCCGAGTGTGTATGGATTAAATTGTTGTCATTGTTCCTCGCACACACTCTAATGTGATGCTAACATGATAAATTAATTTCTTATAAAAATTTTGGATTGTTAGTAACATGTAATAACAAGATATGCTACAGAAATCTGCTAGATATATTAAGTTAGTTTTGTGAGATTTATCTGTTACTAAATATGGTTGTATGCTATTAATTTAACTAACTTGAGCTAATTTTATGATTATAATTGATTGGATTAAATATAGTTGATTTACTTAATTCTTAAAGATATGGAGAGATATTATAATTAACTATATTTTAACTATTCATATCCAATCCAATTCAAGCATTCTACGAAGAATTTGCATAAGATTTTAGGATAAATTAAATTGAGAAATATTATTGATGTACTGAGAATCAAGGAGGGTAGGACATCTAAAATATGTTGCAAATGATGTTCCAACATAAAAAGTAATATATTTGACTATCTTGAAAATTTTCACCCAATTTTAAGTAACAATTTTTTCTTCCTTAAAGAGGCTAAGCAAGTGGATTGCATTAAGAGAAATAGCATAGTTTTGAAAGAAATCTTTGGTTTTGCTTAAAGAACTTATGATCGAGTGATTATCATTTAAAAGTTTAATATGCTCTTCATTATCAACAATTTCAAGAAAAAAAAAAATCAAAGAGGCTAAATGAATTGCTGCAGTTTTGATCCACGCACCAGGACCGCGCAAGTGATCAAGTGAATAAACTATTTTTGAGGGATGAAGATTTTCTAATCAACACTAATAGTGGGGTCAATAGGGAGTTTAGGCTGTAAACTCATCAACAAATCAAAATAAAAAAGAGTTTGGATTAAGTGAGTACGTGTATTATTGGACCAATTTTTCTAACATTTTTTAGATCATTTATTAGTTGAAATTCTAAACTATATAAATAAATTTTTAGTGTCTTTTTTTATTTTTCGAATGCATGTGTGAATTTTTAGTAATAATTGTGCTAACACAACTTACAACATTAATCAATAAGCTAAATAACAATAATTTAATTTTATGTAACCATATTAGTTATCCCAAGCAGCAAATACCATGCATATAACACAGATACATAGTTTGAACGGGGTGTTTTGACCTCCAAGCAAATCATCTCAATATGTACTTAATTTTAAATATTAAATTTTTCTTAGTTAAATTCATTAAATACCGATCTGCATTGAAAAATAAATGATCTTAAGAAAAAAAAATTGGGATGATAGGCATGAACAAATTATGGTTTTGAGTTAAAATAAAATAGTATATATATTTAATAATTATTCAATCTTGTTTATACATAAACATTGATCCTTTGCGTTTCCTTGAATTATGTGCTAAAAATCAACAAACCCACAATAAAAAAAATCAAATATTATTACATTATTTAATGTTAGAAAAATGTTTTTAATTATGAAAATGATTGTAATCTTATAATTTTAACTTTCTTAAAATTTTTATATTGTTTTAAAAATAATTGGTCAAATATGAATTAATTTAGTTAATTTTGTTGTCTATGTATGTTGTATAGGTATTCGACAAAATTATTTCAATGCATATTTAATTTAATATATTGAGTTCATTTCATTAAATTCATCTAATTTGGTGATACTAATATGCATTGGGAAATAAATAATTTTTAGAAAAAAGCAAAAATTAAAATTTTGAATTAAATTTTTTTATATATTAAATAATTATTCAATCTTGTGTATACAACACACTGATCTTTTAAGTTTCGTTATATTATGTGCTAAAAATCAGTAAACAAACAACATGAAAATCAAATATTATTCCATTATTTAATGTTACAATATTATTATTAATCATCCTAATTGTCACAATTTAATAATTTTATTGGTTAGTTTTAAAAAGAATCAAAGAGAAATGAAAAGAAAAAGTTGGAGATAAAAACAAAGAAGAGATAAAAAATTAACTTTAAGAAAATAAAAATGTATGAGGTAAAAATAGAAATAATGAAATTATAGAAATCTAACTGTTTGCATCTTACTCTGAGGAGCAAATACAATACATATAATAGTATGGATATATTATTTGAAAGTGGACTACCTTCAATAACCAATTCTGACTAAGCTCTTAGAATTTTGAGAGTTTTCCTCATTTTTTTAAAAATTAATTGGTCAACTATACATTAATTTAATTAATTTTGTTGTTGAAAATGATACATAGGTATTTATAACATCTTATTTACTCATTCAATATCTCAATACACATTTAATTTAATACATTAAATTTTCTTAATTAAATTCATTAAATATGCTGCAACTTAATAAAAGATTTTAAGTAAAAGGTAAAGATTCAAGTGATATAAAAGGAAAAAACTAAAATTTTGAATTGAAAAAATATTACACATTCAATAATCATCCAATCTTATGTATAGAGTATATTAATCCATTGGTTTCCTCATATTTTGTGTTAAACAATCAAAAACATGCCATAAAAATCAAATACTATTGCATATTTAGTGTTGGAAAAATGTTTGTTAATATCAAATTATATTGATTTTATGATTTTAATTATTTCAAAATAATTTTGTTGGTTGGTTTTAAATGTGAAAGTTTTTAATATTCAATATTTTTTATTATTTTTTACGCGCAATATATTAAATTTAGTCATCCCACATCGAGAATGCGAACATGGAAAACTTTTCATTAGTTATCTCTTAAGCTTTAAATTAAGATTCTATATTTACGAGTTGATTTTCTAGTTCTTACACTTGGCTTAAATTTTATATCACGTCTTACAATTATTAAATAGAAACATCTTATTGCAGTTTTATTTTTATTTAAAATTAAATTTAAACATTGAATTTAGAACGTGCACATCCATTTATAAGCTATACAATTAACGGGCTATGTTTGTAACCTATTCTTCAACTCCCAACATTTTATTCAACTTTACACTCACAAACATATAATCTAACAAAACTCTCTTTTAAATTCAATTTTTCATCTCTTACATATATAATTAACTAATTATTTTTCAATTATTACACATATTCACAATCAAATTAATACCTACATCTATATATATATGCTTACACTCATATTTATATATATTTATACCCTAAAACTAATAAATATACACATATATATCTTATTATATCATATAATTATTATCATATTATATATATATATATTCAAATAAATTAAAGTTTTTTAAAATATATAAAATTTTACAACCAAACATATCACTCGTTCCAATTCAACTCTAATCAAATATTTTCTCCTACCAAAACCCCCTTCCAAACATTTAGAATTTTCACATTGAAAATATCATGATATTTGTCATAGTAATTTTGAGTGGGGATGGCAATCGTGTCATATAACACGTTGGCATTGCACATATGCTTTAAACAGGTTGTCAATTTAAACATAAATATTTTTTTTAAAATTTTTTGTGTTAGATTCAACTCGTATTAAAAGTTATGGTACAAGGGACCATTAAATCGGATTTAGACACAAATATTCCACTTGAGTCAAAAATCTAAAGTTAACCTATTCAATTTTTATGTCAATAAAGTTTGACCTAATTTTGATATAAAGGTTCAAACCGAACATTTTTAATTATACATTAAATTTTATGTCTATGGTTTTCGAGTGGTATGAAAAATTGTCAACCCTACTTTTGAAGAATAGGAAATAATGTGTACCTTTTTTATAATATTTATTAACGATGACATCCCATCCAATTTTAAAATAGTTTCAAGTTTTCATCGAATAATATTCATCTTTTTATACATTGGTTTGAATATATTGTTATTTTTTAAAGATTTTTTATTGCACTCACACCCACACACGAATGGATATATAACAAAAACAAGTTCCAGTATAACAATTATAATTTTAAAACTGTATTCAAATTTAAAATAACACGATATCAATTTTTGTATTCTTGTTGAAATCAGGTAAATTAAATTTGATAATTATGCATTGCATATCGTTAAATATTTATAATATTAAAATTTTTTATTTAGTTCTAGAACACTCCTAGAGTGCACACAATACATACTACACATCCTTTCATGCATTTTTTTTTCCCGCTCAACTTCTTCAATTTTTAGTGCCTCAAAATTTAAACTTATTATATTTGATAAAATTTAGTGCCTCAAAATTGAAAATAATAATTTTTCCTTCTTAACTTTTTCAATTTTGAGGCATTAAATCTATTGCCCACTACACATCCTTTCAATTTAGTGCCTCAAAATTTAAACTTATTATATTTGATTATTTCAATCACATATCTCAATTTTAATTTATTCTAGTTTTTTAAAATTTCTTTCTTCCTTTTCGTAAATAATAAAAAAGGTTATATTTAAAAACATCATTTATTTATATAGTTACATACATGTAGTGAATGAATGTGCCTTTTACAACTAGCCCATATTATTATAAGCTTGTTATTCACTATGTTTGGAACTTAAGTTTCACACTCAAAATTCCTTCTACAGCTTTACACTACTAAATATATTATTCAATAAAATTTTTATTTAAATTTAAGTTCAAAATTTTCTTATTTTATATATATAACTAACCAATTATTTTTTAATTATTATATATATTTACAATCAAATCAATACATATACATATCACATATATAATTATGTTTATTTTTATTTATACTTTAAAACCTAATTATTACCTCTATATATTATCACATAATCTAATCATTATTATATTATATATATATTCAAATAAATTATATTATTCATGATATCAAACTTTTTCTTCCAAATATTGTTCTCATTTCTACACAATTCTTACCAAATATCACATCCAATAAAAACCCCTCTCCCAAACATATCCATTACATTTATTTTGTTAATTAATAAAATAACACATATAGTGGTTCCCAAAAAAAAAAAAAAGAGAAAATAGAAAATGTAAAGTAGAATTAAAACGTGACGATGGTGGACCTTAAGTGAAGCATAAATGGAAGCCACAGGAACACGCCACATGGGATGCTAGTATCATAATCCATATAATATATATGTATAATAACATGTAATATTTGTACAAAAATAATAATTATAGTACTATATTTGGCTCTCATTGACCCGTTCCCACACAGGCCTTTTATTAAATTATTTAATTTTTAAATTTTTTTTATTAAAATAATCCAATTCCAAAGGCATATTGATGTGTCACTGCATTTTTTTTCTCAATTTCATGTTCGGGACTCTTCAGTAGCACATCAATATGCCACAATTTCGTGTGCTAGTATATGTTTAGACGTGAATGCCCTAGAGGATAAACCTGATCAACCTTTTAAGGATAATGCGGCGGAACCTTATGGAGATAGTTGTGAACAAGGAGATGGTAGTGAGACTGCATCTAATGGTGGTAACAATCTTGATGTCGATGATGGTGAAGTCGAGGCTGATGGAACAGATGATGAAGAAGAAGCTGATATTGATGCATTTGCAGAGACACTAAGGGGCAAGGATGATAGAGGTCATTCCACAGATAAGGTTGAGCCTGCAGCTGGAGAAAGAATGGTACATCCGACGGTTCCATTCTTTTCTGATATTAATCCTGACGTTGAGTAAGATTCAATCGACATTCCTAGCGGAAGATGGGGGCAGTTTTATAATTATGAGAAGGGGTGTTGAAAGTTGGTATGGTTTTTAAAGATAAAAAACGATTGCAGGCAGCGGTTAAGGATTTCTCAGTGCATGTTGCCAAGTGCGAGTACGTTGTGCAAAAGAATTCAACAACAATTTGGTATATGACATGCAGGCACAATACACCTAGACAGCCATGTAGGTGGTATGTGAGGGCTAGCATGCACAAACGCTATGAGTTGTGGAAGATTACAAAGTGTGAAAGTGAGTATATATGTTTCCTATTGGGTTGTCCATGAAACATGTTAATTTAGATAAAAATATGGTGGTTGCCATATTATTAGGAATAGTTCAAGAGAATTCAGCGTTCAAGATATAGTTCATTAGGGAGTTAAGGATCGACATGGATATGAGATCAATTATACAAAAGCTTAGTATGTCTTGCGGCGAGCCATTGAAAATGCATACGGGACCTAGGAGAGTTCGGTAAGAAAGTTGCCATATTATTTGGGAGCTTTACAAAAGTTCAACCTTAGCACAGTTATAGAGTGGAGAAATCTCCCAACAGAGCACTCGCACCAGCATATGTTGTACTATGTGTTTTGGACATTCAGGCCGTGCATTGATGGATACCAACATTGTCACAAAGTGATATGTGTTGATAGAACTCAAAGTATTAATACAAGTTATTAACTGTTGTCACGTTGGATGGTAATCACCAAGTTCTACCTTTATATTTTGCACTTGTGGATGAGGAGACTATTCTGTCATGGAGTTGGTCTTAGACATAATTAGCAAGCATATTGTCAGAGGGGTTGAGTGTAACTGTTTGATTTCTGATCGACACGCAGGCATCATATCTGTTGTGCAACTTAATCTTGATTTTACAGAGCCTCGGGGTGTTCACTGTTTCTACCTTAGACATGTATGTTCAAATTTCAACAAACATTTCAAGAAAGTGCAATTGAAAGATATGTGTTGGAAAGCAGGGTTGCAGAACCAAGCTCATAAATTTGATAGGATTATGGAGCAAATCAAGGCAATTGAACCCCAAGCTATTTAGTGGTTGTCTGCTATTGATAAAAGTAAGTGGACACTTACACACGATGGTGGATGGCGAATTGGTATCTTAACAACAAACATGAGTGAAAGCCCACATGGAGTGCTTAAAGGAGTAAGGCGTCTCCCAATTTGTGTAATAGTTCAACTTACATTTGAGAGGGCCGTTAATGCATTTTTGGGGAGGGCGGAAATGGCCTTGGATATGAGAGGAAAAGGGCAGAGTGGCTTGACTAGCCTTATGCAAAGTATGCTTTCGTTGAAGAGGAATCTGTCCACTATAGAGTGCAAATGTTTGACAATAAAATGTTATCGGCGAATGTGGTCACCAAAAATGATACACATGTTGTAAAGATAAGGAGTGGTTATTTCGTGTGGACGATAGAGGATCTATAGGACATCTTGTTCACATGTGATTGCAATTTTCCGAAGAAAGGTTTGAATTCTAAAAGGTATATAAAGGAGTTTTACTCCCTTAACGCTTATTTGCAAACATATCAAGGGAGGTTTGAGTCGATTTGGGGCGAGTCTATGTGAGATACTCCACCCTTTCAATTAGTACACAATTTGACACGTCGCATAAGCAGGAGAAGGGGGTGAGATCGCACAACACACCTTGAAAATGAGATGGATTGGTCTCAAACTCATGTGAGACAGCAATACATAAGACAACAATACATGAGACAGCAAATAGGAACATTGTCTTGATAGCAGGCAGCGTTGTCATCCCGACAACAGACAGCATCCTCATCCCGACCTAGATGACTTCATTAGTTGTTAGGTCGACTTTGTAGTTATTATGTATTATCTTTGTAATGCCCATAACTACGTACTGTATATTTTCCGAACACTGATATTTAGTGCTATTTGAATTAACAGTAATTTGTTCTTATGGTGGCATATTAGTATGGTGCAATTAGTGCAAAGTCATCTTTGACTTAAATGAAAATTATAAATGCTAAAATTGACTTAATTTTTATGTTTTTAATAATTGAAATTTACATAATTGAATAATTAATGTTTATCTGATTTATAGGATATAGTAAACTATAGAGCCTGAGCTAGTAGATCGTACATTGCTTTGGAGATAGGACCGTCATAGGTCTGAGGCGGTATAGGTCGGTGATTTAGATTCTGTCATATGAGTTCAGGTCCTTGACAGAGCACGCTTTGTGCTAGATGACCTATCAGATAGCGTGGTACATATTTTGCATGCTATTGGCTTTTATTGAGTATTTAGGTGTCAGCATCTATCATTGGATTGACACCTGATCATAGTCTTGATTGAAAGGTGGCGACATGAGACGCATACGTTCCACTTAGTGTCGGGAGAGGCCATTGTTACACTACAAAACATGGCTGTTATATGGCAGCTGCCAGTCATTGGAAAGCCGGTTACTGGGAGTGACCTTCCAAGGAGTAAGGTCACATGGTAGGCATACTATGAGACTTTTTTAGGCATCCGACTAGATCTTTCAGAGTTTTCCAAGGGTGTCATGATCCGACTACTTAGACTAGCCCGGCACATACGAGATCACCACCCAGATAATGACAGCACTGATGTAGATATTACACAATATGCCCGTTGTTGTGCCTTGTTGCTGTTGGGGACTCGAATGCTTCCTGATTCATCGGGCAATAGGGTGAAGCTGATGTATTTGCAGTCACTAGAGGACTTGGATAGGGTGCACCGCCTCAGCTGGAGTTCTGCCGTACTTGCATGTTTATACTGCGAGCTGTGTATAGCGTCATCAGCAGGCACTAGACGCATATGCTCATATTCTTTTAAAGGTATTTTTTTTATTGATTTTAATGGTATTATTGTATGAGGCACGTCTGCTTATTATTTGTCTATGTTGTATATACAGATATGAGTATGGAGTAGGATCCTTAGTATTGCCCCTGTACTGGGTCAACATGAGAGTTTTTACAAGGCCCCACTTCAGGTACTCGGTGAGGAATTGTCTGCTGCACCCTATGGTGCACAGTAATAACTGTCTTAATGATTTTTCAATTAATTTAAATAGAGTGTGTTATTTCTTCTCAATTTAAGTTGCCTTATCTTTTTTGTAGATGGATAAGTAGGGATAAACACTATGTTGTGATTGAGACTCACGCGCTACGCATTATACGTGAAATCTTGGATGCTGAGGTACACAGGTAGGTCAGTTGTACCTTCTATAATGTGAAATTTACCAATATATAAGTTTTGTCATATTTCTAATAAGTATCCATTTTGTAGCAGTTCATATGGCGGCCTTATTCCGATACATGTTACGTTGAGCTACCTAATCACGCAGGGCAGCATATGTGGATCTATTCAGGTACACTTATATTGTACGATATTGTCGAGATGTACCGTGTAGAGAGGGTGCTATGCTAGTTTGGGATCGTACAGTATGTACCAGCCAACCTCCTATGCCAAGAGAATCATCTATACAGAGTTTAGTTGTGCTGGCAGAGTGCAAGTAGATTAGTCCAGATGCCATGCCGACTACATTACACTATAGGCGAGACATGATAACGTAATTACAGGAGATGTTCACCATGATCGTGCATCTCGAATAGTGTATGGATATGCCAAGTGGTATAGGCAAGTTACACGTCGGTATATCAGTCATGTCAGGGAATTCGTAGATAGTGGCTAACAACCAGGTCAGGACGACATCTTTGCATACCTGGTATGCAATAAAATTATCTTTCGAATATTACTTTCATATATTGTATGATATCAAATCAATTTACATATTTATGTGCTCATATCGACCCAATGATATTTCTATTTAGGTGGATCAGATTGATCACCTCGACCTCCATTATGATGACGATAATGTTCTTCGAAATATAAAGGCTTTGTGTGCATCACGCATGGCGAGGAACTTTACACCATATGAAGTTGTCTCTGACCCGTTGTCGCCTACCTCGCATGTACGAGATACAGGCATATGGTATTCTCTAATTTCATATCATGTAGACATGTTTAGACCTTCCACTTCTTATCAGACACCTAGTCCATCCACTTCATGTCATCCAACACCAGCAAAGGCTTCTGTTGTCTATATACTAGGTCCACCAGACACCACTTACATGCAGACACGTGGTTAGGCTGATCATGTTCTTCTAGTCGACAGCCATGTCGCTATAGATCTTCAATTCAATCGGGATTTAGATTTACACTATCTTAGCCTAGATACAAAGTCCCACTAGGATCGTGCGACTTTGAAGTATCGCCCATACCATTTGTCGGTTTCTCACCTTGTTTAGCACAAGATGAGCAACATGACTCTGATAATAGTATTGCATCTAAAGCAAACTGACGACATCGTTGACAACGCACAATTAGACCTTTTCTGTGTGGTATTAGAAGTTGTCGTGGTTGTTAAATTTAGGGTTTAATTTTTTTAAATATCATCTTTGTTTATGTATTGAATTGGACATTATTACAATTTTGTAACTATATATTCAAACTTACGTATCTTAAATTTATTTATAAAATATATAAAAAAATTTTAAACCACCAAACTCACTATTATATATAAAAAATGTAAAAAATTGAATATAACATCAGAAATCACTATATGTAACTTAAATTTCATATATAACACAATATTATATTATTTTTAAAATAATAAATTATATAATATATTTTATTATTTCATAATTTTATGAAAACTGAGGGCAGAAATTCAACATTAACTCCGCCCTCGTTGATGGCAGAAATTCATGTTTCATAATTTCACCTGAATTCCGCCCTCCTGTGAGGTGAAAAATCGTAGAATTAATTATTTTAATAAAAAATTTTAAAAATTAAATAATTTAATAAAAGGCTTTCTGGACAACCACTGAATAGAGCACATAAAAATGAAAGTGAAGCCTCCAAAAACACCTATAAGTCTATAACTTCTACGCGCATATGGAACGCGTACCTTCACTAAAAAATATGCAATGTTTGGATACAAAATTTGCGGAATTTCGTCCCATCAAAACAGCTCTCCAAAACTAATGACTTTACACATTCTATATATATGTGCATGCTTATAAAAAATTATGTAATTTTATTACTTATTATAAAACACAAATTTATTTTAATTTTAGTAGTTCAATAATAAAATAAAACTACTAAATTATATATACATTTAAAAAAATACAAATAAAAAATTAGAGGTTGTAAAAAAGATGAGAAAAGAAAAAAATTAATGTTAATTTAAAAAATAAAGAATGTAAAATAATAGTCAGGAAGAGAACTAGAGAAAATTTAAATATTTAATTCATTTATATCTAAAACTAAAATTATTCATTCAATAATGTAAATAGATTTATTAAATCGAGCATCTAAAGAAATTTATTAAATTAACTACAGTTAGTTCTTATAAGGTATAAAATCATAGTACGTAACATAATTAGTATAGATAATTAGTTATGGAGGGAATTTTTAAAAAATCATTAAAAGGCCAATGGTCATAATAATAATAATAATAATAATAGTAATTAGTAACATTGGCACACATAGATTCTATGTGCATATGAAAAATTATTTATAAATTATAAATCTATTTTATTTTAAACATTAGAAATAATGTTGTTTAAAATTAAAAATAAAAAATATATGTAACCTGAGAAACAACTGCTTAACATAGACGTATGCTTAAAAAAAGAATAATCACTAGAGTAGGAACTACCCTCCCACAACATCTTGGGAAAAGCTAGTGCAAACACTCCAAGAAAATATGAATATTTTAGCAAACACTTTGCATGAGCTATAAGGCATCGCAACCGTAGTAATAGAGCATGGATTAAATATGGATAGGAAGAAAAGGCTTGTCAAGCAAGAATTTAGATAGTTCAACAAGAAAAAAAGGAAGGCTATAAAGGAAGAGGTGGCAAGGCATGTAGTAGAAATAAAGTACCTGCCCAAAATGGCTATCTAACGTCGTAGTATTGCCAAAACAAGAAGAAAAATGAAGAATGTGTATAAATTTCAAGAATTTAAACTAAAAGTATTAATTTTAATAGGGTTTTACTCTACCTATGCTCATACCCATAAATACATATTACTAAATGTCGAAATATACCCTTACCTATATTTTTAAGACTATAAATGCTCATACCCAACCTTACCCGGTTGACATTAAACTCATTGGGTGTTACCCAATGAGCATGCATGTGAATGTGGGTAAAATTAATTATATTGGGTCAA
This sequence comes from Avicennia marina, assembly GCA_019155195.1. Classification (NCBI taxonomy): domain Eukaryota; kingdom Viridiplantae; phylum Streptophyta; class Magnoliopsida; order Lamiales; family Acanthaceae; genus Avicennia; species Avicennia marina. The sequence goes on from CM032764.1 coordinate 1,650,478, forward strand.
TTTTTGAATAAAATTTTTATTGTGTATTTTCTTGTAATATATTACTTAAATTAATTTCAAAAGTTCAACTATAACGCAACATTTTTAAAATCTATTTTAAAAATTATTTTATACAAATATATAATAAAATTATTGACTTGAGCAAAATATTTTATTCATTACTTGTATTATTATATTTATAAAATAGATGTAATTCATTTTATTTTTTGTCTTAAAAAATTCATATTAAATCGAATTAATATTTTATTTTACTCTTGGAAATAAAATTTATAAGAAAATAAATAGAACATAAAATTTTAGAAATGCATTAAAATATAAATTTTGGTGTGGCAGAGGTAGGAAAATGTTCTCTGATCGGGGTTTGGCCTATCCGTTTAGAGCATAAAGACTAGAAATAAATGGTAAAAGACAAAAATAGAATAGATGGGAAAGGTAAAGGAAAAAATTGAAAGAAGCTTGTAGTGGCAGGCTTTTCTCTAAGATATGCTGTTCTTTTATTTATGTATTTGTGGATGTAAAATCAGATGGCAAAAAAAATTGAAGTGACATGTCTGAAGACTAATGTTTAAAGATAATTAAAAACTTCAATTACTCAAAGAAGAAACCATGTATTGGGACACATTTTTTAACGTGTAATTTTACAAATATTAAAGGAAAAAAAAGTAGTTTTAATACTCCACTATTGAAAATGCAAGGAGTGTGTAGAAGAGATTTGGTATGGACATTGAATTCACAGTTAATCTACACAGATTTAGAAAAATTTATGTTAAATTAAATTAAGCATAAATATTAAAAAATTAAAATATTTTAAAAAAATGTTAAAGCATGTCACATAAATATTTCTATTTATTTGCATATAACATATTTGGGAAAAAAATTAATATTATTGCATTCAATATGTCTGTGGATATTAATGGGTAGACAAAATGTATAAATACCCATAGGTATGAATAGTTATGGGTCTTACCCAAACCCTTATTATAAATTGTAATTCTGTAGGTTTGAGTAATGTATATTACATTGGGTTTGGGTCTAAATACGAATAATCCATTATGAATATAGATAATTCTACCCATTTACATTCCTAACTTAAATAAAGTATGTCTTAAAGATTGTTATCTTTTATTTAGGATTGGCTAACTGATGGATGCCGAGATAGGTTTGGAATTATTCAATATAATAGATGCTTATCAAAAATAACATCAAATACCATAAGTAAAAGAGACTTGAGCAAGATGAGTTTTATGACCTCTTTTGCAACGTATTGTTACTCGGGCTAAAGAACGCTGGGCAATGCCCAGAGGTTTGGTGGATAAAATTTTCAGAAAAAAAATTGGGAGAAACATAAAAATATATGTAAATAACATGCTGTAAAATCTGCCTGAAAGAACGTGATCAAGATTTGTAAGAAACATTCCAGACCCTGAGGGATTTTGTATTAAAATTCAATTCTTCAAAATGCTTGCTTGGAATAAGTATTGGGAAATTTTTGAAGTAAATAGTTATCCCAAGAAGAATAGAATTTAATCCAGAAAAGATGATGCAATATAGAACATCTCTATCGCCCAAGAACATCGGACAACTTCAGAAGTTGGCAGGGATCCAGGCTGCTCTTAGCCGTCCACCCTGTCGTTCTGGTGTCCGCCATTGTCACCGGCGGGCTGGAGCTTCGGGAGGGCAAGCCTTGCCCCCATGGCCTCTTCCGCCAGCGCCTCTGGGCCGACAGCTTTACTGAGATTTTCAAGAGGTTTTGTGTCGCATGATTGATATATATTTGTTCTTACGTACTGTTTTTCTTTGGATTTAGTTTGGAATGAGTTTTTGGATTGAGAACTGATCGAGAATTCTGACGAAAGTTTAGCCCTGTGTGCTGGTTGGAGCATCTGTCCCTGGACCATGAAACGGGGCTCGACCCGCCTGGAATTCGGGTCCGGTCCGTCCCGGGGCTTGTCGCAGTTGACAATTTGCTTCAGGGTACTTCGTTTGGGCTATACACTCCATGAGAATTTGGCGCGCAGTGGATATGAGAAGAAGAACATGTATATAACAGCTTATGATTGAAGATAGTCCTTCCAGAACACCAAGGTGAAAGGTTGTCCGAAAAATGTCGTGCAACTAATTTCCACTGTTTAGTTTCTGCTTCAAGTAACTAGTTTACTGGTTTAGTAGTTTATGTAACAAAATACTACGTTATTCTCTGCAAATTATTAGTTGGTATGCACTTGAGGTGACCTTTCTTGTGATTGAGAGGACAAGTAGTGAAACCCTGTTTATTAGGACACCAAAAATTCATGAAAATATAGGCATATAAGTTCTATCGTTACGCTCCCAAAAGCTGGTTATTACTGTCTGCTCGTCGCTGGTTGATGTTTAGAATCTTCATTTTGCACTGCGTTTTCAATTGTGGCGAGCTCTTAATATGACCGTAATTGGTCGAGCAGATGAGGGACCAGACGCTTAGTAGATTGAAGAGCAATATTGAGCTTCGGCTATAAGAAGGTGGTGGCGGTGCCCCATTCCATGGGTGTAACCTATTTCCTCCACTTCATGGCTGGTGTGCCGAGCACATAAAATCCATCATGAATATTGATCCGGCATTTCTGGGTGTTCCGAAGGCTTTTGGCAATACACTGTCGGCTGCGAGCAAAGATGTCGCTTTTTATCAGGTTAGCGCTTCTATCCTATCCTCATTACGCTCGCATTATGCTCTGCAGTCTCTGATCAGAAGAGAGAGACTGGTATAGTTTGACTTCATTTTGATGTCTGAAAAAACAATTACAAAAAAAGAATCTATTTAAAAATGAAGTTTTATATGGCGAATACTCAGAACAAGGGATAGAAAATTTTCCACAACCCTTAAAGACAAAATTGTTTCGATCCTAATGGGTGTTCACCCTCGTTCTTTATTCTTTTTAGTAAGAATACATTTAGTATATAAATAAAAATATTTTAACTTCAAATCTTGTGATTAGTAGTACATCAAGATGACAAAAGAAAAGTAACCAAAATAAAAAAAATAGGGAGAAAAGAGCAAAGCAAATAAAATATCCAAATTCCTTATAATTATTTAAATAGCAATAGAAATCAAAATTCATCAAATATTAAATGAAATATTGATTTTTAAAAATACATTAAAAAAAAAATCAATTCCAACAAAATGTAAATTACTCATGTAAAAATAGAAGAAAAATAAAACAAAAATATATTTAAGCATGTTTGCGTATGAGACTTTTGTCTAAATATTCATGATTATTTTTAAAATATTGAATTTAAATAAATTTTAATATTACATCGTTAAAAAATACCTATAGGTATTAATAGGTAAAGATAGAGTATAAATATTCATAATGGGTAGGGTAAAATTCATATCCATAAATATAGATATGGGTTTGGGTGTTATATGTTATATATTATATTAGATATAGACTTAAATTTAAATATTATTTTATGAGTTTGGATAGGATAAAATCTAGCCGTTGAGAAATCCATTGCAAAGATGCAATGAAATGTTGGGTCCAAAGAAGAGAAGTCGTACTTGATTAGCATAGCCACAACGTACGTATGTTGTCGGTTCGAGACAATCAGGGGAATGAATAAAGTTGTTCCTCGGCTAACTTTTTGTAAGCAAATGAGAAACAAAATTTCCCTTCATTTCTTTAATTTTTTTTTTTTTTATAAAATGAAGGATTATTATCATTGTATGTACTATGTATTATGAGAAAATGTATTGCAGCCATTAATTTTCGTTATTTAGTATTTTTAAAAAAATATATTCGTTGATGTATTTGATTATAACCACTTTTCAATGTAAAATAAATAATTAATCAAATAAAATGGAGTATTTATTGATAAAAAAATATATGATTTCTTTCATTCTAAAAATTAACTGATTGATTGATAGACTAACCCGTGGAAAAGAAATTGTCAGTTTAAACAAAAAAAATCGTCCTTCCTTAGCCCTTACTGATTTTTTGGCCTCAGACTAATAATTTTGCTAATCATTTGTGTTGGTTAGAAAAATGAAAATCTGTATTTATATAGTTGCGAATTAAAATTAAATATCTCCTAGCAATGGTCAATAGTTTTTACTTAAAAGCCCACGTAATGTTTTTTTATATCTACAATTACATCAAATTCTAAATCACCAAACCCCTGAGAAATAGGCAAAGCAAGCACCCAAAACGACTAAATCGTTGCTAATATAATGCTAAACAGAAATTAAATAAAATTGCTCAAGAATTATCGTGATTTCATAGGACCTAATTAATAACCTTTGGCATTGCAAATTATATTTGAGAAAAAATATAATCAATTTTTGATGCACAAAACGAATTTACCTTAAGTGCCAGTGTCGTGCATGAGATGGAAAATAACTCACTTTGATATCAAAATATGATTGTTAAATTGTCCTTACTTTCTCCCTTTTTGTTTATCTTTGCCACAGTTTTACTATAATTTCATTCTCTCTTTCATATTTTCTTCATCATTCATGCCCTCATTTTGCCCTTTTAACTTTTTCGCATATTTTTCCATTTCATAGTCAACTAATGTAACTAAATCATACCAATCAATATAAAAATATATTTTAACTTATATAAATTTATGTATAACGCAATTTTTATAATTACAGACACAAATGATGTGATTCTCAATTAATTTTGATCAATTCAAAATCTCTAATGAAATATGGTAACAAAAGATAAGGACACATGATTTAATATGGTTTGATGAAATAATACCTACGCCCACAAGATTAATTTTTGTACACTTCAATAGGGCAAATATATGTATGAGAAGGCAAAGAGAAAAACCTCCATTAGCATTGCTCCAAGGAGGGAGAAGAGGACGCAAAATATGGTCTCTCTCTTTCAATTATGGAATTTTCCCTTTTTCTGAAATGATACAGAAGGAGCATTTATAAAGGTGGAGGAGATACAGTCTGTCACAGTTCATCACCATTTGTTATTGCCTCCTCTGTATTTCCTCCTCCTCCTTCTTATTTGGCACAACTAATGTCAAAGTATCACATCAACAAATTTGTTATTTTATCATTTTTTGTTGTTAATATTATGTGACAAGGTATGTCCGTAATTTATTTCTTGATTGGAATTCCAATTCAATTACTCACTTGCTAAAAAACCAACTTGCAACTGTCGTCTTAATTAACCTTCGTCTAAATTCACGGGTTATGTTTAGAACCCAATTCCCTTTCAATATCATTCAAATTTCATACTGTCAAATATATTATTTAATAAAATTTTATTTAAATTTAATTTTTTTTATAATTATATATATAATTAATTAATTATTTTTATATTATTATACTGATTTATAATCAAATTAATATATATATATATATATATATATCACACGTAATGATATCTATTTTTATTTATACTTTAAAAACTAAACATTCTCTTTATATTTTGTCATATCATTTAATTATTCTTATAATTTTTACACATATATTCTAATAAATTATATTATTTAAATCATAGAGACTTCTATTTTTCTAAAATATACTACTCTCTCGACACTAATTATGCTAAACTCTATGCCCGAGGAAAAAACCCTCTCCCAAGCATAGCCATTTTCGTACAGCAAAATTTTAGATAAGCTTTTCAGATAGAAAGGACAAGACTACGACAGCCCTCTCGTCTACCCAATATTCGGTACATATGTGGAATCTCGTGATGTAATTCTGCAGTTATACAGTAACATATATGGTGATAACAAGGTCCACTTCGATTTCTCCACATGAACAGTCACGACTGTCTTCTGATTCAAAATTCTTCCTCCTCACATTGTTGCACATAAAGCTCCAGAGACGAATTACCTGCCTCCATGATCGAATCACAATTTCTTGAAAGGCACCTTGCCATCACCAGACAACTAATTATGCAGACTTGCATGCATACAAGCGTAGGATCAAATGTGACTAGCAAGCAGGTACATGAGTTTTTTGCAGCTTGACTACAATAAGATTTCAGAGACTACGTTGGTGCAGTAAATCAACCATATTTCAGATGGCTGACGGCAGTGATCTGGTCATGGCAACCTCGGCAACACATCCACACCCAACCATTGGCATAACACCCAACCCATGGCATAACGATTAATCTGCATCTGATCTATAAGGAGGCCAGAAAGATAAGAAAAACTCTTTTATGGGGCATGCAGTAATGCAACAGAAAATATTTTGAAACAGCGAAAGTATAACAAAGTTAGAGATGCTAGCTAAATGCAGGCAAGTTCACAAGGATCTCACACGGTTGTTTTAGCTTAGGTTTATTATCCCAGCCAATTGGTTGACTGATTTCTCTAGTAATATTTAAGCTACAGATAACTGGATAAAAAGGACAAGTAAAATCAAACAACTTCGAAAGCACAGGCTTTCCCCGTGAGCGAATAAAAACTGGTAAAACTATGGTCATTTGCCCAAACACCATAAGAAGTTGAACAAAATGATATTTTAACCTAGACAAGATTGTAGAAATGCATGCACATATATCAGTATCAAATATGGAGGCAACATGCCTCCTTATAGAGATGTACGAGTGAAAAATAAAAAATAAAAAAGAGTCGTTTTTCCTACCTGGTGGCCTTGCGACAATGACCCAATAATTTATCGACGTCTTCTTCATTGATGTAGTGATCTTTCATAGAAGCGTCCTTTAACCCATCATCTGATAATTTCCATCGGGTCAATATATCAGAAATTCTTTTAATCTATTAAGTGAGTGAAAGGAAGCAAGGTCATAGAATAAATTTCATATATAATAGTTGAAAGGAACATGACATTGATGTATTTGACAAATCAAAGAGGTTGTTTGGCTAAAGCTTATTTTTCATAACTTATAAGATCACATAATTTATAATATATATTTAGAACTTATAAATTTATAGGTCTTATTTTAAAAACAAAATAATAAAGTGTTTAATAAAATCATCTTATAAAATTTCATTAAAATTTATAATTGTACTTGATTATAATTTTTTTAATGTAGTAATAATAATAATAATAAATTAAATACTATTAACAAAATGTTATTCAAGGATATTTATTATTTTTAATATGTAAAAAGAAGATGCTTATAAAATATTTGAAAATAAATTAGAAATAACCAATTTATTTTTAAAGAGTTTATAAGTTCCTTATATCTTATTTTTGGAGCTTATAAACTCTTTCATTAAAAAAATTATTAAAGACTCATGAAGAGCTAATAAGCTTCTATAAGATGTTTTGAGGAGATTATAAGTTCAACCAAATACCCTCCAAGTCAATGCTTCTGCATTGTGGTCAGTAAAATAGCTAGTTCTAATCATATATTTAAGGATACAGCAATAAGCATAGCATCTGTTGTGCCCGAAGCATCAGCAGCTCTGTTTCCTTCATGATCCAAAGGACGGCCAAGAAGTTCATCTTCAATCAGATCCACTTTGCTTGCAAGAATTGAGACAAGAGCATGGAAGTTTGATGGGCTCATTTCACTTTCCTGAACCAGCACCAATAATCTTGCAATAATGCTCCAAATTGCACTCTGAGCTTCTACGTCATCAGAAGCAAATGGGAACACGTCAAATAGACCCTGCAAGAAGTTCACATCTGATGCAAACATAAATTGTCAAAGCAGATCCAGATCTATATTTATTGTGGCAAACAGGGAAATACTAAGAATTGTGAATATACATACCTTGTGACAATTCAGAAGCTAGATCAGTTGCATCAGTAAGAATATTTGCTATCAATACTGCAGTTGTTACGCAAGAGCTGGCGACCTGAAACATTAGATTAGAGTTTTATGTAAAATGGATTTTCATAAAATAAGGATATTTTGTAGCTTGCCCGTTCAGCACTCAAGTCCAACAGACTATTGAATTCACAGTGCATAAACCTGCAATATTTGTGGTGTAACTTTTTATCCAAAAGGCGCATCCAGTTTGATAGAAGAAATTTATCAAGTAGCCTAGACCACCTTATTTTTTATTGAAGACAATATTGAGAACACACAAAAACAAATTTAATGAATTTTTACATGCGAAAAAGTAAAGGACCAAACAACAACTTGCCAATTTGGAATTTTCTTTTTAAACAGGCAGAACAAGTTAGAGCCACTTTGGTTTTGAAGGTAGATAAGCACAGGTAGCCAATTAAACACAAGTGACCCAGTACACATGATGATCACATTAGAGAAGTCTTGCCAGGTTCAGTATACCTCAAATTTGTCTGGAAGTTCAATCAGCTCTTTTACTAGTTGCTGGAGCTCTTTGTTTAAACAAATTTCTTGCGAATATTTATCCATGGTGGAGATGGCTTCAATTGTGCGAAGAATCAAATCCAGCACAGGATACCTGATACAGTATGATTCGAGGTCAAGAACATCATCACATCCTGCTAATACTTGGTTAGGAGAAAAATAGCTAAAGTAACCGAGGAAAAATCGCAGAAGAAAATAAGTAATTATAAATTGCTCCTGAAATCCAAACAGAATATCCAAGCAAATAATGTCTTAAGAGCATGTAATAGGCTTTAAATAGGATCAACTGACTCCCATGGGCCTCAGCAGAGATACAATGATCCGCTATTTATTAGGTTTATTAAATCTACATTATTGATCCTTCACTTGGCTAGCCAATTGCATTTTGTGAACTTATGATGCATGCCATGTCACTTTTAACAAAGAATAAGCAATTTGTGCCTGCCCCCCAGTTCAGTGCTCCTATTTCCTTTTCAGAATGTCCAGAAATGACATATGATACCGTAAAATGTAACCCCCCCCCCCACCCCCAAGTACCCTCTAGCTTATGGTAATGATGAGTTGACCAACTTGATCATGACTGCTACTTTAAACAAAAGTGAATGTTAAAGAGTAATTAGAAAAATTACTGCACACTTTATTTATGAGCAGCCCATCTCAATTTATAGTATAAGGTTGGGTAACAATTACAATAATTGCTTAAAATATAGGTAAAAACTTTACATAATATAATTCCTATACAAAAGGAAGCAAATCATACTAATCCTATAAAATAAGAAACACAATATATCTAGGACACAAACCAGGTAACATACAAAATATTAATCAAGATATTTTTCTTCAACACTCCCCCTCAAATTAAACATGAAAAACTTCCAAAATGTTGAATTTGAACTATCTTCAACTGACACCAATGGAGAAGTCATGCTTCACATAGTACTTAATAAACAAGATCAACACGATCCATGAAGCACAAATGGAAAGGTCTTGCTCCTGCTTCACATGTTATGATAGTTGATAGAAAGTTATCTTTAATTGATCACATGCCACTTGTTTTCTACACAATTATGAGGTACGAGTTTGACATACAAAGTCAAAAGACCAACAAGGTCATTTGTGACGGTAAGCACTTGATTTTGTAAAGCATGTCTTTCACAATACCTACACTATCATCACATTGAAAAAGAAACAGACACATAGGCATTACTACACTACATGAGCGTATCAACAAAAGTAACATGGATAACATTAATACAAATAACCATAACAACATTACACTAAATAAGCGTATCAACAAAAGTAACATGGATAATACTAATGCAAATATCCATGACAGTAGACAACCAGCCACACAAGTCATCAATACTAAACCATACAAGTACAAAACACACATTTGCCAAGCACTAAAATCTCAACAGCAAAAGCTCAAAAACTAATCCATATTAATCCAAACACAAAGAAACCAAGCCTATAAAATTCCAACACATTAAGCTTAAAATCCAAAACACACATAAAACCAACCTACAAAACTGAAGCATGCATTATTGTTAAGCCCATCACAAACAAATCACTAGCCCAACAACAAAAACAACCCTTTTGCCCATTTAAATAAACATTGTAACTAAACAACAGAAACTGCTAGGGTTTGCACATTAGAGATTAAGGCATGTTTGGATGCCGAAACAAATTTAAGGTTTTTTATTTCAGGGAATTTTACCCCATTTTTTCCTTTGGGGAATGAGAGAAAATAAAGAGGCGGGATCATACCAGCTCTGGCACCATGTTAAAGAGTAATTAAAAGAATTATTGCACACTTTATTCATGAACATCCCATCTCAATTTATAGTGTAAGGTTAGATAATAATTGCAATAATTACTTAAAATGTAGGTACAAACTTTACATAATACAATTCCTATACAAAAGAAGCAAATCAAACTAATCTTATAAAATAGAAAGCACAATATAACTAGAACACAAATTAAGTAGCACAATATACAAAATATTAATCAAAATATTTTCTTTCAACAGTGGAAAAGTATCAAAACCACTTTTTCAACTCTTATTGTGTGACTTGTCCCAAGTTAGAAGAAACAAGAAAAGGAGGATTTAGTGAATATCTAAATCTATTTTTAATGCACTAGGACTAGTATATTCTAGGTGCTACATTAAGTATTAAACTAAAATCACTAAGAAAAGCATCCACTTGCTTTGGCAAAAATTGCACAAAATCCTGTGCCCAGCGTACAAATCCATATTATAGGTAAATCAAAGAAAGAGAGCAAGAGAGAAAGCCCACTAACATTGTAGATGCACATAAAATATTTATGCATGCTAACCGTGAGTACGAGATAAAAACATCCAGTGGGAAACAAATAAAATTGAAGAATAGCAAATCATGAGCAGAAGAGCCCCACCAACTAGCAGAGTCTTGTTGTTGATGAATGGCATATGGCACACCATAGTGCAAAAGATTTCTAGAGCCATTGCGCATGGCATACAACACGGTTCGCACCTTATTAATGCACAAAGCAAAATTATACAAATAAATAAAATATATTTATAATATTATTAATTTCCAAAAAAATAAAACACAACCAAATTTTACATAATGACTAACAGATACAAATATTGAGCTTCTAATTTTAAAAGAAAACACAAATCACATATTAGTCTCTATTTATAAAAAAATTTAAAACATTAAAATAAAAAAATCTATTAATGAAACATCTTTTAAAAAAACTAAAACACAACAAAAAACCATGTATTTTAATAGTATTGGTTTAAAAAAAAAATTGGCCATAAGAATTAGAAAAAAATCACTAACACAGAATTTTTTGACTTAAAAAATCCATGCATTTTAAAAGTAGATGCATTAAAAAATAAAGAATAAGAAAATTATAAGAAATAAAAAACTCACTAGAAGGTAAAAAAGTAAAAAAAAAAAGGCCAAAGAAAAGCAGTTCATATAGAATTGGACAAGAGAATAAAGAATTATAAAGGGGAAAAAACTTACCAGAAAAGAACAGAAAAAATGAAAGAAACTAATAAAGAAATAAAGTGACCAAAAGCTGAAAAAGAAAAAGCAAGAAGAAGATATGAAGTTAAAGTAGCGATTTTTTATCTTTTATATTCTTTCAAAAAATTGCAAATAAGAATCGTTAAAGCAACAAAGGCACACTCCACAAGCGGCATTAGCAAAACCCAGTACCATTGTGTAAGAATGGCGCTAGGCTAACACCTTAGCGCGCCATGTGCCATGGCACGCCATGAACAACAATCCATGAGAGATGTAACTGCACAAATAAGGAAAAAAAAAAGTTGAAGCAAACTTCGTGTTGAAAGAAAAAATATTATATTTGATATTTTGTATATATTGATACCTAGTTTAGTTCTAAGTATATTATGTTTCTTATTTTGTAGGATTAGCGTAATTTCCTTCCTTGTGTATAGAAATTGTATTATGTAAAGTTTGTACCTATGTTTTAGGTAGCTACTGTAAATATAACCCAACTTCAAACTATAAATTAAGAGGGATGTATATGAATAAAGTGTGCACTAATTCTTACAATCATTATTCTCAACATGGTATCAGAGTAGGTTTGATCCCGCTTCTTTGTGTTTTCTCCTCTGCTTCGAAAGAAAAAAAAAAGCCTTGTACCCATGTGTTTTAGTGTTAATGGCTTGGGTGACTAGCTTTCTATTGTTACAAATATTTGTACTATTGTTGTCTGTGTTAGTATTGTTGTTATGCTATTTGATGTAGTAAACTGTATCTTTCCGAGTATGTGATACCCGTGTAGGTCTTTTGAAAGACCTTTTTCAAGTTTAAGTGCTTTTCGTCATTAATGACAGTATCGGTCTTCCGATGTGCATAAGTGAAGCCTGTGTCTCGTAATGTGCAAACGACATAAATTGGTAGCAACGTGATTAACTAAAGATGACTTTTTATCAACTATTATGATACATGAAGCATGACTTCTCCATCGATGGACGATAAACTATATTTGATCTTGTCTACCAATTAGTACGTGAAGCATGACTAAAAATAATTCAAGCTAAACATTTTGAAAGATATCCATATTTAACTTGAGGGGAAGAGTAGAAAGAAAAATATAATATTTAATATTTTATATATACTGTTACCTAGTTTAGTTCTAAGTATATTATGTTTGCTATTTAGTAGGATTAGTGTGGTTTATTTTTTTATGTATAAGAATCATATTATGTAAAGTTTATACTTATGTTTTAGGTAACCACTGTAGTTATAATCAAACCTCACACTATAAATTGAGGTGGAATGTTTATGAATAAAATGTGCACCAATTTTTTGAATCATTATTCTCAACTCCTCCAACTATCTTATTGTGATAGAAATTCATGTTTACTAAACCATTAGGCCAAAACAATTGTAACATTTCCAAAAATCTCAAACCCATGATGCAACATATCCAAAACCATGGTAATAACACATTTCACATTATATTAGAGCATCAGAAATAAAGCACAGTGTGGTACTGCAACATTCCCAAAAAGCGAAAGACGCTATACCTATCTGGTGTTCGTTCACCCTTTAATTTGCTCATTTCATAGGACAAGAGTTTGACCAGAAGACTTGAAAGATCCAATTTCAACATAGGTGAAAGAAGAATATCCACCACTCCCTGTTGACTTTCTAAAACAGCCAAGAGGAGGCCTACAATCTGAAAATACAGAATAAGAACAGCTGAAGCATGGATACAGAAAGTGCCCAACAAGTGCAAATAAAAATTTACTAAATTCAAACTGGTTGATGACTCGCTACATTATCACTTCACCAACACTACCAAACTGGTTGATTACTTGCTACATTATCAAAGCAGTTCTAACTCTGAAAGTGTATCCAGCATGAGATTACTGAGAATCAAACGATACCAGCTACACCTATGATCATATTTGTGTTCCAATTTTTTCCAATTCATAATACAGGAAACCACATGTGACTAAATTCCAGGGTTTGCCTTTCAGAACCTTCAAGAAACACCGATTTAGAGAACAAAACAAAGAATCTACTTAACAAAAAAACAAATTATCACAACATTACAGTCACTATCTATGCAACATTATCACTCATTTTATTTATTTTCGATTACAGTATACGACCAATATTGAACTTGTTGTCCACCAAAAGTCAAAAGTTATATTTGCTCCAATTTTAAGGGTTAATAACTGTTATAATGTCTTAAGATCACATCATCTGAAAGCCTGTTAGCTTCAATTTTCAAGCCATACTTCATCAGAGGTACCTTATACAGAATTTGTGAAATAAAGCCACTTCTGAGCTGAATATACACTTTAGCATCTTAAATATGTGGTCCAAATATTTGGAACTTCACACAATTAATCAATATGATATGCGTTACTTGCAAAATAGCTACTAGAGTGGAAAGAACTTCAAGTACATTTTTTACCTTTTCAATGAGCAGCGGATTTAAAGCATTTTCGGCAATCCAGAGGACACGAGAGAGTACTTGTTCAGACTGCAATGCTTCGGCCCAGATAACACCTTCACCGCCTTGAAGACACAAGGTTAACACCCTACCTTGACATATTAACCCACACTAAGGTTAGAGCTTTAAGGTACCACCAAGAGATTTTACACCATGTAAATTAGTCAAATTTAATTCATAGATAAAAGCAATGGACCTGTAATCGATCATATTAGTTCTTTGCCATGTTCTTAATTAACATGAATAATAATTTTAATGCAACCTTCATCACCTCTTAGCATCTAATAAGTAAAATGGTGAAAAAGTTTTCATGATAACCACATAAGATGAACTTTCTAAACTGCTAAAGAAGTGAAATCAGCACAGCTACCTATACGCATGTCCTCTTAAGCGACAAATATCACCTTCCTACTATTTTTCTCCAAGTCTTTTCAGAATCAACACCAATTCAGAAGGAGCTAGCAAGGAAAACGAGCTTGTACACAGTTGAAAAGTTGATGCCATGAAGCAAAAGCACCCAGCATAATATCAAGCAAAGATTCCACAATCCTTATGATTCAGATCAACTATTATTTATTCTTTTAAGTCTCCAGATCATAGCATTCTTCTTGCAGATGGTATCTTTCTTCTGCACTACCCAAGCTACCCCATAAATTGAAGTATCATTCCAGGGCTGAATAGAAAATATTTCGTGCATGTATGGTATATCCATGAGTACAATTATTTCTTCAAGATGGACACTGCAGGGCCAGCACCTGAATGTGTAAAATTAAATCAAAAACCTACGACCTTTAAAATTATGTTTTAGTGTTGCTTCTCATTTACAAGGAAAAAATTTGTGATTCTGCATTACATCATCAGAGACATTAGTGGCTGCCATAACCCCCCCAAGCCCCAAAAAAATGAAAAGAAAATTATTAGCAGGGCAATTCATTAAAACATGTAATTTTTCTAAAGTGTTGTAAAACTGTTTCTATTGAAATCACACAGTTGTCACATATAATAGAAGAGATTTAAACCAAAAGAAGAAAATTACAAATATAAAACTTCCAACATTGAAAATTATTATACTTTAACGGAATCATTTAAGAAAGCCAAGTGAAAGCTCCAACAAAAAAACATAAATAAAAAATAAATTATAGGGAAAAATGGATGGACAAAAGACAGTGAGTTGCTAACTTCTCCTACCATGAGAAACAAGAAAATTCAACCTGCAGGACATAAACGCCAAAAGCTTCTCGGACCCCAACTGAAGCAAACAGGTCAGTTGAACTCAGAAAAAAGATTTGGCACTTATGTTGGAGAACAATTTTGTTTATGCAACTCGTTTATGATTAAACCCACTCAAAAGAAAAGAAGTTATTTTGACTAAGTTCATTAAATACATATCTTTAAAGTGTGAAACATTCTTGAATTATTAAAATGGTACGAATGATGCTTTAGCTACAAATTACCTACAGGCTTCACACAGGCAAGGTACGTCATCCAGAAGTAATTGCTCCACTATCACTCTGACCAATCCATTTGTGGAGGCTATTTGTTTCCGTAAAATTTTGTGGCAAGCTAGGTTTCCTATTATTCCAAGACTAATCTCCTGTAACAAGAAGAACAGAAACAAAATAGGTCCCAACATAAACATAGCAGTGACAATAAAGGTACATAAATCGTGTATGCAGTAATCTAAAGCAAGACTTACAGTAATGCGTGAGGATTGAGAAACCATAAGATTAGCCAAAAGCACTTCAAGGATAAGATTCTGAACCTACATATAAATTCAAACATCTATATCAAATAAGTTTTAAGCCAAATGAGAATCTCAGCAACAATATACATGAAATGCATGGTTGTCAAGTTCATTTTTGTACTTTCCAATGTCATTATTTCAACAACAAAAAACGTAAGAAACAAGTCCAGGAACATATGAAAAGTACCATAAATTGAGCATGATCTTCACTTGCAGCAAGATCCCACAAAATGCATCCAGACTCCTCCCATGTGTTTTCTGCTGCTGATCTACCTTGATTCTCATCATCATTTCTCGATTTCAATCCTTCCAGATTAGAAAAAATCTCAGAAGATTCCATTGCTACAGCTTCTCCTCCGTTTTCAGGTAAACTGATGGCACTCTCTTTTCTGACATCTGCTTTTGGTTCTCCACAAACCAGACCACTTCCAATAGCACGTTCATCATCTTTTACATCTGAAGGTAGAAGCTTTCTTATCAAAGATATCACATGACTGGGATCAACTGTAGTTGAAATGTCGAACGCCTGCATAAAATTGAATCAATTTCCCGCAAATGTCCACCAAAGTTAATTAGTCGCATTACCCGTAAAAGCTACAAGGGAGCATAGTACTTAAAAATAATAGTTTGACGGTGTAAAGATTTGAATAAACACCCAGTCTATACATAAGCCAGAAAATAATAGCAATAAAGTATTTTGCTTAAAACGACAAAAGAACTATTAAGTAACCTAAAACCAGTTGAAATGTGATAAATTGAATGAAATAACGGCTCGAGTTCCTTGATTTTCTTTCCTGAAAGCGGTCTCTCCTCTGTTCGCCCATTTATCAAACAGTTGAAGTACATAGTAGCAAATACTTCCGAGAAAGAGCAGCACAAACCCACCTTTCTTAAAATTTTAAAAAACTAAATCACATAACGAATTTCATAAACAACGAATAGAATATGAAATAAAATAAAGAAAAAAGAGCATAAACTCAAGAAAATGTGTCCGCAGTATGCATAAATGGAAAAGACCTCGTGAGGAGGGGCTAAAGGGTGATGGGTAGGAGGCGGCTGAAATTCTTGTTCTTCTTCTTCGTTCTCTTCGTGGAGGGAATTTGCCATCTAATCGACTCGTGGATTTGATCTGCGATTCGTCACTGAAATTTTTACACCCGTCTTTCCTCTTCGAAGTTTGCTGCTGCACTTTCAAGCTGGGCAGCTTTCTCTGCGGGCAAACATTTCTAGATACGATTTTGCTGCGTCAGCGTGCGCCCGAACAACATACCGGTGGAGTGAGATTAAAAACATTCAATATTTTTATTTTATTTTATTGTGCATCTTAATTTAATTTTTTATTTTTATGCTTATCTAGAAATAATAAAAAAGAAAAGAAAAAACTGTTCATTATTGAACAAAAAAAGAGTAAATACAGAAATTTAGTTTTTATGATATGGCCACAACCTTAATAAATAGTATAAAATATATATTTTCAAATATTTTCAATCAAATTATAATCTTGTGATATTTGTATAAATACAGTTGTACTTAGTACTAGTGTACTAAGGATCACATTATTAATTATTAAGATGGTGTTTGGCTAAGCTTATTCGTGTAACTTATAATATACTTTTATATTCATAAATCTTATTTTAAAAAATGAGTTAAAAAGTATTTCAGAAAAAATAATAAAATTATTTTATAAAATTTTATTAAAATTTATAATTTTATATGATAATAATTTTTTTATAGTAATAATAAAAATAAACTAAACATCATTAATATAGTATAATTAAACATATTTATATCATTTTTTATATACTGAATAAAATAATTTATAAAATGTTTGAGCTAACTTATTTTAGATCTCTTATAAATTTAAGATAGTTTATTTTAAGAGTTTAAAAGTCTTTTACCAAAAATATTTCACCAAATGCTTTTGAAACTTATAAACCCCCAACCATATTATAATATGTTTTGAGGAATTTATATAAACTGACCAAACACCCCTTCAATTATGACAACAATTGTTCGGATTTTCGCCGTAAAACACGATCATACTCGGATAATTTGCATATGCGCTTGAACAGTTTAGCTTCTTGTGGGTTTGATAAAAATTTGAAACAGGTATTTCCCTTGTCATTTTTCATTTTAAACTGGATGATAAATCAACATTGGATTAAAAAATGAACCATTTCTCGAAATAGATTTTTTCACCATCTTCGCGTCAGAAAATGAAAGCTTTTTTTGGAGAGGAAAAAGGACAGGGGGAACAACCAATGATCGGTTTGGTTGTAAATTGGGAAGGGAATGAAAATGATGGAATTTTTTTTTGTTGGGGGGCAAAATTATATATGGTTGTAAAATTTTTATTAAGATGAAAATTATATATGGTAGTAAAATATTGAGATTGTGAGGTGTTGAAAATAGACACGCTCGGTGCAAATCCACCCTTCTCCACCCATTCGTGCTAGAAAAAAAGTTACAAATTGTATAGGGACACACTCCAAAGTAGTGCTCACAAAAACAAGAAGCTTTCAGTGGTTCACCGAACGCCGAGATGTCTTGGGAAGAAAATTGACCCCTAATCTCTCCAGCCTCCCGTTTGAATGTCATAACAAAGAGATGAAAGAGAAGCATCGAGAGGCAGAAAATGGCTTCAATGTAGATCCATGAAAGACAAAATGACACGAGAAGCACACCAGATGGAATTCTATTATTGTTTTCCAGGGCTTGTCAAAGAATTCGAATCTTTTCCAGGTTTTCTTGACCCGTCTATCACCATGTTTCCTACTTCGACTTCCATTGCCCCCCTCCTCCTTCTCTGTCTTCTTACAAGAACCACCGTTGTTGACCGCCTTGAGTTTATTTGAGGGGGCAGGCCGACGAGGACCTCCACTTATCCATGGGTGATTAAGACACCGTGATGCTGTCAGCCTTTTCTCGGGCACAAAATCTAGTATCTGAACAAGGAAATCGGCCATCTCACTTGCATCCTGCTGGCTGAACTCGTATTTTTCCTTAAGAACCTTGTGAAGGGGCCAAAATTTTAATCTTCTTATATGTTTCGAATCTCCAAATCTATTAAAGAATTCCCATGAATAACGCCCACGTAAGGCAACCCGCAGATTAAAGTTAGTCAAGTGGGGAAGAGACCAGTTAGAGTAAATATGCTAAAGGCAGCGGCGAGCCCCTATAAATTGATTTGCATACACACTGAATTTAGGGCTTCATCTACGGGCCGATGGCAGATGAGTTTTGATTTGCCAAGTACATGTATAAACAACTCACCTTGCGTGGCATCATCCCAAGAAGCTCCATCATCAAGGCCAAACGATCCTTCATTAATCAAAAGGAAATTCAACAAATAATCAATCATTTAATGATTCAAACCATAAAGCAAGTTTTGAAATGTTCTAAAGTCAATATACACTATACATATTATCCTTATGCCAAATTCACCTCATAATAAGTAAAGCTCTTGACGTAGAGGAAATGATTTCGTGAAATGGTTTTTTTCCTCATCTTTTCTCTTAATACTTCAATCAAAAAACTCTTTATCGTCTGCTGAAATATAATTGAGGCTACAAAATCAACAATATCATTTAATATCCACCTAAATTGATATTTACTGCTCGGCTCTCCAAAGCTTTAAAATAATAAAAATAAAAACTCCAGAGGTTCTGAAGGAAGTGCAATCTCTTGGAGCATTTAATAGTTTCTAGAAGAATTAAACCAAAGAAAGAAGATAACTATCAAGAGCACACAGTCAAGCAGGGACAAGGCTTAGATAGATTTTTTTTTTTTTTTTTTTAAAAAAAAGGGCACCACAATCATTGTAGGCATTCAAAGGGACTAAATGAAGCAATAAGCCAAAAAATGTGATATTCAACAATAGAATTGCAAACAGTAAATGAACATGTTGAACATAAATAATCCTATTTTCACATAAAGGAAACATACAACTTTCAGAACTCAAGCACAAAATAAAACACTCCGGGCCCAATTATACCCTCTGCTATATCAAAATATTAGTGGTGCTAGATTTAGTTGCAATTCTCATTCAATTCAATTTAACACTGCTGTTAACGGCACTCGCTATGGTGCAAGGGGCGATTCTTCACATAAGGCGCATCCCTGGTGCCTCTTTCCTAGGTATGCGAAATGTACGCCTTCTCAAAAGCGTTTTTACTTAAAACAATTCTTTTGAAAAAGAGAAAGAAAGAAAGAAAGAAGGAGAAGTCCAAAAAAAGTTAGATTGCCATGATTATCTTTCACTGTGTGCCACAGACTTCATGTTTTTTTGTTAGTCAAACTCACCTGCCACGATTCTTTTTCTTCTATGTCACGAGCTCCTTGTTCTAGTTTTGCCATGGGCTCAACTACTACAAGGTATGCAAAAGAATGGCTCTTTTTTGGTCTTTTTATTTTCTAATATTTTTCTTTTTACCTCAATTTTCATCTTCATTCTATTTTCTTCTTATTTCTTTCTTAATAAGCCTTTAGCATTGTTAAAATTTTTATATGTTCTATGGCTGGACATTGCTGAAATTCAGAAACTAGAGTGGCTGAGCATTTCTGTAATTCAGAAATTTTTAAGAATTGCTGTCTGCGTTGCTGAAATTTTGACATTTTTACAAATTGAGTGAATAAATATTGCTGAAATCCTAAAATTTTCATGGATAGAGTAGCACGGCATATCTCAAATTTTGAAGTTTTACCAAATGTGTGAATGAATAATGTTGGAAGCCTGAAATTATAAAACTTTTATGAATGAAGTGGCTGGGCATAGCTAAAATTTTGACACTTCTATGAATTAAATGGCTGGAAAAGTGATATGAGTACTCTTTGCATATAGGCATCGTCTACAAAAAATCTATAATCGTCATCACTTATCCTGATCAATGCATGTGCTGTTATAGAGTTTTTATAATATATTAATATTGAAAATTATACAATAAAATAACAAGATATGTTAAAAAATTTAATCTGTTCACAAAATTCAAAGTCACTAAATTTGTGATTTCCTTTTATGAAAACAATTAATAATACTAACACATTTCATTATTTATGCAATTTTTCACGATATTTCTATAAATGTAGGTCCAGGAAGCATTGTTCCGTGGCATGCCATACATAAATAACACCTGTACAAGCAAGTTGTGATCTTTTATTTTTGCATTTATGTTTTTGTGATCATGACAATATGAATATATTAATTGATTTAATTGTGCTTTCTGATCGTTTGTGGAAATTGATACCACAATGTAATTTTCATCGATTTACAGTTTTTAGAGGTGTTATATTATGCAAGTTACATGTTATAACTTTATTAAGTTTATAGAAGTATATACATGCTTATAGAATTTACGCACTATGTGTGTGTGAATTTATTTAAAAATTATAAAATAATTATATTTTAATAAATAAAAATAAAATTATTTAATATTAAAAAGTATAAATAATATTAAATAATAAAATAAAAATATCAAAAGATTTTTAAATAAGGGAACTTGAGAGAAAATATAAATAAAAAGTTTAAAAAAATGAAAATTTTAAATTTGAAATAACATTATGCAAAATATTTTAAAATAAAATAATGATAAAAAGGGAAACTGAATGAAGAGAGAGAGAGAGAGAGGGGGGGGGGGGAGGAGAGGGGGGGGGGGAGAGAGAGAGAGATAATAGACAAGAATAAAAATATTTAAAATAGTTGGGTAGCAGATTAAGTTATCAATTTCAGTTGAAAAGAACCCAATACCAATTCATCTTCGAATTTCATGAAATCGCCAAACCTGAAACCGAAATTCAAATTGAAAAGGTTTGTACTTTTAATCTCCCAATTTCTCAATGACTAAATTTTATTGAGCAAAATCACATTAAAATAACAAAAAAAAGAATGGAAAACCATTTACATACGCACCACACTTTCCATACATGCTATCTCAGGCGTATAAATAGCCAAATCATAGCATTCGATGAAATACCAAAGTGCACAAGAGAACGATCTCGGATTTGAATAATAACCTATCGTACACCCGATAAATTGTTCCAGAAACGTGAAAAGTGCGAAGTAGCAGAACGATGAGCGAGACTTACAGATTTCCGAGTGTCCAAAGCTAGCCAAACGGCGGAGAAGTGGCTCCAGCCAAGCTTGCTCTGAACAACACATCTCCCGTGTTTGAAGGTGTCTTCGATCCACACTGCGTCGAATCCACCGCGCCTGTAGTCCTCAGTCCCCTCATCTTCCGAAGTATAGTCGGTCGCCGCCGCCACCAATCAATCTTAAACAATCGGGGAATTTGAAGAGATTTAAAATGAGATCTCCGAACCGGCGAAATGGTAGAAATCCTAGTCCTAGAATTGTCCGGAATGCGCTTTACCCTGTAGACGCGGGAAGATTAGAGTTTATTTTTCTCCGATTGAATTTATCGGAGATGAGGATGAATTAACTATTTCCTTCCATCATATTAAAAATAATAATACTAAAACGGAATTTTCTCGAGACAATAGTACATCTAAAAAATAAGAATATATATCTCATATTTTCAGAATTTATGATTCTGCTTACTTATAACCAGTAATTCTTGCACAACGTATATGTAAAATTCAAAGTATATATTATGATGTATTAAATTATATGAAAGAAAGTATCATAAAATAAATCATATTCTAGCAAAAATTGCACATATGCACAAATGTTAAATTTAATATAAGTTTATTATTGTAATAAAATATAAAATTATGTTAATAAGGAGAGAAGAATAAGAAATATAATTTTTATTATTTAGAAAAGATCATTTTATTATGTTGTTTTAACAAAAGTGACTTAAAGTGTATAGAAATTAAATTAACTAGAAAAATTATGAAGAGAAGGGAACAAAAAACATTTGAAGGTTGAAGCAAAAAACAACAGAAACTATCAAAAAGGACGAGAAAATCAAACGATAATAAAAAAATAAGATTTTTTTATAATTTAATTTTTTGAATGTAGGTTAGTTGCTTTAAAATATTGACACTTGACAACATAGTGACAATTCAGTGTAAATAAAAATTCTTGATGTTAGAGTGTGTGAAATATTTTAAATATATTGCTTTCATATTTTAGGTTATAATTTATAATTTAGCAAATATCACACGCTAATGCAAACCATATTATCAAAATTTTCCTATTTAAACTATTTACACATAAGCAAATTTTTATCAATCAAACACCTTAATATACATATTTTCACTCAAATTCAAACTTTTGATAATTTTACTTATATAACTAACTAATAATTTTTTACTATTACATTTATTTACTATCAAATCAATATATATACATACACTAACATTCATATATATATTGATACTATATATACTATCACGTTATTATTATTATTATTAGTATTATTATTATTCCAAATTATTTTAAAATTTTCCTTCCTCTTCTATCTTACAACAAACATAATTTTCATACCCATCAAAATTTCCTATTCTTTTATCTCCATCCAAATTGGAAAATAAACATACCCTATATAATTTTATTATTGTAATAAAAAATAAAATTATGTCAATGAAGACGTAAGAAATAAATGACACAAAATAAAAATCTATTATAAAAAATATAGATTTATTATTTTTTGATAATTTCAGTAACTAATAATATTTTATTTGAAATTTTAAAATGATATTACAAACTTCATAAAAAAGTGAGAAACAAGATAGAAATGAAATAAAATATAAACAATAAGTGAACCAATAATAAAGAGAAAAAAAGTAAAAATAAAAGAATATATGGTTGTTTTATAATTTAACATGATGAAAATATATATTTTATAAATAAAATTATTGATGAAATATATTTTTCTGTTACTGGTATGAATTAATTATATTGACATGAGTTTTTAAAAAATATTTAAAAAAAAACAAGTCTAAACTGTTAAATTTAATTTTAAAATAATTATGTTTTTAAACAAGTCGTAAGGCATACTAACAAACCTAGTATTTGGTTTGTTTTTATCAGAATTTCAACTCTTTATTATTAATAACGTATTAGAAGTTGTTTAGAACCACATCTTTATTCTCTCAAAAACTTAAAATAAAAATAAATTTAAAATAATTTAATATCATGAAATTTATGAAATTTATTTAGTGTTTTGTAAACATCAGAAACAAAATTCTGCTATTATACATAAGATCGGCCAAATGCCAAAGATTTTGAATTAATACTTTTCAACGTATATGTTATTGCTAATAATTGTATCAGAAATGTTAATTAAATGTATGTGCTTTATGTCAACCACCTACATGTCCTTATCATAAAGGTACACATCTTTCGTTATATCTTTAGCAAAAGGATACCAATATATATCCATGCAGTTGCGTATTAAAATTGGATGTAAAATTGTAGAAAGGTGAACTTTTGACGTGATTGAAAGCATGGTAAAGCAATTTAATTATTAATTATGTAGAAGACAACATATCCGAAGCGTAGAAAAATTAATTAATTATGTGGTCACACCACATGAAAATATACAACACTTTTTTCCTGCATGCATCTTACTTCCCCAAATAGAGTTGATTAGTTATACTCCGTGGGCAAAACCTCCACAGTTTTCTGTAATTAATTTTAATTATTTCGGGTTATAAATTGCCAAAATTAGGAGTGTTAACAAATCAAGTTCAAATAGAAATTTGAACTTAACAATTAGTTGAATATTATTTATCTCAATTTTATAAAACTTGAAATCAAATTATAATTTGAATTAAGGAATAAGATTGTGTTAAAAAAGCTGTTTAAATTCAAGTTCAATCTCAATTAGTTTCCAAAATAATTCTGAGCCCGATTAAATTTGAATCAAGTACGTTGTCTTCTTAACATCCCTAGTCAATATATTACAGTATTTAGAAAATAATGAAACATAAATAAATAAAATACGAAAATAAGCTTTTGTCCCTTAAAATATGATCATAATTTGAAATAAGAAGTCACAGAGAAGCACGTAGGAAGATTAATGAATTTGGACAGCATATATAATACCTCTGCTTGTGTGTGTGTGTGTGCGTGCGCGCATGTGGCATATCATTTTAGTGCAATCTAGTCTAGAGTTCATAGCAAATCTCTTTGAAGGTAGTCAAGCTTTCTTGAAACAGAGGAACAAAGACATCAATGCTTCCATCTCCCATGAACGATGGCAGAAGAAATATCATCCCTTCCGTTGGTGAGAAAGAGGGCATGAAAGCGTAGGCACCCCCATGTCCAAAATCCAGGTCATAAAAAGGAAACCTCAGCCAGCTGTCAACCTCCAAATTCGGCCACAGTATAGGCTCCTCGGCGTCGGCCACTGCATTCGGAACCAGGTCTTCCTCCTCCACCTTATAGTTGGCAAAATCAATAAATGATCTGAAGTAATCGTCGTTAATTTTAACGATTGCCTCGTGCAAAAGTTTGGCTGCGTAGGAAAGTGGCTGCTGTAAGAGGTCACTAACTTGGGCTCTAACAAATGCCCACAGAACTAAGTTGCCGAAGTACTCATTTGGAACCCTAGGGTTTAGTCTACCGCGGCCATCCACTGAAATCCTCACTTGGGTCGTCTCGGATCCGTGCAACCCTCGAGCTCTAGTTATGGCCCTCCAAAGATGTGCCACGAGGCTCTCGAAAGTGCTGAAGGGTTTGTTGTTTTCATTCACACAAGAAGCCTTGGCCTTGAGTTTGGACAGGAACTCCGCCGTGTAATGAACCTTGTGAGCCACAATGTCCTCAACCCTATGGTGGATTAGAGGATACACTTTCTTGAAGTTCTTGGTTACATATTCCACCCCTCTATGCTCGAACTCGACTGTAGGAGGGTCTCGTGGGGAGAATATCGCGCGATCATGGTAAGGGAGCGGACAAATTCTCAGTCCTCGACAAGCCTGTCCCCATGCCACCAAGAAGTTGCTCGTCGCATGTCCATCTGCGACAAGGTGGAGGGTGGTGAACCCCACCACCATTGAGCCGCACGAGAACCTCGTGATTTGAACTTGCATGAGCTCAATGGGGCCCTTGAGGAGAGGGTGAAGGCTCAGCAAAGAAGCTGAGGGCCTTGAGAGCAAGGCTGGGTCGAGTGCATGATCGACCTTTGCCTCCACAAACCTAACACCCTTATCATTGAGAAGGACAATAGGGCTCCCATGGCTGTCTATCCCGAGCCTTCCGGCCCACACGGGATACTCGGCTAATGCTTTCTGAAGCCCTAACTCTATGGTGGCATTTGGTGGGGTTGGAGGGCTGTACGCATAGATTATGGCCACATGTTGGTTGTACGTGACCTTATCGAAAACGGATAGCGGAATGGAACGTGTGGTTGGACGGGTGGTTTGGTAGAAAGGCTTCACTAGCCTTGAGCTTTCTATATTCACTTTCATGGATGTGAACTAGTTGGAGGACAAGGCAAGAGTAGAATGATGTTAGGGTTGAGTACGAGGATATGGACATGTCATGGAGGGGTATATATAGCGCTTTTACATACCTGCTGGACTCTTAAATCTAGTTTATGATTGATCTTATTAATTCAAACTGTGGTTGGTGTTGATATGTTGGTCAGTTAGTGAAAATTGACATGCAGTCTTAAAATTGCCAATATGTTCAATATGGCTGTCCAAAAGTCATCCAATGTCCTGTTGAGAGGTACAGCTATCTCTTGAGGTTTGGTAGATGTTCATGGTTTTTTTCGTTAGTGGTTTTTGACTTTTGATCGAGCGAATTGTGGACTTTACCCATTTTAGAGAATGAAGTGGATGTGGCAAATGGGTTAATTGAATTAGGTGAAGAAGATGAGCAAAGCCAACAGAATACTGAGAGTGTGTTTGCTTCGCACATCGAAATTAGAGTTAGAATCCGAATCGATTTTGTAATCAATTGAAATGGAATTAGTTATTGGTTTTGTTCCAAATTACTGAATACATGAAATCTAAATTTTCAGATATAATTTCAAATTTTAGATTTCCATACGGGCAATTCAAACAACAATTATTGGTTTCATTCCAATTGTCCTAACACGTACCCTTCTACCAAACTGGTAAAAGTCCCTACATGTATCGTTGTCTGGTGGAGACTGAATACTTGAGTTCGTGATTGGGCATTCAAAAGGGCTTCGTCTCTTTTTGAAAAAACGAGACGTACTTTTGGAATATCCAAATAAATGCCTTTCTTTTCATAACTAATATTAAAGAAAAGGATCTTCAAACGATTGGTTTCATGAGCAGGTCTTATATTCACACCAGTGAAGATAGTGTCACATTTGTCTACGGTCGTTCTAAGTTTGTAACGATTGAAGATAAATGTGGGAACAATGGAATTGATAAGTAAAATTCAATCTGTCCATATTAATCAATCATTTTGTATGTAGGGTTTTATTCTTAATATCATCGTTCCTGCTTAAAGGATTGGTATATATACACACACACCTCCCTTTTGGGTATTGTCTATGTTTGATCTCTTTGTGGCAAAAATAAAAAAAATTATAAAACCAAGAAACATATGCGTGCGTATTTGTGGGTCTACTTAGTGTTGGAATTATGTCTTGGGGCTTGCGGAGACTTCTTGAAGATAAACCATGGCAGGGGTGTATATGAATCCACTCCAACTGGCCGACCCATATATATATTTTTTATATTACTTCTTCTTTTTTCAATACTATAAAAAAATTTTAAAAATAAATTATGGAGCTAAGGTTTTCAATTTTATAATTTTTACTAATTTATTAGTTTTAAAAATATACTTAAAAATTGAACAGTGCCTATAATGATACTTGACCTACAAAGATACATTTTAAACATGATCAAATATTGTTAAATAGTTTATTTTTGAAAATAGTTAAAGTTCTATTTGAGAAAAATTTAAAAGAAAACTCCATAAACGTGTGTCTGACTCAATAAAATAAAAACAAATATTAAAAAATAAAGAGAACAATCATTACTAAGTATAAACCATACAACTTACAGTTATATCAACTACAGAAGTCAAGGGAAAAAAAAAGATTTTTGCAATTTGTTTCGTTATTTTTCACGTTCAAACGTAGTGTTTGAAAACAATATTAGTTTATTTCATGAAATTTAATTTTGTAATTTTTTGCAATAATGCAAAGCACTTCTTGTTTTTTATTTGAAACTATTATAGTTAAATTGAACTTGATTGGTTAATGCCATAAAGATATAAACAATTGTTAGTTATATTTATTAATATTAGAATTTTATACAAAATATTGGTCAATGTTTTATCAATTCTATATTTAAATGTATTAACTTTACATATATTTAAAAGCAACGTGTATCCGCTTGTAAAAAAACTAACAAACCAACCAAGCAGACAGAGCCAAACGATTTGACGAGTTTGGTAACCTATGGTTTAAATTATTTTAAACGTGGTAGGTTGGGTTAAATTTTTGGTACACCCGACCACCTACGGCTCCGGCCCCGGCCCCAGACCTTGGTCTAAAACCTTTTTTTGCCTCCCTTAATCCATAATTATTACACGCGTCTCCCGTTTCAGAAATGTGGATTGATTGTTGAACATATGGTAACGATTAGTCACGTTAAATGTGTGTGGTTATATTTAGAAGAAATAAAATTTAAAATACTAATTTAGTTAATAGTGTTGAACACCAATACATGCGTTGAAAAATGCGTTGGTTAATATGCGCTGAAATAAAGTGCAATCCACACGCACAAACTCGACAACGTTGTTAGCGGAGCTCAATAACCTAAGAGACAAAACAAGAATAAATAGTCAAAGACACGATCTAGTAACGCAATTTAGTGTCCATACACCTGCATCTTCACCTAGTTAAAAGTGACCCACTATCATAAATTAAATTTTACATTAAAAATTCTCAAAATTTCACATATCATTTTATTACTCCACAACCAAAGTTCATGATTGATTGATCCTTCTACAGCAAATTCACTTGATTAAAATATTAATACAGCTCTCTTTAGGTCTCACCCTCTCCTTTTGTTCACTTAAGAAATACCTAATCTCGTAGCTTGATTCTGCAAGTTATAAATTAATTGAGTGACAATAATAAACACTCATGCTTCGACTAGAAACACGCAATATGATATTCACAAAACTCAATAAGACTCCATTAAGACTTACCCAATGCTCTTTATCTCATTTTTAAATTTTTCAACATTTGTAGAAGTCTTTCATGAAAATTTTATCGAGAATAAGATGACCAAATTATCACAGCATTTAACGTGGATGTCCAGCATGATAAAGGAGAACTGCTGGCAATTCCAATTGGACTGATAACTAAGGTACGGGTAAAAAGACTTAAAGAAGCCATCAACGCCTTGGTGTACGAAATTCGAGAAGATGTCACGCGTTTGTGTAAATTTGAGGAATCTAGAGAAGAGCGCAGGATAAATATTATGAGTTTGGTAGAAGACCTGGAGGCAAAGGAGCAAAGAGGACTACTTTAATTTTATTAGTTATTTCTCCTTAATTTATTTTAATTTTGGGCCCAGTCAGAATAAGTCCAATAGGGGCACTAAACCCAAGAAGGGCTAGGGTTTTGATACCTATAAATTCATTGGTTACAGATTAATATACAGACAGAGAGTTTTAATCAATTCAAATTTCTTTTTAGATTCCCTGAAATTGTGTTTTCCAATTTCTCGTGAATTTCTATCCGAAATCGAGTCATTCCAGAGTAGTCTGTGTGATTCGTAACGTATTAATCAATATTCGGTGTACTGATTGTGGTCGTTTCCATCGAGTTCAATCCAATCCTACCACGTTGGGTCGGCATTCTTCGCTCGGTTCACGTCCCTGGGATTTCAGATTCGGGTTCGATTACACCGTTGTTTCCGACGCAATCTTTGATCACGTCAGTTTGGTATCAAAGCAAAGCTTGTGTCAAATTCTAATTCGATACACGATCCGAAGTTTCAAAAGAAAAAAAAAAGTCAAAAAAATTAAAAAAAAAAAGGAAATCTGCACCGCTGGGACCGGCCGAAATCACAGCTGAATCTGCCACTGTTTCAATTGATTCACGACTGCAATCGGCCCTAAAACCATAGCTGTCGCGAGCCCATCCCTTCTTGCGCCGAATCGCCACTGGAGGAGAAATGAATCGGCTGCAATTCTGCTGCGAACCACGGCTAAGTCCACCGCAAAAATCACGCCTCCCTGCCCTGAATCGCCGCCCATCGCCACCGCTGAGGCTTCCCCAGGCCTTTCCCAAGTTGAGCCGGTCATTTTCGGCCACCGCCGTGGACGAACGCTAGCGAAATCAGCTGGTCGCGATTTAGCCATCGTCGACGCGTTTTTTTTTTTTAAAAGATTTTTTTTTGTCGGTTGGGCCGAGAGGTGATTTGGGCAGGAGACAACTTGAGCCAGGTTCGAGTAGCCCAAAAAAAAAAAAAAGAATTCAATTGGACCGGAGTTGATTGGGCTGAAGACTGCATTGAGCCAGACTGCCACTAGGCTAAAGGCGTATTTTGGGCCGAAGAGGTTAGGCTGGACCCGGAGCTGCTGCTGAGCTAGGTTGTCCGCGCTGACGTGGTAAGGCCGTGTTTGGTTACAGTTTCTATTCCACATAAGGGCCTATTTGGTTGCCGAATTTTTTTTAAAAAAAAAAGATGCCAAAAAAAAAATAAAAAAAAAAGGGGAGGTCAAAAAAAAAAAGAGGCCAAAAAAAAAAAGAGAAAAGGGAAGAGTTTATTTTGTTCATTTAATTTTAATCTTTATAGGGGTTGTATTTAGGGATATTGCAGATTGAGATACTTGCTTATTTCATATCTTTTTTTTTTATTGTAGACCATATCTATCATATCGAGTGCTTGTATTTATTACGTTGCCTAAATCTTTGAGACCATTTTGGAATCACACGAGGAGGGCATAAGAAATTGAGATTTGTGAAGATTAAATTGAGTGTGTGTGATACACGAGTTGAAGTAAGAAATAAGTGTCAGAGAGCCTTCACCTGAGAGAAGTGAGAGTAGCGAGATTGGTGAGGACTTTTATTACTAACCATTATCTACTATTATTGTTTTCTTGTACTCCAGATATCGTATGCCCAGCCAGTATTCAAGACAGGGCAATAGCCTTGACGAGATTAAGTTCTTATTTGAGCCTTTCAATTGTGAACTGAGAAAGCTTACTAGGAGTATGTAAGGCATGCAGGACAGGATGATAGATATACAAGACCGGTTAGGGCGCATAGAAGCGTCCCAAGCCACAACCCTAGAAAGAGACGGTTCACTATCTAGGCCACCTGGACGCAGAGACAGCCCTGTATCAGGCCGAGTTCAGACTATAGACGGGCGTGGAAATCATGTCAGACTTGTGAGACACAATCGACATGATTATGAGGAGGAATATGGGTCGAACGAGGACGAGGATGGGTACGCATATGACAACGAGCCCAGGAGACATCGACGGAGGGACAGTGTGGAAGACGAGGTATCTAAAGGGCTGAAATTACAGCTACTGTCCTTGCAGGGGCGATTTGATCCTGATGCCTACCTCGAGTGGTAAAGGAAGGTAGAATTAATTTTTGACTGTCATCGCTATTCAGAGAGTTAAAAGGTTAAGTTGGCTGTAGTGGAGTTCACAGATTATGAGATTATATGGTAGGATCAATTGTGCACTAGCAGGAAGAGAACTGGAAAGGGGCCAGTGCGTACTTGGACAGAGTTGAAGGCAGTCTTAGGGAAGAGATTTGTGCCGAACCATTACCATCGAGACCTGTATCAGCGACTGCAGACATTAACACAGGAAACTCGGAGTGTGGAAGACTATTATAAGGAGCTCAAGATAGCTATGATCCGAGCAAATGTTGTGGAAGATAGGGAGGCCACTATGGCACGTTTTCTAAGTGGATTGCACCAGGACATAGCTAACGTAGTGGAGTTACAGAATTACGTAGAGTTAGAAGTGATGATGCAAAAGGCAGTCAAGGTAGAGAGGCAGTTGAAGAGGAGGGGTAGGTTCACATCCCAACCTAATAGCGCTAGCAAACCCTTCCCCAGAAGAGAGGACACCCATGACGAGTGCCACCTGAGCCAGAATTGCACATAAAGTGGAGGCACCTAAGGTAACAACTCCTGTTCCTTCTGGCTCATCTAGCACACAAAAATGGGATATCTTATGTTTTAAATGTCAGGCAGGGGGCATATTGTTTGGCAGTGTCCCAACAAAGAACTATGTTGCTGTCAGCGAGTGGAGATATTGTGACTGATGAAGAACATGATAGCAGTGAAGAGATGTCGCCACTGGAGGAAGTGTCATCCGACGAGGAAAGGCTGTGCGAAAAAGGGGGAATTAATTTAGTGGTAATAAGGGCGTTGAGCACTCAAGTGAAGGAGAAGATAGACGAGATATGTATGTATGTATGTATGTGGGTATGCTTTTATGTGTGGTAATGTAGATATTTAATTCTTTTTCTGGTTTTTGATTGCTTGAAATTAAGTCACTGCGAGTTCACTTGCCTTACGGTTTGTTTGGTAATGTATATATCATTAAATCATTCTATCTTGCATTGGTATGTTTGTTAAATTTAATGCTAATGCAACTACTCTTCTAATTACATTGACAATTAGTTGTGATATTCTTCACCAACAAGTGTTACGACTTTTGGGAATGACTTATTGTCCTAACTTCTTGCCTGATCCCCATTAGATGCTGCCACACCATTAACCATTCTTTGGTGTGCTTAGGAGCAAGTAGATTGGTTTATCTGCAAATTAGCCAATATATTTGAGGATTAATGTGCAGAAATTGATCTAGATAGAATGATGGTGAACAAAGGTGTAGATGATAAATTTCCCTTGTCTTCCGAGATGCATCAAGCGATAGTTCTGAATTTTATGATGTTGTGATACTTTGAAAGAGAAGGCAAAATGCATGACGAAAGCTTAAAGAATGCTTGTCTTTGTTTCTCACAACAATCGCTAGCATTTGATTTTGTTCCAAGTTTCTTTGCTAAGCAAGAAAAGGGAGAAACCTGTTCTCTTACTGTATTATTTCTCTTTTGCCTTCATGGGTCTTTATTACGGTATATTAACACAATCTTGTTTAGTTGTAACAAGATAGTTCTCTCACAACTTGCCTCCTTTACCGATACTGTTGCTCTTGATTAACTGTATTTTGTATTTTAGGTGTCAATTTCTCCTGAGGTATCATCCAAAAAAGTTTGCAGGGATGTTATGAACCAACTTGTCAAAAATTTCCATGCATCCCATTTGGGAAAGAGATTGTTAGCTTATGAGGGAAGAAAAAGTTGCTACACTGCAGGACAGCTGCCCTTCTCTTCAAAGGACTTTGTAGTGAAGCTTGTTGATAAGGATGGTGGAGGCAGGTAAACTTTTGCCATAAAGATGCGAAAGAACATTTTGATTGTTGATTAGATCTTTTCTTCTGTATTTTCTTAGCAGTTGCCTGTGCAGTGTGAAGTTGAGGCCATGTATGTTTGGCAAGGAGATTGATTCTGGATTTTAAAAGTTATAAGTTGTTTATATGAACAAAAATGCACTGTTTTTGTTTCATCTAGTTGATAACACCAATTTTTTCCCTCAAATGCCATTTTTCTTCACTCTGAATATATCGTCTATTTTCTTCTTTATCCTTTGTTTTCTTTCTTGCTCTGTCTCCTATATCTATTTTGTTTTTCCACATTTCATCTCGTCATTCATAATATGTTTGATTGTGTTCTCTATTTCAGTCACCTTTTCTTTTCTTTTTCGTGCCAACGTTGCTTAATTTAAAACTTCTTATGATAATTGATTAGCCTACTGTAGCAGAGTTGGACGAAATTTTTCTTGTATTTCTTGTGAATGGTTACACCACTATATTTACACAAGTCTAGAGTCCTTAGGAAGGTATACAATTACAATCTCACTAATTTAGTTATCTACTACATTTACATGATATTGATTCAAATCTAATCTCTATAATTATGTCATTAGTATCCAATCTAATATCTAACATTTACTTCCATTTTTTGCAACAAATTTCTGAATTAAGTTCTAAATATTGAAATTAGAGGCTGGATGTATTTTGAGATTAGTGTTAAAATAATAGAACTTCTATCAAAACTTAAAACCTTTATCGTAGTTTTGGGTTAAAATACTCCACGTTTGCCTATTCTTTAATTTTTGAGAATTAACAGTAATATACATATTTTATTTATTCATGCTATTTTTTGCCATGCTTTGCTAAAGCCTGTGTCACACAATGCGAGTGTACTATGGGACAGAGCCTTTTGGCTGTTGTGTATTGTGTCTCATTAACTATTATGAATGATGCTATTGTTGATTTTATTGAGTATGCTTGTCTGGATACTAAAATGGCAAAATGTTGACATGCATGAAGAACCGACACAAATACAGAATAATGTGATTCTGGAAGTTGTGTACATATCCCATTCTGGTATTCTCTAGTCTCACCTAGATTGTTTTCGGTGCTTGAGTAGGAAGGAACTTGAATTCAAGGTCTCCATTAAATTTGCTTCTGAAGCCGACCTTCATCATCTTCAACTACTCTTACAGAGTAGACAACTTGATGTTCCACAAGAAACTTTACAGTTTCTTGATGTGGTCCTTAGGGAGAAGCCTTCTAACAGGTGCCAATTTTTGTTCTTTCCCCCTCTCTGTCTCTCTCTCTCTCTATTTATATATATTTATATTGTTGTCATACATATTGTTCCATTATCTTTGTATTGCAGTTATGTAGTTGTTGGAAGATCTTTCTTTTATCCCACGCTGGGCCGCACGGGGGAACTTGGTAATGGTCTTTTATACTGGAAAGGATTTTACCAGAGCCTTCATGCAACCCAGATGGGCTTGTCACTGAATATAGGTACCTAGCGGTGCATATGTAATTTTTTATTCTCCATGTTGCAGCAGGTTTGGTTTTAAGAGTTAATACTGAGGCTTGAGACCGATACTTGAAGTATTCATTTGTTGGGCTTGATTATGATTGTAAAGAGTGTGCGCACTCATGCTTACCTCTTTGTTTCAATTGTTCTATTGTCTTGTTGCAGATATATCAGCCCGAGCATTTTTTGAACCTATTTTGGTTTCTGACTTTGTTGCCAAGTACTTGAACAGAGACCTAACTAGGCCTTTGTCTGATCAAGACCGTATTAAGGTATCCATTGTGAGCCATATTATTGAAGTATCAATTTAAGAACTTTTCTGGCTTTAATCTTTTGTCAATTTCAATGGAGCGGTTACAATCTTTGATCTCATTCGTTAACTGAAGACATGCACTGCAAATATATTGAGAATGCAATCCAAAAGTAGTCTTGTTTTGTGGTTCCATTTTTGTTTCACCATTTAATAGATGCCTTGGTTTTATCTTTACAATATTTCCACTAGTTGACAAGGGCTGTTTTGTTTTTAGGTGAAAAGAGCTTTAAAAGGTGTTAAGGTTGAAACACATCATCAAGGTCACATCAAGCGGCACAAGATCTCGGGCCTCTCAACTGAACCAATGCAACAGTTGACGTAAGTTTATCTGATGTTTCTGAAAATTTCTTGTAATTTTTATTGATTTAAAAGAGAATCTTGAATATTGCTGTCGTTTGCCATTTCTTTAAAGATACATGTAGCATGGCTGTAGCATTTTCTGGGAAGCATTGCAGTTGTACCATGGTATTCAATTATTTTTGGTCAGTTTACCTTTTTGGTAGATCAAATTGCTCCCTGCCTGTGATAATACCATTATGTAATGCACATTATGAGCATTTTGGGGGATTATGATTTTTAGAAGATGTCTTGATGTGCCCTCTTTATCTGCCTAATTGTTCCATACTTCACTTTATACTCTAGCGTAGAAGTTTTGAGAAATCCAGTGCTTTTATTTTAATCTATTTTTATCTGGAGGTTGTAATTATTGTTTGTCAGGTTTCCTCTGGATGAGTCTGGAGCTAAGATATCTGTTGTTCAGTATTTTCGCAACAAGTACAATATTCAGCTCAAGTATCCATTTCTGCCTGCTGTTAAGAGTGGCAGTGATTCAAAACCCATTTATCTTCCAATGGAGGTATCCGGTTTCATATCATATGTTTTTCTGCCTTATCTCTTGGTTGCATTTTCTCGCAGAATAAGGTTCCTGTCCTCTCTGCGGATCTACCTAATTATTGATGGTCAGCGATATACCAAAAAATTGAATGAGAGACAAGTCACTGCACTGCTGAAGGCTACTTGTCAACGTCCAAAGGAGCGAGAGGACAGCATTATAGAGGCATGGATATATGAAATTGATTAGCATTGTTTTTTGATTTTTACTTAATTTTGTTTTCAATTATTTTCCCAAACAATTTGGTGATGAATACTTTATGGTGCCTTTAACCCTGAAAGAAGTTGATTGATTTGCAGATGGTGCGTGAAAACAATTACAATGGTAATGAACTAGTGAATAAGGAGTTTGGCATACAAGTACGGCTTGAACTTACTTCCATAGAGGCACGGGTTTTGCCTGCACCCAGGGTAAATTTCCAGTGAATGTGTTCTACTATTTGTTTGGTTCCATTGCTTGACTTCCTACTTACGCTCATTGGTGAATTCAGCTGAGATATCATGAGACTGGGCGCGAGACTCTGGTTGATCCCAGTGTAGGACAATGGAACATGATTGACAAGGTGAATTTTCTTAGATAGAAAAGTGCATGTATTGGCAGTGCTTTGTTGTGGTTTTATATTACATGGCCTTTAAAAACTTGTGGCTGTTGCTCTGTGTGTGTATCATGAGCATTTGATTTTACCATTTCTCCCATGTGCTCACTGATTTTAAAATTGTGGTTCTATTTGTTAGAGGGTGTACTTGTGGTAAACTTCGTGTTCAGGTCTGGGGAATTATTTGTATTATTGTGATGAGACGTATACTAATCAAGCATTTTTTGTTCTTCAGAAAATGGTCAATGGTGGGCAGGTGCAATAGTGGGCGTGCATTTACTTTTCTCGTTCTAATATGGATGTCAACAGATTTTGCAGTGAATTGATTAGTATGTGCTGCAGTAAAGGAATGGTGTGTATTGATTTGTTACACAATTGATACAATTATAAAATGACAAGCTAATTGAATGTTTGGATGCAGGATTTTAATTCCAGGCTATTAATTCCTACTCGGTCAGCTAATCCTGGCCAAATTGAGAAGGCACTGTCTGATATTTATACAGAATCTTCCTCAAAACTTGCAAGCATGAAGCCGAGAGGAAAACAACTTCAGTTGCTCATTGTTTTACCTGACACCAGTGGGTCTTATGGTTAGCTACATAACTGCGGGGCTTGCCTCTTGACATACAAAGTCATTATAGTTCTTTGCTTATATTGCCTACTTTTTACAGGGAAGATAAAGCGAGTATGTGAAACAGGGTTGGGGATTGTATCTCAATGTTGTCAGCCCAGGCAAGCATCGAAATACAACAAACAGTACATGGAAACTGTAGCTCTCAAGATAAATGTGAAGGTTTGCAAGAAATCTATTTATCAAATTTTTTGGATGTTCTATTGTGTATTTTTTGGGTCCTGACTGACTATATTAACTCTTTTCAATTTGCCTGTGATTTGACTAGGTTGGAGGGCGAAATTCTATTCTTGACCAGGTGCTGCATAGGAAAATGCCTACCCTGACCAAGCGCCCTACCATCATATTTGGTGTTGATGTCACACATCCTCCACCAGGGGAGGATTCCAGCCCATCTATTGTTGCGGTACCGAACTTACTACCGCACTCTTTACCCTGGCACCCTGAATCCTTCCTTTGTTCTGGTGAAATGAAAATGAACAAAGAATACTGTTCATTCGTATCTGCAGGTGGTGGCTTCAATGGATTGGCCTGAAGTAACAAAGTACCGAGGGCTTGTTTCTGCACAGGTCCACCGAGAAGAGATGATCCAAGATCTCTATACTACGAAACAAGATGCTCAGAGGGGCATGATTCATGGAGGAATGGTTAGGTAGATTGACCACTATTTGTATTCTCCTGAATTTGTTGATTCATTGATATAATAATCATTTATTTTTCATTGGCAGGGAACTTTTGATTGCCTTTTATAAGTCCACTGGGCAGAAGCCTTATAGAATTATATTTTACAGGTTAGTTCTTTGAAGTGTGTATTTGACTCGCTGGCTTTTTTATGCTGGTGTATGATAATTGAGAATATGGCAGGGATGGCGTCAGTGAAGGACAATTTAACCAAGTTCTTTTGTATGAAATGGATGCGATTAGGAAGGTAGACTGGCTTTAAAGTTTCTTTTTTGTTATTTTAATGCGATGTTTTCACTGGACCGGTGATTTTCAGGCCTGTGTTTCCTTAGAAGAGAATTATCTGCCTAGGGTGACTTTCGTGGTGGTGCAAAAGAGACATCATACGCGCCTTTTTCCTGCTAGGCATGGTGATCGTCAAACAACAGACAGCAGTGGCAACATTTTGCCCGGTAAAAAATCTGAAATTAGGTATGTAACCTTTGTCTGTGTCCATGTCCTGTGTTAAACACATGATACTTTTGTCATTTTGTGATCAGGTACTGTTGTTGATACGAAGATATGCCATCCCAGTGAGTTTGACTTTTACCTCTGCAGCCATGCCAGGATCCAGGTATCTGTTGTAGCTCACCAAAAAGGTCTTAGAGAAGACATCTCTTAGTTTAAGTAAAATTTTATGTGGTGCATGCATTAATTAGTACTCCTAATTGTCTATCAAGTAGTCCTAGTGACTTGTGTTTTTTCTACTCTATGGCACCAGCCGCCCTGCCCATTACCACGTATTATACGACGAGAATAACTTCAGTGCAGATGGTCTGCAATTGCTTAAAAACAGCTTGTGTTACACGCAAGTACCTATCTTGTAAGACCAGACTAGATTTGGGCTACATGGACGTATCTCAAGGCATTTTCTTTCTTTCCAGGTACGCCAGGTGTACTCGCTCTGTCTCCATAGGTTGGTCCCGCGTCTATCTGAAAGTCCTCAATATGATTTATCTTCAATATTCACACTGTCAAATCTCCTTGAACCTAATGAGTTGTTGAAATTATTTTGTGCAGTGCCACCAGCTTACTATGCCCATCTGGCTGCGTTTCGTGCCCGTTACTATGTTGAAGGTGCCAATACTTCGGACAGTGGATCAACTGGTGGAGCGGCTGGCGGGGCTACAAGGGAAAGGAACAGGGAGGCTCGGCCATTGCCAGCGATCAAGGATGATGTGAAAGATGTGATGTTTTATTACTGATGCCGGTGGTTGTTGCTGCTGTGAACAAGTTCAGTTTTTTTACCTCCATGAATGGGAAAACGGGAGTTTTAAAGTACTATCTATTATTTAATGTTTTGGGCCTTGACCTTGATCCAGGGATCAGTGGCCCTCTTGTTTTGGCTTACTTTGCTTTTGGTGAAGTATGTTTAATGCCTGTGCGTGTATTCATGTAGGCTTTTGGTTAAATTTAGCATCAGCTAAAATGAACAACACCGGGTTGATTGCTAATCGTGAAGTGCTTCTTCCGGCGACTTGCTAATGATGCTATTGTCTGGTTTGCTGCTATTCTCTAATCTAATGCATATGCACTCAGCATTTTCTTAATTGTTGCAAGGGGAAATGCCACCTAATCTATCACGAGGGTAAAAAAGTAAAACGGGAATATGCCTTAAGTCGTTTCTTAAAAAAACATTTCATTTTAAACTTCATTTAGTCCAGTAGTGACGTTGCATGTCTCAATAAAAAATTAAACCAATGCAAGTAGTTTCATTCAAAAAGGGATGCAGCTTCTAATTTTTATTGCACGGTTCAATTGTTTTCGTGCAATGATTATGGTAATCTTGTTAGTTGTGAAAAATGAAAATAATAGTGTACGACATCTGTAAGATTTGTGGAGTAATCTGAATGTTCTATTCTATTGAGTAGGAACATCTTTCAAAAATCTTTTCGCTATCTTTATTAGCTTTATATAGAAGTTGTTTCGTCCTTTCAGAAATTCTTTTTGGTATTTTTATTAGTTCTATATAAAAGTTGTTTCATTCTTTCATTAAATTAAAATGTGTCACCAAATAAGAAATTGTTTTCTAATAAGTCTAATACAATTTTCAAGTGCTTTTAATCTAATCTGTACCTTGTAGAATTAAATTTAAAAATATGACGTGGACCGGTGATTTTCAGGCCTGTGTTTCCTTAGAAAAGAATTATCTGCCTAGGGTGACTTTCGTGGTGGTGCAAAAGAGACATCATACGCGCCTTTTTCCTGCTAGGCATGGTGATCGTCAAACAACAGACAGCAGTGGCAACATTTTGCCCGGTAAAAAATCTGAAATTAGGTATGTAACCTTTGTCTGTGTCCATGTCCTGTGTTAAACACATGATACTTTTGTCATTTTGTGATCAGGTACTGTTGTTGATACGAAGATATGCCATCCCAGTGAGTTTGACTTTTACCTCTGCAGCCATGCCGGGATCCAAGTATCTGTTGTAGCTCACCAAAAAGGTCTTAGAGAAGACATCTCTTAGTTTAAGTAAAATGTTATGTGGTGCATGCATTAATTAGTACTCCTAATTGTCTATCAAGTAGTCCTAGTGACTTGTGTTTTTTCTACTCTAGGGCACCAGCCGCCCCACCCATTACCACGTATTATACGACGAGAATAACTTCAATGCAGATGGTCTGCAATTGCTTAAAAACAGCTTGTGTTACACGCGAGTACCTATCTTGTAAGACCAGACTAGATTTGGGCTACATGGACGTATCTCAAGGCATTTTCTTTCTTTCCAGGTATACCAGGTGTACTCGCTCTGTCTCCATAGGTTGGTCCCGCATCTACCTGAAAGTCCTCAATATGATTTATCTTCAATATTCACACTCTTAAATCTCCTTGAACCTAATGAGTTGTTGAAATTATTTTGTGCAGTGCCACCAGCTTACTATGCCCATCTGGCTGCGTTTCGTGCCCGTTACTATGTTGAAGGTGCCAATACTTCAGACAGTGGATCAACTGGTGGAGCGGCTGGCGGGGCTACAAGGGAAAGGAACAGGGAGGCTCGGCCATTGCCGGCGATCAAGGATAATGTGAAAGATGTGATGTTTTATTGCTGATGCCGGTGGCTGTTGCTGCTGTGAACAAGTTCAGTTTTTTTACCTCCATGAATGGGAAAACAGGGGTTTTAAAGTACTATCTACTATTTAATGTTTTAGGCCTTGACCTTGATCCAGGGATCAGTGGCACTCCTGTTTTGGCTTACTTTGCTTTTGGTGAAGTATTTTAATGCCTGTGCGTGTATTTATATAGGCTTTTAGTTAAATTTAGCATCAGCTAAAATGACCAACACCGGGTTGATTGCTAATCGTGAAGTGCTTCTTCCGGCGACTTGCTGATGATGCTATTGTCCGGTTTGCTGCTATTCTCTAATCTAATGCATATGCACTCAGCATTTTCTTAATTGTTGCAAGGGGAAATGCCACCAAATCTATCACGAGGGTAAAAAAGTAAAACAGGAATATGCCTTAAGTCGTTTCTTAAAAAAACATTTCATTTTAAACTTCATTTTGTTCAGTAGTGACGTTGCATGTCTCAATAACAAATTAAACCAATGTAAGTAGTTTCATTCAAAAAGGGATGCAGCTTCTAATTTTATTGCACGGTTCAATTGTTTTCGTGCAACGATTATGGTAATCTTGTTAGTTGTAAAAAATGAAAATAATAGTGTACGACATCTGTAAGATTTGTGGAGTAATCTGAATGTTCTATTCTATTGAGTAGGAACATCTTTCAAAAATCTTTTCGCTATCTTTATTAGCTTTATATAGAAGTTGTTTCGTCCTTTCAGAAATTCTTTTTGGTATTTTTATTAGTTTTATATAAAAGTTGTTTCATTCTTTCATTAAATTAAAATGTGTCACCAAATAAGAAATTGTTTTCTAATAAGTCTAATACAAGTTTCAAGTGCTTTTAATCTATACCTTGTAGAATTAAATTTAAAATATGACATGGACATTTAGTATGAAAAATATTCTTACTCAATTTTAAAAATATTATGTAAATTTCCAATCAAAACAGTATTCGTAGATGTATAAACAAAACCTTTTGAAAAAAATTATTTTACACAGACCATATTTTTGTAAAATCGGACCAAATAGTTTAAAAATATTTAGAATAGTGTGTGAGTCACGAAAAATACGAACAACTATCACTCTTTTTTCACATTATCCCATTCATTATTAATTCAACGACAATTTATGGCCACATAAGAGTGTGTGCGCCGATGATTATTGCAAATATAAGAACATGTATACATATGACTATCTAAATTTGAAAATATTTGACTAATCTTTTTCCTTGATGTAATTTTAAGCGTTCAACAAAAAGTGGTTCTAGGAAAACTTTTAAATTGAAGATTTGATGCATCTTGACAATATTTTTAAAACAAAAAATTTTATCAAAATTAAATGATAAATGTTCAATAGCTATTTGTTTTTTGCCATTACATTTTAATTCTTTCATTACTGTATCAAAATAAAGAATGGTTAGAAATAGCAAACCTAGTAATTTGTGATTTTTTTTGTTGTGGATGCTATATTTTTGAGGATGATGCTTATTCATATTCTGGTGATATTTTCTATAGCTGTCATCTACTTTGTATGGATAATGTGCTGGACATTACTTACATTTCACATAAGTTGGATAATTCATATCAATTTTGGTGAAATACTTTGTGAAAATCCCAAACTTAGAAGCTCTATTACTTCGTTTTCTAGTCTTCATTGTTTGATTTTCAAGAATACCCTCCATGTATTAATGTTGCTGGAGTTGGAAAATCGACACCATCAACGTTGAAGATTTCATTTGAATTACTATTGTGACGAATAATCTTGACCTTACTTGTTGATTTTGAAGCTAATACCACGAAAATTTGCCATTTGACAGAAAAAAATAAGCAATAAAGGGAAAAGTTTATTAAAAACAATCAAATAGATTAAAAAAGAGTATTAGAAATGGAAGAGATTGAAGTTTGGGGTATAATCATATAGTACAGCAATTGGAAAACATATAAGAAAGAGGTTGCCAGAAATAAACTAAAGAAAGAAGAAAGTTTTTTATATAGAAAAAATAAAATGCAAGAAGGTTATTTATAATAAAATAAAAACATTAAAAAATAATTATTATTAAAAAAAAAAAAACAATTTGCTGTATGCAACGGCTATTGGATGCAACCACTATTTAAGGAGTTTCTTTAATATATATTTTTAATAGGAATCAGACCAACAGTTTTGATTTTTGGATCTATTTTTTAAGAGCAGAACACAAAACTATTATCTACAATTTTTGTGTAGTTCTGATTCTACGGCTATGTTTGTTTCCCCTTTTTTAATACTCACATAATACATACTTCAACCAAATTTAATCTAAATATAAATTCAAAATTTCTCACATTTACATATACAGATAACTCATTATTTTCAATCGTTACACTTATTCACAATCATATCAAATCCTACATATATATATACATTCACTCATATTATATATATTTATACCTTATAAACTAATCATTATCATTATATATTTTCACATCATCATATTATTATTATATATTTTATAAACATATTCAAATGAACTAAGCTTTTCGTCTCATTAAATTCGAACAATCAAACATATTTCTCGTCTTAGTACAACTCCCATCTAACATCATTTTCTACCAAAACCCTTCTCCCAACACCTATGGTTTCGATCCCGTTTTTGTTCCCACCAAGGCCACAACTATACATTCACAGATATGTAAACCTTCGTCAAAACAATAAAGAATGAGCCTGCAGAAATCGCTGGAAGTAAAATAAAACAAAATCAGGAGACTATCCTGATAAATTATTCAGCCAATTCGAAATATTCTTCTAAGATTAAGTACTCCTTTTCTTCTCTACCAGGAATTAACAGTTAATGTGTGCAAAAACAAAACCAGCAGCAGAGGCTAAGAAGAGGAAGGAAATGAAATGTAGGATTGCAGAAATGAACAAGAGGAAGGTAGACGAATTATCCTGCATATGTTCTGATTGTTGAAGGGTGATGAAGGTAACTGTTCTTCAATTCCTGAAAGGTGCCTTCTGCCTCAAGGTTTGTTTGGCTGCAAAAATAGAAGCCAAGAGCTTGTTTGTTTCTTGAAGGGGCATCCAGGTAGAACATGACATGCAAGCCTTTTGAAATACCTATTCTTTACAACCAAACCAGCAAGAAGCAGTGGTATTGAGACAAAGTCTTAGTTGGCCTCGTCCATCCCCTTCACCACCCAAATCACATGCCACTACAGGGTCTAACCAAGAACTTATATAATATCCTATTAAGGTTGAGGTGGCGTTTAGTTCACATGTTAGCATCGGATCCAAATTCGAAATCGTTCAGCTCGACGTTTCAATACATCTGTTCTGTTTAATTGAAAACGTGCACTTTGATAATGAGATATGAAAATTTTTTAATTTTAATTTTGATTCATGTAAATCAAAAAAATATATTGCATTTGTAAATTGTTTATAAATTTAATATTTTATTAATTATAGTCTATTATAAAATTATTATGTTTTATTTAATAAAAATAAAATTTTCAGAATTAAATAATATTATAAATAAAAAATAAATACAAAAACTTGAAATAAAAGAGAATATCATTGAAAAATAAATATCATACATTAAAAGATAAATAAGAAAAAAGAGAAAATAAAAAATAGTCAGACCAGCTCTAAAGTATAGTTTAATAGTATATACATAGTTCGAACGAAAAACTTTAAAAAAATCAATAACTGAGGTAAAACAAAAATCAATAACTGAGATAAAACAAAGTCGTATAGGTGATAAGAAAAATAATGAGAAAGAGAACACAATATATTGGGTGATAGAAGAGAAACAAAAATATTAAAGCATAAAAATAAGGGAAACTTAATAGGCCCAATGGAAGATGAAAATACAAACACACACACACACAGATATATATATATATAAGAATAAAATATATTAAAAAAGGAGAAAAAAGTTTTTTTTTAAAATAAGACTAATTTAGTAATTTTACATTTAATTAAGCAAAGCATAGGCATTATCATTAATTATGTAGAGTGTATGTATTATTTATTTATTAAATTAATATAAGTTATATATTTTATATTAATTATATGGGAATCCAACATGAATTTTCTCAAATTCCTTCACTTTACTATGAATTTGGTGAACTTTAAATTTCTGTATATGATTTTTAAATTTTAATTCTGATAGTAATAAACCAAACAATAATTATAAATTTCATTCTATTTCTCTTTCACTCATAGCATTCACTTCTTAATTTTAATTTACTCTACTTTTTCAAAACTTAAATTTCTTTTATCTATTTTATAATGTATAATATATGTTAAGACAAGAGAAATGAATTTAATTATAAATTACTATAATACTCTTTTTTAATTTCTTTATTCCTCTATTTTGTTTATATAACTTTATGTTTTCTTCTATTTTCTATAGCTTTCAATTCAGTCCTTTTATCTTTAAAAAAAATTCAAATTAATAT
Source organism: Avicennia marina (assembly GCA_019155195.1). NCBI lineage: Eukaryota > Viridiplantae > Streptophyta > Magnoliopsida > Lamiales > Acanthaceae > Avicennia > Avicennia marina. The sequence goes on from CM032764.1 coordinate 1,695,447, forward strand.
TTTTTATTATAATTAGTTATAACAAATAAAATAGTATAATTTGTATAAAAATTTACGCACACATTGAGTAGAATATTATTACTTGTGTGTGTGTGTGTGTGTATCGTGCGTAATTGTGTGTGCAATCTAGATAGGATAAATTAAAGTTTAAACGCACTATATTCTTCTCATTATCTATCACACTGTATATTAAGGTTAAAATTCCAATCAAATACGTAATATTGTAGACACCCTTAACCTAAAAAATTAAATTCATAACACGTTAGATTCTCCTCTTTCAAAACTTAATTGCACAAAAATTTCTCTAACATTTGAACTTGTTACAAGTAAATTTTGTTTACTCTTCTCTGCTTTCATTCCTCAAAATCTTTCACAAAACCTATACTTATTTTTCAAATCATTTAATGTGAAAAATGTCAATGAACGCATGCAAAATACACAAAAAATCAAAAAAAAAAGTATAAACCCCGTAAACGACGCTGTATGGGCTAGTGTGGTGTTCTCCACCGTCGTCCCCCACCAAGGTGGTTATATATAAACACCTCCACCACCGCATGTTTTGGTCCCGCTTTGTTGTTGTTGTCATTATTATTATTATAGACAAATAATATGCATTAGACTAAGGGGTTAACAGCTGCACAACAACAAAAATGAAGAAGAAAAACATAACAAAAAGAACTTTCAATTTGTCAATACAAACAATCACGAGTCACGGGAAACAGCTATACAATTCACATTAACAGATCAAAATGCTGCAGAGAATAACCATGGGAAAGTCAAATGAGTTGAACGAACACAACTTCAATTCTACAATGATTTCTTAAATACAATATGCGTGATCAGTCCTGTCTCAAAGAAATTCAGTCCCTGTATAAATTTTTGGTACCACAAAGGTGAGACTAATTCTACATTAGCCACGGAAACAGTCTTATTGAGAACATAAAGCAAAAGCAAACACCAAAAAAGAGCGGCTGAAAGCCTTCAATCTGTCGTCTGAAATATACTGCTTGATAGCTAATGAATGAAAAATTTATGAGACATGTCTATGGGTTGAACAATAGATATTATAAAAATGGAAAGAAACGAGAGGATGCAGTGTACAGCAGGAAAGCCATCATTGTGCTCGGTATGAGCTTGAAAAGCTCAAAGTGTGCAGCATTATTATTAACTTGTCCTGCATTGAAGAATTCAGTTTTACCCCTATTGGTTGTGGTAGAAACATTCACAGAAGATGAACCTGTAAAATAATTTTTTGTGAGTCGGTACAGCGTAAAGATACTGATTTGGCCGTTGGGTGGCGGCAGAAAGGGAGAAGGTAGAGTAGCTGTAATGTAACTTACAGTCATAATTGGCCCATCCAATCCTTTGACCATCCAAATCATACACCACAGCCTTATCTTTCAGGACAAGGTCTGCAGGAGGCATGAAAGTTTTAATATAATAGAAGATAACATGTTAGTGGAGCAGTCAAGACAACAGCATACTTGAAGTTTGAAGCAGAAAAATAAGAAGCAAAGCTGATATCAATTGAATGCACACCAGAGCGCTAATGCCTCCTCCGCAACTCCCAAAAAAATGTAATAAAAAATCCAAACCACATTTGGTGAATATTCTAGTTTTATGAGAAAGTATGGGCATATTTGACCACCTTATGAAGTGCTAAAATTGAAATTAAAACACATTGAAAAACCAAAAAGTGGCATAAAGACAAAGGATTCATGAGTCAATGTTAAGAAGAGGAGGCATTGAATTTGAACTGGATAAAGAATTGATAAATCGTGGAAAAATTGATTAATCTTACAATAACTAGAACAAATATCTCCCTCACTGTGGGTGTGGCTGGTCAACCTATGGATAAACCATGGCCTATTTAACGAGAAACTGCCCTTGGGATACTTTAATATGTCAAAGCAGGTTTGCCACTTAACAAGCATGGGTACTTGAAGATAGATGCTTAGTCAGATATTGACTATATCAGTTATAGAAATGGCATAAAACGTATTTGTATTATACTTAAACAAGATCTTCTCACCATAGCAAAAAGCAAACCACATCTATGGAATAATTTGAGTATGATGCCATGACACACACACAGCTATAAGAAGTCATGGTTGAAAAATTCTACTAGGAGAGCTGGGCTACTCTTAATAACTAAGTCATCCTTAAAATGAGCCATTACCTATGTAGGCTTGTCCTCTAGAGGTGACAATTAGGCAGTCTTTTACATTGTTAATCTGATCTTTTTTTTAATGAATGAGCATATGAAAGTGGATTGCCACTTCAATCATGAAGCTGTGGCAAGTCACAAAATTAGTTCATCATTTGCTTCTTTATAGCATAAAGTTTCACAAAGCTTTAGGAGTGAAGCAGATTAAGAATTGTAACAATTGAGCATAGTTGATTTATGCTCCAGCTTGAGGGCAGAAAAAGTATATTATTATATATGTGGGGAGTCACAAAATTAGTAATTTGTTTACTTCTTTATAGCACATGATTTCAGTAAGGCCTAGGAGCAAAGCAGATTAAAAATTGTTGAAACAAATGATTATGGTTGATATATATGCTCCAACTTAAGGAGCAGTGCAACTACATTAGCATATCTGTTTCTGTTATCTCTTCCTATTTTGTAGTGTAATTATCTACGGTATAATGATTGTCCAAATCCATATCCTATCTGTATTCATTATTATACATTGAGACTAGGTTTCTTCAATTATAAATATTTTTTAGTCTTTTTATCATTCTAAAAATAGCAATGAAGCATCTGCAATTTCACTACTTTCTAGTGTAATGTTGGAGATGTCCCATTGTTAAAATAACGCCTACATGTATGCATAATAAATATCTATGTCCACCAAGTGGGAACTCAGCATAAAAGTTCAAGCAGCAGAATGATCCCTGATTTGTACCTCCTAAAATCGTAATTCCTTGACCCTGAATTTTCTGAATGCCAATGCACCACACTGCAGCACCACCCTACACAAGCAAACCATGGCAAACCAAAATTTAGTAACTACGAAGAAACTCTCATGAATTTGTCTGATTATATATTGGGCTCAAAATGAGAGAATAATTTGTAGTTGCATAACAATTATTCACAGCTCACAAGTTCACCACACCAATAGCACTATTACGAAAACAGAACTAAATGCATGTCCAGTTCGTAAAGATCATAGCCCTAAGTTTTTGACAGCTAAAAGTTCTTTAGAAATGAGACATTATGGAAGTAAACTGCATATTTGACAGATCACATGTAGAGTCCAATCAATGAAAAACAAAGCTTGAACTAATGCTTTACTTCCAGCTATTCACCTAGAATTCGAGTATATCAGATATTAAGCATAAGCCAATTTCAATTCAAGGTTCACCATGGAGTTCTCAGCTTAACAACATTCACCAATTTGTGTCTGTGTTCAACATAGAATAGATCTGTAGTCATGCCTAATTAATATGTCCCCCCCACATGGTGGGTCCAGGCTACAGTTCCCAACAAGAGAAAATTTTCAGAAGTTACTAGAAGTTGACTTACGATGGAATTCTGCTGCAAAAGATAATCTTGGGGCCTCAATATCATTGATGCACCACCAGCAAAGTTTAGACTAACTTGAGGGAAAATATCAGAGATTCTGCAGAGAGAATGATAAATGAAATAAGAAGAAGCAATCTGTCGGAAAGATATGCAAACAAGAAAATGAATGCATCTAGATGAAAAACCTGGAGGTGGTTAGGTAGCATTGGCTTCCCTTTGAAATAATAGGGCGTACAGACTGTGAAACAGATTGAGTAATCTGTGGAGGGAAAAATGCTATATGTTAGGCATAATAAGAAATTGAACAGGAAAACCAAACTAGAATGATATGCATTGATTCCTATTAATAAAAAATAAATAAAAACGTCTTTATTTTCTGAAACCCACAGCGGTCATGAAAGGATCATAAGCTCCTTCTGCAAGGTATGCCAATGTTGTTCCTGAATCAATAATTGTTCCTCCATTGTCGGATGTTGAAAACACTGATTGATCAATGTGTAGTGTCTGCCCATTGATGGAAATACTTTGTAGATTTACATTATAGTGAGTCCTGAGAATTTGAAAACAAAGTTAATACATCAATTGCAGTTTTGGTGGGACCTCCAGCTGAGTGAACTTGTGCAATTTGACAATTCTTATGAATAGTCATAAAAATGCATAACAGAGGCACTGAGACAAGAAAATGGCCTGGCCATTCCTGAGACACTCATAGTTTAACTGCCAACAGTATTCTTGAACTCTTAACTTTAGTGGTATCAAGTACTTCTTTTAACAGTATAGTGACCAAAATTGATTAAGAAAATCAAACTGCCAGAAGTCTCACAATTAACCAATAAGAAAAGCCAAATATAGGCGCATGCGAAACTCAAGGACATGAATATTTTCACTGCCACAGAAGCTCCAGACATTGTCTTACATGATAAGAAGTTATGGTACTTCCAGAAGAAGAGAAAAAGATGTCAAATAGCAATAATCTATAACCCTCAATTGAAAGCCTTTCACTTCAAATCAAAACAGTGCTTAAGGGAATGGCTATAACAGGCTAAATATATACCCATCAACGAAAAGAAACTCATAAGGGAATAGAAAAAATACTTCCTACACTATACGGCCTTAATCACAGAATCTTAATATACAAATACTTACTAGTCTGTCAAGTGTCGTATACAAAGAAATTCTATTTAGAATTGAAACATACCAACAGTGAATTGTTCCCAGAGCAGGTGTGGAAAGCCAGACTGTTACTTTGTTTGCTAATTAGTCCATGACTTATAAAAATGAAATCTAGATAAACGCCAACTACATCTGCAGTAATCAGATGTTACCTCTTTATCTGAAGTCTCTTTACTTTCATTCTAAAAATGTCTTGCATATATTGTGGTAAAAGAAAAAAACGAACACAAAACAATCCTAATAGTCACATTATAGAAAACTTGAATTCAATTCAAAAAAGTTCAGAGGGAATCAAACTTTTTAACAAACAGTTAACTTCAGTTCCTATTTGCTTTTGGAAGGTAAAACAACTAGAAGTTCCAATGTTAAAGTTCATTGGGATCAGACAATTCTGGATATGCGAATCAAGTACATACATGCAAGAATCTATTCTGGCTCTATCACCAAACAAACCAACAAGCGTGTCTTTATTTGGGAACTAAATATTAGATAATCATTATCCAAATTTCACTTTCTCTAAGACTGAAATAAAGTTACATGAATACCAACTCAAATGCATGTCATATAGAAGTTCATTAAATCTTATGATCAACATAAAGAAAAGAAGAATCCCATCAGATTCCTATACTCTGATACCAAACATGCACTGTACTTGGTTACTCTTGCAGCTACATACAAAAAGGGCCGGGCCAAAAAGAAACTTTAAAAAGACGATGACAAGTGTGGAAAGTTGTGAAGCTGGAAAATACATACTGGGATGGAACAAGGGGAGTGTAAACTATATCTGGCTCCACTATCTGACCAAGCACCAATATACCACCACCATTTTCTCCTTTCAAGCAATGAGAGAATGCATTGGGGGTGATTCCCTGTGAAGAAAGTTGAGAAATCACAGATAAACCCCGCTGTCCAAAACCAAAAATGCCATCAACTGCCCTATCTGATTTGGTAAGGTCCCCAGACTGTGATGTGCTACAACTGTATCAAAACAACAGAGGTTGGGCAATAGAACAAATCAAACCAAAAGATAAAAATAAGCATGGTCAATAATTTGAAACAGGTGAATGAGAACACACCCAAAAACAACAGGTGCTGAAGAATCCGAAGTCAATGAATTTTCAACTGCAGAGTCCAAATGTATAGAGTCAGATACATAGTATCCTGATGTCCCGCTGCCGTCACCATACTGAAATGTGTACCCACACTGATTCTGATCCGTACAGCCAGAATCAGAATATTGTGCACCCAAAGTACACCTTCGGTCTGAACACGAGATCAGTTTTGCCGTTGATGAGGCGGAAGGATCAAAAAATTCCAGCTGTATCTGTTAAAAAGGACAGTGAATTACACAAACCATATCGCGCCTTGGCTTTGAAAACAACATTCAAGGAGAAGATTGTGAAAAATAAACTGGAGATTTGCAAGAAAGGACGGTGTACTTGGAGTCCACTGGATGTGGGACAACCCGTGCAGGTATTACAGCCGACCCATAGCACATCACTTCCAGTATCTATCTGTACATAGAATTCTTTTGGTGGATTGCCCAATTTAACTCTTGTAAAGTATAGCCTATGAAATCGATTCACGAGCTCGTTACATTAGGGTGAAAGCAATCAATCAATAATTGGATTTTATACAAGAAATTCTTGCATCATTTCCTCCCACACACGTACCAATGCAAAATATATTGTTTGGAGAAGACCAATTACCCACATATCATGGAATCAAAGTCTAACAGTAATAGTAATTAGGAAGCAAAGAATTTTGACTTGATAAGTTAAATTTTTCAACGAAGGACTAAAGCGCTCATTAAAAACCAGCAAGAAATGATGGAAACTTTTCCACATCAAAGAAATCACTTATTTACTCATCTATCCGTCTCCAATAAAGTAAAAGAAACACACGTACGGCGCAATATGATGATAAAATAGATACACACCCAACAAGATAAGGATCATAGGTGCCCTGGATGGGGAATTCAACAACCCCCTGTTGCTGCAAGAATCGGCCGTGTCGAACCTGGTCCCGGTGCCTGAGTCGGCCCATATCCACTCCCGCGTGACTCGCCCTCTCCAGCGTCAGCATCAGGGTCCTCCCTTCGCCGCCGCCCATCACACCTAGCGCCACCATCAAAATCAGCGCCGCCCCCACCACCAGAATGTTCCCCGGCGGCATGTCCGATAAAGAAACTTCAAAACACCTCCCTTCTTCGTCTTCTTTCCCTTTTCTTGCCTTTCTTAGGCCTCAAGCAATACAACGGCTATGTGGTATATCTTACGCTATTATACATATACACCTGTATATGTGTGTGTGCGTGTATCCTACATGTGTCTGTATATATGAATGTGCGCTGTGTGTGAATCTGGGCAGAGAGATGGAAACGAAAGCGAACGAGGAAGAGGGTGCGCGAGAGACAACAGCCGATAACCGAAGTTTGATTTGAAGGTATGAAATTGATACATGGTTTACTGTATATTTCAGTCATGGTAAATTTGGTGCTTCCAATGATAGTACATTCAACAGATCATAGGCTGCCTTCTTTGACCAGTAAAAATTATATGAAAATTTAAGAACGGTATAAAAATAAATTAGAAAAGAGAAAAAACAAAAACAAAAACAAAAACTATTTGGATAGTTCATACTATTTATGTTCCTTCTTTTATTTATACTATTTTATTGTCGCTAAAGGTCAATGTGTTATTGTATAGTGTGTAATTTTTTTAAAAAAAATATTAGAAAAAAGTGAAAGCCATATTAAAAAAAATAAAATATAAATAAAACAATAATTTCATAATAACAATTAAATTCTATTATTTATTCATTGGAATAACTTAACTATTTATCTTCCCTTGATTTATTCTTCACTTCGACTGTTGTTTTGTCATTTTCACAATTTTTTCCCGCTAACAAAATTTCTTCATTTCTTTTTTTATATACTCCCTAAACTTTTTTTGCTTTGACAATTGCACCCGAATCTCAAACTAAACACTCTAATTTGATTTTAAAATATAGTTTATTATAATTTGATAAATTTCATTCTATTCACGTTTTTATAAAATTTAATTATATTAATTATTATTTTTTAATTATTATACTTATAACGTGTATTCATGTGTTATTTTTTGTGCGTGTATCAAATGTGTCTCAATGGTTAGTTATTATCATTAAAATTTTCATTCTTTTTTATCTCATTTTTTCTATTTTTTATTGTTTTCCTTATTCACGAAAATCATTCAATAATCAACATATGTAATTTTAAATTCTTTTAATTTTCTTTTCTTTTTCAGAATTTTAAAACCGTAACAAAAGCGAAACACCCTTTTGCAGATACACGCCAATAATTGAGAGCTAGCTAGTATCAATAGTTGTGTTCCACGCCTCAAGAAAACGTGGTCAATAATTGCTAACACCAAAGCAGATCACAAACACCAAAGACAGAAACTATATTTTGTGAAATCTTGACAATGGTTGTGTTTATTTTCATTTTTTTAAGTGTATTTTTTAAAAAAAATTATGTAAAAATAGAAGAAAAATTTTAAAAATTAAAAAATAAAATTATTGTAGTATATATTTAGTAGTTGAAAAAATACAAACAAATTGGTTTGGGGAATTTATTGAGAAAAATAAAAAATTATAAGAAATTTTAAAACTTATATATAATTTGGTTCAAAAGATTTTAATGAAGAAAATAAAACTATTGGAAAAAATAAAAATATTGAAGTTAAAACTTTTTATTCAATAAGAAAATAAATGAAAACACATGGGCGTGAAAATTTTGAAGGAAAAATAGAGTTAAAAAATAGTTTCTCTCTCATTCCTTATCATTTAGGTTTTGTAGAGAGGAAAAAATTTCCTTCTAATATTAGAATTTTCTTCAAGTTTTTTTTAATTTTTTTATTAACTAAATGAGTAAAAATATTTTTCTTAATATTTTTTTTCCTTTCCTCCCTAAATTTATTGAACCATACGTAGTGTAAGAAGAGTATTTAATAAAGGGTTTGGACACTCGTCCAACTTAAAGTCTGATTTTTTGTCCTACCAATATTTAGGATTTGATCTATTGATGCATTCATATTTTTCGACACGACCAAACTTAACACTTATTCACGGAAATGCTTTATTTTGTATTAAACACAATGCTAACATCAAGGAATTAACTACAAAAGATCTTAAATATTAAAAAAATAAATCTCCTCCACTAAAACTAGCCAATACTTTATTTTAAAGAATGAAAATGAAAATTCAGAAATTTCGTAGTCCAGGTCAAAATAAAATAAATTGGTCAGAAGATCACGAACTATAATATACAGCTCTGTGTGTGTGTGTGTGTGTGAGTATCAAATATTCCATGTGAAAGTAACTTTTGCGGGATTTGATCACGATCACCATGTCAATATTTTTACTCGTCCCTAGTCGTAATTATTCTAGAATCTCCAAGTACCGTAAGTGATCAACAAATTTTATTTTTGATTTATGAAATTCTTTTATTAGTTGAGAGCTTGTTCACTTTTTAAGATAAATTTGATAAATTAATTTATTAAGTTTAATTTAATTAAACAATAAAACCCATGATAAAGATAAAGTGTAAGTTTAGAATTAATTTAATAAAATGTTAAATAAAGAGACCAACCCAATAAAATAATCCAAACGTCTTGTTTCATTTAATATACTTATCATTAAATTTACCCAGTATTTTACTTCATATTAGTTCTTTAGAGACTTTCCAATGATTTAAATACTAATATTACGTTATTGAAGTCTTGAGTTCAAATCTATTGAAAAGTATGTGCGAGTGGATCCGTGCGTGAATAAAAAAAATTATATTAACAAACATAATATTAAATTATCTTATTATTAATTTATCATCCAAAATCATTTTTAAAATTTTTATTCAGTTAGTTAAAGTGAACGAACCCTAGAGTAGAAAATATCTTTATCCTTTACATCCTTCTTACCCTCTTCGACCGATTTACCATCAATCCACATTCTCACCTACTCCAGTCCATTGCCACTTTATTGCTTACACACACACACACACACACACATGTCCGTATTTATGTAGTATTATTAACTTTATTTCTTTTTTCAACTGATTTTTTTCATGATCTTTTACTGCGAAGTTACCCTAGTTTGTACAAAAAAAAAATGGGTTTAAAGCAGTTTTAGGAGAGCGCAAAATTGGATTGAATAAAAAAAAAAGGGGGCTTTTTGCTGTATTTTTATTACTTTAATCATGTGGGCAAGGAGACAAAGTTAGGGGCCTATGATTGATGGGTTTAACGAATGAACTACCTATTTTTTAGATGAGTATACATTAGTTGCCAGCAAAGAGAAATGGACGATGTCCTGATTGGCTTATATTCCCAGCTTGGACGCAGCAATCCAGGTGAGGATGGTTTAAACAGTTGGCAGAAACGGAGCATGAAGAGGACAACTCAATATCGGCTGTGGGTTCCCCTGCTGTTAAGGTCGAAGAGATAGAGGATGACAGGAGGACTACCCTCAAAAAGTTTCAGACAGGAGGATAACGTTCGTCACAATCCAGACACTCGGCATATTTTTATCATCTACAGTTGCTAGGTGGGTGGCGGTGGGTCCATGTGTGTTGCCAGTTTACACCTCAGACATAGTAGTGTGGGTTTCACATGCAGGACTACTGATGGAGATTGCCTCAAGAACCCAACTCGTTAGGGTGTTTTGCTCATATTGGAAAACATTCGCATGACTGGACTCGTCTCATTGGGTTGCCGCCAAAACGAAGTGCTCCACTGATTGAGTAGAATTTGCAAATCAATGCCCTCAACGAGTATAGGACGAAAATAGAATGATCTATAAAAAATTTATGGCTAATGACAATTTTTTGTTCTTTTATTATGAGAGTTGTTTTTATCTCAGTACGAAAGAAACTTATTTTTTCAATCTTTTTACTTCCTTCTGTGGGAGGGTGGAATAACCAATGTTCTTGTATTTATAGAGTTTATATGTGTAAGAATTATGACTTGCAAAGTTGACATTGCATGGCACAATGATGTCTAGTAGAATTGATGAATTGATCATGTCAAAAAAAAAAAAAAAAACACGAATTGCTGAATTGATGTTGCAAAAAAAAATGGAAATAATACAACTACTACCAGCTTTGCAGGAAATATTTGAAGGAAATCTGGTTTTCGTATTAGATGACATCATGGTGATGTGAAGATCAAACCGATTTGAAAAGACAATACTCATGGATATTCAAAGATAAGTAAGGCATCAAAGCGGTTATTTGGCACCAAGAATATCTGGCATGATCTGCACCAATTAAGACAAGAATCTGACTGAATAAGGAAAGTAATATGTATTTGCAACATATGCTGACTTGGAGTTGCAATACATGCTACCACAATTGATGGGAAGTTTAAGTATGGATGATACAAAAAATATAACAACCAATGACAAGCTGTTCCTGCAAGGTAATACGACTGGATTATGATTTCGTTAATTATCACGAGCCTTGTAGATATATTGAAACTATAATTTATACCCAAGATTTAGAAGATATTAAAGAAATCAAAATGATAATAAATCAAATATGGATTGATCAATAAAGAGGCATAAATATCTCACGAGAAAGAAGAGACAACTTCGTAGAATAGATAATAGATGAATTTGATAAAGTCGGGATGATATCAAGAATGTGATTTGACTCCTACGCTAGTGGAATTTGGTTATCCCTTTATTAATATAAAGAGATGTTTACCGACTTGAAGAAAAACACGATACAAGGAAGAGAAAATTTTGGGAGCTTCTCGTAGTCTCGTGAGTTCTTGAAGTGTGTAAATAGAGTTTTTTATGTTAATACGTTTGTGTAAATGTTGAGTTCTCTTGATGTGGTTAAGAGTAAGAATAGTTTATTACATTCCTTTGTAAAGAAAATATACATCAATGTACATAGGACCAAAAGAATATTTGATCAATGAACAAACAAGAGAACTTGTCACTAGACGCGTCTACTAATAATGGGTAAATAGATACTTTGAGTTGGGTGTTTTTATAACAAAGAGAGTATGCTCATTAACATTACATATATTTTAGTAGAACTTTGAATTGAGTGAGACCCCACAATGTAGGAATAGCCGAGATTCTAAATTGTGTAAACATTTTTGGTATTGCTCTTTTACCATGTGTTGTAACAAATGATATAATAGATTTCCATTGTATTGCAATATCCAATCCATATTTAACAATTGTTTAGTTTAAAATGTATGTAGAAAAATTTAGGATAGACGATCAAGCTTTTCATTAACAATAGTGTATTTGTGTGCTATCTGACTAATCTTATGAGATCACATTTGATCTAACAATTTACAAGTAGTGCAAAAGAAGTAATGGTTATGTTTGGAACACATTTTTCAATTTCACAACATCATATAAAATTTTATACTATCAAATATATTATTCAACAAAATTTTCAACCAAATTCAAATTCAAATTGTTCATCTTTTATATATATAGTTAATTAATTATTCTTCATTTATTATACTTATTCACAAATAAATATTCACAGTTATATATATTATATTTAAAAAAATAATTATTATTAATATCAAAATTTTATAATCAAACATTCAATCTATCTGAACATAAACCATCACTCCCCCACAACTCCTCTCTCAAACATAGCCCAAGTGTCACAAGAAGAGTTTGTTAGGGAACTACATTTTGGCACAGAGTTCTCTAAAATTCAGCTAGGGTTTGAAGCTACAACAGCCTACTTGACCATGACATTAACAAGGATAATAGGGTCCACCCATGTAAATATGAAAATAGAGATATCAGCTTTGAGATAATCGACTGAAAAAAGTGGTAACGATGGTTTTCCAGTTTACCTTCTTCCAGGGATTTGTCAAATGCCGACTAACATGACCTTATGTTTGCAGTGCAACCAAAATACAGCAAAGCTAACGACACGTACAGTTCATGTCCGACCTACGAGTCGATAATATTTGTCTATATTTAATTGATTGAGATGCTTTTTGTTGAGATGATATTTGGTTAGAGATTGTTGTGACGATTAGTATATTTAATTATAAAATTTTAATAAAATTAAATTTGTAATTTATTTAAAAATATATATATATAATATATAATAATAATTAGATAATTTGATAATATATAGAGATAATAATTAATTTTTAAATTATAAATGTATATAAATATGAATATACGTATGTATATAAATATGAATATATGTATGTATATATAAATTTTAATTTTATTAAATATTAGTTTTAGCTTTAATTTTTTGTTTTCATATATATATATATATATATATTTATATACATATATATTCAATTTTAAATTTCTAATTTAAAAATCCAGTCTTAAATATATATTTGTATTGATTTTTTAATTAATATATCTATTCATTCTAATAAAATATGTTTCCCAAGTATTTCATTTTTTCAATGTCAATTTATTTATTTTTATTTAGTTTAAGTTTTGTTCAAACTAAATAAAATATTGAGAAATTATTGGAAAATTTGTTGAAATACTGTTATTTTTATGTTTTAATTTGTAACCTAGAAAAATAGATTCCTAAAGTTAAGTATAACAATAGTTGACAGTTGATATGTAATATTCCAAGAGACAACAAGGAGAGACTTAAGATAAAGTAGGGAGAAGTGTTTGTGACAGCCAATAGAGTAGGCAGATTATTCCTCTTGGCTAAAGAAACAATTAGAATAGACAGATCATCCCTCCTTGCTAAATAAAAATTGTGAGGGCAAGAAGAGGGTAAGTAGAAGTAGCATGAGATGATCGACCCTTCTTCTGTTGCCCTCTCATTTTTTGCTGCAGTTTTCTATCTTGAGCTTGAGTTATATTAACAGTTACCCATAATAGAATTCACACAAATAAAAAGAAAGTCATTGGTAGTTAGAAAAATATGAAAAATAAGAATAACTGGAAGTAGTAAATAACAGTCATTGTAGAGATCTTGGGGCGAGGGCTAAAGTCAAAGTGGTCTAGTACCCCAGGCTGTTGGGAAAATTTAATTAATTTTTTCTACGAATTAACAACTAATATAATATAAATAATCAGACAATAGAATAAATATTGCAATTGAATACAAAATAAAATAATAAAGCAAACTTAAAAAGAAGAATACAATAGAATTTACAAGGTTTGACGGTTTGTCTACGTTTTCAGGGTGCCAGGGTGCCACCGCAATATCGCTCTATTATCTTCAAAGATTTTGCAATTAAGGTAATTATAATAATTAACTTCAACTAAGAAATTCTAATTAAAAGACTTCCTAAATAAAAAATTATAGGAAGAAGAATATTTTGAGATAATTACAAGTCATAAAGGAGTTACTTAGTTATTACTCAAAGTCTATGACTTTTTAATTCAGATCCAACGAAAAAATAAACCACAATTAACAAGGGCAAGTAAGCACCTAACAACATGTTTGATTTTTGGAATTTAGAGAGAAAAAGAAAAGAAAATATTAAAGAAAATAATTTTGGTTATTTGGTTAAGAAGGAAAATTCTATGAAAAAGAAAACTAGAGATAAATTATAGTTTAAGGAATGAAAACTCATTTTCCTCACTCCTCACAAAATAGTGAAGAAAATAAAAGAAAAATTATTTTAACTCTTACTCTTCTTCTAAAAAATTCATCAATTCTATTTTTTTATTTTTTTTCTTCATTATTTTTTCTCAAATTAAAAAAAAATTAATTTTAAGTTTTTGTTTGATCCAATTTCATTTTTCTTAATTTTTCTTTTCCTTATTAAAATCTTTTCAACCAAACATTATATAAAATTTTGAAGTTCTTTCATTTTCTATTATTTTCTATATCAATTTCTTTTTCACTTTAAATTTTTAAAACTAAACACAATCTCAAAGTTAAGGGTCAAAGGGTCTTTGATTTGGGTTTCTAAGAAAGAAAAATTTTTAGTTCTTCTTGTATGGGCTTTGTGGAGGGAGGGAGTTCCGTCAAAAGTTAGGAAAGCCCCATAGTTTTGCCTCTTTGAGGAAGAAAAACTCTTTTTCCCAACTTTTGTTGCTGTTGGAAGAAAAATTTTTGAAACATTTAATACCAACTCGAGAATTGAGATGAAAAACTTTAGGCTCGACAAATTTTAAACTACAAACATTAAAAACTAATTGGGCAAAAAGCAACATTTGAACCTATTAGTAGAGTATAAAAAATTTGGCCAAAATTCGAAAGGAGCGTGGGAAAAGTCAAGCCATGGAAACGTTGTAATGTTAGAAGATATCAAAGTAGCTATAGAAGGGGAAAAACGTCAAGCTCAACCTAAGTTGGTGGCAAAAACAATAATAAAGGTTGCCTATTTCCCATAAATAAAAGATGTTAAAAGAAAGGAGAGTAAGGAATGCCTTAGATGAAAATAGTGAGGGAGTAGGAGAACCTAAAAGAGTGAAAATGAGATTGTGAATGGTCTAAGTAGTAGAATGAGATACAAAAAAAAAAAAAAAGAAAGAAATTAAAGAGAGGAGAGGAGTGGATGTAGGTTGTCTACGTATATGATTGTGATGAGAGCAAAAGATGAAGAGGTGGGAAGAACAGAGAACATGAAAAAAATAATAAAAAATTACAACAATAAGCAAAA
Organism: Avicennia marina; assembly: GCA_019155195.1. NCBI lineage: Eukaryota > Viridiplantae > Streptophyta > Magnoliopsida > Lamiales > Acanthaceae > Avicennia > Avicennia marina. The sequence goes on from CM032764.1 coordinate 1,710,768, forward strand.
TAAGTAAACTTAGAGAAATGTCCATTTTGTTACATGGCAAAATTAGAAGCAATACAAAGATGAGTGTACGGTGAAGAAATAGCTTGGGCATGGACATCTCAAGTACATAAAAACAAAATAGCTAACCCCAACTATTTCTAAATCAGTCTACATAAGAATTGAAGAACAGCAAAAACAACAAAAAAACCCAAACTAGCTCAAGAAGTTCAATTGTCTGGAATAGTCACGAGGCAAATTCAGAAGGACCCATTTCATCATTATCCTCGCCAACAACGAAATCCTTATGGCATAATTGGTATGCATGAATAGAATAAAGTGAGAATGAATGAATTTAAAAATTGAATGAAATTAGAAAAAAAATGAAATAATTTACTATATCTCTCATTTGGTATGCACAAAAATGACATTAAGAATGAGAATGGAATGCAATTATCATTTTATTATTTTATTTTATATTTAAGAATGATAATTAAAAATAAATATAATGAATTAAAGATAAATATTTTTAATAAAAAGGACATTATTTGAAAATATTTAATTAATTATTATATTTTTTGTTATATAACTATATATATTTAGATATATAATAAATATTTAATATTTATTCAACTATACAATATTTATAATGCATACAAAAATTATATATTTATATATATAGCAGGTACTTGAATGAATATGTCTAATTAATCTTTAATTTGTTTGTTGTAAAATAAATATTTATATAATTAATTTTTAACTTTATTTAGGTATTCATTACATGCAAAAGATAAATATTCAATTGATATTATTATATTAACTACCTTTACAATTGATATACTAAACATTTATGATACACACACACACACACACACATATTTCCATTACATTATGTTTATTTATTAAGTATACCAACGCATGCCACAATTAAAAATATTTTTATCCTTACTAAAAATTAATTTAGTACTTTTATTGGATGCATGAGTATAAATAAATATTTTACATATTTAGCATATATTTTGCTTATATTACAAATAAAAATAAGATAATATATATTATTAATACATATCTATTTATTTAATTTTAGGTATACTTGTGTATATATATATATATATATATTCACATAGGGCATTTTTTCTATATAATTTATTTATTAATAATGCAAAATATTTGTTAACATAAATCTTGTAAATTTAAAAATTAATAAAGTTATTTTAATAGTGTAAAATATAAATTATTCCCAACAATATAGGAATGAGTAAATTCATTGGAGTAGTGAGGAATGGATATTCTTTATTTTTGAGAATATTGATTTCTAATAAAATGATAATTCCCTAATATTTAAGTGTACTGATCTTAGGAATAAGAATGATGTAGGAATCACTCTTCTATTTTAACATTATTTCTTCATACCAACCATGTTATTAGTGAATTGAGACTGGCCCAACTTTCACTCAAGGAAGTTCAAATTGGCGTCGCCATGAATCATATTATGACTTTGCAATTAATCCAAACAACTAGCAAACCCCCATTGATAGCCTTTCATGGCTTGTTTAATTATTAAATTGGAAAAGTTAGAAGAAGAACAACACTCAACCACTTCTATGGAAATTTTATGATGAAATACTTGGTCATCAAGAGTGGCAAGATATTCATGAAAAAAGTGGGTGTAAACAACATAATAAGACTTTAATTCTTGACAAGATAATTATAATCATAAAAAGTTTTTTTTAAAAATAAATGAAAACTTAATATTTTTTTAGACGTTATTATTACTCTTGATAAACTCTAATAAGTTTACATTGGAGATGTTACTAGTGTTTATAAAAAAAAAAGATCAACACTCAAATTTTTTAAACAATTCTATGAATATATAAAATTCAAATTCATGTAGAACCACAATAACCATTGCCACTTTCTCAAAATGAATGACTAGAGGCATTAGAGATATCCTTGGCTAGGAAATAACGAGAAGTAGACTTGTTGTGAAGAGAATTGTGGCTGTTGAAAGGGAGGCAAGACATTTTGGACAGAATAAAAATAGTAAAGGCTTCGACATGGTATGTTACTACAATTTTGAGATGGTCGTGACTTTTGGTGCAATCGACTATTCTAAAACTATGTCAAAATGTGTTATAAAATATAATTATTAAAATCGTTTCAACATCATCTAAAATTTAAAATGGCTTCAGGATAGAGTTTCTATTGCTCTAAAATATTCTTTGCAAAGTTATGTCAAATATATTTTGAAATTGTAAAAATTCAATTATGTTAGAGTCATCTTAAATTTTAACATGGCTTGTAGCTATTCTAAAACTATTACAAATCACAAATATAACTAAACAATTCTTAACATTTGAATGACCTTTGAAATTGAAGATTTTTCATACATATAACGTGAGAACATAACCATCTGCATGTGATAGGATGAATTTATGATAGTATGACTTGCTCTATTAATTTTATTCGTATTTTATAATATATATGTCATGTACATGTTTATATCTTTTTATGCTAGATTTGTATTTCGATTTTTAATACAATTTTTTACTTTGGATGAATGTGAAGGACAACCGCTTCATTTTTGTAATGTGTGTCCTTATTAATTCTCATGTGTTATTTTTAATTAATAGATGTAATGAAGTATTTTATAGTTCTTTTTGCATATTTCTATTATTTAAAGGAAGAAATAAATTATGGTTAATCTTGTAATGACACATTTAATGTGATTTGACAATGTAAGTCAATATTATTGATAATAATATCAATGCTTAATGCATATGCATAATAATATAAATAAATTAATAATGTTTTAAATATAAACTTTATATTATTTATAAAATAAGAAAACATAACAGAATAAAGAAAGAAATTTAAATATAAATTAAAGTTAGGAATAGATATTAAAGGTAAAATAAATTCTTTTGATCTTTCTTCAATGTCTTATTGTAAATACAATATAAAATTATATAATTTCTCTATTTTAATTTTTCTTTTAACTTATTTTTTTTTGTTTGTGTTTCTTTCAAATTAGTACTTTGTTCAAATTCTTTAGATATTTTTTATTTTATTATTTTAAATATTCTTTATATTTTTTAAATTTAAATAATCTTTTTTTATTAATTAAAATAAAATAATTTTATTATTTATAAATAAATTTACTATTAAACACACACTCATACACATGTATGAAAATCCCCCAGTCTTAATTTTAGAACATAGTAGAGATATATATATATATATATATATATATTATAAAATATAACCGACATCACAGTGTGACCATTTTCTTTTCAAATTTGGATGATAAAATTATAAACCGACATAATCTTTTCGTCATTTGAATAATAACACGACAACAGAACAAAAAACAAAAAACAGAAAAAAGGGCCAAGTGAAGTTTAATAAATGCGACGTCAGTAAAACTTCCATATATCCATTTCATAAAATTTTCCCCATTTTCCCATTGAAATTCTGGAGATCTGTCTAACCCTGAAGAAGTCTTCCATTGAAGTAAACCCATCCCCAATATTCCACCAACACAGTCACGCTCACGCAACGCCCAGTGACTGAGAGTCCATTACCGCGTCATCTGCGATCTGATCTGATGACAATGAGGCGCCGTGGTTTAGTATCCGGCGACGGCGGGGCGTGACTGAAATGCAGCCCGGCGATAATCATCTAGCACTGCCATTTCCACTCAGTCCATTACTGCTTCTGAATGCCGCTGGCGAAGGCGTTGGAGGTTTCGGAGAGGGAGGATTCGAATTGTCCAGGTATTTGTTCCTAGGATCGCTGCTCTTCTCGCGAGAAGGAGGCGGCATGGACTTGTCCAAGGTCGGAGAGAAGATTCTCAGCTCCGTACGCTCTGCGCGCTCCCTTGGCCTCCTTCCTTCACCGTCTGATCGTCCCGAGGTATCGAATTCTTGCTCTGGAAGCATCATGCATTGAACTGATACTTTACTTTATATTACGGCCACGTGTGCAATTGAGGTGCTAATGTTTTGGATCATGGCCATGGAGATAATACATTGTTACTGGAGTCTGTAAAGTTAATAGTTTTGGTTAATCATCACGCAGATGAGTGCCTGTATTGTAAGTTCAGAATTTGTTTAAATTTACGAACCGAATTCTGATTTTGAGAAGTCTGTCCTCAAGGCACTTGAAGTGATTCTGAAACTCAACTCAGTAATTTATATTTGTATAAATTATAAAAAGCCCAAGGATGCGCTATGAAAGTGCGAAAAATTTGATGGGTTGAGGCTTGAGATCATACTTGTTGCAACGTCAGGGTATTAATATATAATACAATAATAATTAGATTAACTATGTATTCAACTAATTTTTGTTGGTACCAAAGTCTCAAATGCTTCTCTATTGATCAAGGACAGATTTTTGTTTTAAGATTTTGAATTTTTAATGGAAATTTGTTAAAAATTGCAGAGGAGCATTTAGCATTCAATGTAAGATATGTTTAAGTGCTCACAAGGCCCTAATTTTGTCACTTTAAGTACAATGTGATTGCGTTTAGTGTATTGGAGTGGGAAATGTGGCCAAGGGGCTAGAACAGGTTTTCCCTTCTACATCTTTCTGTAAGTTGAATTCATAGAATCCAAACTTGTATGCCAAAAAATCAATTACAAGAGAAGCGAGGAATGCCTGCTGCATGCCACAAAATTCAACATTACTAATTCTACTTAGCACATTGTTTAACCCTAGAAGGTAATGATTCTTGTTCAGGGAGATCTGAGAGTTTTGAATTATTTCTCACTTTATACATGCAACAAATTGTGCACACAGGTTCCAGCTCGAGCTGCAGCAGCAGCAGCTGTGGCTCGTGTTCTTGCTGAGCTACCTCCAAATCAGATCCATAACCTCTCTTCAAGCTCTGATCAATTAAGTTCAATATATGGGAGTAGACCTCAAGTTCAAGATGTGGATGAGCTCGAGGAGGAATTCTATGAGGAGGTTATTTATTGTTGTTTAGAGCCACAAGTGTTTCGTATGTTTTGCTTGGTACATGATAACCAAGAAAAACAATGATAAGTTAAAGAAATTATCTGAATAGGAGATTCAGTTCCACTTATATAAAAACTATTAACTGAACATGTAATCTGGGGTTTAGAAACACGTTTCATGGGAACACTATCTTTGTCACTATGTGTGGGAAAAGAGAAGGTGATCAGTCTAAAAGTTTTTGTGCTTCTAGTTCAGTTTGAACAATAATCTGATCCTGGACAGCAGATTTCAGGTAGGCTATTTCTGGATGTTAATTGAATTACTTTTTCTAAAACAAAAATTTCTTGTACAAACTTTATTTATAAACACCTTTTACCATAAAAATGTGCAGCAACACTCTGTACCTAATAAGCAGCAGTAAGTATTGTAGATTCTTTAAAAAATGATCTTGTTTTTTCCTTAAATTTGGTTCACAACAATGTCGCACACTTTGGTATTTAAACTGAAATCTGTTTTTCCTTTCTGTTCAATATTGGATTGCACCTCAAATGATGATGTTTATGTCTTTGCTGTTCTTATATGTTGTGCTATGCAGGTTTTTTGCCTTCCTTTGCTTTTCACCCTCACATAACATATAATCATGAATCATGCAATTGACAAAATCTTCTGAATTTGGCTTTTTAGGATTTTGATCCTGTAAGATATATTTTAGAACAAATACCATCTGAAGAAAATGAACCATCATATTTTGAGAAAAAGGTATTATTCTTTACTATAGGCCTTTCTTCTCTCCATATGCTTTGCTTGCTTTTGTTGTTATGTGGTTTGCTTACTATTTCTGCAGTTCTTTGCTTCTCTTTCTTGCTCTCTTTATGTTTTCTTTCTCTGGGTCGCTTCTTTTGTTCTGTAGCTTGCTTTCTCCAATTATATTTTGTTCAATGGATCTCCTTCTCTGTCTCTCCCCTCTTGCTGTGCTTCTGTTTCATCTCTGAGTTTGAACTTCAAATATTTGTTACTAGGTATCATGCAATTGTCTTTTTGTAGACTTATCTGTTGGTTGGTGCACGGAGCACATGTGTTGATGCATTAATTCATCTGTATGCTTTTGTGTATGTTTTTGGTGTACCATTTGCTGATATATTTTTTTCTGTCGCCTTGGCTACTCGTATGCTGATTACGGCTGCTGTATTAGATCAAATTTGTGCTAAATTAATATATATTTTTCCATCACCTTGGCTACTTGTATGCTGGTTACGGCTGCTGTATTAGATCAAATTTGTGCTAAATGAATATTTGTATGGTCCTCCATGTTTCTTTGTTAATTGTTACTGGATGGAGTTCTTTGATTGATGAAATGATATAAAAATTTCTTATGGACAAATTGCCTTTTTATTGATAAAGTACATGTAAGATTTTAAATTTTTTTTCTCCCCTTGTAAGAATGCATTGCTATCTGAATTTGTCTAAACTCATGGTTGCTAAAATCTTGGAACTTTTCTCCTTGAGAAATTCAAATGGGGTTTGGTGGGACTATCACATCTATAGTACAACAAAGAATTATAAGTTAGAAGGGACTAGAGTGAAGAAGGATGATTGTTCCAAGATGTTTGCACTAATGAAGTAGTGTGAACAATTGCTCAAAACGTTTTCATATTATTCATGGTGAAAATGATGTTCACTTGTAACTCTCGCCTAGAGTCCGCATTGCCGTTTTTAGAATGTGATGTTATATCCAGGAGAGGTGGCATGTTCTTACTTGATTGTTTCAGCTTAAAATTATGTTCTTTGTATTTGTCATTGTTTTCGGCATTGTACAACAGTTATTTTCACTTTTGGAATGTTAGAGATATAATAATAATATATTTTCATATGGGTTTAGAATATTTTGTTTCCTATTTTATAGGATCAAGTTTATGTTAAGTTAGTTTCCTATTTTTGGTATTGTTGTACTATTCGCATGCTATAAATTGGGATTACTCTTTGAAAATGAAGTGTGCACAAGTTTTGGTATTCTTGTACTAGAATTAACTTAACTACTCAATTTGTAGAACTTTTAAAATTTCAGAAATACCCACCTACAATTCATAAAAATTTTAAAATTTCAACCGTGCTTAGCCTTGAGAACCAAAGAAGAAGAGAATAAAAAAAGAAAGAAGAGAAATTAAAAAAAAAGAAGAAGAAAGAAGAATCCTGCTAGAAGAAAGAAACTTGACTTTTTAGGGCTTGTTTTAAGTAAATCATGAAAACCTAGCAACCCAAATGAGAATGGGGTGGAATCACTATAGAAGAAAGTAATCACTTTGTTTTAGAGATTGTTTGTAAATTAATTCTTTGTGTTTTAAGGTTGCTCTCTCTACTTCTTTTTTTAAATATTTTGAGGCAAAGGTACTCTGATATGCCACCTTTAATATGCCGTGTGCCTTCTTGAAGGCGATCACCATTTCTTGTGAAAGGCATAGAAGCTCACACCATTTTGTGCCATTAACGATAATGGTTTTCATATATTGTGTTACCTAGTATAGGTCTAGAATATTTGCTTTCTATTTCATGTAATTTTGTTTCCTACTTGATATGATAAGAATTGTCGTAGGACTACAAGTATTTTTGGTATTTTGTAATAGTTTCATACTATAAATTGAAAGAACTCTTTAATAATGAAGTCTGCTCTAATTCTTCCAATCATTCTAATTTAGAATACAAAACTTGGGCAATTGACCTTTAAGTACTTACAATGTGGTCATTTCATGTTTTTTGTTTTGCTCTATGAAATTTCGTACCCCGCTCTTTACCAATTTTGGTGGTTGGGAATGGTATTGCTTTTTGATAACTATGTTAGTAGCTGTTCACTCAAGTATTAAGCATATTATCATCCTGTTATTTACAGAGCAATTTGCATTGCATTTTTTTATAGGCTGCTCTTCGACTAGCACAACTGGACAGAATTTCTGAGCGCTTGTCACGCCATGTGATTGAACATCATGAAGAAATGGGTGGGCTTCCGTTTTCAATTCACTCAAATTTCTGGACCATAAGGAAGTTCTTTGAAGTATCATATGTTGCTCTCATATCAGTTTGCTCTCTGTGTTAAATAGTCAACTTTGCTATCATTTTTTATTTTTCTACTATTCTTTACTTGAAGCCAATCATATTGGTCTAAATATATTTCTTGTGATGGTGGTTGAACTTTCTTCAAGAACATTACACTTTGTTTAACATGAGATATGTTCTTCTAGCTATTGTTGCTGGAATGCTTGCTCAGTCTTATTAAAATTATAATGACATCCCGTGTAAGCTGTGTGAAAAGAAGGGTGTTAAAAGAAGGTGATTGTATTTCTAATTACTCATTCTAGCACCTTAGTCCTCTACATAGAGTGGGAATTGGGGTTGCCTTGAAGCACCTACTACTATTAGGAACCTAAAATTGTTGTAATAAGACACCTACCGCAGCCACCAATAATGACCCTACCACAAAAAATGAGAAACTTACTACAAAGAAATAATTTCACTACAATTTTCAATGCTACTTAATCTAGTGAATGGGTATTTTCCATTCCCAACTTGAATTCAATGCTCTCAAATACTGAGCTACTCAGCCTTGGATTCACAAAGCATGCTAATCAATCCATTATCTAGCTTTTCCCTTGTGATAGTCTGACAAGCTTAATGTTCTTTGTTCAATCATTTTGTACCTGATTGGGAGCTATGCTAGTAGTTGACTTCTTATCACAATGAAGCTTCATAGGAGCATTTAATTTATCTTTTATATCATCTAGAATAATCTTCATCCAAAGTTATTCATTCACGAGTTATAAGATTTACTCCTAAGATACAATTCTTAGAAGTTAACTCTCTATCAACAGTTGATCCACCTTAATTTGCATATGTATATACTATATACTTCCTGAATTAAGCCTCCGTTTATCCTCTCCTAAATAAAATCTCTTTTCCTAGCATTCTCATAAGATACTGTATTATTTTGTGTTTCTTGTAAATGAACTTCCTTTGTACCATGTATGAATTGCCCAATCACACTCAACACACATGCTATGTTTGGTCAAGTGGGATAAATATATAAGTTGTCTGGTACTCTATTTATCCACTGCAACGTCATCTTTAATTAATTGAGTTAGAGGTTTGGCTCTATTGGCATCCTAACAGACCTTAATTAATTGAGTTAGAGGTTTGGCTCTATTGGCATCCTAACAGACCTGCATGTTGTTTTATCAGTTTCTTATACACAGTTTAAGACATTCTTTTGTGAAATGAAGATGCCTTTCTTGGAATAGGCTACTTGAGTTTCAGGGAACCACTGGCTTAGGAGTTGTTTTTCTTAATCATCACTTATCACAATTATATCATCTATATAGATAATGAGAGCCGTGACTATCCTTGGTGCTAAGTGTTAAATGAATTATGTCTGATCTCTTGGCATTGTTTGTGTCCCACATCTACCATTACTCTAGCAAATCATCTAAACCATGCTTGTGGTGATTGTTTAAGCCCGTTTGAGGCCTTTTCGATTTACATACCATGTGCACATCTTTACCATTCCCATATTCTTGAACATCCTTACAGATTTCTTTCTCTAAGCCCATTATAGGAATGCATTTTTATACCAAGCTGTTTAAGCTCTTATTTATAGCATGGTGCTAATGATGGCAAAGTTCTCATAGCATTCATTTTCGCCACTAGGTCAAATACCTTGAGATCATTTGTTTCGTTAAAGAAATGGATAACAACTATGGATAAAGCACTAAGGATGGCAATGGTGTTTAAGCTAACAAGGAAAGCTCTATGTGAGGTGAAAACTATTTGAATGGGGAGTAACTTTTGATAGGATATTACGAGAGTTTGGTGCAATCTCTAGTGTTTTTTCCTCATTATGGAAATTTTAGATATCAAGGTTTTCTTTAATAATTTGGGCTTTAGCTTCAGGTGATAGTTTTGGCAAGTTAAGAGATTTTTTATCTTATTGGAACGGCTTGAGTCAGTCTCTTAAACTTGCACTGATTTTGGAATGCTCTGTTCATACTTTGAGAGGACGCCATGTTCTTACCAAATCACACATCCTCAAGAGCATATTTCTAAGTTAGAAATTGGTTTGAGCTTGGGCCCATTTGATACAGCAAAGGTGGTCTCATTTGACTTGGGTGTTAGGGCATGTGATTGGGTTTTGGTAACATTGAAAGGCCAAACAACCTAAGAAAACTTTCCTTATCGTCTTAAGGTTCCCCGCTGCAATACAAGGTTGAGTAAAATATGCCTACTGTCCATAAAATGCTAAATGTTAACACAAAACTTATTGGATGGAGGATATTTATATCCTTTTTGAGTTAAGAATGCCTAACAAAATACACTTCAGAGCTCTAGAATTTAGTTTTCCTGTATCTTGATATCTCTATCTATGCGTGCGCGCGCGCGTGTGTGTATATATGTGTGAGACTTGGGCAAGAGTATGTATTATATCTAAATACTGTAAAAATAGGAAACAAAAAAGTAACTAATATTCTAACACTGGGGATTAATATGTTGTGGTTATTTTCTTATTATTTTGGCATTGTGAGTCTATAAAAAAATGTTCGAATGAGTGGATTGGTGGCTCCTGAATCTATGATCCAAGATTGATTAAAGGGCATTTCTATGGCATTTAATCCCAACGAAATTGGATGCTTACTTGAACACATCAAAGTATAAGTACTTATGCATTTCTTGAAATAATTAAATAATGATCTCTCCATTTCAACTTACCTGTTGCTGAACATCATTTTGCACTCTCTTGGTATTGTTTGAGAAGAAAAAAATCTGCACTAAAGGCTGATTGCAAGGTAAGTATTTCACACAGTTGACAATTAAGATCATGTTGATTGTGATGAAGGTTCAGCAGTGAAAGTTGATATACTTCAAAGAAAGGGTCAATGATGAAATACAAGGGAAATGCTCTGTTCTTAAGTCTAAGAAATAAGAACAGAAGCTGGTAAAAAAGGTTGCAATGAAGGTTTGAATGCGAATTGATTATTGCAGCAATGAGGGCTGCATAAATATTTGTTCCCAGAGCATGAGGCTCTGATACCATGTGAAAAGTGGGGAATTGTATTTTTTGGTACTCACTCAAGCTCCCCATTCCTCTATATGTAATGGGAATTAGGGTTACTTTTGTCGAAGCTCACCACACCTCTTGCTACTGGGAACCTAAATTTGTTGCAAACAAGCCACCTATCTCACTTATCACATTGTTGTAAACGATACGGGTATCACCCCTATCGCAGAAAATAATTAAACTACTACAAAGATAATTTCTCTACATGTGTTGTATCATGTGGTGCTTTAATGTCTGGTCTAAGTACATTTCTTACATCTAATATTTGGAATTTCATACCAATTGGATATCACTCAGAATGTATCATTTGAATAAACCTGGGTGGGTTTTTATTGCTCTTATTTATTTCCCTTGCTTTGATTTGTGTTATTTGATTTGTTTCACATTGCATTCTCATCATTCCATCTGCCATTATGATGCATGATTGTCACTTATTTGCAGTTCTCTGTTAAATCTTATAGCTTCAATTTGGCATTCGTGTCATCTGTCTTCCTTGCTTGGCACATGAAATTGACTAGCCACATCCACTCTCGGTTTTTGGTTATATTTTTTTTGCCACCTCCCCATCCTTAAGATGCACGAGCACATGCTTGTATTAAGCTTCTTTGATGCTTGTGTCCCTGAGTTTTGGTTTATACTAATACCAGTGAAGGGGATGAATCTTGTAAGTGAAGTAGAGAAGGACTTGAAGATTGCAAATGTTATTTGTATGGTAAGCAGATCAGTACTTTCTTGTACATGTTATGTAGTATAGTTTTTACAGAATTCTGCCTTTGACTGCTTGCTGGTACATTTTATGAATGCTGGCTAAACTCAAGTTTTCACTTGATTGTTGAAAACTCTATTTAATATCTCAGGCTTAAAAAACATGTGGACATACTTTATGTGCCCTAATACATTTATATCTGAAGCTTTGGTACTATAGCAATCACATCCTGATAGCTTTAGCAATACTTGGTTTATCACTACCAGCTCACAACATTCAACCTAAATCCGTAACAGGAACTGTCAACAAAAAATGTTCTCACTTTCCTTTTTCATTTTTTAATGAAATTTCACTATTGGCTATCTTTCAGCAATATCCAAGCCACAAAACCTAATTGAGTATTATTAGCAGAAAACATGGAATTTATTATCCAAAAATACTGTTGAAACATGGCTTCCCAAGGTTTTGAGCAGTGTATGAATGGGGTTCTGATTACCACTTGCTACTTTTCTTGAAGAGCTATGGCTGTCATCATTCTTGTTTTTGTGTTATGCAGAATGGGCGACGACACCTTACCTCATCAAGGAATGAGGTGTCTAGGGATCTTGTTGTTACGGAAAATTCCAGAAAGAAACAGGCCCTTCTGGTAACTTTTTACCTGAATGTTTATGGCACCTGTTTCCCTTCTTCAGTTTTCCCTTCCCTATCAAACACCTTAAGAAAGGGCAAGTGCATCTGGATCATGCTTTGTATTTACTTGCACATATTTTTAAGAGAACAACATGGCCGATTATTAAATTTTTGCTTCGGGCCTTTGAAGGGCTCCAAATCTATGACATTAGTGAAATTCTATTCTCATAGATGCTTTTGAACATGATATTGTTCATTTAGTCAAAATGGATTATCACGGTTCCTTAACTCTTTGAATTTTGCAATTGATCTTTTATTTATTTATTACCTCGCTAACAGCAATCACACTTCTGATTAGTAGATTTATTCCATTTCTGTTTGAATCTATTATTTAACAAACATAAAAGGGCAATCAACATAGAGCAGATTATGATTACATCTTCCCCTTTCAAATTCAAAGAAAAAGAAGTAAACGTAGCATCATTAAATATCTCATTTAGTGCATATTATGTTTATCTTTTTATTCACGTGCTACGGATGGACTCACCACTGATTCTCACAGAAATCATAGAGACAAATGGAGAAATAATGTTTTTATTGGTTTTGTTGAAAGTATTATATTAGGGTGTATCTAGAATAGGATTTCATGTTTATTAGGTTTTTACTCTCTTTGATATGTTAATTTCATCTTTGCATTCTATCCCTTTCATCTATAGATTGAATTTTGGGATTATTCAGTGAATGGGAATAATTTTAATTTCTTCCAATTTTAAACGTCTTGATGGTTTTGATTTCCTTTGTTATAATGATCCTTTTCTGTAACTTGCAGGACTTGCTCCCCATCCTGACCAATCTTCGCCATGCAGTGGACATACAAGTGGCTCTTGAAACTTGTGTGGAGGAAGGGAATTTCTCTAAGGTGTGTTACACCACCTAGAGATACAAGAGGAAGAAACTTTCCAGTTTTTCTCTTGCTATATTTTACCCAAGTAGATTTAATGCTGCCCTTGCATAATATTGTGTACTCATGTGGTTTTGCAAATTCTTGCTGAATTGGTGACATTTACATTTTCAGGCGTTCTTAATACTGTCTGAGTATTTGCAACTTCTAGATAGTTTGTCAGGCATTGCTGCAGTGCAACAGATGAGCTGTGGTGTTGAGGTAAATTGAACAATTGATATATTTTTTTATTGGAAAATACATAAAGGAAACATTCTCTTTGTTTTTTAGCTCTTGGTGTGTGTGATCCCTCTGTATTTACTTATGTAGATTAGACAGTCTTCTTTCATGTTCACATAACCATTCTCTTATTTTCATCTCCATGGGGTTCTTTTTTTTTTTACTCATTCCAGTTTGTTGGTGTTATGCAGGTTTGGTTGGGAAAAACTCTTCAGAAGTTGGATTCACTTCTTTTAAATGTGTGCCAGGACTTCAAAGAGGATGGCTATCTCACTGTTAGTTACAGACTTGCTTTGTGTAATTGTAAAGAACTGTAATTAATAAAGCCCTACATCATAATTAAGTCACTCCTTTTCTGAGGCACACTTTGGTCTTATGTTGATTGTTATGTCAAATACCAAAAAATTCTCTATAACCAAACCATGAAAAGAGAACATGATCTTATTTCTCAGGAATAATATAGTCTTAATAGATAATTGTAGCTGATAGAAGTGCACATCCCCTTCACTCTTTTTCCTAGAGAGGTGAAGTTTGTCTTAGTATGTCAAAGTGTAGCTACTAACATAAAGAAGATTCCGTATGACAAATTTTCTGCTTTTGCGGTCCATGTTACTAATTTAGTTGTTGCGATAGCTGTTTTCAAGAAATTGATATGAGTTATTCAGGACAAAGCATTCTGTTGACTTATATAATAAAATAATATTTAATGGCCATGACATTTCATATCTAGAGCATGTACAAGTCTACTTAATAACCCTGCAAATTTATTTGTGAGAATAGACCCTCGATGCCTGGTTGGTTTTGTCAGATACAAGATTAGGTTCTTTGTTTTAATGGAAAAATTAGTGAAGCTGGTTAACGTACATCATTTTGTACCCTGACCTTCTTGTCCAAGAACATGAGTGCTCATTGATACTTTGGATGCAAATTAAGGTGATTTTTTAATTCATTTTTGGCAGGTGGTTGATACATATGCACTTATTGGTGATGTTTCTGGTCTAGCTGAGAAGTTACAAAGCTACTTTATGCAGGAGGTTCTCTCTGAAAGCCACTCTGCATTGAGGTTCATTTTGCAAGAGGTACATAATCAAGTTTGACGAGCATTTCTTGTATATGATTGAACTAGTCCAATTAAAAGAACCTAGAAATAAGCATGCAATGCTATGTGACCTTATTGTGACCATAACTATGTCCTTGAGCTCAGGTTTAAATTTTTTTACCGTGCTACCCTCAATAACCTCAGCATTACCAATCACTAAACTGGCTTCTCTGGATTTTTTTTTCCAATTAACGTGTTGCTCTCCTTCCTATGAATTTTGGGTATTTACTACAATTGCACATTAATTTATGTCTGATCTGTGCTCAATCTGAAGATCACTGTAAGTTTCTCCTATTCAATATCTCCAACTATCCCCCAACTGACCTTCCCCCACCCAAATATACATGCACGCATATATTCTCTTAAGACTGCTATCAACTCCTTAGTTTATATCTATTTCTTTCATCTTGTTTTTCGTGGATTTACTTGTATTAACTATACCTGAGAATAAATATCTGCATTATATATAAGAATAAGTATTTTAGAAATATATATATTTTTAAACTGTGGTTGGCCAACCTGGAGCCACATGAATCTTAATGATCTGATAAGAGGCATGTAGAAGCCATTGCAATGCAATCGCTAGTCTGGTCGAATGCACTGTACATGAAATTAATAGAAGAAGCACTCACATAGTATGACAGAAGGAAGCATGCCACTGCAAAAACACTGAACCCTCTGCTATTTTTAGATTATTAAAGGACATTATTTCTCATTTCCAAATTGAGTAATCTTTCTCGTGTTCTAGTTACTTTTGTTTCTTCAACAAGCATTATGTGCTCCATATATGCTCAAAAATGAAAGCCTGATTTACTGCAGGATGTGGAAAACGCCGATGTGCAAATTAATAGGTATGCTTTATATTTGTCCAGTATTTTAACAGCACTACAGTATATTTACTATTTAGTGCTATATCCCGCCACCCTTCTTTATTTTATTTCTTTTCAGACATTGATTTCATGATTTGTTCTGCTCCACTATCCAGGCTTACCTACAGTGATTTGTGCATTCAGATACCTGAATCTAAGTTCAGGCAGTGTTTGCTAGCAATGCTAGCAGTTCTCTTTAAGCTGATGTGTTCATATTATGCAATAATGACCTTCCATCTACCAGACAGAGTAAGTTCTGTCTTATCTGCTGTCTCCTTTTTTTCTTTCTTTCTTCTTCTTCTTCTCTTGTTTTTATATATTATTTCATTCTTTTTTTATTTTATCATGAGAATCAATAATTTGGCTGCAAGTGAAATTGTCATTTATCATATATTTTGTGGCAACATATTTCTACTAGAATCTTTAATGCTATAGTCGACTCTAACCATTATGGCTAGCTATTAGATAATATATTTGTTTTTATATATTTGTCTTGTGATTTTTGGCTGCGTAAAATTGCTTCAATGCTTAGATTAATCACTTATGTAAAATCACTAGAAGTGTCGCCTTGAGAGACACATCCTTATGCTTCTTGAATGTTTAGATGCAGGTGATTGTGTCTTGGCTATGAACAGATTCCTCATCTTACAATCTTGCACTGAAGGCTGAATATATAAATTTATATTGATCAGCAGCAACAATGACTACAATGAATACAATAGTCACTTTTGTATTGCTTGCTATAGGGAGCATTGCTGTGAGATCATTGTTCACTGATGGGGTCTCATCAGTGGGATGATTTGGGGTTACTTTTTTGAACTGAATCTTTTAGTTTGTTATTAAAATAAAACTTACCATCTTCCTTTGTTGAGGCACCTAAATTGAAATTTCTAGATGATAGCCTAGTACAAGCTATTGTACCACAATTTTTTTTTATATTTATCTCATTGCTTATTTGTGGCTGTTTAGGCTTAATATGTGAGGAAGATAATCTGCTTCCCCATTCTGCTAATATACAGTACTTGTGTGATCCAATCCCTGAATTCATTTGTCTAGGATGTTCCGATACCCATGAAACATGGTTGTAGTAAGCCCTTGATCCCTTTGTACTTCCTCTCATTCACACTGCTTCCTCAACATGACATAGATTGGTGCCTGAATGTTCACAAAGAAACTATAAACGCAAGGTCAGAATCTTCCAGCTACAACTTCCAGATTACGAATCTATTCATTTACCAGACTTGTAACCATTGTATCCATCCTCTGTCCAATTTCTCAACAATACCATTGAACCAACTGCACACCTCCTGTCACAGGCTGTGCACCATTACACTTCTTTATAATATTTAAGTCATATTTAAGCAAAAATAATGCAAGAAATAAAGTAGGAGAATAAAGGATAAGAATTATAAAATTCACCTGTTTTTTAGTATAGCTTATTCTTGGTTGATTTAAAAATTAATCATAATAAATCTTAATAGTAATTCCTTGTGTTTTACCTTCAGCAGTTTACGGTCAATCAGATGTTTTCCCAAAAGTGGATTTAATTTAATACTTCAATATTATAAGAATGCAGATGTTCCATACAGTTACCCCATTTTATCTCCAATCGAGCATTCTATTGGTTCATCATGCCATGCCTTTGAAATCTTAACCTCTGGCCATACCAAGAATGGACTGTTCTGCATTGATCTCTCTGCTGTCCCCCTTTTGTTGGGTAACTGACATTTCTTATGAGTGAAAAAATTAAAGGGTAAATAATCATATGTGAAATGAAAGGGCAACTTAGGCCCCATTTTGTATTTAAAAAAGGGCAAATAGCATCTACCTTGAACTATCATCTTTAATTAGAAATACCACACACTCAAATACAATAATGCACTTTTAACTTTATTTATCATTGTTCAGAGTCATTTATAGTATTGGTTTTCAAACAAATGTCTAGTATATATGGTGCATGCTAAATTGTTAATGCAAAATATTTAGTATATACTTTAATTTGAGTTATTATTCCTTTTATTCAAAATGCACTTTATTCATATATATCTTGGCATAATAGGTTAAAATATTCTTATGCAATGTTGTGGATATTTGAGGGTTTTTTTGACAAGCTTTTATTCACCATGGCCATACAAAATGTAACTTTCAAGTTTATAGCATTTTATGGCTTTATTTCAATATTTGACATACTTTTAAAAAGACGGCAAGAGTATTGATAAAGGAATATATTTTATTAATATCTTTTGAAACAGTCTGCACATTAATAGACATGTTTGATGTAACTTTCAAGTTTACAGAATTTTGGTTTTATTTCAATATTTGGTGTACTTTCAAAAAGACAATAAGAATATTGATAAACGGAATATATTTTATTAATGTTAGTCTGCACATTAATAGATATGTTTGATTTCGCTGTTATTTGTATGTAGGGATAAATTTGTCTTTCTCTGATTTCGATAAATGATAAAATTGAGGTCAAGAGTTATTTTCCTTTTTCTTAAAAAAACGAAAGGGAGGTATTAGATCTTTTCTATTTCAGTTTTCATATTTTTTTGCCCTGCTATCATTTCATATGGTAGTAAAATTCCATATTTGTGCAAATTCTTCGCATTAGCATCCAAAATGATTACTATATACCTACTGTTTTGTCTAAGTACTAGCAGAGAAGAAATATGCCTTTGAGTTTGTGATTTAATGTTTTGCTTGCATTGTCTTAGTAACACCTGGAAACTTTCTTAAAGCTCTATACTGTCTTTGACAGGAGTCACCCTGCCTCGACCCCACTGGCAACCAACATGGTAACTTAACTGGGATCTCTAAGGATCCTGTGAAGGAAGTTTCCCCTACTTTTCTGGTAGATGATGGATCAACCCCTGGTTCAACCGAGGGGAGACCTCCGTTGTCTTCAGCTGAAGTACTGGCAAAAAATTCTGAATCTATTTCTGGTACTACAGGAACCCATGGTTCCAAGCTTGCAGGTCATCTAACTGATAAAGGAAGTGATGATGGAAGTGCTGCATCAAGTAGTGGATCTCCTTGGTTCTTACTGCAAAAAGATGTGTCATTTGTTTCGCATGCCTTACAAAGCGGTCGTAGGAACCTTTGGCAACTTACAACAAGCCGTCTGTCAGTTTTACTTTCTTCTTCAGCAGCTTCTTCAACTAGCATTCATCAATTTTTGAGAAATTATGAAGATCTGAGTATCTTCATTTTGGCTGGGGAATCTTTTTGTGGGATACAAGCTATTGATTTCCGCCAGAAACTTAAATCCATTTGTGAAGATTATTTTGCTGCTTTCCATCGGCAGAATATTTGTGTAAGTCATTCACTGAGCATGTACTTTGTAGCAAAGCATTCATTGGGTAGCTGTTTGATAGCATGATAAACTTCTTTGTTTGCATGAATGCTTCATTAAAGATGTTGTGGATGGCTATATGTATCTAGTTTGAAGCATTTTGCCATACGAATTCTTAGATAAAGATGGTATGATTTGCTTGAATGCTTCATCTTCTGTAAAGATTTTGTGGATGGCAAACGTATTTAGTTTGAAGCATTTTGCTGTGAATTCTTAGATTAAGATGGCATGATGAATTGCTCCCATGCCATTTTACCGTATTGATTGAGCGATGGGAAACTTTGTAGAAACCAAAAGAAGGAAAATGTTAACTAACAAATAGAAGAAACACTAAGGGGAAACTAATATATTCACAGATACATCAGCATACTGGGTCACAACCTATTTGCTTCACCTTCCGCTTAAGCCTCTTGCTACTTGCGTTCTGCTGCTAGAAATAATCAATGCTGCTTTCAACACACAAATTGAGGTGAAGGCACCGGAGGAACTGTTATGTCTTATTCACTAACAAACTTGGTGTGGAGGTCATGAAAATTAAGAGTTCTTAGCTGAAATTGGTATCCTCCTATTGAATTCTTCTGCTTCAATTTGTGTGCATGATTGTTTCATATGTCTCAAAATCAACTTTTAGTCTGGCAAAAAACTTTGAGATTGTGCGAATTTATTATTATTCATTGTTGCTTTTGTTAGAAGGATTGGAAGAAGTGTTCCTAACACTATTACTCAAGGATGGTCCTATATGGAAGAAATGTTGCTTAGACTATTACTCAAGAATGGTCCTAGTATATTGTATGGCATTTGTATTTAACACTCTATGGCATAGGAAAGGAAAATATTTTGAACTTATATTAAGGAACAAAATATTCAAAATATCAAACTGAATATTTACTTGTAATATTCCCCCTCAAGCTGAACATGGTGTTAGTGCTAAAATGTTCAATTTGCAACTTCGAACAAGTAGACGACAATAGATAGCTAGTGTAGTAGATAGTAGCGAGTAAGGTAGGCAACACCGATGGTTAGTCAAGAAGGTAGGCAACACTAGGAAGATAGCCACTGAGTAGGCAATACCGAGCAACATGGTTGTTCATGATAGACAATAGATAAAAATCCTGTATTATATGTGACAGTCTGTAGAAGTTGTGCTGGACAGCAGCAAACAGTAGTAGAAGTTGCTTTCAAATAGTAGCATCTAACAGATAGTAGAAGTTGTGCTTAATAGTAGCAGACCAGTAGTACTAGCGGTCACACTTGTCAACAGAAATAGTAAATCATAAGTTATGTTTGTTTTCAAATTTTGCAACCCAAAAACTCATATTTAATTATTACACTTTTTAAATTTTATTTCTTTACTCTCTTACTTTTACTCAATTATCAAGACAAAGCACTTAAAACACATGCCAAAATTTGAAAACAAACATAGTCATAATAATTTGCAATAGATAATTAGAGATAGATAAAAATCATGATTACTCGTGATTTTAGAGAATAAACAGAACACTTCAAGAAAATTAGCTCAGGAAAATTTTAAAATCTAAGAACATATGTAGTAGTAACACCGTATCCATCCAATACCATGTTAGAAGGATTGGAAGAATTGTTGCTTACTCTATTATTTAAGAATGGTTTCAATTCTTAGTATAGGACTAGTACTAGTGTACCATATATAACACCCTATGAAATATAGGAAACATAATACTCGGAACCTGCATTAAGTAATGAAATATTTAAAATATTAAACTAAATATTCTCTAATAGCTCCTTTACATAGAATTAGAAAAATGGCGTTTTGCTTGACATGATAGTGTTTTTCTATTGGCTTTTGTTAGAATAACAATTTCAACTACTTTGACATGATAGGCATCAATGGCGGTGCTTTTGGGTGACCACCCAATTTGCAACTTTTGCATTAGGTCTGTTGGTCCTGATTTGCAAGTGTGGATATGGTTTGCGTTGAATAGGGTTTTGAACTTTGACCATCAACAAATTTAAGTATTCTGAAAAATGTGGATTGAGGTGGCAGAAAGGGGAGAGGTAGTGTCGTAAAAGCTGGTGATATGGGATTGATGGTGCTGAAAAATAATGGTAGTTTCTTTAGAAGGGCTCCAGCCGTGGTTTGAATGCCAAATGCCGTGGTAATGTCAGAGAAGAAAGCAGTTTCTGTTTATTTATTTATGTATATTTTAAATTCAATTTTTCTTATTGTTGTGTTTCTATATCTCCTGTTTCTTCTTCCTTTATTTGTTTTTACTTCTATTTCATTTCAAGGTGAGTGATCTATTAGCTATATAGGCAACTTGCTTGATTTGTAACTTATCTAGATGATATAGTCACTTAGTAGTTAGTACTACTGCATCAAATGTCTTTTCCTTTGATAATTATCTTTCTTGTAGCACGTTTTAAGCTTATCCGTAATGTTGATAAGTTCATAAATTTTTGCCTTCATTTTTCATTCAAAACTCAAAAATATGGTTGGATAATTGTTCTACCAAGTTCTTGTTTCCATTCATTATCTTCATCAGTCACAAGGCTTTGTTCATTTTCTGCCCTGCAGGCCTTGAAACTGGTGATGGAGAAGGAGAATTGGCAAATAATGCCGCCAGACACGATTCAAGTTGTTAGTTTTCCAGGGCTGGTTGGTGATGGAGCAGCTATCATTGTTTCATCTGATAGTTCTCCTAGTGCAAAATTACTACTTGACAATAGATCAGTCGGTCCAGTTATCAGTGGGTCCAAAAAGGGTGGATTTTCATATTGGCTGGACAAGGGAAACCCATTCTTATCAGAAGTGAATGGCAGTTATGAAGAGTATTCTGACTCCTCTCACCACAATGGTTTTGCCTCAAAAGGAGCTGGAAATAATAATAAGATATCCCAGCACACTAAATCTTCCTTAGAGAGTGCCGATGTGAACCATCTTAATGGTACTACTCTTTCAGAAGATGAAAATGAAGATCTCCTCGCAGATTTTATAGATGAAGATAGTCAGCTTCCCAGTCGTATTTCCAGGCCAAGTCATTTACGGCATAACTCTCGTGGGAATGATGAAGATATGACAGCACAAACAGGATCATCGCTAAGTCTCTTAAGGTGGTTCTATATTCTTCATTTTTAATCTATAATATGCTATAATTTCCACTTAAGCTTTAGTTTTATTTCTGTTTATGAATCAGGTTGATGGACAAATATGCGAGACTGATGCAGAAATTAGACAATGTCAATGTCGAATTTTTTAAGGTAAGCTCATATCTGATGGTTTTCTTTTTCCACGAAAAGTGATTTAAGCTATCCATTTATTTTGATGATAGTATATTACTTCCTTCTGTCTCTTATTTGTTTTCTAAATAATGGGTTTGTTGCTGTAACAACAGGGAATTTGTCAGTTGTTTGAGATCTTTTTCCACTTTGTATTTGAGTCATTTTGTGAACATAATTCTCACCCCAGTGGAAAAACTTTGAATGACTCTCTTCCTCGTAAGTATCCTTTGGCCCTTGATACATTGTTGCATATAATGTTTCTGTTTTTTTTCCCCTAGAAGTGAAGTTAATATGGCATGTTGGAGTAGGTATCATCTTCTAAACAATTTTTTGTTTATGTTCCTCAGCCAAGCTAAAGACTGCATTGTCAAGAATTACGCAAGATTGTGAGCAGTGGATAAAACCTCAATCTACATCTATTTCTTCTCCGCCCTCAACATCTACGAGTGCATCATTCACACATATGGATGTCACCCCAACAAGTTCTCCATCTCACTCAAATCACCAATCTTTTGGACTCAAGGTATTTGTGCCAACATAACGCCTGCAATGCCTACGTAAATACATTGATGATTTTTGCTCAGTGGCTGTCTAAGATTAGAGTGCAAGTCCCTAATTAGGGGTTTTTTTCCCTGACCTTTTCTACACGAGACAAATAAAAAGCAATAATTTACTTTTATTTGTTATTTTATTGGTCCAATGAGTCTAAGCTTCCGTAAGTTCAATTTACAGAGCATGTTTCCCTTGGTTCTTCTGAACAAGGAGAACACGTTGAGTATGTGCTTTTCTGTAGGTTCTGATGATAACTTGCAGTATTATCTTACAATGTCTTAGGCCATGCAGCAGTTTTATAGTTTACATCAGAAGTGACCAAAACCTCTCTTTGAACTCAGAAGGCTGCCATCATTAAAATATTTGAATGTCTCTTTATTTCCCTTCTCTCTCCCCTTTCCAATTGGTCTTAATACCTTTTTAAATTGGATAATGCTGCATAAGTGGGCAGAGAAAAAGGTACACGTGAGCTGTTGCATCTAAATGACAGTTCCAACAGTTCAGGACAACATTGCCTGGCATTATTATTTGATAATTCAACTGCTCACCCATATGCAGGCACTACCCACTTGGTTATCCAAAATTTTTTTTATTGCACTATGTTATTCAAATCTGAAGTTGATCTATGAGTTAGACTCTGTTTTCATAGGATACAAATTTTTATGCTTTGAAATTTATTCTTGCAAATTCCTTCTCTTAATAAATCATTTTCTATGTTTATAATTACCAAATTGCTTCTAGAGTTTAAATTATACATCCCATGGAAATTTACATCGTATTAATCTAGCCCAAAAGGAGATTTAAATTAATAGTCATTAAGTGATTAGTCTTCTCTTTTTTCATTCTCATCATTAAACACGCTTGAGCATACCTGAACATGCATCAGATAATTATACAAATACATTTTGACAAGCTTAAATTCTGATTAAAAGTTTCCTTTTGACTAGTACATATAAGCTTGATATGAATGCAAAATTACTGATGCATTTGAGTACTGTGCAACTAACAATATTGATGCAATTCTGCAGGAAAGATGCGCTGGGGCTGACACTATATCTCTTGTTGCTCGATTATTGCATAGATCTAAATCCCATCTTCAATCAATGCTTCTGCAGAATAATGCGGCAGTAGTTGAGGATTTCTATGTGCATTTGGTACGGATTCTTCTTGCATTGGGGATAATAGGTCTTGAAAATACTATTGTTAGATATTCACTTCTCTGAAAATGGTGGCCTTTTTCTAGCTTGGCACATGTAAAAGAATTATATAATTTTGATTGACCAATGACTACTTTCATTACTACACCTGTAGTGGAAAATTACCATTTTTCTCAAGTTCTATATGGTACCCAATGATCTTCGTGATTACTGTATACTCCAATAGTTGGAATAATTTCGCTGTGTTACTATTATCTTTATCATATTGGTTGCTCTCATCGTTATCAAGTTGCGTTCTTCAGAAAATAATGTTACCATCGTCGTTATATTTTGTATCTGGAGTTTTGACTGGCCATACTTTGACAGGTGGATGCTGTTCCAGAACTTACTCAGCATATTCATAGGACAACAGCAAAACAGTTGCTCCATATAAATGGGTGAGACGCAATGTGGAATTACTCATTAAATCAATAATTGTGATTGCCCTGGACTAGTTGAAGAAATTTATTTGGTTATGGGTTTTGGCCCTAGATAGATTCTTTACTTAAAAGTTTTTTACTGGCCTTGTATATTGTCAAATTTTGCCGTCTCTCTTTTCGTCCATCAAGATGTTAATATATATATTCTATGTTTTTTTTATCATTTTAATCAAACAAAGCACTGGTTTTATGACATCTATTTGGTTTCATGAACCTTGTGAGTGGGTATTGTTTGCGTTTGGTGAGTTAATATTTCCTTTTTTGTGATTATCAAGTGATGCATCTTGATTATATATATCATTCTTTCACCATGGAACTTTCATCCCTTCTCTTTCGCTACCTCCTTTCCTAGGAAATTTATGAGCAATTGTTTGTTTATTGGCTTACAGCCATTGCCTATTAGAAGTCATTGAACTCATTGCTTTATGAGTAAGGGGAAATAAAACATCTAAATTAATTTCTTGATGTGGCTTCAATATTTGCTTGGCTATTTATAGAGCTATTGATTGGAAATATTGAACAGGTATGTTGATCGCATTGCCAATGCTAAATGGGAGGTAAAAGAGCTTGGATTAGAGCATAATGGGTAAGTTGTTTTGGGAAATCAACATCTCCTAATATTATAGCTCAGA
The DNA here is from genome assembly GCA_019155195.1 of Avicennia marina. Classification (NCBI taxonomy): domain Eukaryota; kingdom Viridiplantae; phylum Streptophyta; class Magnoliopsida; order Lamiales; family Acanthaceae; genus Avicennia; species Avicennia marina. Next base: position 1,735,717 of record CM032764.1, read on the forward strand.
ACACACTGTTCATCTGAATAAAGAAAGGATGAATAAATGCTTTTCCCTGTTCCATCAAGATTTTGGTGCACCACTTGTGCAAGAAGAGCTGAAAAAATAATAAAATATAAAAGATATGAATTAAATCATAGTGAATTCTGGGTATCTAACATTATTTTTCAAAAAATACTGGTGAAAAAAGGCCATTTAGTGTTCTCTGACTGTCCATAGCAAGTTAAAGGAGGGAAAAGGGGAATCTAGTTCACAAAATATGTAAAATTTGGAAATCATGCACTATGATAATTTGGAGGTGATACTGTGCCTATCATTCGAAGAAGTGACAATTGTAAATAAATGAATGTGAATATGATCTTAGCATCCATTTGTTGATTTTGAAAGGGAATAAACAAAATATGAAACGACATTTGGGCTCTTCTGTTTGAAATTCTCGGACTATGACCACTAGCTTATATATCACATATTATGTATAGGTTGTTCAATGTAGTGAGGTCAAAATGATGACATTCATACTGCAGAAGTGATGAAGGGTCAATACAGCAACATGAATGCAACAATACCATCTGCTTGTTGGTCTTGAATGTAATAAGCTAATTACTGAAGCAGCAGCTTGGAATTGCATGACCTCAAATTGTTGTTGACCCTAGATTTGAAGTCTGGACCTTTGCTGTAAGCTGTAAAACATTTCAGAACGCCTTTCCATATAGTGCTAATTTTGTCACAGGTCTTGTCTCTACAAGTTCCTGATGTCTCTACGATTAACATGGGAGTGTGGGAATTCCTATATGTTTGTTAGAAATGGATCAGCTATTTGCTTTCATGTTAATTAGATGGTGATTTTATTACTTGGAGAATTCTAGCACTAAATGTGTTGTTTTATTAGGTATGTTGATTTATTACTGGGAGAATTCAAGCACTACAAAACAATGCTTGCTCATGGGGGTATTGCAAATGAGGTAATGAAAGCTGTTTAATTTTCTTGACTTTTTTGTGGCACAAAATGGAAATATAGCCCAGAACTAGTCTTATTTTAAATGTTTGAGATTATTCGAACCAGTTGTACTTTGTCAGATGGGCAAACAATTTATTCTCTTCCAGATGGGGTTTGTAGTAGTTTGAAGTAACTGTTTTGCACATATGGATCAAGTTCTATCTTCTGAACATAATGCTATACACATTACTTACTGAGATTATGCTTTGATGATCATGGTAACTACTGGTGGCCCTTCTCATGCTGACGCAGATGACCTAATGATGCAGCTTAGCATGATGTAGACGTGTCCTACTTGAACTCGATTGTAGTCTTATAATTGTAATGATGAAATCTTGAGTTCCATTGATTGCTCATAGGATCTTTTCTTTATGACAAGACTAGTGGAAGTAACCTTTTCTTGTGCCTTCTTGGTTTGTTCTTTGCCTAGTTTTTGCATAATCATGTTCTACGTTAAACTAAATTGCATCTGGCTGTTGTGGCGAGTACATTTTACTGTTCCTGTGAATACAGGTTCAAGACCTCCTCTTGGAATATGGACTTGAAAATGTTGCTGAAACACTCCTTGAGGGCCTATCTAGAGTGAAAAAGTGTACTGATGAAGGGCGGGCGCTCATGTCGCTAGATCTTCAGGTTTCACTTGACATGCACTTACATGTTATGATATACTTCATCGTCCTTTCTGACCTGACAGCATTCCTCTTTTCAGGTTTTAATAAATGGCCTAAAGCATTTCGTCCCAATTGATATAAAACCAAAATTGCAGATAGTTGAAACTTATATCAAGGTAAAAAGGGAAAAAAATAAAAAATGTTGTTGTAGTTCTTTAAATGGGTATGTCATCTGGTGTTTGCCAATAGATTATATACTTGTACACTTTCGTGTTTCTTACTGTTCTCTTCCTCGTTGCCCCATAAACAGGCCTACTACCTTCCTGAAACTGAATATGTTCACTGGTCACGCGCCCATCCGGTACAAGAATTCTTGCCTAAATCCTCTTAGCATTCCGTCTGACAACATTCAATGCTTTGGTTTTTTCAAATGCCTCTCTTGATATTTCAGGAATATAGTAAGAGCCAAATTGTTGGGCTCATAAACCTTGTTGCAACAATGAAAAGCTGGAAAAGGAAAACCAAGATGGAAGTGTTGGAAAAGATAGAATAATCCCAGGTCCATTTACTGCCTTTCCAGTCTTGAAAAGTTTTGTGATTCCTTTCTTTCATAATTGTCCCTGTAAATTGAATGTTCTGCTTCCATTTTTTTAGGATCTGTCTGGTGGTTGTACATCTGTCTCATTTGTATTTGTTAATGTATATACTCTTCCCTTTACAGGGAATCACTGTAATTTTGAATTAACACTAACGAGGTAATGAGTTCCCATAATGGAATTCCTTTAATTTCCTTCACCTAACTGGCTGCAGAACTTCCTTATTCAAACACTTTTGATGCTGGAATAATCCATTATTAAGATCCTCTGTTGCTTCTATTTCAAGTAGACATATCCTGTGTTTTTTGAGTGGTTAAAATTGATTGCCGAAACTGTTGCATTAAGATATTTTGAATTTTGGTTCCATTTAATGATGGGGTTGATATTATTTGTTTAGTTCCGAATATACGTAATGTGCAGTGCATTAACCGCATCGCCGAAATGCTAGTTCAATTTTCAATGAAGAACATTCGGCTATGTTAGGCCCTTTGACACCTAATACAATCTACTAAATTTTATATTATTAAACATACCCGTTAAAAAATATTCATTCAAATTAAAATTAAAATTTACCTTTCTTTATATATATATATATATATATATATAAGTAGTTAATTTTTTTTAATTATTACACTTATTTATAATAAAATTAATATCTATAAATAAACATACAAATATATACACTCACATTATATATATTTGTATTTTAAAAATTAATTATTATTTTTATATAATATTACATCAATGTTATATAAATGCATAAATTTACATAACTAACAATATTTATTTGATAATTTTTTTTCCAAATATATTATGCGTCCTACACAAATCTCATCAATAGTCATATATTACAAACCCTCTTCCTAACATGGACATAGCCCATTTGTTGCGTATTTCGTCGTTCGGCCTCATATGGGAATGGCTAGTACTTTTAGCCAAGCTTCCAAATGATTTTTGAGGATTGGAATGGTCTTGGCATCGTTGTGATTATTAATATCTATACTTTAGTAATTAATATCTGTATCTATATTATAACGATTATAATATAGAGTGTGGGAAGTCCTTAGAATAAATGTAATTTGGTATTAAGAGTAGAGGGACAAAACTATTTTTGCTTCATTTGTATTTTAATTTTTTACCTTTTATTTTTTTATATTGTCTCTCTTTATCCTTCACAATTAACATTTGTTTTAACTGTTTTCTTCTTATTTATTTTTCACTTAACTTTTTTACTCCTATCTCATTTAATTATATAAATTTCTAGTCTATTTTTGAATTTTTAATACTTATTTCTATTATTAAAATTTATAAAAATATAATAGTTTGGATGATTGAACGGTAATATATAGTGGGCAATTTTTATGACATTATAAATTATAAAATAATATATATATATATATATATATGCAATACAATTTAAATTTTTTATATAAGATAAGTAAATTTTATGTACTCACGTGATAATTTATATTTTAAATTTTATATGTACACGTAATGAGTGTCCAAATATTGCTAGTTATATTATGATTGAGATAAGGATTTTTGGTTACATGAAGTGAAGTTCCACCGGTACTCTTGTGTTATTTTTTTATATTTTTTATTATTTTCTTTTTTCTTTTTTCATGTAACTTATAATTTATATTTATATTTTTTTTTCTCAAATCTCATTTTTTTAAATTCTTTCGATCTTTCTTTACTTTCTTATTTTAAATGTATTTGCATAATATAAAACTAAACAATTTTCTTGTTTTAATTTTTTTATATTCTTTTTTATTTCAACTTATTGTTTTTATTTTTGTTTTCTCTCAGTTTTTTTAAAATTCTTTTGATATTTTTTAATTTTTTATTTTAAAGATTCTTTATACTTTTTAATTCTAAATAATTTCATTTTTATTAATTAAAATACGAAACTATATAATCTATACTATATTATTAAGTAAGTAAGGATTTTCAGTTGTGCAAAATCAAATTACTTACATATCCTTAATTTTTCATATATTACCTTTCTCTGCTCTCTTTCACTCATATCATTTATTTCTTAGTTTTAATTTATTCTACTTTTTCAAAATTTTAAATTCATTTATCTATTTTATATTTATACTATATTATTACATTAATAAAACTTTATAGTTGTATGATGCAAAATTACATAATTATCCTCAGTTTATATTTTTTATTATTTTCTTCCCCTCCTCTTTTTGACTTACCGTTATAATTTATGTTTTTGCTCAAATTTTCTTTCATTTCACATTCTTTCGATGTTTCTTTATTTTTTATTTTAAAATAAATTTATTAAATATTATTTAAAATATAATAATTTTGTAATTTATAAATAATTTATACACACGTAAGGTGTGCTATCTATACTATATTATTATTATTTCAGTAAGACTTTTTTATTGTGTATTGTAAAATTACCTAAGTACCCTTTATTTTAAATTCTCTTATATTTATCCTTTTCCATTTCTCTTTTCTACTAATTGATTACTTTTTTTTTGTATTTTTTACATTAAATTTTGTCTCTTTACAAATTCTTATATTTATTCTTTTCCATTTCTCTTTTCTACTAATTGATTACTTTTTTTTTTTTGTATTTTTTTCATTACTTTTCTACTAATTGATTACTTTTATTTGTATTTTTTACATTAAATTTTGTCTCTTTACAAATTCTTTTATCTTTCCTTCTGTCATTTTATACACTTCTAACCTATATCTATACCATATTATCTTACAAAAACACTTTTAAATTGCATAATGTAAAATTAAGCAATTACCTTCATTTAAATTTTATTTATGTTTTCATCCTTTTTCTGTCGTTTCTTTTAACTCATTTTGTTATTTGTGGTTTCTCCGAAGTTTTCTTTATTTTCACGTTCTCCTTATTTTATTTTTATGTTCTCTTTATACTTTTTAATTTTTATCTAAATTTCTTTGTACTCTTTAAAATAATCTTATATCTATTATTTTATATACAATATATACACACAAAAAATGTTCAATTTTTACTAGTTTTTAATTAAATTTATATACGTACAAAGTAGTAAACTTATGACTATTTTGAAAGGGGCGCGGTAACCCATTTCTGCACTTAAATTAAAGTAAAGCTACTTAATTTCCTCGTTGAACCTGATTCAATCTTCATATTCTTCCATGGCACTTATTACAACATCCTCTTAGTAACTCACATGTCTTGGGTATTTTTTATTTTTTAAAAAAATTGGTTGCAAAAAAATTGAATTTTATTTTTAGCTCGGATCACTAAGGACATGCCTTCCCAACTATAGACCGAGACCTACATAATTAGTACGCATCATCCTCCAACAGCAAAGGACCCATTTTCTCATAATTGCTCTTCTATTGCATTTCTGCTGTCATTACCACAAATACAGCATTACAGCCCGCATTGGTCATTCCCAACAAAAGAACAAAATTATTTACATTTATTACCAATGGCTCGAAAGAAAATCCAGGGAAAACATTCAATATGCAAATAAAAACATACAAATTTAAAATACAATGCAAATTTTCCTGCAAATGAACGATTCATTATTGTCTTTTCCCTTTCTCATCGTTTTCTACCATCTGTCAGACACTTCAGTCTTCTAACAAATTTTCTTCCATTGGGTAGAAACTTATCAATGGGCTCTCTATTTTGAAGCAATGGGAGACTGAGTTATGCCACCGATCATGCTCAGTGCTACACAGGGCTGATCAACCGGGACCTGAAACCACACCAAACATGGTTAAAAAATAAAAGATACAGCAGATCCCTTTTATATATATATATATATAGTTTCTATCTGACAGGTTTCTAACACTGTTTTTTTTTTACACTACTCACCCAGTTAATGGATGGATGGGATTTGAAAAGTTGAGGCTTAACCATCCATACAAACACGGCCCCATGTTAAAGTCCATTTTCTCAATTGTAAAGTCATGGTTTCAAATTCCTTGTGTGAAGTGTGTGAGTTATAAAACAAAAAAAAAATCATCTACACTCATGGGCTTAGGTTTCTATAAAACTGTTGCAGAACTCTCTCTTAAATGTGGGGTCCTAACAATTCTCGACTTTTCACTGCCAAGAAGTAAAAGCATTCAGACTTTCTAACAATTTTGAATAGACCCATAAATGAGTGATGGCTCTAGATTTTCAGTGTCCTTAAATTTATGCACATGACAATTGATATATGGGATGGGAAATGTCTCAATTAGTAAAAGTGAAGCAAGTTGGAACTCCCAAATGGAGAACTGAAGCATGTAGCATCTGCAAATGAAAATAGCTCATCTAATCCTCTGATGATCGAGTACAATCATCTACCATGTTGAGGGCAAGAGGAGATGCTGATTAGGCCAACACTATGTTGCATTTCAATCACAATGGAAATATGTGCCACTTCTGACAGTAATTGCGACAGCTCACCACATTTACTAATAAGGGTCCTATTAATGGTGGAAAAGGACAGGCCTTCATAACTCATGATAAAAAGTTGAGGAGAGACCCAAAGATCCACGGTGCAGAGATTGACTTACAAAGTGACCAGCTCCAAGAATCCAGTAAAAATGCAAGTTTCTGTAGGATTTGGTGAAACCCTTTGTGATTTTTTCGTCCGCACAGTAGATTGGTGTTCTGTCCATGGTCAAGAAAGTTTTGAGCCCATCCCACCTGAGATAAATCAATAATGTTCAACTATCTTTGTTGATATGTTGCAATTACATTCACTTGACTAAATTGCCAAATTCAAATGGTTTGGTTGGATCAAGTGTGGTTATCTAATGCATGACTTAGAGGGTGTTTGGGTGAGCTCACAAACTTTTCAAAAATATCTTATAAGATAATTAAGAGCTTATAAACTCATTAAAAGTGCTTGATAAAATTTTTAATGAAAAAACTTATGGACTCTTAAAATAAGATGTTTGGAGCTTGTAAGCTCTTTAAAATAAGTTGGCCTTTTTCAACTTATTTTTAAATATATTATAAATTACTTCATTATATATATATATATATATTAAAAATAGCATAAGTATTTTCAATTACATTATGTGAATGATATTTAATTTATTTTTGTCATTATTGTACTAAAAAAATTATAATTAATTCTAATTATAAATTTCAACAAAATTTTATAAGATGATTTATACAAACACTTTACTAACTTATTTTTAAAATAAGAATTATAAACTTATAAACTTTAAAAATATCTTATGAGTTTTATGATTTTATATGTTATTAAAAATAAGCTTAGCCAAACACCCTCTCAGTGCCAAAAATAGGTCAAAAAGATGCAGTTTTTGATACTCTTACCTGAGCTTTTCCAACCACGCTTCAGTTCCCTTGGTTGAGCAAATGACGTCGAGCTACAAACGACCAAATAATTCTTCTTAGTTTAGTTTCACTGGCGTAACAGAAGAATATATAGGAAAGAATTATCTCACAAAAAATGAAACTTTACATCATATATGCATTGTTGGAGATGGTGGGAGACCATTTGAGCATATACCACAGTTTACATAACAATATTCTTACCTGACCACTATAAACAGTAATATTGACTCCTTTTGCCAGAAGCTGATCAACCTGCCAAAAATGGGCAACCAGATGGGGAAATGTTAAAATCATCTTAATCTTGAAAAACTGTCTCCAAATAAAATAGATGAAGGGTTTGTTGACTTGTCAAGGCAATCAAAATAAGTAGCATGAGCTGTTCTGTATTTGAAATAGGCACATCTCTTTCTTTAGAGTCATATTTAGCTATTTACCTCATCAATCCTTGGTCTCATGAAATCTCCTTCCAGGGCAGTAAAAACAAGATCTGATTGCCCTCCCCACCTGCAAATATGAGAATAGTAGTCAAGAAAAGAGCTATAATTTTTAAGATTTCATCATCATAAGAGAAAAACAAACTCACTCAACATTATTCGGTATAATCTTTAGCTTCTTTCTGATCACACCATTCATTAGGCTATCAAGATCACCATCGCCACCAGGAGTAGACCTCAAGGAATTCAAATATCTGGAGTACCGTTTGATTGAAATTTTTTGGGACAGCTCAGAAGCTGCCAAGGATATAGGATCCATCCCTGAATCTAACAGGAAATTGTAGAAATCCTGCAAACAGTCCATCGTAATGAACGCGTTTGCAAAACTTCATCATAGTTACCAAAGTAAAAGAAATAAAATCCTGGGATGGGCTGAAAGTTTACCACTGAATTGCTGCTGGCACTGATAACATATTCGAGCTCACCCCAAGAATCGGTTGCCTCTACAAACTTGCCGGCCTCAAGCTGCCGCTTTATCTGTTCTGCCAAACTGTTTTCTGAAAATAAATTTATTAGGCAACAACAAAACTTCCCAACTGTAAAACCAAGAACAAACTCATGCATTAGGTAGAAGAACTAAAAAATGTAGACCTGTTTGACTTCACCAGGCCATTATGGTCCAGCCTGGAGACATCTTTCAGGAGGGGGCCCCATGAAAACTGCACAAGCATGGGAAATAATGAAACCCTTTACATGGCTTAGTTGCAGTCATATATAACAAGAATCAATAACACTTTGAAAAGGGCACCACAAAATCTTCTGGTGAAATCCAGGTGTCCCCCAGTGCAATTCCTGTCCAAAGGAAATATTCCAAACTGTAACAAGAATTTTTACCTGAGCAGATTTTGCTCAGTTCAAGGATTTCATTCATCTTTCTTATTTCAAATTTATAATCACTGTAGATCACCTCCAAGTTGAATTTTTAGCTTTCCAGCCTCTATTGCTTTGAGAGCTGATAATCCCAGGGTTACCGCATACTTTCCTCCATAAGACTCGGCAACTATGTAAAGAGGGCTCTTTTGCAGTCTCTTATTTTTGTTGAAAAATTCTATCAACAGTGTGGTTAGATCAGTGGCAGCCTCCTCATCAGTTTTCACCAACAACTTTGCATCCTCCACAAAACTGTAGCCAGTCCCCACTGGATTGTCCTAAACACAAACCCAATAATCATTTGAACAAGAAGCAGAAAAAATATGTATAATTATGGATTATTGAACTCATACGTGGAAAATGACACTCTCACCACAAACAAGAGATCAGCTTTTCTCAGCCATGTTGAGTTTCTAGGGTTCAAGTATGTGTCCAAAGGCCCAATTTCTTCAAAATTCCCCATGCCTACTCCAGAAGCACCCTGACAGGATCACAGTTGAAAATCCAGCTATTAGTGTGTAGCTAAATAAACTAATCAATTATAGAAGATTGTTCATCCTGCCCCAGAAAAGAAAAATGGTACTAACAGGTCCACCCTGGAGCCAGAGGATTATAGGCCATGGCTTGATTGAATATTGGGTTCTGTATGGACTTCTGTAATACCACCAAAACATGAGGGCTTCTGTTTACAGATCCATCATTATAAATACAAAATCATCAGAATACACAACATATGAAGTTCAACGTCTGTAACAGGAAATAACGAGGATTCAGAAAATGTAGCTTACTAGGTCTGACTTCAACATATCCCCAGGCTTCTGATCCATCCTCTGTTCTTTCGGCTTTGGCCGTGGATCCTCCATCAAAGAGTGGAAACAAGACCCAAACAGAAACCAGAACAGAGAAAACAACGTGGTTCTTCCCCATCTTTCAGAAGCAGAAAAAGTCGGAAGCTTTTCCACACTACAGACAATGAAAAAGAAGCGCTTTGTGAAGAAGAGTGCACATGACCTCTAATTTTATATGGGAAATTTTTTAAAAAGAAAAGAAGGGAAAAAGGATGATGATTGGAGGTGTCCGTCAGCGCTTGTCTCTGTCTCCATTTGAAATAACCAAGAAATGTGAACAGCCGCTGCCAATCAAAAGGCCACAAGAAAATTTGAGTTTAAAAATTCATTCTTGACCGAAAAAATTAAAGATACATATCAGCAAACTCAATTTAAAGATGCATGTCCAGTTGCGAACGTAATTACAGTGATCACCAAGATTAATTTAGTACTGACATATTACATGCATATGTCGTTTGAGAGTGTTATTGTCTATTATTGAATTAGTTAGTTGAAAAGTTAGCTAGGGTATATGTGTCAAAGAAATAGTCAAATTGGTTGATTGAAAGAAGAGAGTGTTTTGCTATTTTTAAATGCAGCAAATATTTTATTTCAACAAATAAAATTATATATATATATATATATCCTTGTAAAAATGGTAATCATCCACTTTTGACTGTTCAATATTTTAATCAAATATCTTATTGAAGAGATCATATTTCTAAGTGGAAAACTTGATGTACGCAATAAAAAAATCTTGAATTTACATCCTTTTGATGACAAATAAAAAAGGAAGAAAGAATTAAAAGTTATGTAAGAGATATTAGCGATTCATTTTTATTTTTATATTTCATCTGTACAGAATAGTGATTTAATTCACTCAAATTTTGATATAGAACGTGCCTATAATCTTTTGCCAATGGATCAAATGTCCACAATTACGATGAAAAAACATAATGTTATTTTCTTTTGAATGGAAAAGAAAATAAATTGTAAAAATAGATTATACTCCAAGAAGGAAATTGAATGTTGAATTCTACTTTTTGAAAGAATCATTTTTCTTAGACCTGATTCGATTGTACATTTAATTTCACGTAGGTAAAAAAGAGGAATGTAGAATAAAAATGTGCAAAAATTAAATTTTTATCCAAGTAATAATGCCTGTGGTGCGACAAAACTTAGGAAGAATGCAGATGCTTTTATCCTTTCTTGACTTTTTTGGAAAGAAAAGTATACCATGATTGCAATTGAATATATGATCTGTTTAAAAAATATATATTTTTAAAATAAATAAAAAAAATAAAATATTATGTATAAATGAATGATATATTAGAAAAAATATAATAATTACAATAATGTAAGAGATAAGTATTAATAAAAATTTATGTTGATGTAATATGTAGTTATTTATATAAAAATATATATTATATGCGTGTGTGTGTGTGTGTGTGTGTGTGTGTGATGATTGAGAATAGTGAGGTTGTACGAGTAAATAGTAAATGCGAGATAAATGAGATAATAGGAATATTGAAAATAAAAATAATTTTTCAAACATGTGACCCAAATGAATCATATCTTCTAAAAAAATGAGACATAAACAAGAGATATTGGACATGGATCCATATCTAATCACAGTCCAATAGACTTTGGTCCCTTTTCCCTTTTATCCCAAAGATATTTTTCTATTGGTGAAGAGTTTTCTCTTTAACAGAAAATGTGAAAATAACAGAAAAAAATAATTATCTTCAATTTAACATTATAATCCATCATACATGCAAAAGTTGCGCGCATCTCCGCCAAACCTATGTCCAAAATCCTCTTAAAATTTACGCCCATTTTTTCACAAGAAAAAGGGTGTTTGGTGTTTGGGCAGACACAAGAAATTTGATGGATAGATACTTACGAAGTGCTCTTAATAATTCTTTAATTTGATGGCAAACAAAAATCTGATCTAGATCAAGAATAGATGCATCTTCTGCAAAACATATGCATGGCGTAGTGCACCCCATCGGAGAATCCCATACCCCGCAGTAAGGCTCCGCCGCTGCGTACCCCACTTCAGAAGCTGAGTGAGCTTGCGTCTGCGGTGGCGGAAGCAGCCATGGCCAAGACAAAAATCAAAGTGTAGAGAATTTTCCCATTATCAAAATTATTCACAACATCTTTATTTTAATTATATGCCTCTTTAATTTGTTATTTAATTTAATATGAATGACTCATTATTGTGTTCATTTTAGAATAACGTTTATGGTTTGATTAGTATTTGACTGTTGCTTTTATATTTATATAACTATTAATTCGTGTGCACTTACGTTTTTGTTTTTGTGATTTTTAGTAGGCCACTAAATAATTTTATAAATAAACGTTCAAATATATTATTAATACATATAGTGTACTAGCTTTTCCTTTTTATTTAGTACAATTGATAAAGTTTACTTTATTTAAATTTGAGATTGTATTTTAAATTCGTCGCAAAAAATTGAGTATTTTTGTAAAATGATTGAGGATGATATTTAGTTTCATCATTCTCATGAACACTGAACGAGATGCCTCTGTAAACAAAAGAAATTTTATCTAAAAGTCATAATCAGTTGTCAAGAATTTGCATGCAATCAAAATCATAGTTTCGGGATTGTCATAAGTGTCGTGGCTCTTCATTAGTGCGTTTTTTTTTTTTTTTAACTATTTTTCAGTTTGGATTATTATATTCATTTGTGATTTGAGTATAATTTAAGATAAATACTTAGATTATTTATAAACACAAATCACACACTATTTGAAGTCATTGTAATCCGTGCTTCAGAATCACATTCTTGTTCTAATAATAGTACTTGTGTTCTTTTCATAAACAATGTCTCAGTGTGCTAAAAACAATTTGAAGCGATGTTTGATGAAATTGTTCTAGTCATTAAGTAATTAGTATGAATTTTTTTAAGGTTTTCGAACGAGCAACACGATCAAAATCAATTGAATGAAGTGAATTTCCGAACGCTTGCTCTCCACTTTCACTTACACCATCCAATTTTGCACTATATTCTTCATTTTGTGGTAATTATATATTTTGTCAATGTTGGCTAAAATATATAGCACACTAAAAGTTATATTATTCATGATCACACAACATATCAAAAGAATTGAGGGTGCAATGTAATTTTTTACAACATATCATCATGAGAACTGAACATTATTATTCATTGAAGTTATCACAGAAACGGTGTAATAGCTGCTTGGTTTTAAGAAACACAGTGTGCTAGCAATGACGTGGGGCTCATCCCAGTATCTAACTGGTCGCTTTTCTACTTACAGTGGCGTGGACTTGTTAACATGCCATGTCGGGGCTAGTGTAGGATTCAGCCAAGTCAAATAACGGGCATTATGTTGTGTTAGCACACAAATAATTGGATATGTCGTAAAACATTATTGTTATATTTATGAAAAGTTTCAAAAATATTATGTGAAGATTTCAGAATATCTTATCTTGTGGATTAATTTTTCCTTATGTGTTGTAATTGTAAAAATATTATAGAGGTTGACTATATATTGAAGATATGTATATTACAACATAGAAGGAAGCTTTGACTGGCTCTCAACTGGCAGCTGATGTAAGAGAGATTCTTTGTTGCATATCTAACTTCAAGAAACATTTAAATTAAATATAAAGACTAGGGTTTGAATTATGCTAAAATACTAGCTATTAATTAATGAGAATAGTTTATGCATTAGTTTGATAAAATAATGGAAGGGGTTAACCCCAAGTACAAATGTATGCACTAATTAGAGATGGAATGTTAAGTGCCACCTCCAACTATGTCAAACAAGAGATTGAGGTTGACCACACTGGGGGTTGTCAAAGATTATAATGCCAAGAGGCAATACATTGGCTAATCTTTTTGCAACTTGATTTGTCTCACCAAAATCATGTGTGATCTTGGCAAAAAGTATAAATGGACATAAGATACTTACAATTTGCAATCAAAGAGGACATCGAATGATACAGAAGAACTTTATTATTCAAAAGTTTTATTTGTCAAGATTGTATACAAAGGAATGCGCATTTGGTTTTATATAATTTTTTCAAGTTATATAAAATATAATTTTGTGACATAATGTTGACTATTAATGACCTTATTGGGATATTATTTTAGGAGTTAATTGTGAAAGTATGTGCTTTACATAAAGAATGTTCTAATTGTTCAGTTAATCTTGTCATTAGTAATTCGAACTACACATGCACGTGAATTTGTATGCAGTTGATATAAGATAATGACGACGACGATGTTCTTAAATGATAGATATACATTCATGAATTAAGCACATATATTTACGAAGTGGGATATCTGAATTTGGAGTAAGTTAAAAATGTACTTATTTAAAAAAAATACGGGTTTTGAGTCTCTCTCGCATGGGAGCTGTTGCTTCTCTCCCATGAGATTTTCTGCTTTTGCGAGCGAAGATGGAGATGGATACTAGCCTGTTTAACCAAGCACTTGCATTAATTAATGAAGAAAGAGGAAAACGGAGGAGTAATCCCAGATGAGGATTGGCAGTCCGGCGATCCCCCTTTGCATCTTTTGCTGGTTGGAAGATTACTATCCCTTCGTCGGACAGTTGTTGCGCATCCCTTTTCCGGGTTTTTGAATCTAGTTTGTGGAATGAAGTTTCAAAGGTTAAATGAGGACCGATTCGTTCTACAGTTTAATCATTCGCGTGAGAAACAATGGGTATTGGAAGATGGTCCTAATCGTAACCTGCTGATTTTTAATTCGGCAAGAGAAGGAGAAAGACGACAAGATGATGTTTAGCTTGGAGTGGAGTGATTTTGATGTCTTTGTCCATGATCTCCCCTATGCCCTATGGATGTGTGCATGAAGGCATCGCCAAACACATAGGTGATAGCATCGGAATCTTCAAGGGCTGGAAGCAAACAAATTCAAGGATTGGACGACCTGCGGGATTACAATTACTGGCTGGCCTAAATGCCAAGGAAAGGCTATGGAGATACCTTAAAATCAAGACATCTGACAATGTACACACTGTGAAATTAACCTATGAAAAATTGCCGAACTTCTGCTATTTATGTGGAAAATTAGGACAGATCTTCAAGGGATCTCCATTGGCATATGGAGGGAACGAAATGCCATTGGAGTCTTGAGATGCCCATATGGGCCGTGGCTACGAGAAACCGTGGTTAATCCTTGGAACCGCATCCCTAATGTCATGCAGAATGAAAAAATCGAGTTAATGAAGGTGCTGAACATCAAGATGACCACGGAACCGATGAAATACTTGAGGCCACTAGCTACGGTGGGAAGGATAAAAAGGGACTTATTTAAAGAGTTGGTGGATTGAACGTGGCGTCGTGTTATGGTATGGAAGGGAAAAAATTGATCTTTTGCTGGACGATGCACTCTCATTAAGGCAACACTTCAATCTCTCCCAACTTATGTCATGAATTGCTTTATCCTGTCGAATGGTGTAATTAAGGAAATAACCTTGTTGGCAGCCAATTTTTGGTGGCATGGGACAAAGGACTCATCCTATTTATTGGAAAAGTTGGAGAAGCCAGGGTGAAAATAAGAGCAGAGGAGGAATTGGATTCCGAGATTTCAAAATTTTTAACTTGGCAATGCTTGCCAAGCAAGGATGGAGAATCTTGAAGGCCCCAGACAGCCTTATGTCCAAGCTGCTGAAGGCACGTCGTCTTCACATCACAAATAAAACTTGTAGAACATGAAAAAAAAAAATTCAAATTCGTTATTATTTTATTTCCTCAATGCTATATATTTTTTATTTTTTATTATTATTTTTTTTAACAAGACACCCGCAAAGGTAGAACAAGAGATGTGGCAGCGGGGGAGGGACAGGCATCCATCCGCCTTTGCTCTTCCTACCCTTATCCCTCCATGCCGATGTGATTTCGATTACACAAGCATCATTTTTCAAACATTGATTACTTAGGCTATGATTGAAACCATTCTTGCAAGTTTCAATATTTTATCAAAATATTTTTTTAAATTTTTTTATATTATATATATAACTAATTAATTATTTTTTAATTATTATATTTATTTATAATTAAATTAATATATATATATATATACACGCGCATGTTCATTCATATTTATATATATATATTTTATAAATTAATTATTATATTTATATATTATAATATTATTCAATCATTCTTATATATTCTATACATATATTTAAATAAATTAAAATTTTTAAATATCAAAATTTTATTATCAAATATATTTATTTTAATACAATTCTATCCCACCAAAATCCTGCCTCCAAACATAACCTTACCATCCTTCCAGAATCCGTGTAACACACCCTATTATTATATTTCCTCTACATGTCTCAATAAATAGATTCCTGTATCTCTCTTGCATATTCACCCCAAAAAGCAGAATTATTATTGGTAATGATCACTGCTGCTGCTTTGACAAAGAGCTATCGGCAGACCTTCTTTGCTCTCTCAACCTCACACTCTTCTTCCATATAGCTTTGCAGATTCGATGAAGAAAGAATGACGAATCCCACTTCGAGGATGATCTGCAGACGGCTACTCCAAGCAGCGGAAGCTGACGCTCTCGATAGCATTCGCGACGCCCCCTCCAGGGCGGGCCCCGGCGCCAACCACCGCACAGAAGCTTCTTTCTCCGCTGCTGTCAGTGGACCTTTCGACTTCTCCATGGCCATGACAATCCTCATCCTCCTCATCGTCCTCTTCTTCTTAGCCTTCTTCTACGTCTACCTCCGCCGCTTGTCGGCGGATGCCGAGGACTCATCCGCCTTCCGCCAACGCCATCCGCCGTCCAACCGAAGGAGCGGCCTCGACAGCTCAGCCATCAGTTCTCTCCCGCTCGTGTCTCACAGCAGCGCAGCGAAGCCCCCGATGATTGACGACTGCCCTATCTGCCTGAGCGAGTTCAGAGAGAGGGAGACTGTTAAGTTGATCCCGTACTGCGGGCACGTGTTCCATTCGAGCTGTCTTGACACGTGGCTCGAGACGCACGTGACCTGCCCGATGTGTCGGTCTGCCCAGCTGTTCAAGAGTCCGGATGAGGTTTCTTCGGATGTGATGCATGACAAGGATGGCGAACAGTGGACGGCGGCCAGTGGTGACGCGTGGCGGGACGAGGGCTCCGGTGGAGGGACTAGGACATGTACTTGCTCCAGCTTGGGTCATGCGGTGGTGGGGCAGAGAAGCACCAGTTTCTGATACTTTCTTTCTTTCTTTCTATATTTTTTTAAAATTTTCTTTTGGCTTTTTTTTTAGCTCTTTGGGTAGCATATATCTTTCTATAAGACAGTTTGAATGTATTTTCATATATATATATATATATATGCACCGGAATCTGTTTGTTTAAATAAATTTCATAACGCGGCACTTCGAGGAAGTGGAAATGAAATATTAAATGACAATTGAAAAATAATAATAGCTCCTGCAATAACATGCTAAATGTACATGCACAACCATGCTGATCCGGGGTAAAACGGTAATTTAACAACATTTATAGCAACTTTTTCTCATTTTAATACCCTTATGGATTAATTTTAAAGCCCGAGACACTACATTTTAGGTGTTACAAAACAAAATATATATCTATAAATTTTTTGGTGTTGAAAGAAAAATCCAATTTATTGAATACTCGATCATGTTATTTTTCCTATTTAGTCGATATTCAATATTATTAAGATAAAAATAAAATAAATTGATTGTAAAATGAATAATACAAATTGGCGGAATCGAATGAAACAACGTAGAATAGGTTGTATTGGTTTGGTAGTGGGACTTGGGAGTACATATTGTACAATTAATTACTTGTGGAACATCCTAATTGACTAATGGATTACCAATCTCGAGGGTTTGAGTACATTAATCATTGCACTAAAAATTAATAGTTTAATAAAATAGTAATTCAAAAAGCGCCAATTTGTTTTATTATATTACAGGGTTGATACAAGTGCAGTGAATTAGGACGATAACTCTCACTCCATATTGACGGCGTGTTTGATCTTGATTTTTAATGAAAATATTATTTTGTTCATATTTTTTAATTTACTTTTTTTTTTTACTTTTTATTGTTCTTTCTTATTTAATATATTTTTGTTTGTAACTTGTCTCAAATTTCCATCTTTATTATATTTGTAATTATTTTTATTTAAAGAAAATACAACAATATTGTAATTATAATAATCAATAAAATTATATATAAATTTATAAACATTAAGACATGAATGGATCCGTATATGTTAATGAAATATGCAAATAGCGCCGTCTTATATTTCAGAATGCTTTCATGACATCAATTGCTGCGACGTTACAATGAACAAAGAAGTAAAATCATAAATAGTGGATGGAATCGATAATTGAACTGATGACTCATACTTTTGCAAAGACAAGATTTCGTGACTAGGATTTGGATAAAAACTGTCTTATACATGATTTGCGATCAACTAATGCAAATCACGTGCCAAGAACGTGAATTTTATATTAAAACCAAGATTATAGGTTTAAATTATTAATTCCTCCAACGTCCCAAATATTTTGTTATTGTCAACAATAAATTGCAAGGTTGCTTACAAGCATTTAAGATATTGACACTTTACCACAACTTTTGTTCACACGTCTCGATAGAATTCTTAATTTATTCAACTGAATAGGATATAAAAAAGGGGACCATATAAATATTACTTAAGATTTTCATGCACGTTATGTCAGTAGTTATAAAATAAAGTGAAATAATGCATTTCTCCCAGACCACAAAGATAAGAGGGAAATCAATGCAGCAGATAGTGGGGTTAGTATCATAAGAAAACATGGATAAATAGGGCCCATCTGATCTCAAATACTAGAATTTTTACAGAATGAGCAAGACAATGCCCCATAATTCTTCATGATCTTGACAAGAATTCACTTCTTTCAGAGTACACATATATTCATCTCCATTGACATTGCCAGTCAAGCTTTGCAAGAGTACATAATAAAACTTCCAACACACCAGTTGAAGATGGCAAATTGATGAACTCAAAAATTTGTGCTATACCAGAAACTCTTTATTTGCAACAACGCCATCGCTGGCAACCTATGTCTTCTCACAGTCATATAAATCAGTAATTTGGTTTACTCAAATTGCAGCAGTAAGTAACGCTTTCGGCCCTCAAGGAAAAAGATTGACTATAGATAATTTAAGATGGCAAATCAGTGCACATAACTCATGACTCTGAGTTCCACCGTCAATCAGAGGTGCCATCTGTGGGGGGGAAACCCGCATTCATTTACCAAAGATTGAAAGCAACCGATAAACAAAATTGCATGATGGACATTCGTATGAGGCAAGAAGCTATTGAGTATGATTACCTGGAGGTGCTCCAGGAAAAACAGAGCTAAAAACATAAGCAATCTCTTATCAAAATTCTTGTCACTGTACACTGTATATGACGTTTGTTTCTTTTTCTTTTACTGGGTAAAATAAGCTCGGACGGCCTCGACTACTGGTGCCTGGCACATTGGACACTTCCTTGTATCCCGGACCAGTTTTTCTGCACATTTAGAGCAGATGCACATGTGTCCACATCTGTATAAAAGAGAGGGGTGGTCTTAATTTTTTGGAAGCAAAAAGGCATGATCAGATTTAACAGTTAGCGCAGGCATACCAAGAATTGCACGATGAATGAATATGGATAGGTGGTTACTTTTACAGCATAGACAAAAGGAAATTAACATCCAAACTAAAGTTTTTCCAAGAAATTTTGGCACTGGTCCAGCAGATTACACTTTTAATTTAATCTTTACCTAGACAAATATTTGTGTATGATGTCACTATTAAAAGACCAACTCAGAGGTAGTATAGTCACTTGAACATTTAGGATTCTTTGGCTTTTTCATTTTTTTGTATGATTAATGGTCAATTACAATGCTTTTTTCTCACCTTTTCGGGACAAAGGTCACCACAAAGAGGAAACATATAATTATTGAAAAAGTGAATCTATTTTTGCATCAAACCTTCTGTGTGTGTCCGAAATTATACCTAATTCTTTTGAGTAGTTATGTATGGGCACATTAATTAATTACCTGTACAGCAACGAATCAATGTTGCTATTGCGACAGAGGCAGCAAATTCCTTTCCTCACATAATCCCATGGAGTTTCATCATGGATTGTGTTCATCTTGGATGCATCAGCATCTGATATTGCCAATAGGAAGGGGTTTTACATTGAGATATCACAAAGAAAAGCAGAGTTACCAATAGTAGTATAAAAGCAAAAAGATTTATGAACTTCCACAACATCTAATTTGGAAACATACCTGTTGTTAAGAGTGACCGATTTAAAGCTGCAGAAACTTCTTGCCGCACAGAACGCTGCAGTTCTATTTGCATGTCAATGCACGCTTCCAGCATACTTTGCATGTTATTCATCCTCTGCTGAAGCCTAGCCAAATCCATCCTTAATTCATTTACTACCTCCCACTCCTAATACACGTTAGCAGAAAAGAGATTGGCATAAGCCAACAGTAAGCAGGACATAATGCTTTTACCAATTGAAATAAACTAAAACTCAAATTTTCTCACACACTACTTCAACTTTTACTCGAAAGAAAACATGAAGTTCCCATTTTTAACACATGAATATCACATTAAATAAATGAGAAAGGCAGCCAATCCAGTTACAGGTCAAAGGATGATTGTGGTTACCATTCCCAATTGCTGATTTGAGATGTTGTGAGACAAAATTTCACCCTGCAACTCCTCATCCCAAAGTGGCTGGAATGCAGTGATAAGGGTAGACGGAGCAAATGAATTATTATCAGCAGCATCAGATAAAGGGAAAGCTTGGTCGACATTTTGCTGCCCCTGATCCTGATCAACTAGTCTAGGAGAAGATGGATTGTCCAGTTCCCAATCCTCAAAAACATGATCTTGCCTTTCCAAATGAGATTGTAGCACCTGGTCCAGACTCTCACGGAAACTACTTTGAAGAAGGCTAGAGACTCGTCTCCTGCATCAGATAAGAAATTTAGAACAAATACATACTTGAAAGGCATCAACTTGGTGCAGGTATTCAATAAAGTCAGATTTAATGGAGTTCGCATACCGACTGAAGAGCTCCCTAAGTTCCACACTTTGAGAATTATCGTCATCAGGGAAATTAAATGTACGAATCCTTCCAGTTGATGCTCCAAACTCTGCTGCAGGTCTATCTAGCCAACTATCAATAGCCTCTTGCAAATCATGGCCTGGCCAGTCTTCATGTGATTCTTGCAAATCATGGCCTGGCCGGTCTTCATGTGATTCTTGCATCTGATCCTGCTCTACAGAACTGTTATTCGATGTTTCCCGAAGCCACTGATTAGCAGAGGTTTCCTGCCAGCTTCTAGCCATTTCTTCGGTACTACCATCCATCCACCCCGTAAATGAAACAGTATTAACCAGTTGCCAGGCACTGTCTTCAATCTCAGTTACTGACTCTTGGGACTCATCGGCTAGTGCCAAAGCATCTTGTTGATCAAAGTGTTCATTTACAGTTCCTTCCAAGTCTGTAGTACGATTGCCTACTTCATGAACATAACTTGCACCACTTCTTGATCCATAATGTTCATCAAAAACTTCATGAGGTCCATTGTTATTTGTATCAGTTTCCAACATCGATTCATTGACAATAGTGGTATTGATCTCTTCACCATGTCCATGGCCATCACTCTCTGCATTAGCAGATAATTCTTGCTCAGCTCTCTCAGTGTCCAAATCTCGATCGTCTCTGCTGCGAGCACTTCCAGTAGTGAGAGATACTTCTAGCTGACTTCCTTCAATGCACAAAGACATTTCTTGCTCATTTTCCTCATTGTCGGAATACATTTCTTGCTCGTTTCCATCATTATGCAAAACTGGACCATCTACTTCAGCTCTTTGTACTGCAAATTCCCGTTGACTCCTGCTTACATCTGCAGAACTTTCTGAATCTGATAATATGTAAACCCCAGTCAAGTCTTTTTCCGTGCTTGGAGACTCTAATTCACCATTGCTTCCATCACTAGAAGCAGAATCCAATTCAGCACTGTTCACTGAAGTGGAAGCAGAGCTATCCAATTTGGAAAGGAATCCTTCCCTGTATCGCCATACAATGATGCCATTATATTAGTAAGAAAGGCTACAGAAAGAGTGGCAACAAATATGCACACACTAAATACTGAAAAGTGCAATATTAACAAATCAAGTGAAAGTATTAGCAATTTAAATCAAAGATAAGAAATATCTAAAATTTCAGTAGATAGAAGTCATCGTTTCTTTATTTCATGGCACAAGAAATGCAGTTTACTAAAGAACTGAACATGCTTGCTCAAAATGGTACAAATGGTAAGAGATATATGATCTAATCACCTCTCTACCATGGGAATCAGGAAGGATACGTTGAGAAAAAAAAAAGAAGATTCAACGACTTCTACACCATTTTACAATATCCAAGCCCACACTCAAATGTCATCTGAGTAGTTTTATTATATCCTCACATATAATTAAGCGTTCATAAAAACTAATATTCTAAGTAATAAACTAGACAAGGAGATTGAAAAATGAGATGCTTTTTGGTAACTAAAATATTTACACCCATATAAGGTTGTATATGGTTGTCGTCATGTATAAAGCATGTATAGAATATAAATATAAAGAGTCTGTACACGTAACATAATACCTGAGGCCAGAAACCTTACTCCTCTGCCTTAGCAAACCTAGTTCAGTAGCAGCCACAGAAGAAAGTCTTTTATCAGGAATTAATCTTTCATTTCTTAAGAACCTACCTCTGAGGAAAGCCTGCAAAGTGGTATAAATTTGTCAGTATGACATAAGATGGAACAGATCAAGAAACTGAAGCTAGCGTCACCTTATGTAGATAAACTATGCCAGTTTTGACCCTTGGCCAGAATATCTACTGCCACAAACTATTTAATGAAGAATCACCTGAATGCGATTGCGATGGGCAAAATGCGACACAGGCCTCTGCTCCAACAAACCTTGAAGTTCTCTCTTCCTCTCACACTTAGCCCTCTCAAGAAGATCATCAAGAGTCTGTCTACCACATAATCTTCGAATGGGCCTTCGCACACCAATGTCAGGATGAGTAATAGCCAAACCGTCACGCACCTGCTCAATAGGAGCTCCAACTTCAACAAGTCCATCTCTAACTGATCCGTGATTGTTTCTCTGCTGTGCGGTCATCTGTGCCCATTCTCTGATAATCCTGACCCTTTCACACTCTTTCTCACCTAGCCATTGTGGGCCAGAACGATTCTTTAATTGCAATCCATTAGAGGAATGACCCATGGAACCATTGCTCCTCCATTCTTGAAAAATTTGTCTGACCCTATCCCGTTCGATTTCTCCCAAATCATTGGATCGTTCTGATATAATACTATTATTATCTTCATGCTCCACCTCGGAATCTGTAATACATTGATTGTCAGTTTCATCTGCATCCTCAGAGATATCATGTCCCACATCACTCCCTGGTCCCACAGACATGGTCGTATTTAAGCACTCCAAATCCGAAGCGTTTCTCTGCTGCCCTGATCTGTGAGAATAGCTCACCAAATTGTCGCCCTCTAACTTACGCCACAGTTGCAAGAGAGAGGATGCCCGGGTCATGTATCTACCTGGTTCATCGCCCCTCCCTAACGACACAGGAGACTGGGACTCTCCAAAGAACGAACAACCAAAGGCAGACGCATTCTGCAAACCGTAACAGCCATTTTTCAAAACTGATAATATTAAGCACAATTCACAGTTCTGAACAATGACTTGCTAATTAAAGAAAACCACGACTCTCGACACAATTTACCAAAGCTGCTCCGTTGTTTCAGACTGATTTCAAATCATTGTATTCATTAATAGCACTCACCCCTCCTCATTTGCACTTGAAAGTCGACGCACAAATTAAAAATGCCTGCAAAAGATCTTGAAAATTACAAAGCTATTGCTAACATTCAAGTACAAAAGGAAAACAATTCATGTTAGATTCTACAGATATTTATCCACTAGAAACGGAAAAATATCCAAAGATGGCTACAGAATCAAAAATTTGGAAAAAGAAAAAGGAAAAGGTAGTGACTTGCAGATACCAATGAAATCTCACCCAAAAGGAAACGAGAAGCTAAAGCAACTTCCAAAAATTTCAAATTTATGACACTTTCAAATTTGAAAACAAGAAACGAATCAATTAGGGTTTAACAGGAAACTGGTAAAATCCAATTAATTTCATTAAAAATAAAAAAAATTGTTCCACAGATTCCATGTCAAAGAAATGGACCAAAAAACATATACTAGGGTATAAATTTTACGGAACCCGTAGAAAGCTGCAGAGATTGCATCAACAACATTAGACCACAGCATTAACAACAATGATCCAGAAAAGCACACAAAACGTCTTTTTCAGTGATACATTGACCAGATAAAAGAAAGATAAAAGAAAAATAAAAGCAAATTACAATAGTACCTTTCCGCAACTAACTTGCAGCACAATTTTTCACATCCAATGCTAATCAGTAAGTGTAATAGAGATTATATAAAGAGAGAATGAGAGGGAAGATGAAACAATCGGATACGTCGAAAGAAGAGGGGGGATTTATTTATGAATAGTAGTTATAACAGCAAGCGACGTCGTCAGCGGCTAATTTATTACACGCGCCGGAAATTTTGGCTATAACGTCTATTTTTTATGCCCTTAAAGCAAGATTTTTTGACCAACCGCTGAATGCCGTGTGTCACGATCCTTTTCTTTTGCTCGATTGCCAAAACACCCCAAAAGTTTGCAACAATTAAAAATGGCCCTTAAAAATTTCGCAACAACCAAATTTGGCTCTTTAAAAAAAAACAAAAAACAAGTCTTTTATTTTTTGTGATTAAGAATAAATTTTAAATTCTATGAACGCTTTCTAATATTTATTGGTTTTGATAAAGTTTTGGACATAAATATATATTTGATACAGAATTTCTAATATTACTAAATTTGATGTTGATATGTTTAAGTAATATGCCTGGTTCCTTTCCCTTTTTTTTTCTGTTTTTTTTTTTTTGAAGTAGAGAAATATATGAGATGAAAGTGACTTTTATTTTTCTGTAATAAAAAAAGTTAAATGATATTTTTGGTCAAGGTGTGGAACGTGGAATTATATTTTGGCTTTTATCGATTGTTGGATTGCAAGGAAATCGTGGAATTGGACTCTTAATTTTGATTTTCACGGTATTGTCTTAATTTTGAGTGCCGTGTTGTGAGAATTAATTTTTTATTTTATTTATTTATTTTTTTCAGTATACTAATTCTTCAAATCTGACACACACACACATATCTGTAATATATTATTATGTTTAATTGCGAAAAGCGAATTCACGGTTTTTTTTATTTTTTTATTATTTTTATATTCTTTTCATTTTTCATTTTTAAATTTTTATTCTTTTAAATTTTGTCTCTCAAATTTCCTCTCCCTCTAAACTCTTTTAACCTTTTTTTCATTTCATTATTCCAAATATTTTTTATACAGTATAACATTATACAATTACCTCAATATAAATTCTTTTATTTTTCTATGTCTTTTTTCTCTCCTTTCTTCTACCTTATTGCTTTTATTTGTATTTTTCTTTCAAATTTTTTCCTTTTTCAATTTTTTGATCTTTCTTTTTTTTTCTTAATTTAGTTATTCTTTGTATTTTTAATTTTAGATAATTTTATTTTTAATATTTAAAAAATAAAAATTTTATATTTTATAAATAAATTTACATATACGCAGAGTGTGTAATTTTTAATATATTATTATTTCTTAACAATCAAAATTAATATATTGGGTTTTAATTTCTGCAATTGGAATAACAGACTACTATTAGTAAATTATGTCGTGGGATACACCCTTATATTGTTTTTGAATATTTTTATTGTAAATATTGTTTTTTTTTTAATTTTAGTTTTTACGGCAATCCCTCGTTCTTGAATTGGAAATTAATTCATATTTTCCTAAGAATTGGGAAATACGTACTGGGAAGAAGAGGATAAAAAAAAAAAAGGGAAAAAAAGAAAAGAAAGGTGAACATTAATTGGGATGCTCATCCCATAATAATTAATGTACATATAATTTTTAAATTAACTGAGATGCTAATCTAAAATAATAAATGGACACGAAATTAGTTCATAGTTCCCTAAGGGGGAATTCACCAGATTTTTTTGAACAATTGTTGTCTTTATTTTTCATTTAGTACTTAATTATTTTTCTTAAAATAAAAAAATATACTTCAGAAATGAATTTGTTTGACTTATATTTATTTTTTGCCCTTTATTGTTCTTTTTCTGGGTTTTACTTTTCCAGGATTACGGGAAAAGGGGTTTCCACATTAACGGACACGTCAATTTCGTGTATTCAGGTTCAACCACTCCACTTACCATAAAGGCTGTGAGATTTGAATTTGACAATGGAATTTAAAAATAGGAAACTAATTATTTGAATTTATTATAACAACTCAAAAGATTATTCAAAATTAGGAAATTACTAGTTTAAAATTTACTTTAAAATAAGATAATCTCGACAAGTTTAATGGACTGTTAATTTGAATTTGAAAAACTTAATTTTAAAATTTTAAATTCGAATTCAATTTTAGAGATTATATTCAAGTTTGGAGATGTACAAAATTTTAGCAACCTAACTAGCCATAATTGAAAAAAATATCCAGCTTGTCTGCAAAATGATTAAGAGTGTATAAAGATAAGTTTATTGAAAAGATCTTGTGAATTCAAATATTTTGTAAGATGTTTTTAAAATTTATAAGATATTATATTTATATATCTTTAAAAATAAGCCTTGAAAATATTTAAATAAAATGAAATCGTGGAAACTATCAGAAGTTAGTAACGTCTATTTTGTAAATAATATGATTAAAAAATGAATACATTTTTTTTAAGATTTTAAAACTAAGTTATGAGCTCATAGCTTTTTTCAAAAAAAATATTTGAGATTTTAAAATATTTTACAAAAATTTAAATATCTTATAAATTATTTCAAAGAGTTTATAAGATCGTCCAAACAATCTCAACAATCAAACGTCATTACATTAAAAAAAATATATAGAAATGAGTTATTAATTAATGTTTATCAAATGACAAATGTAATCATTTACCTAGAAATTTTGAAAAAAATATTTTTTTAATAAAATATTTTTTAATTATAATCTATACTTTATTATTTGGACGTTGGGAGTAACTTGGTCCCACGTTGTGAATTTATATTATTATCTGTATTTAATTAATTTGTATTATTATCCTCAATTAAAAAGGCTAAACACCTTCAAATGTAATTACTAGTATACCATTACTTTTTTGTGTAACATATCTATGCTATATTATTTAAATAAGAGTTTTTTAATTACATAATTAAAATTATATAATTATCTTTATTTTAATTTTTAATTTTTATGATTTTCTTTCTCATTTTCATTTTAACCTTTTATCTTTATTTGTATTCTCTTTAAATTTTTATCTCTTTTCAAATTCTTTTGATTATTCTTCATTTTCTTATTTTTAAAACATTTATACCTATAATTTTAAGTGATTGTACTTCTATTATTTAATGTACATTAATTTCATAACTTATAAATATATCTACACAAGCACTAAGTGAGCAATTTTACTAGTTTATATAAAAAGTTCAATGTTCAAGAAAAGGAGTGTTTTTAAATATTTGCAAGAAGTGAAAAAAAATATGGAAAATAGAAAAATAATTATTATTTGTAAAATAACTAACACTTTGTTTGGTTGGAGACCTAAATAGTTTTAATTACTTCTAAATTTTCACTATCAAATCGTACATTTCAATAACAACTTTCATTTGCATTATTCTATTTCTTACATATACATAAATATTCAAAATTTAACTATTATCACTATTTACAATTAAAGCAATACATACACTCACACAAACATATATCATAATATTATCCAATCATTATATGTACAAATTCAAACAAATCAAAATATTGATTAGCCAAAATTATACAACTAAATATTCTTTTCATCATTTTGATCTCCCAACAAAATTTGCAACCATGCTTAACCTAGAATTTTTATGTGAAATTCATCAAGAAGGAGAAAAAAAAAGCCTGCGTAATGGCTATTAAACTTTTTCATTCTTCGACAGTCTAAAACAAAAGGCATGTTTAGCATTGGCATGATGCGTTTTGGACAAGACCCATTAGGCATTGATGAGTTCGTGATGGATTCTTTATATTCATTTTAAAATTTAAGAAATTACGTTCGATAATTTTAAACAAAAATAATGTCAGGACTACTTGCAAGTTATTGAGCAAACATTATTACGAACCAAAATTATTCGTAAATTTTACAATATTAAAGTATTTTATTACTTTTTATATCATTAAAAGCACAAAAAAGTATTTATAAAATTGATATGTTTATATATGTTGGAATTAAGTATGCATTAAAAAAATCTCTTGTTCAACATTAAAGAAAGTGAAAAAAAATTAAGTTGTGTAAAGTGAATGTATGATCCATTATCTACATTTTTAAAATTTTAGATCAATATATGATATCAAATTCACTTTTATATATATATATATATATATATGCTCCTATGCCAACCTATGAAAAGTCTATGCTCCTATGCCAACCTATGAAAAGTCACTTTCAACGTAGTTAGATTTTGCTATATGGCCAACAAAGCTGTTTTCATTGAATGATACTTTTAGTTTGATTAAACTCCATCGTGAAACCCAACATATTTAATCAAAGTTAACACTAAGCCTTACTCACAATCTAACAAATGATATTGGAATTGATAGTTCGACTTAAGTGATTGTAAAAATAGTGTTCAATTGATCATAAAGAAAACTCACATGAAAGTGATGAATATGAAGAAGTGTTTTGTTGATCCTATGAAATGTCCAAATTATGCGTAAGGCTCACAAAATTGATTGATAGAGCTTAGCAATACTCTTTTTACTGAGTGGGAGTAAGTTGAAAAAATTCATACTTAAAAGAGAGATTGTTGAAATCACATATGAGTTTAAAAACAAATTTATACTTGAGAGAGATTATTAAGATCAATTATGAGTTTAAAAAGAGTTCTTATCATGCATTAAGAGAATGTGAAGAATTAAGCTAAATAGAATGTGGAGAAATAGAGTTGTTTATAAGTGAATTTATGATCCATTAATCATAATCTTAAAATTTTAAGTTAACATATGATATACTCATGCACAAATTTATGGATGGTTTTTTGCTATTCGATTGGGCTCTGGTTTAGTACCACAAGGTTGTTATCTATAAATAATATTTTCAATTTAGTTGAGTTTCATTAGGTTTCATTAGTAGGCTGAACAATTTCAATTAGAGTTAGTACTTGCATATACCTCAATAATATATTAGATGAGAGCACAAGGCTAAATAAATACATTTTTCTAATTGTAAATAAATTTATATCTAATGTCACAAGGTAAACGAGTAGGGTTCGGTTGAAGTCCTGATCTAAAATCAAAATAGAACTCCAATTAATTTCATAATATAAAAATGGTCCCAACTAGGGCAGATTCGGGTCAAGTTATAATTGGTTCAACCAGAACCCAAATTAGCTTCGTAAACAGTTTCCCTCAGTTTTATTTATTTATTTATTTATTTTATTCAAGATTTACAAATGACCCTCAATCTATATATTAAATAAAAAAGAACTAATTAATGCCATAATGATTGACAAATAAACAAATCCCCAAACTTTATTGGGTCTATGGTCTGTCAAGTGTTTGTACTTTACAATAAACCTTGGAGAACTCGAAATGAAAATTGATCTAGGAACATGTACTTTTGCTTATGATAATATTATTAGTGTCAAAAGTTGATGATGGTTTGAATCATATATAATTAGTACAGCTTGTTAGTGATCTAATGATTTTTCCTGTTTTTATTTATGAAGTAATTATGAGACATATATAATTAGTACAGCTTGTTAGTGATCTAATGATTCTTCCTGTTTTTATTTATGAAGTAATTATGAGACATTGTCCATGCAGAACACAACATTAACATCTATAATCATAGTTGTGCCTTATAATAAAGAGACACCCAAATTAGCTAAAACGATAATGAGTTATATAGTGTTACGTAATTAGTCTGCATGAGGGTGCATAACTATTTAAAAAGCATATATTTATATTTCCATATAACAACTTTCCATATATTTGTATATTAAATAATTTTATTAATTATAATTAAAAAAAGTAAAATAGTTTGAAATTAAAGTTATATCTTTTTTGGATAAATTCAAATTATATTAAAAAATTTAAAAAGGATAAAATAAAGATTGAAAGAAAAAAATTAAGAGAGTAGAAAACAAGCGAGAGAGAAAAAGGAATAAGTTAGATGAGAAAGAAAAGATTTAACTCTTCAAAAAAGAGAAAAAAAATATTTAAAAAAAAAATGCAAGAGAGTAAACTAGAAGAAAGAAGAGAATGAAGTTAAGCTATTAACATAAAAATATTTTAGTAATTTAACATTATATAACGCCAAAAAATACTCTAAGAATAAATAGGATAGACATTTGTTTATAGAAATGGAAAGTTTGGGTAGATGAAGAAAGGTGTGAGTTCAACAAATACATACCCTGGTTTAGAACTCACTTCTTCATGGATGAGGTTTTGGATACTAACCCTCTTGAATGCGAGGGTGTGTGAGTGGACAGTGTCTGTGAGTAGGAAAAAAAAAACACAAATACATACACACAAAATTCAAAATATGAATAAACATAAATTAAAGTGGTTGGATAATTCATCGTGGATTAAAAGTTCATATGACTATCTGAAAATATGCTAGCAAAGATTTCTCATTTTACTATTTCCCACGGGCTCCAAATTAAGACTCCAAAATCACATCTACCTCTAATCATTATATGAAGAAAGTACAAACGCCTTGTATTATTGAGTCCATGCATGGCTAATTAAAAGACTGGATGCAATAGCGCACTTTCTAATGTTGGGCTTTTTGGATCACATTCAATGCCTCAAATGTATTTGTTGGTCACAACTCACAAGGACAAAAGCAGGCACAGCTTTGTCAGGAAAGGAGCTGTTGGAGGAGCTGTTGGATTAGGTGACCTATCTGTCGACACACCTCATGTTCATGCAGTATTCCATTAATGAAAATTATCTCTGCAGACTTCTCTCTTATCTCTTCTTTGCACTTCTGTTGGTACTTTGTTTTTTTCTTCCTAATTCATAGTCAAATCACAATGATATTTTTGTGGGACATAACATGCATAAAAGGACTGTTGTGGCTTTGGGGCACAAAAGTTGCATCAGTTCCATGAGACTTCAACTTTATCATCTTCTCAGCTTCTGGCTTTTGAAAGAATGGCGATGAGGCTTAGTTAGGCCGTAAAAACGCAATAAGGAAACAAAAAAGAAACAGGGCTTTCCCTTTCTGTCTTTTCCGCTGAAAAGGGAACAATAATAATAACAAAAAAAAAAAAAAAAAAAGCTTAAACTGGCTGTATTATAGGACACTTTGCTTTGTCCTTTTCTTTATTTGCTATGGCTAAAATTCATTATAAAAGAACTCTTGAGTTAAAACATCTTATAAACTATTATGAGATTGTTTTTTTTTTTTTAACTTATTAGATGTTAAGTTCTCGTTTTATTGTTCATATTAATTGATGTGTTTTTATTTTGCAAGACTATGTTTTAAAATTTTATACTTTTAATTATTTTGAATTTAATAAGTTTTTAAAATTTGTGTAATATTTTTTAATTTAAGTTGAATTATTAAATTTTTAACATTACATCTAAAATCATTCATTTAGTATATCATTAAATTGAATTACATTTATTTTATAAAATTAGTTTAATGGTAATATATGGGTGTACATATATAATATTATATAACTATACAGTTTAAAATAATTGATTTTTTAAAACGGTTCAATCGGTCAAACTAATAATCCAACAACTTAATTAGTTCTCCGATTCAATCATTGGTCTAATTTTAAAAACATTAATCTTTTGAATCATTCCATTAAAATTTTCAATTTCAACGAGCATTCTTTCCTTGGAGCATGACTAACAGTATTTGATGTTGGTTGTGTTTATATATTGATATATAAGAATGTGCATATGTGGAGAAAGATATGCTTTTAATCTTAATTAGCCTGTGACAAAGCATAGTTTTGTTTTCACATGTAATTTTGATTGTAAATTGTTTGTATAAAACCTTTTGTCTTTGGACCTATTGCTATGTTAGTAACACGATTTTCACTTATCCAACTTCTCTTTCTAATTTTTTCCAATTAAACATAATACTCAATAAATTTTTATTTAAATTCCAATTCAAATTATCTTTCTCTTACATATATAACTAATTAATTATTTTTTGATCATTACATATATTAATAATCAAATTAATATCTACACACACATACTCTCTCTCTCTCTCTCTCTCATACACATACACACAGATATATAACTTATAAACTAATTATTATCCCTATATATTATCATATTATTTAATTATTTATATAAAGATATATATTAAAATAAATTAAAATCTTCAAAACATCAAAATCATTCTACCCAGCATAGTATCTATATTAACACAACTTACACTAAATATCAACAAAAGCCCTCTCCCAAACACAGTGTATATGTATAGATATATTGCTCGGAGGCTAATTCACACATGAGATGGAATTACAGTACAATTTCCGATGTTAAGTAGCAAATTCAATCAAAAGGAAACAATAACTATTTTAATTTAATGCTCCTTGCCATCATGGGTTGTCTTTCTCATTGAGCACAATGATTTTTTTTCCAAATAACTTAAAGGAGTTATAAAATATTAAAACAATAAAAGAATTTTTAAAATTAATTTCACAAAAAAATATTAAATCGTTTAAATTCATTTTTCTGTTTTCTGAAATTTCTTCTTAAAGATAATACTCTTTTTTCCATCCAAATCACAAACTACAAATGCATTAACAAATAATTTTAATGGGAGGTTCATCAATAAATCCCCAAGAAGAAAGTTTCTCTCGCACGGGAGTGGTTGCTTGTCTGCAAAGGGGCACTTTTAAGAATGGATCAAGAAATTTTGCGTTTAGGGAGCAATCTTCGACTCACGAAAACGGAAGAAAATGATGGAATAATACCCGAGGAGATTTGGCCATTGGGTACATCAAAGCAGTAATACATCGTGGTGGGTGAATTGGTCTCCCAAAGGAATGTAAATTTTGAGGCTTTGTCCTCGTCATTGCAGCGGATGCTGAACCTAATGAAGGGTACGCAGGTCAGACTCATAGTTGGTAGTCGGTTTCTTGTCTGTTTTAATCATCTCTTGTATATGAAACATGTTGCGGAGGGTGGCCATGAATCTTTTATAGAAATTTATTAATCCTCCACCCCCATTGATGTGAACTTGGATTTGTGTGATTTCAATGAATGGGGAGATTGTAAAGTATTGGGAATACAATTGGTGCTTTCTTCAATTGGATATAGAATGATCCACGCACAAAATGATCTGCCATCATGTTATTACGAGTCCGCACCAATGTTAACGAGCCTCTTCATCAGTGTTTGAAGCTTAAGACTTTTCTTAGCGAAGAATTTCTTGTTCAATTCACCTATGGGCGTTTGCCCATTTTTCATTTTTTATTTTTTATTTATTTCCATTAATAGGACACATCCAGAAAACATGTAATCGACTTTTCGAGGACAATTTCGTCGACTCTGGCGCTGTTACTCCCTATGGTCCACGGTTGCGAGGGGTGGAAGGTAGCGTGACAATCGAACAATGTTGTAGGGGCAGCTCCTCGTTGAATGATAGCTCTGGAGCAAGATTGGGGATGACGGGTGCACATACATCAGAAGGAGGGGATCGTATCCGATCTGCGAGGGCTGCCAGGATGGAGAAGGGTGACTCAGCAAATTGGGCCCCAGGAAAAATAAATTATGCTTACGTGGAGAACTTGACTGATGATGTTGTGTATGGGGACCGAAATTACCCAACTGACAGGAAATGGACTTCTATTGACGACAACTGAACACCACCATCTTAATTCTGAACCTCTAAATTCTTGTGCTGATGAGGACACAGAATCAGAACCCGAATGAAATGCCACAAAACCAACTTGATCAGAGCCAGTCTTCTAGGACTCTCCTTCATGATATAAACCCGTTGGGCCCATTCAACCTTAGTCCCATAATGCAGGCATGGCGCAGGCAGAGAGGGCGTCCAAGGAAACATTGTAGGCTAGGAGTGTCTAGAAACAAGTGTGGCTCAGTCACCTCTATCTCAAAGGAGAAGGGTAGAAAGTGTAGTAAAAAATTAATGAAAACGGACATCTCTTCATCACTACTCCTAAACACTGCAGTCCCGCCGGGCTCAATGAGGTGCTTGGCATGGCATTGTCAAAGTTGGGGAGACCTTGGACAGTTTGGAAACTCAAAAATCTAATCCGAGATTACCATCCCAAAATAGTTTTGGCTTTTTCCTTTTTTGTACATATGCACGTCTAAAAATACATGTTCAATTATCATCTAGATTAGGGATTTTTGGAAGGTGTTTGAAAGGATTAGAAAACCATGTGTTGTCAACTTCTTACCCACTGCATTCTATGAATAAATATTCATCCATTTGGGTAATTAACAAACCCTAAATTCTTAACTGCATCTTAACCTTGATTGGATAACAAGAAAATGAGAGTTCCGCAGGCCACTTTCAATTTCTTCAGATTACAAATTACAATTTTTATCCTTGTTTCTTAAAGTAGTCCACGCATTAATGGATTTCTATTTTTTTTTTGAAAACATTAATGGATTTTTATTGAACTCTAAATTTGTAACTGGACTTGGCATTTCAATTTCTGTTAGTCGTCAAAGTTATGAACTTCAAAAATATATATTTAATTATTATATTTTTTAAATTTTATTTATTTATCTCTCTTATTTTTACACAATTCTTAAAACAAAAACACTTCAAAATCCATACCAAAATTTGACAACAACAAATCCATTTTTTTTCCTTAGTTTCGGCAGTAAAGCGGGCTATGGGTTAGCGCAACGCTAGAGACTGCAAAGTAATTTTTGTGAACGAATTGTGTCACAAAAGACAGTTAGTTTGAGGCACTTAGCCATCATGTTACTGTATCACGATGCCAAATCTGCAATGTCGAGTGCTACTAGAATCATTTTGATTCATTTTTCTTCTCATTTTTATTACAAAATTATGTTTAATGTGCAAAATGAATGATTTTTGGTTATCAAAATTATTAGAGCTACATAGTTCATAATTATTTTTCAAATAAAATTTAATGACATTTAATTAAGTTTTCTTATTGCATCCAGCTACATAACTATTTCGGTGGTCAAATGTTGATTAATTAATCAAAATACTCACCCCTTCTTTATTTTCACCTTATTTTCTTTAATTCATTTTATTTTTGTGGACAAATTTTCAAATAATAACAAGAAAAAATTATACCATATCAGATTAAATTTAATCAAATTAAATTATGAGTACAATTTTCAAATCGTGATCATCTGATTTTCCCTTGACTTGATAACTTCGAAGGCTTAAACAACTTTTGGAAAAAATATGTAGACTTGATCTTCTATGTAGCTTATTTGACATTTAGAATACGTTAATTTAAAAAATTTGATGTCGCAATTACGAATCTAACCCTTATCATGATGAATGTTTTGAATTTTTTTAAGAATACTATAAATTTTTCTTGAATTTGTCGACATAATTTGAGAATCTCCTTCAATCATTTTTTTTTAACATTACACACTTGCCCAATGAATGGATAAAATTTAAATGCCTATCCTCTCACATGATAAGTTGAGGCTTAAACCATCCATCTAAATACATGCAATTGAAGTCTACTTGGAAATTCTTCCTTGGATGTCTCAGACTAATCTTTATCTTGTTCTTGAACTGTGAAGTCCACTCGTAGAAGAGGCAGTGTTCATTTTACAATACGACGTAATTTGATTAATTAAAAATATTTAATTTGATATTTATTTTTTAAAATTGTAAAATTTGATTTGATGTAATTCAACTTATTAAACTATTAATATTTATCTTCTATGATTTGAAAGGATTTTATTTAATTGCCAAATCTAATAACATTTGATCATTGGCTTGATTTGATCGATGATGATTATTTATTTAAAAATATTAATTAATTATTTTTAAAAATTGTATTTAATTAAATTTCTAAATTATTTAATATAAATAATTCCACACTTTATTATTTAATTAGGCACAAAATTTGTGCAAATACAATTATTATTATTATTATTATACAACTGACACGTAATTTTTGTCCAGTTTCTTTCAATTTATTTTGATAAAGATTTGCTAGTTGCTCTGTCACTATCATAACCCGTTTTTCGCCAAATTTTCAATTATTCACCTCAGTTTTACAGAATTTATAAAATATCAAATAGTATCTAGAACAAATTATTGACATGTTCCAGAAATTTTGATGGTATATTTTATAAGATGCTGGGTTAATGTTAACTCTCAAGTTACATGGTGCAAGTGCTGAACAACATATAAATTTAAGAGGCAGAAAAAGGGAAACTAAAGAAACAATCAAATCGTTAATTAATTTTTAAAGCGGGAATTTTTATTTTTTTTTGAAATTTGAAATTTAACATCAAACACCCTTCTTTTACGGACAAAAGGCGTCTTCCCGAAACAGTAAGTTGTGATTTCCTTTTTCTCGGCCCGCACTACCATTTGCATTTTGCAGGCTCGTATTCTGTTGTGAGAAGTCGTTTGAAGAAAATAGAGAATGGGTCAGATCCAGTATTCTGAGAAATACTTTGATGATACTTACGAGTACAGGTGCTTGTGGTTTATCACATGTTTTTCTTCGGAAAATGTGAATTTTTTCTTTGTTGGTGAAAATTTTGATGTTTGGGATTTTTGGTGATTTTTTCAGACATGTGGTACTTCCACCGGAGGTGGCCAAACTGCTTCCCAAGAATCGCCTTCTCTCGGAAGTAAGATGCTCGATGTATTATTTAACATTGATAGTTAAGGCTTTTATTATTATTATTATTATTATTATTATTGATAGTTCGGTTAGATGCGTTTTTGTCTGGTCAATTGCAGCTGATTAGGGTTCTTTTATGTGATCAACGACGTCCGTATATGAGTTCAATGACAAATTAATCTGTTCAATGAGAAATTATGAGCAATTGGCGTCTCTGATAAGTGTTGATGGCTTTATCAGAAACGGGGAATTTTTGCTATGTTCAGTTAAAATTATTTGATTAGTGTATCTCGAACTCTTCGCCTCCTGATTGGAAAAAAAAGAGAAGGCTTTAATGGAATCTTGTATGTGCTCCATTGGCAATCAGTTAGACTCCGTTTGGACCCAATGATTTATTGGAGAAAGGATTTGATGCAAAGTATTTCAAATGACTCCAAATAGAAGGGATTTGAAATGCTTGATCATCCAAACAAGCACAATGAATTTGTTATTATAGATTTGAAATTTATTCTATTAAATACTTCCATCCAAATGCACCCTTGGTGTATTTTGAAATCTGCTCTAATTGACTGGGGAAATAAAAGGGACTTCTATAGAATGTCATACGTGCTTCATTTTTATAATTTTCTAACTTTGAATGGGCTGTTCCATATTTGGACTTTGTTACCACTTACCATGTCCTTTTGGTTTTATGCAAATTTTCATGGGTGGTCTTGTAATTTTTGGAGGTTTTGTTCTCTGTAGAATGAATGGCGTGCTATTGGGGTTCAACAGAGTCGGGGTTGGGTCCATTATGCCATCCACCGTCCAGAACCACACATCATGCTGTTCAGGAGGCCACTGAACTATCAGCAGCAGCAGGAGAACCAAACCCAGCAAAACGTGCTTGCCAAGTGAAGTTCAGCAGCTGGTTTTATGTGCTTTTAGCTGGAAAACGTTCTGTCATTTCCTCTGGAAATGTGTTTAATATAAACTATGCTCTTAAAATAGTTGGTGTCATCGGAGATAATGTTTAGACTCTCAGTAATGAACCTCGAGGAGGATTTCAACAATGAAATTTTATTTTCATTGGATTTAGTATTTTAGTATGATAGCTGGTGATGTGTTTGATATTTGGGATGCGTAATTGAAGATCTCCGTATTAGCTCTAGAAATGTATGACAAATGTGGACGCTTAATTAGGGATCCTCATATTCACTGGTGTTGGTAGATTGCCAATCTGTTGATTTATAATGTTTTGGCATCTAGTAGCCTACTTGCTACAGCTAAAATGTTATTGTGACTGAGCATGTGAATGGTTATCCTTTTTTCCCCCTTTTGTTCTGTTGTTTTCTATTGTCCCATGATGTTGCTTTTTATGGCTTGTTTTTTAGTAAATATAAATTTTTCTTTTTATAGGGGCTGTATTTTCTTTGTTGCAGGGTGATTCTAAAAATGATGGTATCTCGGTCACATTAATGGATATACTTGTAATTGTAAGAGCTTGTCGGTCACAAGTCGTGTGTCACATTTTTGGATTTAGATTAACCGCTCTGTGGAACCCAGACTTGATGTGCATTATTAGTCAGTAGGACTAAATACCTTTTCTATTCTATACTGTAGTGAATTAGTTCAAGTAGTCTGGAGGACAGACAAAACTTTTGCACTTTTGTTTATTAATTTGCCTGGATTTTTGGCTTTTGCTTGACTTCCATGGAACTAATGACTTGATCTGTCGGTGGATCTTGCTCTTTTGTCAATTGCAACAGAAATTAGAAAGGGATTCGATTCAGTACATTTGTACCACTGATACTATAAAAGTGCCTAGTTTGTGTAATCTGTGTAATTTTTGCATGTTATTTGGGCAAGGATTTATATGGTTTTCTTGAATTCTGTCCCAAAAGATTTTCCTGACTGGTCCGGACTTAAGGGGTACGTATTTTTATGCCCATAATGTTGGTTGACTACACTACTTTGGTTGTGTACATGGTTTGGCCCTATTCTTATAAAAAAATGTTTACCAAGTTTTTTTGTGCTTCATGTAGTATTTGAATCTTCTACGGTGTTGTGGACTGGCAGTTCTGTTAATTATCTATGACATGTCTATTCTTCCTAATGCTAGCTCTTATTTCATTTTCTGTTTGGTTCAGACATTTGAGTTCTTGGTATGACGTCAGTTAAATCTAAATGAAACGCAGAAATCTTCAAATTGGGCCGTTGTTATCAATTTCTTCGAACTTGTTGCGTGCAGTACATTTGCCTCCAAGTTTGAAGTTTCTCCAAATTTGTTGTACAAGAGAGGGATGGGACAAGCCAGAAGGCCAGGCTTTGTTTAGATGTCAATTTGCTTTGTTTTTGATTTCCGCAAAACTGCACGCAAGCCATATACTTGATTAGAATATAATTTTTTGCTTTTTTAGTTTTACACTTTTAAACATTTTCGCATCAATGTTTGTCTCGGCTAATATGCACATGCATACATGGCTAAAGAGCTGTTACAGTAGGGGGTGTTCTCGAAGTTCTTCACTTCTCTCATATTACTGTGATAGAATCGAAGGTAAAGAACACACGTTATTTGGTCCATCCCCCGGTTAAATTTGACGAAAGTGTAAGGCTTTACTTGCCATGCATCAATGTGTACATATATATAGGAATAGCAATAAGGACGGGTGATCACTTTAAAGCGGGGCGGAGGGTGGGGGAATTTTTACTCCCACTCTACCCCATATAAGTTAATATATACATATATATATATATATATATATATATTCATTCTTAAAGAAATTACAACAAGAAAATACATGATCCAAATTACTCTTGAATTTTTTTTTTGATTATCGTCTTGATATCATTGTTCTTTTTGACACAGATGTAAATTTAAATTGCATTAAGTTTGGCATAGTTTCAAATAGATTTTTTGAAAAATCCCAAGAAAACTCTCAATTGCAAATAATGCCAAATTTTGCATCAAGTCAAAAACTTTTGCTAATATTGTTAACAATGATATTTCTTTCAAAACAGCTTTTGTTGTTGTTTAAGATCCACAATGCATACGAGACAAATGAAGAGGGAAATTTGATCCTTGATGAAGATGATAATCCTCAACAATCCTCAACAAGATATCCTTTCTATCCTGATCCTTATTATTTTCCTCTACTTTATTGAAGATCCTTCGCATATCAAAGATAAAAATGCTGAACTCTTTTCAAATCTTCGTTGCAAAAAACTTAGCCATTTTCAGTCATACAAAAATATCTTTCTTACCAGAGTTTTGCTTCGAGAAGACTCTAATTAATCATTATGAAAAGAAAAATTCCTTGCTAGACTTCCAACACTTCTTAGTGAGAAGGTCTGGGTGTTTGCTTGAGGTTGGAATTTTCCTGTTTTGCATTCTGTTTGTCTTTGACCATGTGTTTCTGTGATAATTTGAGAGGCATCCTCTTGTTTTATAGAAACTCACGGGTCAAGAAATCAGGTAGAGAATTTATATTACCTTTGATAAACTCAATATCAAATTTAAAAATAGATAAAATAGTTTGCCATTTAGCAAAGATTTGTTTTGATGCAAGGTTTTGAACATTTTTTTCAAACTTTCTTTTGCAAATTGCAATCAATGTGTAAAAAAAAAAATTGATTGAGTAAATCACTTTGAAATTTTTCTGTGCATATAACAAAGCTCAAAATTTCTTTTTTTGATAGTGGAGTAATTTTTCTGTATTTGGCTCTAATGACCTGAGGTATACTGGGCAATACACTCGTTGCTTTTTTGGACTTGGAGAAGGATAGTCTCGAATCCAAATTCAAAAGCATCTATTTAGACAACCTTTGGAAGGTTTAGATTTGCTATATGCAAACACAAGAGATGAAGGATTTGACTTTTAATGTGTTGAACAGTAGCTGTATGCTTACTAGTCCAAGGGATTGGGTTCCTACCTATCCTATTTATTACAAGGCTTTTGGCTATTTTGGATTTTTAGAAATTTTTGCGATGAGAGCTAAGCTCACTTCTGGGCTCTGAAGCTCACGCTAAGCGCTCTAAAGATTGTTTAAGCTCTGTTTTTGAATGAAAGATGACTCCCCCTTTTATAGATGCTTGGAAGGGTTTTTTTGTAATTTTGAAAAGTTTGAACAGTAATTGCATCCGTGAGTGAATACTAAAAAGTGAACGGTTCCGTTACAATGGCTGTATTATTTTTGTCCTTTTACTCAATGCTTGATCAATTCCTGCATCTTTGAATAGTACCTGTATTTTTGAATAGTGAAAAACAATAATTTTTCTTCCTTTCTATTCTTGTCTTTTTCATTTTCAATTCATTCACACACACACATTTTTAGAAACTTGAATTCCTAAAGACTTCAAAGTTTGAGTCTATCTCGTCCTCTACTTCTGTGGAGGATTCAGCATCTTCAGATAATTTTGATGTTCCAGTTTCTCCTTTTGGTGTGACCAGGAGAGAATTTTTGTAATTTCATTAGGAGTTTTTGTTGCTGTAATCATGGACTGCATTTTTTATTTTTGCGCGAGGAATTCTGTCTGTCTTTTGTCTTAGTTTTGGTTAAGGCTAAGGAAATGTTTCATTCCTTCTAAAGCAAGGTGTTCTATTGGTTGGAACTTTTCTCACATCCGAATTTTAAAATATCTTCTGAGAAAAGAAGCATTATTTTGTCTTTAAATATCAAAGTACTAACAAAGTACCCAAGAGAGATATCTTTTTGAATAAAGATATGCCATGGGAGGAAATTTTGCTTCATCTGGTGATAGTTCGTAATGGGTTTTGAATAGGTTGTATGCTTCAAGTAGTTGTCCTGTGATGACATTCTTGGTTAAATCAAAATAGGTCCACGAAGAATTCCACTAATTTGAAAAAGAGGTGATAGATTCACTTTCTTTAAAGAAAAATAACTAGGCATGGGAATAGCTAGGGTTTTGAATAAGGAAGTCATTATACCAGACTTGTTGATAATTCCAATAATTGAAAATAATTTTGCTTTGCTCATTTTGCGTTGTTTGGTAGGCAAAGGAAA
Organism: Avicennia marina; assembly: GCA_019155195.1. Classification (NCBI taxonomy): domain Eukaryota; kingdom Viridiplantae; phylum Streptophyta; class Magnoliopsida; order Lamiales; family Acanthaceae; genus Avicennia; species Avicennia marina. Next base: position 1,777,473 of record CM032764.1, read on the forward strand.
TAGGTTTGGTAAGTTTTCCAGCGGACCAAGCTGATGGTGTTAATACTATATGAATTTTTGCAAGGGAGTAAGATGACATTTGTTGGTTTGAGGATCTTTTGTAATGAATGACAGTAACAAATTGTGTTACCTCAAGAATGGTTTGGCAGTATTTTGTTGTTTTTACGGGATGAGTTGGCACAAAGAGGTATTTTTTGAAATATTTTTGGGCACATTCAAAAGGGATTCTAAAAGAGATTCCCTTTTCAAGAGGAATGATGTTTTGAAAAGTTGATTTGATAAAATATTTAGCTTGGTAGGATCTTTGTGAGGAACTAGAACTTGGAGTTTTTATTTTGACAATGGTTTGGATATATTTGGTATTTTTGCCGGGGCTTTCGGGATTGCAGAACTCTTATCAGGGTCACTCTTTTTTGAAAGGGCTTTTTGCAGCTTAGGGGATTGGCAAAATGCAAGAAATGCAAAATTTTGAATAAGCAGAAAAAATATCATTCATAATTCTTTGGAATTCAGAAGGTATATTTTTTAGGCCGAAAGACATAACATTTCATTCGAATTGTCCAAATGGAATGTTGAAGGTAGTTTTGTATTTGTCTCTTAGAGAAATCTGAATTTGCCAGAAACTTGATTTCATATCAAAATTTGAAAAGAAAAGAGAATCAAACAATATTTGAAACAAATTTTTTTTGTTAGGGATTGAATATCGAATCCATTTGAGAGTATCATTAAGAGGTTTATAATTAATGACGAGCCTTGGGACTCCTCTTTCAATCTCAAAGGCTTTGTTGACATAAAAGGCTGCGCAACTCCATGCAGAGCGTGACTTTGAAATGAGTTTTTTATCTAGAAGATCATGTATTTCTTTCTTACAGTGTTCTTCAAGTTTATGATTTATTTGAATAGAACGGGCTTTGGTAGGAATTTGTTTTTGAGTGAAAAAATCATTGTAAGGAAGATCAACAATATGTTGTTTCCTATTCCAAGAGGTATTTGGAAGATCAGCACAAATTTATTTTTCAATAGAATTTTGAAGATTTTTTATCTGCTTTTGGACAAAAGAGGTGTTTAGCTGTTCTTGAATCCTTTTAAAAGTAAAAGAGATATTTTTGCAAAGATCTTGAAGTTGAAAATCTTTTACCTGAACAAGATTGTTCACAGTATTTTAGTGAATAGAAAAAGTTTTTAAATAATCAAGATTTCGAATTTTTGGCTTGTCAATAAAAGGAAATGAAAATTTTTTGTGATTGATTCTAAAAAAAATAGAATCAGATTTTACTTTGTAGGAAGTTATGATGTTAATGAAGGATGTTTTAAAAATAACTGAATAGTGTATGTTTGGGTTATATATATATATATATATATTGTTTTAAATATAATAAATTATAATATTATAATTAATTATATATAGCATTTTGTAATTAATTTGAAAATTAATAAATTAAGTTATTAGTTTGCTCATTCTATTAAAATTAAATAAAGAATTTTAAAAGAGTTATTTAAGGTGGTATGTTTATGTTCATTTGATAAAATATGAATCTTGCCATAAAAATTAATATTTTTATTTATAATAAAAAATTGTAAAGTAGGACAAAATCAAATTCATCACAAAGCTTTTTCTTCAATTATAATTTTTACCTAATTTTCTGGATTTTTGTAATGTACTAATTGGATAAATGTTTTAGTCCTTATTATTAATTTATATAACTTTAAAACAATTAATGATTTATCATTCTATTTCTTTTTTTTTTTCCTCAGTGAATAGATTTAACACGCTCATTTTTTTTACATTTATCATTTTTTAAATTGAATACATAAGTTGAATTAGGGTTGTTTATTTGTTTTATACTCACTCATCTATGTGTAACACACACACACACACACACACACATATGTATAATTTTGTCAGGTCCACGTTGATTCTTTTATATTAATGTGAAATTTAGTGTGGAAAAAAAAATCCTTTTTGTGACTACTATTTTGTAAAAAAAAAAATTTTGTCGCATTAAACATATTTAAAATTATTTTAAATATACTAACGTGACAAATGTATTATGTTTACTATTTTTATGAGGTTAATTAATATATCAAAATTTCCATTATTTATTTGAAAGTGAATATAATTAATTTTTTAAAATATAATTTTAAAATCAATTTTTTTGTAAGAAGCTCCCATTGAAAACTCATGGAAGAAATAGGGTAGGAGATGGAGGATGTGAGTATAGTGTTGGTAGGGATGGGACCTGGGTGGGGGAGATTTTTAACCACGGGGCAGGACTCTCCGCTCCCCTGCCTCTTCCGCCCCATTGTCATCCCTACAAATATACGCTTCAAACATTTTACTAATCAAAATGGCTTTTCTTTTTTCGTTTATATTTGCACTACGTTTAGATCTTCACCCCTAACACTTATACATTGCCCACGCGTGCCAACAAAAGGATTCGCAGTTTGATCATGAATGTCAATTTAAACAAGTGTTTTTGCATTGAATGTTAACGACTGATTCAACACCATATTGTTACATATTCATCACGGGCACACACATGAAAATTGAATACATAGGAAAACTATTCATTTGAGACTCAACTGGAAATTCCATACATGCCTCATCTTATAACTTATTCATTCCAACGAAAAGCATAGATTTCCTTCCTTTAGCCATCAAAATAGTCTTTTTAATCTCTCTCTTCTACTTATACGGTATTACATTTTTCTAAAAAAATTTATATCCAAAGCTTTCGCCTTCGCAGTTTACTGCATGTACAGTTCATAAGTTTGAATATCCATTTTATTCCAATAAAATATTCAATTCCCCTTGAATTGAATTTAATATTAGTAAAATAATATATATATATATAAGCCTATAAACTAGTTTCCGTGTTAGAAACCTCTGAATTGAACCAATTATGACACAATTGAGCTTTTCTTGCCTGAATGTCTGCTGCTTCCATTTCCAGCGCCTTCCATTTCTCATCCAAACCCTTCAAATTATCCTCTCCCAAACCCTTCAACCCTTGCTTGTAAAGCTCCTCCATTCCCGGAAATACCCTCGATACCTCCCTCATCAAGAATGGGAAATCGCTCCAGTTTATCATCACGCCATCTCTGCTGCTGTTGGAGCCGCGCTTCTTCTCCTGCTCCAATGGCATCGCTGAGGACATTCCTGTCTTTTCCTTTCCCCAGATCTCGCGGCCAATCTCGTAGATGTTCCGATCATGCTTGGTCTTTATGGAAGACTCGGACCTGGCTAGTTTGTGGTACTTTTGTTTCAGTCTTCTGATCTTGTCCCTGATCTGAACCTTGCTGACGCGGCCGCCGGTGACGGGGTCTCCGGCGGAGGTCGAGAGTGATTTCAACAGGTCGATTTCGTCCTCCTCCGTGAAGAGTCTGGTGTTGGAGGAGGTGCGGCGGCTCATCGCGGCGCTGGCGGGCGTTGAGTGATGGGAAATTGGCGAAGTCCGAGTTGTGAAAAGGTCGTTGGGATGGCATTTCGAGTGACGTGGCTTTTGGTTTTATATTCGTGAGATGAATCCAATTAGGAAGGAAATTCTCGTAAGCATCATGAGGAAATATTATATAATATCAACATCAAATTATTTTAAGCAGTTTGGTTATGTTGGCTTGGTGATTTTTATTAGATTAGATATGAAAAGTATGTTTAATTGTAGAATTTTGGTTAGGCTGAAAATTCGGATTTGCTTAGATTTGTATATTTATATATATGGTACATATCATATTGCTTAAATAACGTGACAATAAGTAGGTATAATGATTAGTTTATATAAATATAAGTGTATATGTTTGTGTGTATATTTAGATCATTATTTGAATATTAATAGTTGTAAAAATTGAATTTTAAATATCTGATTAAATATAAAAGAGAGTATTTTTTGAATTTGAATATAAATAAAAATTTTGATGAATAATATGTTTAAATTATATAAATTTTGATAGATAGAAAACCATCCATATAAGGCAAAAAACTTTATATTTTTACATCTCATGTATAGAATAATTTGTGATTCTTATCTCCTTAAAATAAGGGATGTGTTTGAATATACATGTTGAAAATAAAAGTTTGTACATAAAATTATTAATGGTGACAAGAGAGGAAAAGGACAAAAAAAAATATTATTTTGATGGTTAATACGATTGAAGATAAAAAAAATTATTTAATGTTTAGTATGAGTGGCAGCTGTGTAATTTAAAGTGATGAAAAAGTAGAAAATTTGACATTCGTTTAGAATTTTTGCAAGGCATTTCTTAATTTAATTTTGACACCAAAATTATTTTTTTGTGTTAAAAAATTCTGATAAAAGTTCAAAGTCAGGCTTCTTTTCTTCACTCCTACTTTTTTGACCCAAATCATAAATTTAGATTTATCCTGCTGTTAACTCAATGTTAAGACTAAATATTTAGAAGACCAACAAATTGAGTGGGTGATCTGGGAATGTTAGAAAACTTCCCAAAAGCCCAGTTATTTTTTCTTCGGAGGCCCAATTCATTGATGCGAAATTTAAGGGTTTGTTTGTTTTCATTTTTAACACAATAAAACATATTTTAATTATTACTCTTTGTTAAACTTTATCTCCTCTTCTCTTTCCCTTTACACTATCTAAAAAGTAGAAAAACTCACCCAAGAATATATGCAATCATAACCTAAGATTCTTTACGACTCGAGGCTGCTTTTTCATTGTTACTCTCGTTGTCCTGTCCTTGTCCTCTTCCTTATTCATCATCTTTTGTTTTTTTTTTTGTTCTTTCTTGGCTCCCACCCTACAGTAATTATTGTTTATTCTTTAACAGGTTATATAAAGAATAAAATAATAAAGAAATGACCTTTTATTTCTTAAGTGCTCAAGAGACTTGCAGTCTAAAATCAAGGAGTTCGTTGGAAAATTTTTTTTCTGTTTAATTTGAGTGTTGAAAGGGTCATAGGTAAGCCTTTCCAGTTATTGAGTATACTTTGGAAGTTCCTATTACCCAAAATATTATTCACAATCTCAAATATAAATCATTGTGAGCATTAGGAGTTTGCTCTTGTTTATGGTTGGAAAAGAAAATACATGTCAAAATAAGTTGAAGTCTAAGCGAGTTTGATAAATACACGAAGCAAGGAGAGACTCTTCTTGAGCTACATCAACTAGTTAAAGTTAAAAGGAGTTTGTTTAGGTAGGTTATTTTGCAAGAGGACTTGCAACATTTAAGTTGTAAAACTCTTTATTGTAATAGTGGAACTGTTTTTCTAAGCAAAAAACCATACACATATATGTGGTTGACATTTAAATGTACTAATGTATCGTGTGTTGGCTCATTTACATTTAATATCTCCATATTGTGTCAATGTTACTACATTTGTTTTCATGTTTTGTGTTCGTTGTAGCATCTAACCCTGCTTACTAGCGGCATCAGAGCCATTTTGTTGCTAGTGGCTTGGTTTGCAAGATAAGTGAAATCTTGGACGTGCTTATAGTTGGAAGATAAACATTGAAGAAAGAGCATCAATCACATGACCGATTGTAATTAATGGAGTAAATTATCCGTATTAAAAAGCATGCATTGTGGCATTCATCAAAATCCTTGATGAAAAACAATAGATATCTACTATTGGTGGATGGATCCCACCCAAATTTCAAAATGCACAAGGTGATGTGGTCAATGACATCAACAATTGGACAAATAATACTGAGATAATAGCTTCAAGAAACTTCCAAGCAATTAACGCCATCATTATTGGAGTTCAAAATGAGTAATTTAAGCTTATTTCCACATTCAAAACCTTGACATACTTCAAAAGAGCACGAGGATACCAACTCTTTAAGGATGTTAAAATCACAAATGTTGGCATCACAAGTAAAACATTTAGGGATGTGAGACGATGAGCCAATTGTTGTAATCTGGGTGTTGTGATATCACTAATCAATCCATATAAACTTAGAAGGAAATATATAGAGATTAAATTGATAGAAAAAACCTTGAGGTCTTTACCCATAAGTGTTGGCCAGCTTGACAACTTGATGGGGCTGCTTCAAACTTTTGAAATGAATTTTAGTCGAGTTAAGAAAGAAAAAAAATACAACTCTTCATGGTGGAGAAAAACTTCAAAGATCAGAAATTTTTTAAGAGAAAATGTAAAAGATTGCAATGTAGAGAACAAGGATATAGACATATATAAGTTGAGTGTGCAACTACTATTGGTGCAAGGATGATTTGAACGGCCCCAACGAAAATGACCATACTAGTTGTTGTTATGTGGTGTTCAACATAGAGAAGTGGAAAAATAAGAACATGTCTTTGGGTGATTGTTACAACATTCGATGCAACCAAAGTTTTTTTTTTTTTTTTTTTGACTATGTAGAAAGAACAATGCATAGACTAGCAAGGAAGACACGTTGTCAACTTACTAAAACTTGTCAGACAAATTGGTGGATTGCATGAGCAATAAAATGATGAAGTGAGAAATGGAAGCATTGAAGAAAGAAAGAAGATAAAGTCAAAGCCTACTTTTGAAGTCGCGAGAAGCCAACGACAGTGATACCAATGAAAACGTCTTTCCTTCTAAGATCTGGTGGCCATTGAACATATCACAACAAAGAGACAACATGTTGAGATGTAGGTCATTGTGAGATGAGGGGTGGTACTGTTGGCAAAGGGATTTAGATTGTGGCGTTGAATGTTGTCTAAGTAGCTCCATTTATAGTTCCTTGTCTAGACTATCTTGACATTGTGCAAGTATCTCAATTCATGGTTTCTTGTCTAGACTATCTTGGTAGTATGTTGTACCACCATAATAAATCAAGAATGTGGCCAGATTGTTTCTAGCTACGAGTTGATAGGTCATTTTTTTTTTTATTTCTCTTCAATTGCTTAATATATCTTATTCTCTCTTTTTATTATTATTTTTTCATATCACTTGTTTGACTTTATTTTATCTTCGTTATTGATTTTTTTTAAAAAGATTTTTAGTTCAAACTATTTATATCCTATTAAATTATGCTCTAAGCTTTGAACTAACTATGTTTCCTTTTTCTTATTTATCTATCAATGTTTTGCATTTTTTTGATATTCTCTTTCTTTTAAACTTTTATATTTATTTTTTATTTTATAATATTATTTAAATTTGAAAATTTTATTTTTATTAATTAAAATATAATAATTTTATAGCATGTCATAATTAATAAAAATGTAAAATTTTTAAATAATTTACACATGTAATTTTTACTTTTTACTTTATATAAATCAAGATTAAAATTAAAAAGTTTCATATCTCCTTCTAAAAGAGCATGTTTTCAACTAAACAAATGTATTGAAATGAATAACTCTATTCCAAATTCGAGGTAAATAATTTTAATTCTAATGTGAGAATCAAACACCACGTTAGAATTCTCACCATTAGATAGTGATTAAATGTGAATATTTATGTTAATAATTAGAAATGAGAGTCATTTTAAATCATTATTATTTGAGAGAATTCATTAAATTATTTCCCAATTTGGGTGGTATTGGTGACGTCCCACACACTAGCGTTATTCATGTGGCATATAGACGATGAAAACTGGATAACGTGTGCTTTACTATGCGAATTAGAAATGAAATTCAAAGAAATTTTTCCATGCCATCTTGATCATGTTTGGATATGTTTATTCGTTCTATCTCAACTTGTTTATTAATTCTTGTCAACAGTAGATTAGAGAATTTATGTGTCTTAATAAAATTTATTAATACATTTTTGATGTATTAACACAATATTTTCAGCCCATTTAATGATTAGTTCAAACATATTGTGATATCGGTCATAATTTTATATTTAAAATTGTAAAATATTAAAATTGTGACATTTTATCACTTCATGTACCTACAAGACCGGTATGTGGGGGCCGATGATTTATTGTTCGTAGACGTGGGGCAGTGATACTTCCACCAGTAGAAACGTGGTGGCTTGCTGTTTAACAGAACAATGTTAAGGGAGTGTTGGAGTTGAAAATGTGGCTATTATGTTCTTGGTCTATACGACATTAATAGCTACTTAAATTATAATGGGAACATGATTGACAAAGTGCCTTAGTCAACTACACACACACACACACACATATATGTATGTATGTATGTATGTATGTATGTATGTATATACCTGTGTGTGTGCATTTGATGCGTGCAATTATCCTGAGCACTAAATCATATATTTATGCTCTGCAGTTACAAAATAGAATTTAATGGAAATTATGAGATTAATATAAAATTAATTTTGATGGTTACCTTCCACGATAGGTATTGACAAATTATTTCTAAAAGACTAGTTTGAGAAGTCAAATTTACTAGTCATTGAGTTTTATTGCATTAGAAACTATAGTTCCAAATAAATTATGATTTGTGGGGTGTTTTATATGCATTTGAGTTACAAAAGAGAACAATGACTTCAAAAAGAAGAAAGTTCTGGGGTTAATGATGAATTTGATTTATCTGTAATAACATCGTTTTTTTGAGTTCGTGTGTGTGTGTGGAACATATCAAGTGACAGCATTTCATCTTAATAATTTCTCCCAACCTCAAATTGTAAAAACATTAAATTCTTTTGGGTTGTCATATGTGACTGAAGAATGTTTGATTTAATTACATTATTCCGAATTCTATTTTCACCAAAAGCCAAGCATTGGCCATCATGTATAAAAGGGCTTTGTAGTTTTCATTTTCTGCATCCAGATATGTTTATATGTAAATTTTAAAAGTAGAAATTTCGATACAGAAACTTAGCAACGCTATAAAAGTGGGAGAAAGAAAGATGAAGGTGTTCCAGAAGACTAAGAAGAGCTGTGATCTTGATATATTTAAAGATTGCTGGTGGCACTGGCAGCACCACCATCGTCATTCTTGGGCTTCTCTTTGGTTGATTCCCATGTAACTCTTACCTTAAATATCTGGTTTGACTAATTTTTGGCTTTTGCTTGACTTCAATAGAACTAATAACTTGACCTGTAGGCTCTTTGTATATGAAATTAAAAGTATTTATGGATGTTTTTTTTATTCATAAAATATATATTAGTTCATCTATACATTTATTTTTACACTTATAGAAATTGAAGATATTATATAATAGTATGGAATAGGAAAGTATAAACGCTAAAAAGGAGGAAATAATAATTTTGTCAATATTGAGTTAAATAATGGAAAATATAAAAATATACTTTGTTTCATCCATGGCGGTTGCTCTTGTGTCTCGGCCTTAATAAATAGGATATATATTTGTATATATGTGTGTGCGTGTGTGTCTGTGTACTATAGTGATAAAAGGTACTTTTGATGATGCATGTGAATAATTATATAAATTAATAAATAATTTTGTAAATGTAAATTTTATATCTACGACATAAAGAAGAAACTTGAATGAGAAGAATAAATGATAAAAACATGACAAACTAAAAATTGGGGAGCGCTTAATGTGTTAGCATACAAGTAAAATATAACTTTTATATCGTTCACAAAATAAAAAATTCACAAAAAAAAAAAGAAAAAAATGGGATAAATTAATATTATGGGGTGTAAACGAAATATCTGAAATAGAGGGAGTGTTACACACACGCGCACACACACACACACACACACACATATAATTAATGGTATTTAAGTAATTACACGCACAACCAAATTAGGATTGACATATATTCTTAATAACATGGTATAGATTCGTATATGTTGCTTAATATTTATATAAACTTTAATATATTGTAACGACCTTCAATGTCATTGTATAGTTAAATATTAACCATCTTCGGAAATCAAATTTTTATCTTGACCATTTCTTTGATGTTAGATTTGAACTGTTCAAATGAATAAAAATTATTTATATGGCTGATTTGTCTTTAGAAACATGATTTATATGGAAATATAATACGACGGTTTATATATACAAAATAAATATCATCTCTCTTAGAATTTATAGCAAAATCGCACACAACACGCAGCTAACTTATTTGCCAACAGAAGGTAAAAAAAAAGTTAAAAATTTGCACCGAATAATTACTTTATACATCATAGAACTCTTGATTCTTGAACTGGACATCTCATTAAATTGACATGATGTTATATCTTACTAATTGATTCGGCACTTAAATGCATAAAGCATATAATAGCAGACGATGCCATATCATTAACTATAATGATCTGATGTTCATAGTTCTCCCAAACTCAAATTGCAGAAACATTAACTCCTTTCGGATTGTCTGGCGAGATTGTGGAATATTCGATTTAAATGCATTATTCGAAACTGTATTTTCATCCAAAGTCATGCATTGATTGTCATGTATAAAGGGCATGTATAAAGGGGCTCTCTTGTTTCATTCTTTCAGTGCAACCACAGAAGCAAACTTCACAAGATGTTTGGGGTTTACACACCCGCGCTGCTCTTAGGGCTTTTGCTTCTCACCACTCTCACTGTGACTCAAAGTGTGGAGGAAGGCTTCAATCGAAGTGAAGAGGTTGTAGATGAAGACGACATTTGGAGTTTTGTTTCATCCTAACACAGGCATGGACATGGTCGCCACCACCATGCTCATCCTCCTAAGCACCACCACCACCACCCCCATGCTCCACCCCTTCATAGGCATGGTTGAGCCAGTACTGTGCGTTAAAAGATCTATCGAACCATAGGGTTGCTGGAACAATGAAGTTAGTTTGGGTTCTTATATATACGTCTGTGCTTGATTTCCGTGTAAAAATGTGATTTATCTTTAATAAAGCAGCAACTCAAGTGTTTGCTGAGGTGTTCTTTATTGATGTGGTTCATGTCACCTTATTTTAAGTAAATAATGAATGAAATATAGCCAGATCTTCATTATTTCTGGGTCAGAGTAGTATAACAAATCTATTTCAATAGATTACACTCTTACCAGATATCAATATACAATTATAAATAATAACACACAGACACACCCACACAAATATTTATATATATATATATATATATATATATATATATATAAATTGTTTATATCTAGGCATGGCCATAGGTCTAGAATTGGAACTGTAAATTCTGATTTTGGAAATTGAAGAACTAGAATCCGTCTATATGCAATAATTCTAGTTTTGGTTCTGGAATTAATAGTTTCAATTCCAATTCTTTAAGGGTTTTGATTTTGGTTTTTGACGGTTTTGATTTTATGCAGTTATATTTAACTATTTGTTTTTACAAATTTTAATATAAAAGTAATGTGACAATATATTTAAATTTTTAACAAATTCTGAAATGTAAAAGAAATTGAAGAAGAATCATATTTTTATTTTAATATTATTCAATGGAGCAAATGATAAGTAAAATAAGTTCTATAAATATATCACATTATCAATTTACAAACACTTTGTGTAGGAAATATATACAAGGTGTTTTCATCCAAAAAATAATCATATCAAAATAAATGTTAATTTTTTGAAATTATTTATATTTCATTATATATATTATACTATTTATTCTTATATCTTATATATTTTTTGGCAGTTTTGAAACTAGAACTAAATTGGTCATTTCAATTCTGGTTTTATCTTTTGAGAATAAAAAATAGAACCATTATTCACAGTTCTTACACGATTCTGATTCCATGGTTTTGGTTTAGATTTTGATTTCAGTTCAAACGTTGTTTGGTCCGGTTCATCCCCAGTTCCAAATGAATCTGTAGCCATTCCTCTTTATATCTATACTATATATTAAGTTAGAAAGAAAATGTGTTTGCACAATATAAATTATTTAAATACCATTAATTCTTCACATATTGGTTTTACTCTATTCTTCTAATTTTCATTTATATTATTCACTTCTTAACTATAATTTATTCTATTTTTTTCAAAATTTTAAACTCTTCATCTATATTAAAATAGAGGCACAATTTTAATTGTATAATATTAAATTACTGTAATAATCTTATTAAAATATTTTTTCATTGTTTCGTTTTTTGTTTTCTTTTAATATAGCTCTACTTTTTCTCTTATATTTTTTATGGCTTTCAATTCACTCCTTCTATCTTTTATTTTTAAAATTTTCAAATGCTCTTAATTTTGAATTAACATTATAATTTAGCAATATTTAATAATTACTTTTAAATGTTGCAAGAACAGATGAATATTGAAGAAAGAGATTCAATTAGAGAAAAGCTTAAAACTAGAAAAAGTAAATTTGTGATTACAGTAAACTAACTTTGAATAGTATCTTAATACGCATTAAGTTGAGTGTTTTTTAACATATATTTTAATTTGTCTAACAATTATATGTTCGATATATTTACATGTATAATATTAGAAGTAAAGATTTTCACATTGGGCAAAAATGCATATTCGCCGCATTATGGTTTCAGATGACTTCCTTTTTGAGATTTGTAATTAGTCCCTACTTTGATTAGGGTTCTCAATTTAAGTCCAGTTTTTGACAACTATTTGTCCCAAAATTCTTTTGCCATACTCAATGCTCGAATTACAAGGACCCCTTTTCTCAAGGTCCATTGTTTCTATAAGCAAATACAGAAGTTCTTAATTTTTGTTTCTTGATTAACTTTCTGAGAATTAACGGATCTGATAACAGTGATGTAGGGAGGAAAGATAGATGAGAGCGAGCTCTGCAAGTATTCGTATCATGCATGGTCTTTTGGTGGATGCAGGATCGTGTTTCAGGCAGTATGAGGAGGTCCTGTGGCTCTTGCTGTTAAACCTTCGGGAACATGTGCTACGAGGTTTCTAACCATGGATTCTCAAGGCCTTCATTTTGTTTGGCCAAAGGACAATGGCTGCCACCAGGCCACCCATGTAAGAAGCTCATGCATCCCACGGAGTTTGGGCCAAGAAATTACCTTAAAGTGGCGCGGAAAAATTCCCCTTCTTTTCTTCTAGAGAAACTGACAGCTGCAGCTCCATTTGGGGGTGGAATGAGTGTTTAAAATCTTTCTACAGCCTTAGCTTAGTGTGGTATTTATATTAAGGGCCAGGAGAATTAAATAAGGCATGTTTGACACCCCTTGTTATTTTGGAAACAATCTCCCAAAATTTTCCTGCAATTCCCATCCTCAAATCAGCCCCTAACTATCCTATTTTAGCCCCTCTTATGAATGGTGAGTGTCCAAGCTTCATTCCTCAAATTTTGGTAGGACTTGACTAGTGAGATATCACACATGCTCCCTCCCATACTTACTTACCCTAATATGCTTGCACGAAAATTAACAATTAAATAAATGAATTATGCATAGAAATTTTACTAATAATATTTGTATCATTATGGTTATTGCTACTCAAAAATTTGGGATATCAATAGGAATTTCTTCCAGTTCCCTATGCCAGGGCGCGCATGGGGGCAGTAAATCTTATTTATAGTTCTACAGAGATTTTAGTTCAAAATAAAGCATGTGATATTTCTTCTTTGATTGATCCGCATTTATGTCATGACTAAGTAATGGTTTCTTGCTGAGTTCCAATGATCAACACCAATTGCATTCAATATGTTCTGTGTGTCTATGAAAAGCAGTCAATTCAGGGTCAAGGAGAGGAATGTTGAGGTCTTGCAGAATAGCATTCTCAAGAGATTTGCCACAAATTTCTTGATAATCTTTAAATGATATGAAGTTAGAAAAAACAACACACTTATTAAGTTGCTCAAAGCTGTTTGGTAAATATTTTAATAAATTTATAAGTTCCAAATATCTTAAAAGCTTCAACAGCAATGGCCATCTACCACTTTAATTTGTCCAAAAACCAGGTAGTAATTCCTCTATTACAAGCATACAGAAATTCTCGATATGTGATTCTGAATATTTGATCTCTTTAATCAAATTAAAAGTGATAAAAATTCAGCTAAATTTATCTGTGGAATCAAGCTTCCTGGAAAGATACTTCACATCACATGTGCACATTGACAAATGCGTTAGTGCACATTCATCCATATGTATATATGTTTTTAATGGTAGCTGCTGCAGAACAACTGCATGACAATAAAACGATGGTTTTTTTTTACTTTTTTAGAGTCCCTAAATGAAATGTTTTCATTAAACGAATAGTTGGCAAGGCAAAAATGCAGCCTTAGCGGAATATGGCGTCTCTTAGATGGAGACATTTGAACAGCGCACTCTGAACTGTTCATCATGTAGATGTGCTCATATCACTGTTCCAGACATTGCACAAGCTCCACATCCATGCTGCTCTTGTTTGCTCTGCTACAGCACTCATACCTCCCATCTTGCACCCACTAATAGTTCAAGCGGGCATTTCAATTTGGAGCACTGTCACAATCCAATTCAATTTTTAGAAAATTAGTTATCTAAGGTGTCACAGTCTAGTCCAATTCTAAAGAAATTAACTTAAAAACTTAGAAAAGTTATATTCTCACCAACTCAACCTACACACACGCTTTAGTACAATGTAGTTTGTACCTCAGGCTACCTCCCTCACACTAGTCCCAACCGACTTTGGTATAGCCCCACCTTGGACTATTTCACTCATGTCGATGTGATCCTTTAATTGATTTTTCTTGAACTCACTTGTGTGGATCCCATTTTGGGTATCGATTGTGTAAACCTCCTGAGTCAGACTTTCTCAAACCCTTACACATGGTGTTGATCTGATATCATTGTCACAACCCAATTCAATCCTTAGAAAATCAATTATCTAAGGAGAAAAGTAACCCCCTAACCCATGTGAGAAGCTAGCTAATAATCCACAAAGGGACCTTGTCTTTGTTGATCATTTGCATGCTGACATTGATTGATTATAGAACAGGACACAATCCCCAATCTCCCAGTTGCCAGGAAGTTTTTGTTGATCAAGTAGGATTTGTAAAAAAACACTTTATTTATTAAGAATTAACTGTCTAGATGGGCATTTCATTTATATATGATTCCTATGAATCGGAAATGGCTCCAGCAGTGAGAACGAACATTCAAGTGCCCCACAGATACTCCTAATTGCAAAGGGCAAATTGATAGTGAACAAATTGTGGGAGCTACAATGTCAGATCTTCATTTTGCGCCTCTGCCTTTCAGGCTTTCTTCAAACTCCCTTTGCAGAGCCAAACCAGCTCACGCAAAAATGGTTTAAGAACAGCAAGAAATGTTCTTGACCAATTCAAGAAAACCTAAGCAAAGAAACCCAGTACAAGACCATCATCTCACAGTACAAGTTTGTAACAAAAGCAAAATGATATAGGTTTAGATAACAAGTGACTAGTCATCAGCATAACAAAGCAGAAAAGAAGGGACAAAATTTCTGACCAGAGAGCAAAACTTCAGTGCTAAACATTAACATCCAATTCATTAATAATACTTGCAATATAATGCCCATTACAAGATTTCATAAACCCATAACAGAAAAGGGTAAAATTTTTCAGTAAACGAACAAGCTTTACATCAAAACCACACATATAGCACAGCCGGAGCCAAACCTAAACCTAAGAACTGGTAAACTTAGTCACGGCCTTAGTTCCCTCCGAAACGGCGTGCTTCGCAAGCTCACCAGGCAACACCAGTCTCACGGCCGTCTGAATTTCCCTGGACGTAATAGTTGGCTTTTTGTTGTACCTCGCCAACTTCGACGCTTCCTGAGCAAGCTTCTCGAAAATGTCGTTGATGAAGCTATTCATGATGCCCATGGCCTTGCTGGAGATTCCGATGTCAGGGTGCACCTGCTTCAGAACCTTGAAGATGTAGATCTTGTATGTCTCGACACTCTTCTTGGCCTTCTTCCTTTTCTTATCTCCAGCGGCAGCACCTCCGTCCTTGGGAAGCTGCTTTCCGGCTTTGGGCTTCTTCTCCGCTGCCGGGGCCTTTTCAGCCACCGTTGTCTTCTTCTCCTTCGCTGGCCCTTTCTCCGCCGGCTTCTTCTCTGCCTTCGGTGCCATTGTGATAACTGGGAAGCGCTCAAAAGAGAATACGAAAAGGAATCTGTTGAGCTTCAGAACGAAGAGGATGAGAATGCAGCGAAGATGGACTGGGAATATATGGAGGGAAAAGGTGCGATGTGATTGGTCAATCCATGCTGACGCGGATTTTGCTTCTATACCGCTGATAGACATTATAGTATTGAGTCGGTCGCATGTGTCTGATTGGCTAGGATTTACTTGGCGCGGTTCTAATCTGTGACGTTGGTTTAGGTAAAATATACGGTGATGATTAGGTTATAGGAAAAGCGGGGATTTTCGTTCCTTGGCTAAGACTTGGTCATTACTTCAAATATCGATTATTCCCGCGTGGTTGTTTTATCAAATTTCAATCCAAAGCTGGAGGTCCAGCATGTTCAACATGTAAGCCCCAAAAGTTGAGGCTATGGTTTGTAACCCAATTTTACGTCGTCCTATTAACCTATCAAATTTTACGATTCAAAATATATTACTTAACCAAATTTTTATTTAAAATCAAATCTTTTTTTTATTATATATATAATTAACGAATTATTTTTTATTTATTACAACTATTCAATCATATCGATACGTGTATATACATACATTTACAATTATACATATTTATATCCTATAAATTATTCATTATTACTATATATTATTATATCATCCAATCATTATTATATATTTTATATATATATATATATAAAATAAATAATTTTAAACTATGATAATCTTTTAACTAAACACATTACTCATCTCAATATAATTCTTACCGTGTATCATTTCTCAACAAAACCCCTCTCCCAAACGAAGCCTTTTTATCTAACTCAACAGATACATACATGCAAATATATATGATAATGTTTATTATTTAAAATTTATGGGTATAGTCAATTTTTTATTAAAAAATATAGTGAAAATTCAGCTACAAATAGAAATGGATAGAGTATGGGTTCGGAGACATGCGGAATACAACTTACCTATCAATTACCATATATTAAGGGGAGGCCCATAAAGACTGTTTTGGACGTCCAAAAATATAATTACAAAAACAACCTCATTTATTCAATATTATAAATAAACAAGAAGGTTAACTAAGTGAAACTACACACTCCAAAATTCCAAATAAATGCCTAAAAAATTGCTTGCTTTATCATGCTAATGAAGACCAATCGTTATTCAGAATTTCGAGCCTAGTTGCGTTCTCCAAATCCACCAATGAATTGTTTCAAATGCTGATGGATTCCTGAAAATGTTAAGACAGTCTCAAGGGTGGGATTTTTTATAAAATAAGATTCTCGGCTACTTTTTTATCTTTAAAATTGTGGTAAGTTACTCTTTTCTTTCTATGCATGTACCGATGTTAATACATTAGAGAAGATGTTACATGGGTTTTTTTTTTTAATTACATGGAGTCATAGTTTTTTTCTTTAGTAAGGATTGTATGGATTAAGTTGTTTTATTGTGTTATCAAATTGATTTTTGTTACATCGTGATTATGTTCCGCAAACAAAATAATTATACCTTAAACATTAGATGCACACACATTGAGTGTGCACGGTATCTATTTATGGTTGTACTTAGTTGGTGATTTTGTTTGTTATACATATATTAAAATAAATAAATAAAATCTCAAAATAAAATCTTTTTCAATTAAATATACTGTTAATCTTAACACAATTTCTACTAACATTATTTCTCAACAAAACCCCTCTCCCAAACATAACCTTAGCATACGACTCTACAAAATTTTGACGTGTTAATTTTTTATATTTAAAATGTATGCATATAGTCAATTTTTCATTAAAAAATATAGTGAAAATTCAGCTAAAAAATAGAAATGAATTAAGTTTGGGTTCAGAGACATCAATCTATGGTTATGCTTGGCTGGTGATTTAGTTAAGGGATGAAAATAATTAAGACTTTGTTGAATATGAAAATTATTGCAAACACACAAAATTTAGGCCTAATCAAATAATGATGTGTGAACTTATTTATATTAAATATCAATTGAATAGTTTGAGAATTTAATTAATTACAAATTTTGAAAATAAATAATTGATATTTTAATATAAATAACTTTGACCAATTAAAATTGCATTAATTGTGAAATCTCATCAATTTGACAGTGATATCAAATCTTCTCAAATAAATAAAATTTTCTCTTAATTTTGATTATTTCTATGATAATTAAATAGTTCAAATTATTTTATATGTTATAACAATATATATATATATATATATCTTTTACTATAAAGAATAATTTGAAATTTTCTATTTTATTTATTTGATTATTTTCTTTGCAATATTGTCCTGATTGATTAAGTCATCAACAGAGTAATACACATTGTGAGTTTTTTCCTGTGGTTGCATATCTAGTTTGATAGGCTGCTTTATTTATTTTGTATCATTTGTAAGCTAGTTGTCCTAATATAACATTTGAAATTTTTATGTAGGATTCTTTCAATTTGATGGCCCTGAAAACGAAAAGAGCATCCCCATCATACGACTGCCAGAAATATGTATCATTAGATGCTTTCAACCGTGCTGAAGAAGTCACCAAACATCGGTTAATCATATTCGAGAGGGGTTTGGCTTATATAATGAGAAATAACCCCACCTTATCTCCTATGATAACATGATGGCAATGGACTCAATTCATAAAGCAACCAGAGGTCAATGCTAACGTGTCACTAGTGAGGGAGTTTTATGCCAATCTGGTAGAGCATCTATGGGAAGCAGTTTATGTCTGTTGCGTGTATATCAATATTAGTCTTGGTGTAATCAATGCACATTTACATACGTTGGATGAACCTATAGTGACACATTTCGGGATCTTGTCAATCATAAATGTGCACTAAAAAGGGTTGTTGATGTGGTATGCCCTGATAAAGGGCACTAAAATGTCTCTCTCGTCATCTATTTCATCAATTTTTTCAAGATAAGTAGGTTGGACAAGTTACGTAAGACGTGGTGGTACTTCATTGCTGTAAATATCTAGTCAATCAACCATCACATCATTATCACAAGCGAGCGTGCTGCCTTGATATACCACATTTTAGAAGGGCATTTTTTTAATGTTGGACAGGTGATCTACTAAGGCCTATTGTGGTGTGTACAAAACCAGCATAAGTCTCTATGGCATCCTCATCTTATCATAGATCTAGTGTGCTAGTGTCATCCACAGAAGAGCATCGGGGTTTGTCTTCTGCCATATAATTTGTTCTTCGACAGTCTGCTCTCAATGCTGATTTAGCTGCACTTGAGAGATGACCTGTTGACCACGCAGAAAACCCAGCCCTTGCCCATGAGGAGCATCCACCTCCGAACCAGTTCTAAGCCCAAATGCACCAGTTAGGAGGTAATGCTATGGTTGAGTTGCATGATATGCGTATGCAAATGGGCCGAATGGAGCATCGACAGACGCATGCTATGAGCCAATTACGTAATTAACTATACCATTTGATCCTTCTATTAGCCAAAAAATTGTAAGAAAATACATCATCAAGGTATTTTAGTTTACGATGAATTGATTAAACTTATTACTACCCCTTTGACCACTCTATTCGTACATGGAATCAAGAAAAATAAAATTTCTAGTTACATAATTTCATGGGATTCATGTTTGTATATCTACCATCGGCAGTAGGACTATTTACCACTAGTGGCCCACACACCGGTCCATCAAGTTGGACTTCTACTCCTTTTCCCAAGGACGTCCCACTTGGTCATACGAACCTATGCGGTGAGGGAGACATCATGCCGCACGATAGCTAAGATAATGAGCAAGATTAGGAGTGTGTCGTGACAAATGCAGATGAAGAAGTTGTTAATTTTTCAAGATTTTGTTGTTGTTTCTGGTGAAACAAAGACATCAAGTGGTTGATTTTGTAATGGACTTAATATGATTCGTTAACAATGACGTGTTTATACTATGTTTTTATCTTAGCCTTAGATGTATTATCGCTATGTTAAATAACACTATTTTTTAGCATATATGAAAATATGAGCTGTCACGTTCCCTAATGGTTGTATACAAATTTGAATAATAGTGAGCATATCAAGATACTTAAAGCATATTTTCACCCTCAGAGTTTTTCCTATCATTTGTGTCATCTAATGGGGATTTGTCCCCAATAAATGAAGGATCCAATTGGTTAATGGGTGAGTGGACATGGCCATGTGCTACCACTTCGCTGACATCCATGTGCAACTGTATACAAGTAGGATCTTATAATCTAGGCACATCGAGCATATTGCTTAAGTGGGGGTAACTCATATCCTCATTTGGTTGATATGGCACATTCTTCTATCGCTTCTCAATGGTTGATCTGACTTTCGTCCTGCATACTACCAACCAATCACTCTTACTTCTCCTCATACTAAAAACATTAGTATAATGTACTTGCTCAAACTATTAGGATAAGACGAAGGGCTTGTTCTTTTTGTAAACTCGGGAATGGTTCACCTTTACTAGCTTGTACTTTAGGTGTACCTTCTGTCCTTTCATAGGATTCACCCACTGACACTTAAACAACACTATATGCATATTCAATATGAGCATATAATTAAGACGGATTATATCCTCAAAAATTCCATAAAAATCATACTCTGAGTTGTCATAACACATACAATGGACACAAATCCCATTATTTTGCATTTGCTTCCCCATGCATAACGTGTGATGTGAAACTTAAAACCATTAACAAAGTAGGTGGAGTAAGTGGTAATGCAATTACAAGGCCCATAAGCCAAGGTATGTAACAGTGGGTCTGATATGTTGTTTGATGGGTTGTCAACCTGTTCACCATTGGTGGATAAGAATTAAATCGATATAAAGGCAAATAAAGTGAATAAATGAGATTGGAAAGAAGACTCACATAATTTTTGAACCATTCTGTAAATAAGTTTGCAACTACAACATTGACATCAACATGATCGCCTCTAAAGTGTTGCAAAAAAAAGCTTGTCCTAAAAATAGTGCATCACTCGTACCAGTGAGCAATCCATTGTCCTAAGTGGGATCTTATTAAAAGAAACACATATTACAATCCTCTTACTTGTAAAGTGGCTTCACCTCTAGACAATTTAGGAGCACATAGGTTGTAGGAGCATGTTTTTCTTCTGTAGTGAGATATCTCGCATTCTGTCCTCTTGATGTACGTCCAAGATGGTTAAATATGGAGAAAGGGGACTATCTGTTGAAATGACTCCCATATCATTCCTTGGTGGCCTAGTCTACCGAGATGACACATTTATGTTGAAATAGTGCGATATAAAAGTGCCTTTCTCCTTAACTATATATGCCTCCACAGTCGAAGCCTCGACAAGAGCCTTATTCTTTACTTTTTTTGTCAAACTATGTATGAACCTATACAAAATTTGAAGATTAGCTAAGACGTCTTCCCGTAAATAGCGCCATTTAAATACAGTGTAACATTAACATACCTCTCAAAGGATACATCCATCTGTATTGAATTGGGCCCCCAACCTTCGCATCATATGGTAAATGCACTATCAGATGCTCCATAGAATCAAAGAATGATAGGGGAATATCTTTTCTAAATTGCACATTATACCTATTATCCTACCCTTCATCTCCATTACCCATTCTATATGAAGGATTGGCATACAGAGCTGTTGAAATAGTAAGCTAACCTCTACCAAGGCACCCCACACAAACTTAAACAAGAAATCCTTGAATGCTATTGGTATTAGCCTCTTTATAAAAACATGACAATTATGAGACTTAAGGTTATGTAATTTCAACTCAGTGATGTCAACACATCACCCAATGTTAGTAGCACACCCGTCTGGACATTTTAGACTTCTCAACCAATGATAAAACTTTATTTTTTGCTCTCGAGAAAGGGTGTATGCAGCTTTCGACTTTGGACCCACATTGTCTACTAGGACTGAAATCTCAGGACAGTCACATATAATACCCATGTCCTTTCGAGCATTCAGATTGTCCTTTAATACGGTCATAACTGTATTAATAATATTATCAAAAATATTCTTCTCTACATGCATAACATCTAAATTATGCGGTAGTATGTTTGTATGCCAGTATTATAAATTTCAAAATATACTTCTTTTGATCCACTTATGATTAATCTTGAATCCTGTGCATCGACTGTGTGGATCATCCACTACCCATGGTAAGTTCCTTATATGCTCTCATAACTGGTCACCTATTTTTCTCCTTGGCATAATATGCATCTCAACTCGGCCTCTAATGAAATGCTTATTATTCCTTCGGTAGAGATGATTATGCGATAAGAATTGACAATAACAGTCGAAGTAACTAACCTTTCTACTATAGCATAGGTAAAAAGCTTTGCTCAAATTAAGAAAATTAGACATCCCATCACTCCTTATACACTCCACCCAGACAATATGGAATAAGTAGGCAAGTCATTGATTATCCGAATGGGAGCAGCCCACATGTTGAAATATTCTTTTTGATGTGCATCAAATATGACTACACCCACTGTCCACAATTGTAGTAATTCATCTATAAGTGATAGCATATATACATATATAAGTTTTTTTGGATTGGATGGACCTAGAATCACCATTGTTAAAGATATGTATGGATACTTCATGCACATTCTTAGTGGTAGGTTATATAGTGTCATAACAATAAGCTAACATGAATATGTCTTCCATATGACCCATGCGGAGCAAATTCATTAGCATATAAATTCAACTATATGTTACGAGAATTCATTGCAAAATTAGGATGGGTCTTATCAAAGTGCTTCTATGTTTCATCGTCGAAAGGATAACACATGCAACCACTCAATGTTTTGTGAGTAGCATGCCAAGTCATATGTTCATCAGTCATTTACGACATATACAACCTTTGTAGCCTTGGAATAAGAGGCAAGTAGATCAAGTGCCTATGAGGAATCCACTTTCCAACTGATATAGGTGTCCTTCTCGCTTTGAACCTCGCCTTTCCACAGAATTTGCAATGTTCCAATTGATCATCCTTTTCCAGTACAACATACTGCCAGATTTGCAACAATCAATTCTCACTATGGGAAGACTCAACTCTCGTATCAACCTTTTAGTACTATAAAAATCAGGAGGCATTTGATGATCACTTGGGAGCATTTCATCAATCAATTTACAATTATCATCGTAACACTTTGGGACATGTTGTGGTCTGTTTTAATAATCACTATTCGGGAAATTGCAAACAACTGCGTGAAATTTTCACAATCACTGTATAGTGGTTGGTCCGCCACATACAATACATCAAAAAATCTATCACTATCCACCTGATTGACATCCTCTACATTGAATGTGGTACCTTCACAAATTTGAGTAGTTTACGGCTCAAGGTAACTTTGCTACTCTCCTATCTCTGAGGAAGGCCTAACTAACTTAAAATTTGTAGGGTTACTAATACACCTAACTGGACTACATAGCGTACGGTGCTCCCAATCAATGTTTTGCGTTGTTCCAAAGTCCTCTGATGTCAAGGGGGTTTGTATGGTATTCGCATCTACATTGGGCACTGCATTGCGATATTGAGTTTCACCATAACTGATCCAATTATAATAATTTTAAACAAATCCCTTTCTAAATAAGTAAACCTTAACTTCATTAGGTTTAATAAATTTTACATTCTTATAACGAGAGTATAGACATCTAATTTTAGCACGATCCATATGTTCATGTTGCTGCATTGTCCATTCAACAAATTTATTTACCCTATTTTCAAATTATGGTGTCAACTCTCCACGCCCAGACAAGTTTTTATTATACATTCATGATCTACTATTGCGTAACATCTTACTGAAAAATAAAAACAATAGATTTTAGGTTTTTTTAACAAGTCCAATTCTAGTTACACCTTCAGTAAAAATATAGAAGTCATCTAACAAATTTCATTCTCAATCTAGACATAACATATTGAGTTTGGATTTCCACTCATTATAAGTTTGTAATAACATTAGAAACACAATTCATTATTAATAAATCCCAAACAAAACATACACACACACACACACACATATATACTAACAATATTACAAAATATGAAATTTACTAATATTATTTTATAAAAATTATAAAGCAAGTATAAAGAATTAACGCTAACACTTTTTGCTTACAAATAATATTTTTTCTATCTTCCACATTCAACCTAAGGACAAAAATTGCTTGCAAAAAGAGTATAACTCTATAAAAATAACACAGACATATATATACATAGTATAAATCTAGTAAAATGCTAATGAAATCAATAATCCATGGCATTGTATCATAAATCTATTATCTCACCTAGAATTGATACTTTTCCTGCACTTAAAATGTGAATAAATTCTTAATTTCAACCTCATTCAAATGTAGAAATGATAGAGATTGTTTAATTATATATCGCATTTTGGGACAACTTTGAGACGGCTATATTATATCTAATGTTGGGATGGATTTGGGACGGCCACAGCATCCATTAGAAAGAGCTATGTCAAAGCTGTCCCAAAACTAAAACGATTTTGGGATGGTTTTTATTACAATTTTACTGAGATGGTTTTGAGACAATTTTTATCACAATTTTTCTGGGACGGCTTTAGAAACTTCAGGGTTAAATCGTCCCAAAGCCATCCCTGTTTAAGATGGTTTTGTCATGGCATTGCTATTTTTAAAATTTATTATTTATGGTATGACTTTGAGATATATTTGGTACGTACTTAAATATGCTGTTTTTAAACCGTTTCTAATCTGAGACGGATTTGGACTGTCCCAAATGTGCCGTTCCAATTTACCTACTTTTTGGTAGTGATATGATATTATTGTTGGAGTAAGATTTTTAATTACGTTTTATAACATTATAAAATTATCATTAATTTTATTTTTTATTTCTTTACTACTTTATTCTCTCTTTTCTTTCAACATTTTTATTTGCTTTGTTCTCTTAAATAACATCACATTATAAATTCTTTATATCTTTCTTTTTTATTTTAAATATTTTTATATTTTTATTTTAATAATTTTTATTATTTATAAATAGATTTATAGATGCGTAACATGTGACATTTTTTCTGGTATGTATTGTGCGTGTACATTATTGAAGAGAAATGAGTTCAACGCGGGATGCCAGGTACCATGGCCATCATACAAGGGTCTTAGAACGTGAGTGGATTGGCCCATAAATGTTGTTCAACGGGTCTACGAATATTGCCTTTATGGGCTTACTATTTGTGGATTGGCCCAACACTTTTGGACCCAATTGTTCTGCAGGTCGGCATCGGTCCGAGCGGGATGACTATTACCTTACAGACGACACGGATAAGATTGTGGACCTGTGGTCTGGAAAGTGGCATCTGCACACGAAGGAACTGTCCACCTCGCAAACTGCACATTCAAGAATTTCTGTGTGACGAGGGTGTAACATTCTGTGCCATGGCTTCAACAAGTTTTTCATGGACTGCATCTTCGTGGCTTCAAAGTCATACCTCGTCGAAAAATGCGAGTACAGACCCTACAGGAGTCACTGACAGGGCCTCAGTTTTGAAAGTTGTGGCTCAAAAGAAAGCCAGGAAATTTCGCAAGGTATATATATTTCACTTTTGACATGATGAAATGGGCTCCGTGGAATTTTTCGTTGAGTTCTTAACTGGGTCTTTTGTTTTTCCTTTTTGTCTCGTGCGTCCGTTGCATTTGTGCAGATTATATTGAAGGAGAATGTGGCGGAATTGGGGAAAAAAGGACAGCTGATGGATGTGAAAGCTGGGTATTTTAGGAATTATCTGCTGCCGATGGGCATGGCGCAAATTGTGACACCCGAACTTCTTAAGTAATTACTTGGCATTCAATTATGAGCGGCGCTTTCTTTATGGTTGCTTTTTTATGTATTATCGTAATGCTTTGGATTTGTCTGGTTTTTCCCACTTCTGTGGTACAAATTTGTGCCTGAAAACAAACTGATTCTAGTTACCGACTTGCTCGCATATTTATTTTTGCGTGTATTGATATGCTGGAAGAAATGTAGATGCTGGAACAAGCATTTCACAACTATTGAAAGTTACATTTTTTTTTGTGTGATTTTCTAACTGAGATGGAGATGGAATTACAGTCCCCTAACTCTTGGACAATTTTATGTTTTGCTTGGAAAATAAATAGATATTATCATCAATACAAAATTAAGGTTTTACACTCTGCCAACTTGATAAATTAAAAAACTGATCCAAATGCTGTTACAAGCCCACTGTCAAGTTTCCTGCACTTTAGGGATTTTATTGTGGGATGCCAATCGTGATTGTGAATTGTTAAACTGATTAGTCTAAATAATTCATTCAAGCGCATTACTATGGTTGTTTGATGATATAATACGAGGAGAAGACACATTTTTACTTCATGATGGCATGGTTCAGGAGCACAAAACCCAGTTAGTGCTCGGACCTATCTTTGAGCACAAGGGTGAGGCTTTAATAATGTGACTTCTGCAATTCAGAATTTGTCCTAATTGGTAGTGTTTGATTTTTCATTAGGGAAATGAAGAGGGAAGAGGAAAGAATTGAGGCTGAGAAGAAGCGAGTATTGACTTCTTCACATTTTTAATTATATTTTGCTTTACATAAATTCCAGAAATGACAGTTGACAGTAACTTGTATGTAGATACTATTTGATACTTAGCTACCCGTACATGTCTTTGAAAGAAAATTTACTTATCCTTCTAGAGTGTATTGCACACTCCTGACATGATGATGTCATGTCGCAGGTAGTTTTTGTGGGAAGATGCATTGCAATGCGTGTCATTTTCATATTCAGACTGTTTCATGTTTCTTTCTACTTCCCTGAGCTATATCTGTATGAACTTCTGTATAGAAAATGACCAATTATTCAATGATTTCTAAATGAATCTGGTATCTTATAAAAAAATCATTACTGGTTTACAATTGAGAAGGTGATATAAGTGGTAATGTGATTTTGAAGAAGCTATAGCTCAAAAGTGGTTAGCTTTAAAATTTTGCCCCCAAACGAAAGGACCAATCATTAGGCCCCTGGGTGTTGTGATTGTTGGCTTCTACTAATATGATCTTCGTGCAACTTCAAAATTTTTGTTGGTTTTCCTAAGATAACTGTGGAACAGGAATGTGAAATATGACTATAGATTTTGTAGCTTCCTTTTGGGAAGAAACATTCTCTCTTAATATGCCTGTGTTCTATCTATAATAATCAGCTCTCATAGTCAATATCAATATCTGAATCAACTATTTGAATGTCCAAAAAGTCTTAACAATTATGATTTTACTCACTTCACTTTGGTGTGGTAATACTCTCTTCATTTATTTTATTTTATTTTATTTTATATATTTATATTCTTTGTGGTGGATATAGTTTAAGTATAGCTAATGTTTTTATTATCTGGTTTTTAGGTAAAAGAAGAGGCCCAACAGCTCGCTATAATTTTTGAGACTGTGGGAGCTTTTAAGGTGAAGCGCAAGGGTGGGAAAGGAAAACAAATTTTTGGAACGTAAGTTGCATCAAATTTTTTTAAGTATGCAAGAAATGCATTCTTTTGCATCTGACTGATGATATTTGCTCATAATGATAGTGTCACTGCTCAAGATCTTGTTGACATAATCAAGGCCCAGCTTCAAAGGTACAATTTTTTCCAATTCATGCTTACACCATAACATGTTACTGTCAAGTGTCCATGTTACTATGGATTGAGCTTTTAACGATTTGTGTGGACTGTCTTGCCTTTTTACATCTATTTGCTTGTATTGCTTAACCATGAACTCAGTTCTGTTTTCAATTAAGTGCGCAAAGAGCATGTATAATTATTCAAATACTATGTCCTATTATGGATATCATGGACCTTCCATTATACTCCCAGCATGGCAGCACATGTTATTGTTGTCGCAAATTGCCATTGTGCCAAATATAAAAGTAATTGGTGATCAAATTCACTGTTACTCTGAAAGTAGTAGTGGATAGTGCCAACTTTTTGAAGAAAATATATTTGGCAGAGATATTTGTGTTCCAATAATTTTAAACAAAAGAATTCCTTTTGTTAGAATAATAGAGAGTATTTAGAAATATTCACTTTAAATTCAATTATTTAGTTACATATTATAAGTCTAGGAATATTCAGTTTTCTAATTGATAGAATTTTCTTTTATGTTAAGTCAGTTTCATAATTTTGGTATGATTGTTATTGTCCCTGCTATAAATTGGGATATCTATCCACTGATGATTCCTCCTATTTCTTCTTCAACATGGCTATCATCTGGCTTTGACTGAGACCTTCGCCCAAGTTCTTTGCCGACGCCATTGCCTTTCAGGGGAAAAAAAGTTTCCAATCTAACTTAACCACCAACCAAACAGGCTCTTATGCCAGAAACATTAAGCCCTATGTTCTCCTCCAATTGACTAAATCGGCCACTAATTTAGTTCTGCCCTAGCAACACCCTTGTTGCTTAAAATTGCAGCATCACAATCACAGTGGGGAAGAAGAAAAGGGGGGAAATTAAAAAAGAAAACAAGAGGCACGTGGGATAGAAAACAGGCTAAAAGTCCTACATGCCATCATTGCAGCCCAAATCTGAACTGCCCTATAGCGAAACTCTAGCAGCTACATGCACATACAAGCTGAATGCCCTAGACCACCAACCCTTGTTGCTCTTCTGTTGCACTCCAAAGTGTTGCCTCAGAGCTCATAGGTAGACAAGCAAAGAAGCAGAAAAGGCGGGGGTGGGGGGGGGGGTGTTATGCCGTAAACCCTCAATGCTGCTGCTGATGATTCTGTGATTCCGGAGGTTCTAAATGTGGTGTTTGGAGTGAAAACAAAGACAAAAACAAAAACAAAACTACCAAGAGTAGGGCCTTGGTGCAAATGGGTCATTTTTGGAAATTTGAAAGTTTGGGCCTTTATATTAGCTGAAAATTGTCCTTATTTGGGCTCTTTCTTGTGCGTTGAAGTCTAAGATAGGAATTGGGAAAATGATGGGTGCCAGGCTTTTGTTTTCATGGGTTGTTTGGTTGGATCAAGAAAATTATTTAGGAGTATTTTCATTTTTTAAGGCAACCCATATCTTTTTTTCAATAGGCCAAGTACATGAATTTTTCAATGCTTAGTCTTTTTGATGTGTGCTTGCCAATTGCAAAAGAGAGTTGTTGCATCCATCGTGCATGAAAAAGAGTCCCTATGCCCATTGGTTGTGCGAAAACAGAGTTTGCAATTAATTGCTAGCACACGGTTCGAAGTTATAGTACTTGGTGAGCACAATTATTGTCTCACAAGGATCGGAAATTAAATTATACCAACTACTGCTACTTAGTCCAGAATTCAAGTTAAGCAATCGTAACGAAGCTAACAATATTAAAAAAAAGCAAGTAAAAATCAATCAGGAAACAAATATTTTTTTTTGCCAAGTACTCAAAACAATTAGGAATTAATCAATATCAGAGAATCACCTAGAAAATCAACCTCACTCCTCATTAAATTTAATTATTTAATCAGATTTTAATGCTTATTCTATTCAAATTATTAATCAAAGTTTTCAATTATATTTCCATCGCCCCTCTCGAGTGTTAAATGGATACCTATGTGAATTAATTAGGATTTTTCTCTCGATCTCATCCCATTCTAAACATATGTATTAAATCACACCTTATTGATTCGTTAGGATTCACAGGTCTTTCGACTCAAAATTTCACCTAACATGTGCACTTCAATACTGATGCATAACATAAGCTCTCTTAAATCTGCAAATTCATCCGTAACAAATAACCCAATCACATAGGCATAATTGGAATTAAGCACAGGTGACACAAATAATTTGATGAAGATTATTGGATTAAAAATGAATTAAAATAATCAAATCATAGCTTTGATTCGTTTGAAGGCTTTAGAAAACTTAGCCACACATTGTTTTGACTAATCCCATAACAAATCTAATCAATAATCTAATAATTGGGAATAGAAAAGATAAACGAAAAGGAAAAACTCAGTGGAAGTAGTCAAAATGCTAATCTTTATGGCCGGTATAATTGCTGTGAGTTTCGTCTCCAAAAACTCCCCCTTGATCTCCTATGGCTTAGACAAATTTTTGAAAGAATTTTCTAATCTCCCAGATGGCTCTCCTTTCTCTGGACATGTCATTGAAGCTTTTATATAGTGTTTAAATAGTTTGGGTTGTTTGGTGCTTTAAAACTTAATTTTTTTGTTTTCTAAAAACTGTTAGCACGATTGATCTAGTTGTATCTTAGATTGATTGCAACTCCCTCAATTGTTTTGGTGTGATACACTACTTAGGTGATTGCACATGTTGTGCTCCCGTTTGGTAGATCTGTCGATGCATGTCAATCAGCTGCTTGGGCAATGGAAGCTGATCGATTGTGACTCGCATGATCATACAAACAAAAACTTTTTGTGGCGATTGCTGGATGCCTTTTAATACTTCAGATCTATCCTTTGCAATCCTAAACATTAAGATCGATCTCAAATCTACTTCAGATCGATCGGTATTCTAGATTTTCCAAATTTTACTTATTTTTGTGCTCTAGTCGACTTTATACCTACGATTGATTACTTAGCACAAATCTAAGCCATATTTTCACATAATTAACACATTTTAAACATAAATGTCCAATCAAATTGTATGGTTACATGCAAATTGTCACCCATCACATGCAAAAAGAGAGCTATTCAGCCCATTGCCTGCAAAAAAGAGCTGCCATGCTCATTGCATATGAAAGATGGTTTACCACTCATCACATTCTAGCTTTGGACTACAAACTAGAAAAAGATTGATTTATCTACTTCAACAAAATGTGCAAGCTGAATGCTTTAATAAAAAATATCACGTTCAACTTGAGGGGGAGTGTTAAAATAATTGAGCATATTTTGGAAATATTTAATTTGATTTCAATGATTTAGTTCCCTATTATAAGTCTAGGAATATTTAGTTTTCTATTTGGTTTCTTTGGTTGTCCAGATGATAGAATTCAGTAGAAACTATTGCAGCTTTCCGATGTTTGGAACAGAATTTCATTAATAAAAAGACCGCTCAAGTTTAAATGTAAAGACTAACAATATGAAATGTTTGGATGTTGAAACTTCTCAACTCAACAACGCCTTATCCTGTACTTGGTCATCTTTGCTCGTGCCTTAGTGACTTTACATTGAATGTTTATGAAGTGGACTATTATTTGCCTACTTACGGGCTTTACATTTGTAACATTGTTCTTACCTCTCAGCTCAACAAGGCTTTATCCAATACCTTGGGTCATCTATACTTTTACTTTATTCACTTCACTTAATATATACATCCTGTCTTTAGAAGAAGATAACTGTTACGCTGAGAATATCCGGATAATTCATGGTCTGAACTGCCTTTGCGTATCTTTTCTTTTGTTTGTCCATTTTATTTTATTTTCTTTCTGTTTTTTTGGTTGGGTTGGGGTTTTCATGCTAAGCTTGCCAGCCGCCTTGTGGGGGTTGAATGGAAGAGAAGCTACCTTTGCTGTTTGGTACCACACCATGTTGTGAGGGAAGCACTAAGACATTTTTTATTCCAAAAACAGCAGCAATGAAACTTTGGCTATAATACTTTTCTGAAAAAACAAATTGTCTTGAAATGTTTCATTTTGTTTCCAAATTATACGTACTATTCACCCCATCAGCCAAGATGTTCTCGTGTTGTGAAATCCACTTTGATTTAATGATGAACAATTGTATTATTTGTTAGAAGCATGATAAATTAGTAGTGGATTTCTTGGTGCATTTGCTAGGGCCTTTTTACCCTTTCAATTCAACGTACATCCTATCACTCAAGTGAGTGGATGATTCTTCCCCATAGGATCCTGTGATAAAAGGCCGTAGTATATTTTTTGTAAGTCTCTTTCTCACCAACACCAAACTCAACATAGATGCTAAATGACCATCTTATCAAAAAGCTTAAGTCAGAAGGCAGATGTACCATTTAATATTTAATTTGTTTAGTTTCTTCGAAATTGATTTTGTAGTTGACCCGGGGGGGGGGGGGGGGGGCAGGAGACTTGCTGCTGCCTTTCAATATCCTGGCCCATAGAACACATCGAAACGACTTATTACACTTATATGAAGTGTATATTACCCACTCAATTCCTGTTGCATTGACTGTCAAAATGTATATTTGTTCCCGTTGGGGTTCATAAATCACGAAATACTTGATTCTCATGTTTGCTTTTTAGTTGTCTGTAATTGATTGGTCCATTTTAATTGTTAACCAAGGTGCAATCCTGCTTATTAAGATGAAACAAGTGAGATATAGATACATAATAGATACCTGAATCTCATATAATCATTTTCATGTATAATTTTGTAGGGATGTGGACAAAAGAATTGTCTCTCTTCCAGAGATCAGAGAAACTGGAGAGTACGTGGCCGAGCTAAAGCTCCATCCTGAAGTTACAGCTCAAGTAAGGTTGAATGTGTATGCTAACTGAGAGGACTTGCACTTCTAAAGCAACTGACCACCAAACGAAATTTCTCTGTTCTGGGGATTTCTTTGAGGTTTGTTGTTAATTGATCATTGAAAACCATGTTTTCTTTTATACCATGTTTCACATTAATCGGGAAAGTAACATATTATACGTTTCCCATGTCTATTCTAGCTTATGCACAAATTCATTTCCTATATATATGTATATCCAAAAAATAAGAGTAACTGCAAGTCCTTTGCACCAAGGTACGGTTAAGACTAGACACTGGAAGAATGCTTACCCAGCCCTCTCATTTTACCTGCCATATTAGATCAGTATGAGCTGGTTTGGCTTCGTGCCATTTATCCCTGTGTAAGATTTCCCAAGCCTGAAATGGATTGACATAATGATGAGCCATCATGTTAACTAAAACCGTGCTCTTTCTTCAAGGACTTCACAACATTAATCATATGACAAATATTTGGCAATCTAGTTGAAAATAATTGCATTTCATGGTAGAATGTTGATAATTATGTGCTAGATGTTTATGCGTACTAAATTTGAGATGTAAGGAGCAACTAATTGATGTGCTTGTATATTAAAGGTTCCTACATACATATAATATCCATTGTAATTAAGGGTGGCAATTAGTCAAGTTGCTGGTTGGCGAATTAAGTTAAGATATGGGTGTTGTCAAATCAAATTTGCTAATTTTGTAAGTCACTTAAATTAAACTTAACCCGCAAACTTGTGATTAGGAAAACAAAATCATTTTTGCTAAAATAAAGTTAGGGATAGATTCTATGCTCTTAAGGTTAATTTAAACAATTATTTACTAAATACAGATATAATGCAAAATCATATTATTACAAACTATTAAAATACATAAGTGTAACATAATGCAGTTGCTGGTGTAATGATACTAAATTTTTATTAAGTAAAATCCTCTTTGTTGATGCAGTTACTACCAATAATGCTGGGTTGCAATCAATAATGATGATGTTTAGTTGATTGGTTACTTGCATGTATGCTGTGAGCATATTATATTAGACTTTTTAATATTTAATTGGCATTAAAAGGAAATTGACCTTTTCCACGTGAAATAATATGCATGAACTATTGAACTCATATTTACGTTTACACTATGCTTGGTTTTAAGATTTTAAAAAGGAAAGAAAATACTAGAGAAGACGGAAAGAAAATGAAAGAAATTAAAAATCTCATGTGTTTGTCTGAATGATTTTCATGAGAAAAAACTAATTAAAAAATAGAGAAAATAAGATTAAAAAAATTCAATTTTTTTTTATTTTTGTTGTTTATTTAAAAAGAATTATGTGGAGAAACATGAAAAAAATAGAAATAATGAATATTTTAAAGAAGAAGTCAGTGAGAAAAATAATATTTCTTTATTTAAATTATATTTTCTCTCTACTTTTCTTTATATTTTCATTTTGTTTATCTACCAAATAACTAACATTGTTTTCTCTACCCCTTTCTTTTCTTTTTCACTCTAAAATCCTCATACCGAACAAAGTCATACGGTTTAGTTTAATATTTACGTTTAAGTTTATACATATTTAATATTTTAACCTTTAACTTTAGTTAATTAGTTTATTATTTATACAATTAATAATTTAAGAAGATTAGAAAATAAAAAAAAATGAGTTACTAAAAGTATTTATTAAATTATTTCGAATAAATATACAGGTTTGCATACCAACTTAATTTGAAATCAATCTATTGTTTTAGCTTTTTGGGTTTGCACCCGTGAAGGTTTAATCTAAATCCGTTAATTTTTTTTAGATTTAGATCATATATTTTAAATTGTGTTAGAAATTATCACTCTTAATTCATGATTAGTGGTATATTTACCTCATTTTTAGGACTGTTGTGATGTCTTGGATCCCTGTAAATGATTGGTAGAGTATGTATATACACACAGGCTGCTCAAGTTCAATCTATCTTACACAGTACCCCCCCCCCCCCCCCCCCCCAAAAAAAAAAAAAGGTTGTTTTTCAAAAATTTCGTAAAAGTGAAGCAAATGTTGAGAGTCATATAACCTTCTGTTTAAATTTGTTTGTTTTTTCATATACAATTGTTTTCGATTGTTATTATACATGCTGTCACGTGTTCACAGCATCATACATGGGAACTAACGTTAATTACAAAGTAGTCAAATTCGAAGTGGAATGCATAATTCCCAGATGAATGACTCTTATTTTCTTTCCGGATAAGTTTGTAGAAATTAGCAAATGTTTGAACTTTTTAGCCCAAACTATTTTTTACTAGTAATAATGCCCAAAAGTGCAGCTTACCTAATATGAACTAAACCTGTCCTGTCAATTAATTTTCCCACAAAAATCTAAAGACCAAAATTGCTTACATATTTTACATTAATTAAAATTTACTTAATCCAGATTATTTCGACTTTTCTTTCAACAAAAGGCTTATTAATAATAGCGGGGTTTTTGGCCCACCATGCTTAAAATACGATTGGTGGTCTGGCAATTGCACAACCTACTACTTGTGACGGGTTCTATATTACCTGTCAACTGAAAATACTTGGGTTTCTTAATATTGTTTATTTCATCCATCTCTTAGAGTGGCAACCATTAATTCCTCTAAGCATTGCAAAAAAAAAAAAGAGAACTTAAAAAGAAAACCCCCAATTTTCCAAAGAACTTCCCAAAAAAAAAAAAAAAAAAAAGTGATAAAATTCGGAATATTTTCTTTCAATATATTTCTTCTTCGCTATCTTTCATCATAAAAAATATCCAGAAATAGGAAATTATTTTTAATTGTTAGATTAGGGGTGGGGGCAGGACAATTAATCACAGGCTGCGCCAATGATACAACTATTGTTTGCATCAATAATTATGTCCACATGACGAGAGCCTAC
The DNA here is from genome assembly GCA_019155195.1 of Avicennia marina. Classification (NCBI taxonomy): domain Eukaryota; kingdom Viridiplantae; phylum Streptophyta; class Magnoliopsida; order Lamiales; family Acanthaceae; genus Avicennia; species Avicennia marina. The sequence goes on from CM032764.1 coordinate 1,812,657, forward strand.
AGCTTCAACAACCTTCGTGAAAGTCGCAAATTGTGTATAATTAGTTCCTTTAATTTTTGCCCTGGTTAAAGATCTTTGTAATCAATGTAGCTAGTTTCAGTGGTGTGAATTCGAAAAGTTCAGACTCTGTATACACACAGTTCTCCAGCTACAGGTTGATATTTGAGAGTTAATCACGGATTATTTGTTAGTTCTTAGTTTGATTATTTCATTCTAAACAAGAACTAAAAAATATATAGGAATATGTGGGTTTCTGGTGGGGAGAGGCGAGCAAGTGCTGAGTTGTCCACATGATGGGTTCACCTGAAATGAGGTGAACGTGCCACGCACGCGGGTTGATCACATCTTCTCTCATCCCTATCTATTATAATTTTATGGTGATCTATTATTATTATTATTATTTAGTGGTAGAGGACTTATGGATTTTTGGGTACAACCAAAACCAAAACGAAAACGGGAGGGACTCGTGGGTCTCATATTATTTTTCGAGATTTGATTTTCTCAAATAAAAAACATATGTCATGTTTGTTTTTAAATTTTTATGTGTGTTTTTATGTATTTTTGTGTTGACAATTGTGTAAAAATAAGAGTGATAATAGATAAAAATTAAAAATTGTAATAATTGAGTGTGTGTTTTTGAGCTCATAATTTGAAAACAAACATAGCCTACGCTTTTTATATTTATTCATTATTAATTCTCAGGCATTGTAGGCATTTTAGTTTGATTGATAAATTAGTGAAAAGAATAACTAAAATTTGGTGTACAATCAAATTTGTAGGCGTTTCTTTGGGGAGTTTACTTTAATATATAAACATGATGATAGGGTAGCAACTACTCATTAGCATTAAGCATAATCCCTCTCCATGGGTTGGACATTTTGAATGAATTCCTTAATATGTTAAAAACCTCTTTCTCTCCATTTGGACATCTCAGGCAATGTGTCCACATGCTGACCTTGACAATAATCACCAAGACGTGCACATATGCAACACTCAAACAGCAATCATCTGTGTTACTCAACCCCATATCACCCACCCCTTCTCTCTACCTGTGTGTCTTAGACAAATCAATTATTTGCCAAATTTAAATAAATAAAGCCACTTAATTGGCTGGTGTTTAAATTTTTATTCTTTTTCCCTGAGGGATCAGTTATTTTTTGGTCAAGGGAATTTAATTTGATCAAGCGTTTGAAGGGATTTTTCTTGTATTTAATTGGTTAAGAGTAGCTTTAGTTGGCTAGTTAAGAAACTAGAAAAAAAATTGGAGGTAATTCAGTTGAATAGTTGGATGGAAATTGGTGGGATGAGAGCTACAGTTGAAGGATGTGATTAGCCCTACCAAGAGATAGCTTACAAATTTATGTCAACGTGTATATTTTATGAGAACTAATCAATATATATATATATATATATATATATATATTTATTTTTTTTTTTTTTTTTTCAAAAATGCAAACAGATGGGTTACACACATGGGATTGACAATAACCAACCCATCTTTTCTTTCCATTTATTCTCGGTCACAATTCAATAAAATAGATAATTCTCAACTCAAGCAAATTTTTACCAAAAACACGTTGTATTATGGTAACCCAATTAATGACGCAAATAATTAATATAATAATTGTCTTCGCTCTAGGGTTCTTCGTTCTAACTTGGTTAACATAAACCAGTAACATAAACAAGAGTACACTAACAATACTTTGACCAAAATGGGAATTAAAAACTTCATTTATTTTGTTACTCAAAAACAAAAAGGAACCTAATCCATGACTTGTATTTGTGGTGCTGGTACTGCCTAATCCTAGCCATACCATACACCCCCACCCCCCACCCCTCCCTTCTCACCACACACACTTCAGTCAATCACTTTGAAGTGTTACAAACCCCATTCAGCATTCCCACTCAACCAAAAATAAATAGATAATAAAGAATAGCACAAAGAGATGCCTCATCACTCACTTTCCGTGAACGAAAGGCAACCATGAGTAGAATCCGCTTAAACCACTCGAAGAATACAATTACTTGAAGGTAAGAAACCAATATGAAATTTGTCCCACTAGTTCAAAGAATTGACAACATGAATAAGATTAATGAACAATGACACTTGTACAATTTTATAACGTAGGCAAAAAAAAAAAAAAAAAGGGGTTGTAACCAAATAATTATTCACACTGGTCAAAATGTCAACGCCCTCCTCTTCTCCCCTCGAATTCTTGTCCTAACTCAGTAGTGGCAGTCGACCATCGCCGCGGCGGAGATGACGAGATGCGACTGCTGGTTGGATGATAACAGATGAAACTTGGTGTCCTGGCGTTCGTCTTCCGGGGGCGCCGGTAGGTTGAGATCCAATGCCAGCACGTTTCTAGTCTTCTCGCCGACATCCTGCGACGAAGAGTCGTTAGCCCTTCTGGTTGTAGTCACGGGCCTATGCCTTCTCATGTGGCCTCCCAACGCTTGCCCCGACGCGAACTCTGATCCACATATGGAGCACTCGTGAAGTTTGGGCTTGTTGATCTCGACCAATTGCGTTGGAGGTGGCGGAGCCGCAGCGTCGACTTTGGTTATTTTCCCTTCTTGTTCATGTCGTCGATCATCCTCCGGTGGAGGTGGCGACGCCGCCGTCGGTGACTTCTTCTGATCGACGTGATCTGAGGAGGGCTTAGGCTTCTTGTGGCTCGCCCTGTGGCCGCCCAACGCTTGAAACGAAGGGAAGGTTCTGCTGCAAGTCTTGCACTCGTAAACGTAGACGTCCACTTTCCCGTTCGCGGCGGTGGCTATGTCCGTGAATTTCCGGCTGTTGAATTTGCTCTCCGCCGCCTTGATTTCTTCCTCAGCTTTTGGCAAGAACCCGCCTCCTCGCGCCAGGAGAATCAAACAGTGGGCCATGTCCTCGTCTTCCTCCGTGCTCGTCGAGGTAGTCGTAGATGACGAAACCAATGAATTATGATTGAACTCGCCACCCCCGCCGCCGCTAGAGGAGGCGGAGGACGACGGCCTAACCCTCTTGCTGCGCTTCCCTTTAACGATCATTCGATCGTTAGGCCCAGAAAAGTCTTCCAAGATTTCCATAATATAAAGTGAGTGCAAGTGTGGGAAAGTGAAGAGAGAGTGATTGAGGAAACTGTGAACAGGACAGTGAGTGATACTGTATCTGTAGGTATATACGTATGTATAGAATTAATTCTTGTGTGTATATATAGAGAGAGAGAGAGAGATGTACGGTAACTGGGAAGTGTTAAAAGAGTTTATGGAGTGAAAAGTCTGTCTCGTGAGCAGTTAGGACGAAGAAAAGGTCTACTTTTACAGATTCCAACATGTAACAGAATAATGTGTCTGTGTGTTTTTTAAATGTTTAATTAAGACACCTGATCAAGGAACAATAGTGCTTTCTTTCGCTAATTTCACTCGTATGTTACACCATATTTGTCCGAAAATGAGCGTTACCTTATTATTGGCAACCAGCTAAGAATTTACTGATTAATTAATCACTATTATTCTTGTTTTCAAAATTATTTAATTATATTTAATAATTTGATAATACAATTATATGTAAATAATCTTGATATGGTTAACCTTTTTTCTTTTCGTTTCTTGAAGAATATTGAATAATGCATATTATGGCATTACATCCTCACCCATGTTCCACATTAGTGGTGCTTATTAAGATAGCATTTGCTTGATGCCAATGAAAAGTATTTAATCAAAATATGTAAACTTATTGCAAGCAAAGGTCAGGCAGAAATGGGATCACTTCACTTTAACTACTTACTCTAAATTAATGTTAAAATGTTTGCCATTTCATGGTTGAAAGGGAAATTTTGCTGACCGCTGAATTAATAATTTAGGGAAGAATGGAGTGGTTTAATTGCTTAATATAAAGTAATTAATTGAACGGAAGGTAATAAGGGAGTGTTATTAATTGTAATAATAATATAACCAAAATCGAACCGACTTTGGGTTAAAAATTAATTAATGTCACACTGTTTAAGTAGGGAAAGTAATTAATTATGTATTGGCTGTCACTGAAGGTGGGGATTACAAGGAGAGTTGTAACTGAAAACGAAATTAAAAAAATAAAAATAAAAATAAAATATTGGGTGTAATTAAGTCATGATAATTAAAAGAAGGAAGGAAGGAAGGAAGGAAGGAAGGAAGGTTGGTGGTGTTCACGTTTGAAGTCGGTTGTATTTTTGCCAGCGAAAGTCACGAATAAACACAGGCACTAAGGAGGATTGCACGTTAAAGACATGCTCCCCACCTCATGTCTTGTCTTCTTAAACTTAAAGAAAAGTATGCTAATTTTAAGACATGTATAGAACAGATAGCTAAGGACACAAGGCCAAACCCCACAAGATTCGATCGGTTGGCTTTCAAGCTAACCCCTAACCTCTTTTCATCTACCCCATACATGTAGATATATATTATATGTCCCCTCATAACATATACAAAATAAAATAAATATAAATTGGGCCTCTACTATTTATCCAGTCCGAACACAAAATATATTAAATGTGGCACATCAGAATATGAGATATGTTGTGCTTGCTCTATCATGCATCCAATGCTATCTATAAGTATGGAATGTGAACTGCACACATTTTTGGATATAATAATCACGGAAAAAATGTAATTTTTGTCCCATATATACTGTGGTTTAGTAAAATTGTTCTTTGATTTTCGCAGCTAGCAAAAATGTTCGGGTTTTGACAAGAATTGGCAATTTCGGAACTACGAACCTTTATTTGATTAGAAATGGACACATATAAAATTGGAGTTTTACAACATATATTGATATGTTGACAGTAATGATTACACCTGGATTGATGACGTATGAAATATAAAGTTACTCAACATATTGGCATGACATGGCAAGGTGCTTGAGATAAATGATGCCTAATTAAATTTTATAAAAAATTAAACGTTCAAAATTTCATATTTTCAAAAATTATAAAAACAATAAAAAAAACTGAAAAAAATACATACTATAAATTTTCAAATATTTGTAAAAAATATATTCAAATATACATAAAAATATATATTATAAATAAATTCCCTACAAATATAACATATATGTTTTTATCTAGATTATAAAATCTATAATAAAACATGAAAATTTAAAAATTGAATTTTTGGAAAAACATAAAATTAAATATTTATATTTTCTAAATGAATAAAAATTGTGTTATATTTCTTGAATGTGTGTGTGTGTGTGTGTTCTACAACAATATGAAATTATTTTTGGAAAATAAAAAATAAAATTATATTTTCTAAATATATTCCCTAAAAAAATATATTTCATAAAATATAAAATTAAAATAGAAATTCAAAACTTAAATATACTTAAAAATAATAAGAATTTATATATTCTACCAATTATAATAATAAAATTTTTTAATATATTTCTAAATTCACCAAAATATAAAATTATGTTTTCCAATTCAAAATTTTAGTTATAGAAAATTTCAAATTTTTTATAAAAATATTCTTATAAACAGTTTATAAAATTTATTTACAAAATATGATAATTGTTTGAATAATTTTGTAAAACATAAAATAAAACATTGACGTGTATTTTTAAAATATCTTCTGTGAAATAATATGAAAAGATATATTTTTCAAACTATAATATATAAATTATGAATTATAAATTTAAAATACTTTTTAAAATATTCTCTAAAATTTATATTTCATGTTTTTTATTTATATTTTTAAAGAAATATATTGCTTATATTTTAGAGAATACACTAAAAGTTTTAAAAATCTTTTTAAATTTATTATTCGTAATTTTATATTTTATAATTTCAAAAATATGTCTTTTTATATTTTTTGACAGAAGATATTTTCAAAATATATATTAATGTTTTATTTCATATTTTACAAGATCATTCAAGCAATTATTATATTTTATAAATAAATTATATAAACATATTTATATGAATATTTTTTCAAAATTTGGATATTTATAATATTAAAATTTAAATTGTAAAAAATAATTTTATGTTTTTGGTGAGTATATTTAGAAATATATTAATTTTTTTATTCTTATAATTGGTAGAATATATAAATTCTTATTATTTTTAAGTATATTTAAGTGTTGAATTTCTATTTTTCTTTATATTTTTATTTTCCAAAATTAATTCATATTGTTGTAGAATGCACACACACACAAGAAATATAACACATTTTTTAATTCATTTATTAAATATAAATCATTAACTTTATATTTTTCCAAAAAGTCAAATTTTTAAATTTGCATGTTTTATAATATATTTTATAATCTAAATAAAAACATATATGCTATATTTGTAGAGAATATATTTATAATATATATTTTATACATTTTTATTTTTTTATTAGTTTTATAATATTTGAAAATATGAAATTTTTATATTTTTTAAAAATTTAATTAGGTATTATTTATCTCAATCATCCTGCCATGTCACTATCAATGCGTCAGGTGACTTTATTTTTTACACGTCATCAATTCATGTACAGTCATCATTGCCAACATGTCAATATATATCGAAAAATTCAATTCTGAAGGTCATGTGCAATCAATAACACGTGTTAATTTCCAGCGAAATTAGAACTCAAAGCCCTAAAATTACCAATTTTTATCAAAATTAGGACATTTTTGCCGACTACAAAAATTAAAAAATATTTTTACTAAATTAAGTATACATGGGACAAAATTATATTCTTTCCTAATGATCACGGTGCGTTGCATACATCCATAGATAAGGCACATAAAATGTACAGTAATGGCACTTGCGTATGACCTTCAGAATTAATTACGTCCATCTAAATAGGATAGGATTATCCCACAGGTTTACATATGAAGTGTGGCGAGAATGAAGACTTGGGTAGGGACACCAATGTCCATGGTTAGTTTCAAGGGGTGGAAGTGGAGTGGGAAAAGCATACTTTTGCACAGTCGTCATCACAAGAGTAACTGTCAATGGACACTTTCCTGGCTTGTGAACCCTTAATTCATTCATGCTTCATTTCATAGGTTTTGTTGCAATCCCCTTGAAATCTAATTGGACTTCGTTTCCTGCAGTGCAGCCGCGCTACTAATGAACGTAATTACTACTTAATCACTTGCACTAATCTATGTATTTATGGTGGCTTTCTTGGGGTTAGTTTTGTGACTAAACCAACGCATGCATTTGTATGGTTGGTTCCTTGGACAAATCACCTACATTTGTATTTACTATGCCTTCGCTTGATTCCTAATTGCTGTAATGTGTGACTGTGTTATTATTTTGTGGAGAAGATTTAATGATTGTTTTGTTATTGACTTGATGAGAAGATATGTTGTTTTTATTTATTTGACAAATTGCGGCTCTAAAGATATTTTAAAAGAAGAGAAGTCAGTACGCTTAGAAATACTAGATTAATAAATGACTCAATGCTCATTGACTTGGTCAATGATTGGAGCTGGTCAATTTTGTGAAGTTAGTAAAAATGATGTCATAATTAAAAATAGGTTTAGTACGTATATATATGAGTGTGTGTTTGGAGATAATGATAGTAATTAATGCAATATGAACAGAGGATATATCGTAGAATATTCTTATATACATACATATAAATATCATATATCTTTTACAGGATTTAGATTTTTGGTTGGAAAAAATGAAAAGAAAAATTGAGAAATATATCAAAAGACTGTAAGAAGAAATCAGTACCATATAAGACGTGGCCCATTTGAAAAATTTGCTGTCCTTCGCGCACACACACACACACACACTCTGTCTTTTACTTTTCTTTTGTTTAATTGCTAACTTCTAAGTAAATATTTCTCTAAAAAGTTAACTTCTATCGTGTAATTACATTATGAGTGTTATTTATCCAATTATACAAGTTTTGGTTGATTAGTAACCTCTCTCAAATCATAGACCTAGATCTTAAGAAATTCAAAAAAAAAAAAACTAAAAAATCAAAGTCTAACATAGCACAAGTGGGCTGTGCGCCTGCCCAACATGGCACAATACTGAAATAAATATATGCAATTCTTGGGTAGATTAAGTTAATTGTCCTTGTCACACTCATTCTATTTAATTTTTGTAATATCATCCAAGAAATATTAATCAATTAATTCAACAAACCCATTATGAAATTACTAGAGAAAGACAAAAATTTCTAGTGACCCGAGAGAACTCAAAAGAACTATATATGAAGATTATATTATGGTAAGGAGTGTTTTTGGCAACAAGGGGATGACCTGATCGGGGCTTTTAATTAATTTTGACAACCTTTAACAACATGTTCAATAATAAACACTAATAATTATGAATAAATCCAGTGAATCGAAATCACAATATTGGATAATTAATTATGTACGTGTAGTTGGCTCGTCTCTTGAAAAATAAGTTATCACGTAACTATAACGTGCAAATTTGATTAATATACTAGTATAAAGTAGCTATGATAGTTACTTATAAATATGAAAAACTGCAAATGTGCCACGGTTTAGTCAGTGGATGTAACAAATATTTTGCTGCAAACCCAAAAAGTATAAACATTTAATTTAGGTTTTGGAAGTAAACTTTCAACTTCAAAACCTCCACCCCAATTTCACACTACCAAGCATACCATTCAACAATATTTTTATTTAAATTTAAATTTAAAATTTTTTTTTCATATATATATATATATATATAACTATCTAATTATTTTTTAATCATTACATATATTCACCATCTGATCAATACTTATATATATCATGTATATACTCATATTTATTTTTATTTATAATCAATAATATAATTATTATTCATATAAATTATCATATTATATAATCAATATTATATATTATGTATATGTGAATAAATTATATTATTTATTTTATTAAAATATTTTTTTTAAATATATTATTCATATTAATACAATACGTATCAAATATAATATCCAACCAAAACCCTTCCGAACATAGCGGTGGAGATTGTGATAGTTGGCCAATCCAATTAAAACAGAATTAGGTTAGTAATGTGTAGCACGTAAGGTACGTGAGGTCTGTTGTTTTGGGGTGGAACCATTGACTTAACTAAAATACATACATAATACGTACATGAATGCGCACATATACGACTTTATAATAATTAATTTGTATTTTCGTGGTGGGCCATAATTCACTTAATCCTTGTTGGCAAATTTACAATAAAACACATCATATACGTAGTGTTCATGCTTAATTAATTAATTATTTATTTATTTATGATGAATTACAGTATTATCTTCGTTTTTAGTATAGCCTCTATAGGCTCTAACACAAAGTATAATTTGGAGTAAGTGTCCACAAATTACTTTCAAAAGGCAGCTAAAATTAATTGATGGCACTGTTTAGATAAATTGATTGTGACAGTTCAAATTAATCTTTAGTTAAGTTGATAATAATTATGGCAATGGCGTAGGTAAGACGTGACGTGGCCTAGTCAGTGGTCCCATTTCTCTTTCAGTAAGTAGGGGAAAGGCTTGTGATGAGAGCCACCTAGGAAGTTGCCTCTTGCAAGTAATTTATAAATTAAAAAATTGTAGAACACAAATCTGATTTCACAAGGAAGTACAGATGGTATGATGTCATTAGCTCCATAAATATTTTCATTTATTTTTTTGTCATTAATCTGATATGGATCAAATTTTTTGCTATGTTTCAGTTCATTTTGCTTCATTAGTGGCTATTTATTTAAAATAATTGATAACTATGTATTTGGTCAACTGGGTCACCATAATATATTAACAACCTTAATGTTCACCAAAAGATTTCCGTTCGTCAGTGATGATTGGAGCGCAGTTGAGTGGGTATATTGGTATCCATTCCAAGTCAACCATGAAATTCGATTTTGCACTCACCTTAAACCTTAAGTGGTCATACTCAAAGATGTTAGGTACAAGCTGTAAATTATTAGAATTTACATAATAATTTGAGTGTTTAATTTAGTTGTATAGTTTAATTAGACGCGTAGGAGAAGGTCCACTTTTGGAGGTTGCAACTAATGCATACAAATGAAAAAGTAACAACTCACTTTCCATGACAATGACTTTTCGCCAAATGCTTAATTTACTCGTCATGCTTCTAACTCAACTCTACACTAATCTATCACTCGTGACTTTATCAAATTCTTAATCAGGCATGAAAAGTTAAAACTACTCTTCCCCACTCATGCATATGTACATGCATGCATGCATATATGCCCCATGTGGCTGCTCTCATGTGCCCTCCTCCTTTGTCCCACTTGGCATGATTCTATGCAACCTTGACATGTGGTTTGCAGTCCACATTATACGTTCAATCATCTACTAATTGTATTAATGAATTGTCAGGAGAATCGTGTGCATAATCTACATCTCTACACCTAATTGACTCAATGAATTAATCTTGAATACTAGGCAGTGTGCGAGTGTGTGCTTTGTTGGCCCGTCTTGTTATGGCATCTGTTATGGCTGAACAAGTGGCTTGGTTGTGTTGTTAGCATCTATTACAGTTGTGGGTTTTGGTCACTTGTTTACTTCCATGGCCTTTTTGCGATCTCTTGAACCCTAGACGTGTCCCAATTTGTGTCATTTCAGCTGTACTCAATGGATTGTCATAGCATATGCATATCTTGTGCACTATTGAATTCTCATTTGTCGTTTGATTCTCATTTATAATCTATATATATATATATATATATATAGATTATAAATGAGATATATATATATATATATATATATATATATCAACTTAGCATAACCATGGCATGCACATTGTACATTATTAAAATTGATGGGATTCTCGTGATACTGAAAATTCTACTTCAGAACCGAATTATCTGAAGTGCGATCTGTAAGGTAGAATTTAGGGCAAGAATCACAAATAGCGTACAAATCTTTAAAGCAATTACAAGTTGTTAGGACCAATTAAATTTCCCACCCTATCCTAAGATCAACGGTCTCTTCAATTGTACAATAACAATTATGTGCTTTCAATTTTGTATCACACACAAAAGTTTTGTGTTACCTGAACATATGGATTACAGACATGATTTTTGTTTGGCATGCCACATTTACACCTATAACAATTAGCAATTAATTTTTACAGCTATTAAAAATTTATAATTAATTAAAATAATATTATAAAGTACATTGAACACAAAAATCACACATTAATACCGAAGATCGCCGCCTTTTGAGCCTCAACGCTGAAATCACTCACGCAATTCTAAATTTCTTGCCGCCTTAATTACAATATAACCCGAGGATTCCAAAACGAAAGGCCCAACTTCATGCTGCCTAATACAGTTCCTATGGCCATCTTTATCAAAATTTACACAATCCATCATATATAACTCAATAAATTTTTATTTAAAGTCAAATACAAATTATTCCATATCATACATATATTTTCAAATATTCAAAATGTATTATCAACAATCAAATCAATATATGCATTCATACACACACACACATGTACATCCACATGTATATATATTTATAATTTAAAAAATAAGCATTATCCTTACATACTATTACACTATCCAATCATTATTACATTATATAAAAATATACAAATTTAAATAGATCTAAAGTTTCATTCATTAAAATTTTACAACCAAACATAATTTTATAACCAACAAAATCTCTATTCTTTCCATCTCCAACAACATCATCAACATAACCAAATATCTCTTTTGCATTTGGATTGACGGATTTCAAGAGATGGATTTCAAATCATAATAATGAATTCATCAATACTTGTTTGGATAATAATGAATTTCAAATCCTTAAATTCTCTTTTTAAACTATAATTTTAGTAATTGGAATAGATTTGAAATTCCTTTCATTTGGATTAGTTTGAAATCTTTCCATCAAAATCATTTCTCTAAATCCAAAATTCAATCCTTCCATTAAAATCCTTTTTTCAAATCCAAATTCAATTCTTTCATCAAAATCTTTTCTCCAAATCCAATTTCTTCCATCCAAATAGGCACTAAATGAATAATAGACATTAATGTATTTTCTACATTCAATTTTACAACAAGAATCCACTTAATCTATACAAATATTGTCCTCATCATCACCTACATGACCTGGAGAAAGGCGAAGAAGAACATCGATGATGACTTTTGATTTACTGTGGGATTGCTACTTGCTAGTTGCCCCTTTGCATGCACTTGAACTTGTGTGTACTTTAAGCCACACAACCATGAGTCCTTAATTAGTCCAACTCTAAAGTAAAACTCAATCAATTAGTCATGACGGAACAAAAGCCTTCAATATTATAATAAGTAGGAGTGGGAACTTCCCAACCCCCATGATAGAGTTCATCTACTTATAGAATTCTCACATATAAAAATTATTGGGTGGACAATGCCAAATATCAATTATTGTAGAATCACTACCACTATAGGCTTCCATATGAACCATATACAATTACAATGCATAGACCAGGGAGATTTCAGATAAGAAGCCAACATTACTAAGGAATCAAACCAACAACACCTACCGATTGTGCATAAAAGGACGTACTTAAATGCCAAAACTAAATCCATTGCTATAAAGGATAGAAGTTGAAAAAGATACGAGTGCAAGAGTGACATTCTAGAAAATACTGGAAGGAAATACATATTATATAGTTAAGAATGTATCCTTAAAGAGAACACCCATCTTTTCAAACTAAGGACAACATGCTACTGGTGATGGCTAAGCTAATACAAAAATGTTGCTTACTAAATGATGTCTATCCATCTATCACTTTCCCAAGTTTAAATTCCTCTATACTTTAATCTCAACTCATTATTCCAAGCCATTATCAGTATGCATTGTTGAGGAAACATCAAGTGTCCTGATAAATACCGAAAATGGAAGTCATCTGACAAACCGTATTAAAGAAACGAATAGTTTAACACATGAACAGACATGGTATTACAATTGTGAAACAAAATATCATAAAACCATTATAGTTGTTGGAAGCATAAGGTCCCCTAATCTAGAGAATTAGAATCCCCCATAAAAAAATCATTAAAAAGGGAAACAAATGAAGAGGAGAATAAAACACACCAAATAAATGGGAATAAAGCACATCAAAACACTAAACCATGGCCTTATGAAGCAGTTGTCACACCAAATAAAGGCTTATGTTTACTTGTGCTTTAATAAGTTAAAAGTAGGGCAATAAATGAAGAATATTGGATCTCTTAAATGCATTTTTACATCAATTAAGGATAGAAATAAATTTTAATCCTTTCATCAGTCTCCAAAATTAGATCACCATCCAATGCATAGAGCATGTCTTTCCATTGCGTTGACCATTTTTTAATACTCTCTAAACTATTGATCAATTGGACGACATTCCATGTACATGGAGTTAGCAGAGAACACTAGAGTACCAATGTTGGACAGGCCACTACGTATTGGAAAACGAAACATTTAAGTCAAGATCTTTTTCTCAGCAACACTGAATATTAGGTATATCGTGCTTAGCTTATTTGCCTCTTTCTAAAGTTTGAATTTTAGTATTATCTTAATAAGATTCATTTGGATAGTAGCACACCAGATGATTTGATACAGACTGATTGCAAATTTACGTTATGGATAATGACATGCATGATGGAAGTTAAAGGAGTCTTATCCACTTAATTGAGCTTAATGTGTAAATATATTAATATAATTGAAGCAAAAAGAGAGGTTATGTAGCAAAGAGGTGAGAGGTGTCAAATTAAAGTAGCTTGAAGTTCATAATAGAAACTTTTTAATAATTATAGAAAGCTTGTGACGTGATAGAGGTACCAACGAAAACAAAAATTAGATAGCTAGTATAGTAGAATGACCACAATCGACATATTAAAGTCAATCGATAGGTTATGATTTAAATAAAAATCACTTCTATTGAATTGATTTGACTAATTCAGGAGAATTTGAAATTACTCAACAAATTCAAGAAAAATGAAGAGAAAGTTTCATTAACTCTCAAATTGAAAAATGCCAGCAACTCTTAGTGTCATAAGATATAAAAACAGTATTTATACTAAAATAATATATAGAAAACCTAATAAAACCCTAGCCCATAAAAGCCCATATAATAAAATAAAATATGCCTATAGTCTTAAGCCCAATCAAATATTTCAGCCCACGATTGCATCATTCTCCTTGTTTTGAGTAGAATCATTCTAATTCTCAATCCACTAGGTCAAAGACAAGTGTACAAAACTCCCTCGGTCTCTCACAATCCTTGAAGGCCTCCAAAAAGTTCACCTATGCTAATTAATTGTGTTGGCTACTCAAATGCAAGCTCAGCATAATATGAATCAAGTCACCATTCTTTACCTTTCTTGTGTGAATACTACTTATCTAAAGCAAACTCCAAATCCTGTGTAAAATAATCCACTAGAAGGAAGGAATGAATGACATATAACGACACTCCTCCTTACGCATCACTAATGACTCCTTTCCTACAACACCATCCTCATTTTCCTCATCTAATTTCTTCTTTCCTTTCTTTATTTTTTCCATCTTCACTTTCTTTATCACATCCTCTCATTACTTCTCCACATACAATCAATTCTCTTGAGTTATAACTGGTAACAATGGTACAAGTGTGATGTGACGACTTCCAAATGAAAAAGGGTACCTATTCATGACCCTATCAAAAACTAACACGTCAATCGTACTGCCATAGCTTCACAAGTAAGATATTACTTAAATGCAAATGGATTACATTGTACATGATCTCATCCATGTAGATACCGATACTGAAATCACAAGTACTATATTCGTCACCTCAAATCCCTCATTACCATTCACCCATTGCAATTTATATGACTAAGGATGATTCAATAAAGGTAATTGATGTGGATTTATTCCTAAAACCTCCTTAATTATTTAAGAGTAATCATAAAAAATAACGATTTATTAAAAATAGTAAAGATTTTGAGAAATAGCTGGATGGCTTATAACTTGTATGCTTTTACGATTGAGAAGGGGTTATTATTTATAGAATACCCCAACCATTAGAGTCTGCTATCTTTGCCCAACTTATTATTAGGCTAACCATCCTTTGATCGGTTTGTCGCTCAAGCTAGGAGGGGAGAAATGTCAGGCTAGGTCATAAGTTAATGTTAGAAATGATGTTATCACGCATCACCTCTTCCTCCCTTTTGTTTCCTTATCTATATCAGAGCACTATAAATAGGAAATGATCTTTTACATTTATTACATTCACAACTAATCCTTTAAAGTTTTACAGTTCTTCCTCTATGGCTAACCTCAATACTTCTCCTATTTCCAATTGTTCTTTGATAAGGGATTTCCATTCTTCCTTTAGCTTCCACTATGAGAAAGTTTCTACAATCTACGATGCCCTTTATGGTCTTAAGAATCTCCATAAGGTATACTAAACTTCATGTGAGACTGAATGTAGACACCTTTTTCTACAAACAGATGGAGCATCTTCAACTACAGTTTGATAGTGCTGGCTTAGAGCTAGATGAGTACTTAAAGAGGTGCAAAGCTCTGGTCGAGTCTTGGAAAGAGATTATCGAAGACTACTGTCAACTATCTGAAGAGCTACAATAGTTTCGAGTTGCTTATATGAACTCACTGTTGAAGTGCCTGCCAAGTTCTGATGAAAGCGATACCTCCACCAATTTTGGGAGGACAAGCTTGCCCACTACCATGGTTCTTCTGCCTTTTGATCTTTAATGATTAAATATCTTCAATAATGTTATAAGGGCGACTTCTGGATTGGCTTATTTCATAAAGCATAGTAGAGACTGTTGTTGTGGAAGCTTGAGATGGGAATCGTGGTTAAGACTGATTCCATAATGAGACAGCGTGCCGAGTTGATGATGGAAGTCTTGACTTGGCTGGTCTTTCGTAGCTTCTAAATAGTAGTTTTTGGCTTTTATGAAGTCAGGGCTTTATTTTGAAGGATGCTACCCCCTATCTTTCTTTTTTGTTTATGTAAAACGACATCTTTCCCTGTTGAGGGAAGTAGTGCCAATTTTGTATTTGTATAATTAAAGTTTATATTAAGAAAATTTCTGATTTATTTTTACTGAGCTACTTTTCTTTTATTTTTTTTTCAAGTGAAAGAATATCGAGTTCTGGCAAAACTTTAGTCAACAAGTTCCGTGGGAAGCTTAAGGGTATTGTGCTCTATTAGAACCTTGATAATCGAGTCAAATTTTTAATTGTTCCTAAGTTGCATACATTTTTCTTTGTAATTTTGCCTGTTGTCAAGTGAGTCGTGACTTTTCAAGTCCTTAAAGTGGAAATCTTTCAATTTCCTATTTGAGTCATTCTGTATTCTAAGATATTGGTCATGTCAAGGTCTTGTTCATTGATGCTTGCATAGGATTTTTTTGTTTTTGACAATGTTTTTTACTCTAATGCCCATGATCTCCATACATGTGTGAGGTCCAGCTATCAACAGTTACTTCAATATAAATTTTTTGCTTCTAAACGAAACCACTTTTGCCGTTGCACTCTGAAAACCCTTATTTGAAAATTTCATTCACAATGTCTTCCCTAAATTGTTTTTCTCCTTTCTTCCTTTTACAGAAGTTAGTAGCCATGTCTATTAAATCTCCTTATTGTGAAATAAAAAAAATTAAATGTAATAAGGATACTATAGCAAAATATGTTGATTCCTATGGGATTCTAAGGGAGTATATGTACGTAGTTCCCTTGAAGATGTCCCAACCTCATAAACCTCCCACAGGTGGTTATATTTCGATGCTTATTCACCAACTTAGGACAAAACTCCTTTTTCCCCATCCACCTTTTCATTTTGACATTGTCAAATCTTGTAAAATAATGTTAACACAACTAGCTCCCAACTCCTTCCATTTGCTAACGAGGTTTTTGATCATGTGTCAACAAGCACTAATCAAACCATTAGTTGAGCTTTTCATTTACTTATATACACTAAAAACTGTCGACCCTGAGATATTTTATCTTAGCCCTTAGCTAAACACGAAGTACTTGAAAAATCTTCTTTCTAATAGTAACAAAGGTTGAAAGGAAAAATATTTCTTGTTGAAGAGTTTGGAGCCTTAGGATTTCTCCAACATTTTTAAGCCAAACCCTCCGTCTCCACCAAATTTCCCAAGAAATCCATTCCTTAAGATTGCAATGAATGTTCGCGCCTTAAATAAACTCCAATAAATCTAGAAAAGATAATCGATCTTAGAGTCCTATTTTATTTTAGCTTGAGTTGTCGCCATAACGACTTACACGATGAAATTGGTGAGTTCTTTTTGTTTTGTAAGTCGGGAAATCTACGCACGTTATCCACTTCCCCTTACTTTAGGCACTACCACCATGTTAGACAACTATTTTAGAAATTGTATTTCTTTAATGTGCCCTGCCTTAACTTGTTTCTTAATTTCTTCCTTCGTAGCAGCAATCTTCTCTGGGACGAACTGCCTTAACTTCTGTTTGACAAACCTGACTCTCAAATCCACATTTAACCTATGTTCTGCTACATTTGGATTGATTCCCTTCAACTCTTTTGCTAATGATGCGAATACATCCGCATTATTTTTCAAAAAGTGGGCTAGCCGTGACTTCCTCGGTTCATCTAGATCTGCTCCAACTTATGTGGTCATGCCTAAGCCTAGACTCACTTGTATTACTTCTTCGATTAGCTCCATCTATAAAGGTTGCTTAGTCTTGTCTTCTCAAATAGGTCTTTTATCATTTCTTTCAATTGTTTCGACATGACATTTTCTGGATACTAGCTAATCTCTTGTTACTACCCCAACTTTATTCCTTACTAGAAATTTCACGACTAAGTGGTATGAGGATATTGCTACTTGAAAGTCCGCTAGCACCGCCCTCCCCAAAATCATGTTGTAAACCAACACCATTTTTACCACAAAGAATTGTACAAACTTGGTTTTGAATACTTCAATCTGTCCGATTATGACAGGTAACATAATTTTTTCCAAAGGTTAGACAGCTTCTTTAGTGAATCCAAACAAGGTTTGGGTCATTACTTCCAATTTTTCTCTATCCAACCCCATTTTTTTTGAAAACTGTGAGAGCTAGTAAATTTATCGAGCTCCCACTATTTTACCAAAGACCATGTCATGTCATAGTTGACTATTATTATAATTACCACTAAAGTATCCGAGTGTTGAGTTATAATCCCCTGAAGGAATTCTGGTCTAAAGGTTAAGACAGCCCACTCTACTTTTCTTAGGTTGAGCTTTATCCTTTTTCCTACACTTACTACCTCACAAAGGTTATTTTTGTCATTCCTCTGAGCTTATCCTCCGATAATCATGCTTATAAGCCCTTTGAGTCGTTAGTCTTTCTTCCTTGTCCTTTTTCTTATCATTTTTTCCTTACTTATTTATAAATTCCTAGGGGAACCCTTTTCTGATTAGGTTTTCTATTTGCTTTTGGAAATTAGATTATCCTGTAGTCGTGTGGTCAAAATCGTTGTGGAATTTGTAATATTTATTACTTTGCAGATTTTTTGATTGCAGAAACTCACCTCAAGGCCATCAGATCGTGTCAGAATCTTATAGGGCTCTGAGAATCTATTCTCAGCTTACATTTAGAGGCGTAAGTTTTCATATGATTTTTTCTTTAGGTACCATATGCGTAGCATTTATAACTGGCCTTATTCTCATATCTTCTCGAACCACCTTTCTATCCATGATTATTTTCTATCATACTTCTTTCATATTGATATATTTTTCCACTTAGGATAAGGTCTCGTCAAACCTTTATCGGTTTCTTGTCCAAAGATTTGAAAAATTCTCCTTCCCTAAATCTTTACACAAACACACTAGTTGATACCACTTGCAATGCTAATGGAGCGTTTAGGGTTGCCCTCGAGACACGATAAACAAAGTCTCAGAGGGATTTGTCATTTCCTTGCTTTATGTTAAATAAAGACATCAGTTTTTTTTATATATAATTTACAGCTTACAAATTGGTAGATGAACAAATTGGCTAAATTATCAAAATTTTTAACTACTTTTCCTGGAAACTAGTTAAACCACCTCTTAGTAGAGCCTCTAAGGCGGTAAGGAAGGCCCTACACTTAATTCCATTAGGATATTGGTGGAGTAATACCTAGTGCTTAAATTTAGCTAAATGTTTTGCCAAATTTGATGCCCTATAGTATTTAGGCATACTGAACTGTCAAAAATTATTTAGTACAGGTTCTGCTAGAATTTTCGGCGTAAACAACAAATCTTCTGTAGCTTGAGTATGCTCTTCCTTCTTCTTCATTTTCTCTGGCTCCTTTTGAAGCTTGGCTAACCTTCTCCCCACCTCGTTGGAGGAGGTCACGCTTCCTCTGTCCCCGCACTTGGTTCCACACACATACTCTTACCACTATCTCTAATCCCTAAGCTCCGAGGTTAGGGGGTTCCTTTCTATTTATAGCCTAGTCACCATCCTTTTTTCTATCTAAGGCGGTATTAACCGCCACAAAATTGCCTCATTTAATCGATCTAGGCAAATATTCACCACTTGGTTGGTTACTGTGGTTGGTTTTTCCTGAAAACGAAGGGTGCATGCTAGAGGAGCCGCCAGAAATGTTCTTTCTACGTACTTCCTTCATTCCTCCATTTATATTTTCTTCTCTTTATATTTCTTGAAAAAAAGGGTTTCCACAAACAACGCCAATGATGTGGGTTTGTTTCTAAAGCCTCCTTAATTATCTAAGAGTAATTATCAAAAATAACAATTTTCCAAAAATAGTAAAGATTTTCAAAAATAGTAAGAATGTCTTAAAACTTGTGTGTCTTTACAATCAAGAAGAGGTTACTATTTATAAAGTACTCTAGTCACCATAGTCCGTCATCATTTCCCAACCTAGAATGAGGCTAACCACCCTTCAATAGATTTACCACTTAGGGTAGGAAGGGAAGAATGTTGGCAAGGTTACATGTTGATGTCAGGAATGATGTTTTCACACATTAGTAAATTAATTTACCTTCAACAATTATGCTCGCCAAGTCTATCCAACTACCTCAATCAATAACCATTACACATTTCCACTCCAATCTCACATCTTGCTTAAAAGACACAATCACGCTACTCATCCTCTATTTTTACCCTTCCAAGCATCTTGGTAAACTTGGCCTAAGTATTGAATCCACAATAACAACACTTAATAGAAGTACACAACACTTAATTTAGGTTTCAGCCCCACAATAATAACAATTCTAAAATGTTGCCCTTAATAACTTAAGTCCAAAACAAATAATATCCTTGACCCAACAAATTAACCCAATAAAAAAGAACCAACACAAGTAAAAAAAAAAAAATGCATGGCCCAAACAAACTTGACATGGTCTAACGATCTGGCCTAATAATCCTTCGGCCTGAATAACTCCTAGGCCTAATAACTTTGTTCTTCTTGTTTTTTTAATATTTCTTGTCTACGTGCTAGGGTTCTATGGCGAAATTAGCAATGGTGCTTTAGACAATGCACACTCAATTACAACGAATAATGTGAAGTAGGCATTGCTCTAGTTACCAAAAGACAATTTCGGTGGCATTGCAATAATGAGGAAGGGTGAATGGCAACGACCTCAAAGGTTTTTGGCCAAATTTTTATTTTTGAACTCCTACGACTTGGGTTTCAGTCGACGGTGGTGGTAGGATGGGCTAAGGACGGCGACACTCTTTAAGGTGGCGATGGTCTCCTCTAATGGTTGAATGATGACGATGAAGGTCTCTGTTGCAGTGTTGTTCAATCTACCTTGTTTCTCTCTTTTCTTTATTTTCAATTTCTTCTGTTTTTCAAACTTTTTTATTTTTTATTTTTCAACTAAAATCCTAGACTATGAATTGAATCAGAATTCGATACAACTGGTTCTAATATCAATTGACATGATTAAAGGTATGAGCAAAAATGAAAATTGGATAACCAACATGGTAGGATAACCACAATCGATATATCAAGGTCGATTAATACATTACCATTCAAATAAGAACCACTTTTATTGAATCGTTTTGACTGATTTACAAAAATTTAGAATCACTCGAAAAATTTAAAGAAAATCAAAATAAAATTTCAAAATTAATAGAAAATTTCATTAATTCTCAAACTGAAAAATGCCAACAACTCTTAGTTTCATAAAACATAAAATCAATACTTATAATAAAAATAATATGTAGTAAACCTAATAAAAACCCTAGCCCATGAAAGCCCATAAAATAAGATATGCATGTAGTCTTAAGCCCAATTAAATACTCTAACCCATGCATCAGCTTGTTACAAATCAAGTTATGTGAGATTTCATTATGTAAGAAGGCAAACATATGAAAACACAAGCACAACAAGAGTACAGTGGTTGAAAATATCCATTTTTCTATAAATGGGAGCACATAACTAGGGATAACAATTGGGTGGAGGTGAAGCGAGTGAAGCCTCCCCCACCCCCGCCCATTATTAAAACTTCCCCCACCCCTAGTCCTATCACCTACCTTGATTTTATTGTGGGTGCTTCGTTGGGGGAGAAGTTTTTAAATTTAAAAATATTTATTAATAATATTATAATTAAATACTATTTTATATTTATAATAATTAATTAATTAGTTTAGTGTAGTAAAAAATGAGTTTCAATCTTTGCATCGATTAAAATAAAAATTTTTATACTTCTGTTTATTGTAATTAATTTGATTTTTTTCATATTTTATGATTTTTTAGCGTGAGAAAAAATATTGGTTTTGTCATAAAGTGCATGTTTCATCACAATTAAAATATTCATTTATTCAAAATTAATTCTTTGTCTAAGATTTTTTCTTTTAATTCTAAATAGAGTGATTAAATAATTAATTTAGTGAACTAGTTTTTAAATTAACCAAACTTAAAATTATATATTAATTTGAATTATTTAACATTTAATCTAACTAATTTTAATTTGTAATTTATTTTAATTAAAATAATATATATTTTTGTTAGTTGTGAATTATTTTTATTAAATAATATATATATATATATATATATAATAAACATCATTATATATATTATTTAATTAACGTGGACGGTGTGCTCGAGACGGGTAGATTCCTCTATCCCCTGCCCCATTTAAAAACTAGGGAAAAAACCTCCCCCACTCTCGTCCCTATCCTGCCGTGACACCTACCTCGTTTTTCCTCTGCGGTCACCACCCACTTGCTATATCTACACATAATGTATGATCCAAGGTGCCCATATGCAACTTTTGAGCTATATTTTAGGTGTCATCTATTACTAATTTTCGTTTCTTTTCTCCATTATGAAAGCGCACACACACACACATATTTATATGCTGTAACTATGTTATTCGTCACTAAAATGCTAAGATTATCAAAAACTATTACGTCTCCGAAACATAGACTTTGGAGTTAGCTCTATACTTTGTCGGTCAGAACTCTGAAGTACTCACTGAGTATTTGGGTTTAAAAGAAATCAAGAACCAGGATAAGGTTATCTAGACTTCATCTAAAGCCTATTTAACTCAGTTTTATGGGAGCCCAAGGATGCTCTATTTCTGGAAGGGATCAACGACCACCGCAACAATAAGAGCCATAGTTTTTCACAGTTGGGCCTAAGTATGGTAATAAGACTTGTTTACTTATAAGGCAGGTCATTTGAAAAACTTATGAACCCCAAGCTCCATACAGTGACTTGGAAAATCAATTTTGAGCCTGATAGGACGATAGAAGTAAATTGAGAGCAAAACCTTTCATACCACAAGCCAAACGTCCACCAGCAATGCAAATAGCAAGACTCAGTTCATGACCACCTGCATTACAAACGATTTAAGGGAAGGTGATTGCAAGCAAGATGGGGGGAAAGATGGTGAATGTCATCGTTCAAAATCAAATTGAAGACCATTCTACGGGAATTTTTGATGAGAAATAGTGCAAATGTGTATCATTAATAATAGAACTATAAAATTTTGTCCTTTCCAAGATCGTCCTCAAGTTCATGAACTATAAAAGCTCTTCCAGCAATTGAATTAGAACCACTAAATGGTATGTGCACATTTTAATTACAAAGATCCCATATATATCCTAAAACGAAATGGAAGCCTTGCAATGGCTATTGTTACTCTCAATTAATAGATAAATTGCTAAAATTACCGAGATTACAAAAGAAATGCTATTGAACATGTGTCAACCTATTACCCTCATCATAAGTTACCATGTTTCCCATGTCACCCGCATGACGAACTTCATCCTCAAGAGCTCCGTGTGTCAACACATTTGGAATTAGATTGCGCTCCTATTAACCACAAAGAGCATTTTGTATAGGAAATCTCACGAACTAACAAACATTTCAATTTGTCTAAATCCCTAAATATAATAAAATCCTGACATTTTGACATGCACCCATTTATAGTGTCACCGTACTGATGTTTAATCCACAAAACGAAACAGAAATTAGATCCAAGAGTTTAGAGTGCAAAGTACAAGTTCACTTATAAAAATGACTCACCAGATGAAACCCATGTTTCGCTGAAGAGAGTTCAGTAAAATGAAGACTCACAGTTGTGGGGCCTCAAACAACAAACTAGGAACACAGGCAAGGAAGTAGAAACACAGTGTGAGGTGACAATTGCATCAGCATTAGCGAGTTCATAAGTACACAAACACGTGTTGGGTCCGGGGTCAAATAATTCATAAATTCCATGTCAAGAAAAAGGTGGCACAGCAAAGTTACAAAAATCAGAGCAGAAGTTTTCGTAAGCCTCCGTTTGTATTTGCATGAAAAAGCTACATATGAAGTAGAAGCAAACGAGAAAGGTAGTTGACCATATATCGTCATCCTGGGTGAGAGTGGACAACGCCCTCGACACTACGGCAGCGGCCTTCTTGGTGGCGGCGCGGCGACGACGGTGAGTGGATTGGGAGCAGTAGCAGCAGAGAGATACAAGACTGACACTTTGGAAAGAAGAATGAAGCGAAACACGGTAAAGAGGAAATGCTGAGAAAGAGGAGCTAGAGAGCTGTGGTCTGTGGTGACAGTGGCGGAGAGGAGTGCGTGTGCAGCCACGACAGCAAGGACTGCTTCCATCTAACTGGATTCGGGGACAGGTGATACGATCATGCGAATCCCAGCAGTTGGTTTGCGCTTCTGGATGTCGTGTTACTTTACCGAAGAGGAGTTTCAGACTCAAATGTTAGGCTGCGCGGAGACTTCTAACATTCAAAAGAATCTGGTTTGTTTGGATGCGAATCTTGGTCCACAAAAGTTTGAATATAGAATAAAATTTGAAAAAATAAAAATATTGTTTAATGAATAATATTTTTGGAAATGCAAATTTGATGAGATAATATAATCTAAAACTTGTGTAGAAACACAGTCAATAAATTTATTTTCTGAACGATAATGTGTTGATACGTGTATTCTTATTATATTATTTTTAACATTGCATATATCTAAGTATTAATTTGTGGTTTATTTTAATTAACATAATCTCTCTACTCTACGTTAATTAAAATTTTAAAATGACACACACTATTCACGTAGGGTAGAGAGAAGAAGTGGAACACCCAAAATAAACTGAAGGGATCTATTTTTAGTAACAATGATGATGATATTACAAGAAAGGCCAAACAAACGGGAAATCACAAGCGCAGAATGTTTCAATTGGGCCTTGTCTGGGCAATTTTCGAGCCCATAATAGCTGGGCTGGACTGACCCGACGTCAATTTCGGATCCTGCCTCATACCAAAGCCGGGTTGGTGGGTCCGTCACCTGATCGGAGCTCTAATGGCCAAGAAATCCTCCGCCGAATCTTAAACTTAAACAGTCAATCAGTGGCAGAACCCTGTTCCCCAATTTCTATGGAACCCCATCCGCACTCCATCCGAGTGCTCGCTCGTCCTTCCCCTTCCCCCACGCTTCCCCTCCCTCCCCAAGTCCCGCCACCGCCCAACCCGTCTCCGACCCCTAAGAACGGCGTCGTCGTCGTGGGATTCATCGGGAAGCGCCACCATGACGTGGCCCACCTCATCAACAAAATAATCGACTCAAATATTTTCGGCTCTGGGAACTCAGACACCTCATTTCGCCTGGAACCTGATAAAATCAGTCCCGAGATAAGTAAATGGTTCGAGAGCAGGAAGTTGAGTTTCTATCATGACGACGAGAAGGGAATTTTGTACTTGCAATTTTCCTCCGTTTGTTGCCCGGTGCTTGAGGAGGGATCGTCGGAGTTCAGGATCGGGCTTGAGTCTGTTATAGAGGACCAGGAGTTCGGGGATCTTCAGGGTTGGCTCTTTATGTTCTCTGTAAGTGTTATTTATTGGTTTGATTTTGTATGCATTTCTTATATAGCTTTTGCTTAATACTTGGTTTGTTGTATTCGGAGTGATGTTTGAGTTTTTCCTCTCTATTTCCAGTAGGGTTTAAGCATATGATTACATTGCAGCGAGGTTGTAAAGTTTTATTAGAAAGGAAGTCAAGGGTACACGAACGTGCAATTCTTGGAGGTTGGAGGGGTCACTTGTAAGCTGAAATAAGAATATATTTTGAGGTGAAGCTCAGGCAGGAATGAGTGGGCAGAATTTCTTGCAAGTCTCTGCATGTTAACTGAGAACTCGAATGCGCACCCTTTTGACCACATGGAATGATTAATCTTTAGTGGTTCTTAAATGTGCAATGATCCAATGTTGCAGCAAATATAGCAAGAGTGTTGCTGGAGTTCTGTTGGATGTGGATATGTTTGGTGTTTGAGTGTTGCTGGAAGAAACCTTAGTTGGGTATCAATTTATGGGAAAATAAAATTGAAATGTCTGCAGGCAATTTCAAATTTTGGTACAAGTAGTGAGTCTATATTGTGAATTACAGAAAAGGGGAACAATCAAAATTGCTAGATTTTGTGCTGTTGATTGTTTGTTTTCAGTGAGATATGTAGTTCTGCAACACTCCTTTGGTTAGGTTGTCCTTAATGTAACAACTGGTGACTTTGATGGAAATGCTTCCTGTGAAAGAAAAATGTGTGATATGGATGTGTCTGCTACTGCATACTCTTGTTTTGCATGCAATGTATGGGCATTTGTGTAAGTATTTTCTGGTGTTATTTTTCAGTGATTTAAATATTGCTTTGCAATTCATTGCATCTCTGCAGTCTTTGCTTTTTGAAAAATTGCAAGACATGTCCCCCCCCTCTTTAAGTTGTTACATAACAAATATATGATGACCAAAAGTAGCAAGATCAAACTTATAGTTTCACAGTAGCTCTTCTTAATTGATGAATGCTGACAATCTATAAATGATTGCGGGAACGCCACTAATTTTACAGTAATTTTGGTAGTATATTTAAAAGCTAAAAGCATCAGAGGAAACTTGGTTAGCCCAAGGATTTATGATAGTAATGGTCTACATCATTTCATTTTCTTTTAACTTGTTATATGTGGGTAAGTCTAGCAACTAGATGCATAAAGCTGAATGCCAATCTCTTTCAACTTGAATAAAAAGCTCTTTGGGGAATATATCCTTTCTTCTTTGCCTTAGTTTTTCAAAAATCTTCAAAGTAGCCGGTCACTTGATCATATTTTAGCTATGCAGGTTTGTCACATAATAATACTTATTCAGGAGGGGGCGCGATTTGACACTCAATTACTAAAAAAGTTCAGGGTTTTGCAAGCTGCTAAACATACTATTGCTCCATATGTAAGATCACCAGATATGTCACCTGGAAAATCAAAGCCACAGTCTTCTGCTCGTTCACGAATATCTGCTTCTGGCTCATCACCTAACAGTCCTTCTTCTGGTAAAAGCCGAGGGATTCTAAACCGTAACAGTTCAGCCATTACAGTAATGCCAGGTTTAGGTTCTTATACCTCTTTGTTACCTGGTCAATGTACCCCAGTTGTACTCTTTGTTTTTCTTGATGATTTCACTGAGATTCACCCCAGTGGAAATATTGAAGAGCCTTCAGAGACCTCTCAGCTAAATTTGTCATCAAGTGGAAACAGTTCAGCAAGACCAGGTGTGCCCTCAAAAGCATCTGGCTCTGTCATTGTGCTTGCACGGCCTATGAACAATTCTGAAGGTGGAGTACGGAAGAAATTACAATCATCCCTCGAGGCACAAATACGCTTCTCAATAAAAAAATGTCGAACACTTTCAGGTTTTGAAAGCAGCCATGTTGGGTCAAGGAATGGGGCTAGTTCTGTTTCCGCTCCTCTATTTTCTCTTGATGCATCTAAGGCTGTTTCACTTGTAGATGCTTGTTCAATTCAGAGTGGTGAATCTCTTGAGTTTGCAATTGGCCTTGTAGAAGAAGTATTAGATGGGAAAGCGACGACTGATTCTCTTTTACTTGAAAATCACCACCAAAATTCAAACAAAGAGGACATACTTTCGTTGAAGGAGTTCATCTATAGGCAGTCTGATCTTCTAAGAGGGAGAGGCAGTTTAGTTGCTAACAGTAACAGTGGAACTGCTGCTGGTGTTGGCATGGTTGCCGCCGCGGCCGCTGCGGCCGCCGCCTCTGCATCTGCCTCTTCCTTAGCTGCTTCTGGAAAGACGCTAAGTGCTCCTGAACTCCCAACTTTAGAGAACTGGTCATCTTCTTCTGAGCTAATTCTTCATGGAATACTTTCTGCAAAATGTGCTTCCAGATTTGATGCCAGAGTCTACAGGATGCATGAACATGATGCTGTTTCACCACCTGGAGAAAATTTAGCAACTTCTTCTGGCCCATTTGAATCTGCAATATCTCATTTGGGGAACAGTATTGGACTGAACACCAGATTTTCAACATTGTGGTGCCAAAAAGTGTTTCCGGTTGCCAAGGAGGTTTATCTAGAGGATCTTCCCCCTTGTTATCCTAGTTCTCAGCACGAGGACCATTTAAAGAAGGCCTTGCGTGTCCTGACCTCAATGGTTAAGGGACCTTCTGTGCAGCATTATGTGAAAAAACTGAAGGATGAATGCACATCTATCTGGATTTCTGGAAGGCAACTATGCGATGCAGTTAGCCTGACGGGGAAACCTTGCATGCATCAAAGGCATGACATTGAAACTCTTTCAGCAGATGAGATCAAACCTCATTCAAGTGGATTTGTATATCTCCATGCTTGTGCCTGTGGCCGTTCTAGACAACTCCGATCAGATCCCTTCGATTATGAAGCAGCTAATGTTTCCTTCAGTACATTTGCTGATTGTGATAAGCTTCTGCCAGCTGTCAAGTTGCCAGAAAGAAGCATCAAGGGACCCATTCAATCCTCGTCATGGGATTTGATCCGTGTTGGGGGTGCCAAGTACTATGACTCTTCAAAAGGTTTAATCCAAAGTGGCTTTTGTCCGACTAAGAAGTTTCTTCTTAGGTGGACTATATTTCCTGAAAAGCTAAAAGAAGCTGATCGGTCCCTTCCTGATGACTCAGGGCAAGTGTCCTCTGATAGAAACACCAGAGCTGAAACAGTTGTAGATGAGTTTCAGACATCTGATGCTACTTGGTCCGGTGCTTGCAGAAAACAAAATGAAATTGGTGTGCAAATGAAGTTCTCTTCGGATGTAACTGGAAACAACAGTAAAATCATTGGTGCAAATGGTGGGTTACCTAACTTTACAATGAGAAAACAATTTTCGGAAGTCGTTGCTGGACCAGCTGCAACTAACTCAGGATTTCCACCCCTCTTTTCTTCAAAACAACCTTTACCTGAGGATGAAAAAGGTGGTAAGCTGCATCACACACAACATAAGGGTGTGGAGAAACCTGCTGAAGTTATCTACAATCAAGAATCTCGAAAATTAGAAAGTATTGCTTCAGTCAATAAAGTTCTAAAAGATGGCACTGCTGGAAAGGCCTATAAATATGATAATGCCTTTCCACGTATTGGTAGCGATGTAGTTCCTTTAAGTATGAACAATAGTGAACCAGTCAAAGCTGCCAATTCTGTGAAACATGTAACTGTATATGTGGGATTTGAACATGAGTGTCCCCGTGGCCACAGGTTTATATTAACTCTGGATCATCTCAATGAACTTGGTTCACCATATTCATTGTCTGAAGAGAATGTTACCCCATCGTCAGTGGAAAATTCAATGAAAAAACAAGATCATGTTAAATTGGGTAAAACTGGTGGTCATAGTAGAACCAAGCGGCATTCAAATGGGACCATTATGGGTGGTGGTGGTAGTAAGGTGAAGAACCTGGAGAAGTCAAAAGATAAATCTGCAAATGGAAGCATTTGTTCTAATAAATCTATGCAATCACCCAGGCAAGGCAAGTATCGGAATGAGAGAACAAAGGTCCCTGATTTTTCTAAAGATCTCGATTCTGATCTTAGTTCTACTACGATTGATGATGGTGGTTGTGCCTTCTCTTTATTGAATAGAAGTCTGCCAATATATATGAACTGTCCACATTGTAAGAGCTCCACTACCAAGACTGATGCATCAAATATGAAATTTGCAAGCACTATTTCCCAGCTGCAGAGGATTTTTGTGGTATACATTTCTTCTTCTACTCCTTTAAATTTAAGATAATGTGTACAGATATCTTATGATGACCACCAAGTTGAGGGCATGCGATGATTTCTGTAAATATTTTTATTTCATTTGTTTTTTGGTCATTACCCTCATTTGTCAGATACCAAAACATTAATGCCTGCATTTCTCCCACCCTTCATATCTACTACTTGAAATTTTAGATGTCTTTACCAACAGTTTGCATTTTATTGCTTCTATGGTATATCCTCATCTAATTGCTGTTTATCAATTTAAAGGTGAAATTGGTGTTCATACTTTTCTGTGAAATCTTTTATGTATGTTAAAATCATCATTTGTTAAATCAAATTATATTCTGTCTGAGAACAAGGACAATTGGGAGGGAATTTGCTTAGGGAGAATATCTAGAATTGTAAGTTTTAAAGCATTGACTCAGATCTGTTCCTTGGTTGACAAAGTACAAATTGATCTATGCAGTTAATAGATTAACACTATTCTACAAAACCTATACCCATCTCTTCGAAATTTCCCTTTTGTTAAAGACTTGAAGTCAATGCACCCTTTCCATAACATATTTTTTGTGGTGATTTGATGCTGGTGTTTTTGAATCTACTTACTGTTTGCTGTCCTTGATGAGAATGTGTTGCAAATGCACCCTCCCTTTTCCTGTACGTTATTTCCTTTTACACATCAGGGATTTACTGATTGATGTATCTACCTGAAGGCTTTCTCAAACATTTCCTGGACAGAATGTCACGTGCAAACATAACTCTTTTTGAATGTCAGCACAAGTTTGTTGAATGTCGGTATATATCCAAAGTCTTCTTTTTTGCGGCCTCAAATGTAATTGTTTGTAAATTGGTCTTCAGAAGCAGATAGCACGTGACTATTTTTATTAGCTTCTTTCTCTTTTTGGCGTCTTTAACTGTTTTATGTTATTCATTTGCCCACACCTGTCTTTGATTGTAATTTGTTTCAAAAGTTGTTAATTTTAACCTATTAGAATTAGTTCTAGTCATGCTAGGATAGCCTTCTTCCTACTGGGAAACGAACAGAGAAGAAATGCTACTAAATGTGCGTTTGGATGTGTAGGTAACACCTTCTTTTCCTATCCTGTTAGCTGCAGACCCAGTTGTACAATTTGAGGTATGTACTTATTTCATTAGTTGATATTACTGTTTTTAATCTTCTTTATTTACCTCTCTGTATATGATTTCTTGGTCTTATAGATAGTAATTATTTTGTTTCCTTTATGAAGCTTAATGCTGTGGGTTATGTCATTTAGAACTCAGGTGCAATAGCACTGCAGCCTTTATGCTAATGTAATTGCCATTTGTTTGCTTTTGATGAGTTTGAAACGCCAGAGAATTGAAAAAAATTTGCATTCTTGGCATGTATTAAGTTTGTCTTCTTCCCCTCCTTGTTTGCAAGACATCCTGCTCTCACTCTTAATTGTAGTGGCAGCCTGGAGAGTGGGACTGTTATATGAGGAAACTTTGGATTTTATCTAATTAAATCTTGTGAGGAATTAAGCTTGGGCTGGTGCTCAGAATAACTGGGGAGGTGTCAGGGTGGCCAAAATCCCTAATGTGAAGATCATTAAATATATGAAAAGATCCTTAAAGAATACTCATCTACTGAACTTCAGACTAGTTTTTTTAATTTGTGAATCCAGTCCTATTCTGTTTGGAACTCTCATATGTTGTGCCTTCATCTCATGTTTGATAGAAATTTATGCAAGTTAAGGTGCCTCATTTTGTGCAGAATTATGAAAGCTCTGACCTTATCTTGACAAGTTTTTCCTAATTGCAGTTGTCCTGTCTACCTCCTTCTATTCCTGATCGTGAACAAAAGCTGCAATTTAGCTTGGGTTGTCCAGTGATCCTGCCACCAGAGAGTTTTCTCTCTCTCAGGCTCCCTTTTGTTTATGGTGTAGAACTAGATGATGGAAGTCTGCATTCTCTCAAACCTTTAGAGAATGAACCACAACTCACTGCCTATATTGTGAAAGGAACAACTATGCAGCTCGTGTCAAACAGAAGCAATGTTGATCCAGGATTAGTCAAGTAGTTAAAGTTGAAGAATTTCTGCTACTTCATTAATGATTCACTTCTCTTGAGTTTCTGGACTTTTGGGAAGTGGAGAGTTCCCATTGGCATCAGGTAAATACTTGCAATTTTGGTTGTGGCATCATTTCTTTTCGTTGGTTCTGCTAAGTCTTATTTAGTGGTGCAACCCCACCCCCACCCCCCCAATTTGAGATACTGATATCTTTTCAAACTAGCGAGGCCAATAGAATCATTTGTCCTAAATCTATGACAATAGACACGTAGGTTTATAGCGTGATGTGTATTTA
This sequence comes from Avicennia marina, assembly GCA_019155195.1. Taxonomy (NCBI): domain Eukaryota; kingdom Viridiplantae; phylum Streptophyta; class Magnoliopsida; order Lamiales; family Acanthaceae; genus Avicennia; species Avicennia marina. The sequence continues at coordinate 1,844,423 of CM032764.1, forward strand.
AAGGATGAGGATTATTAGTTGAGACAATGAATAGCATATGTGTTGCCATAAAGGGCATGCATATTGTTATAGAATGAGCAAAGCAAAGATTACTTAATGTCGCTGAAGATAGATTTTAGTACACCTCTTTAGACTTGCCTTTATGAAATTTAATTAACTGTGATGAGGCAACTGATGTTAGACCACGAGTTTCCCAAATCTGTTCTTGCTCATAGTGAACTTTGAAACACTGGTAAGAGCCTTAAAGGAAAGCTATTGCGGTGTTTCGCAAGGTACTAATTCTAGTTTTGGAAGCTAACTCCTGTAAATGAGTAGAGTGGTTCAAATGGAGTTGCAAAGTGTACAATGGTGTTGGTTTATCATTATTATTTACTAAAACAGTACTATTATATTCAGCCATGCCCGTGAAATTCTTGTTACAATTTGAAAACCATCCACATATGAGGAAAAAAATGCATTGTTGGTCTAATTGAGAAACTGATCAAATTTTCCTGTTATTGTAGTGCAGTTTTTAAAGGAAAAACTTCTGCACTTCGAGAATATAATTTCTGTTACATGGTTTTTAAATTAATTGGTTTGCCTAAAACCAGTTGTTGCTTTCAGGTTTCCTCATGATGCTTCTATTTGATGGGTCTTTCAGGCTTCCTCATGATGCTTCTTTTAGATGGGTCCCTGGAATTTCTGGCCTATAAATGTGGGAGGGTCTTCAATTGCCGGTATGCTTTCTGAACATTTAACATCTCCATTCATACCCACCTTAGTTTGTCTTTTGACCATGTATATCATACCTGTTCAAAGTATCCAATGCATGTCATGAATATCCTTTTAGAAGGTAAACATGAATGGGAATTATATTCTCTATATTCCATTGACAATGAATGGTACAAATATACACACACCCTTAGGAACTTAAGTTATGAAATAGTACAAATTAGAATGCCTCCTAAATAAACTATCTACAATAATTATGTAATTACAATCAAATCCTTATGATTATGTGATCCCTATAATTACGCACTTTATCTATAATTATATCTACAATACGTGCCCTCAAGTTGGAGCATGCTGTAAATATTAATCATGCTTAACTTGTTACAAAGATATTCTACTGGAGTCTCATTCGGAAATTTCGTAAAGAGATCTACGAGCTGTTCTTCAATCTTCACAAATCTAATAGAAATTAAGGCCATTTTGTATTTTCTCGGTAATAAAGTGGCAATTTATTTCAATGTGTTTGGTTCATTCATGGAAAATTGGATTAGACACAATGTGTATAGCAGCTTGGTTGTGACGTCACAATTTTGCGAGCATTGCGACCTTGCCTACTACTTCCATTAGAAGCCGATATATGCACATTATTTCTCATGTTGACTGTGTCATGCTTCTACACTCTGACTTAGCACTCAAATGTGAGCTACATTTGGTTTCTTACTTTTCTATGAAACCAAGTTTCCTCCCATAAAAACATAAAAACCAGATGTGGATTTTGGATCTTACTTAGACCTTGCCCAATCCGCATTTGAAAAACACTCTTAAGAATGATCATGATTCTTGTACATAATACCATGACGCGGAGCTCCTTTCAGATAGCATAAAATTTATTCTATGCTGGGTAGTAATATGTTGTTGGGGATGATAGGTATTGGCTTACAACACTAACCGCATACACTATATGAAGGTGAGTAACGGTGAGATACTTTAGTTTTCCCAACCATCTCTTATATCGCTCAGGATCTTCAAACAATTTTCCTTACTAAATTGAGAATTAGGGATCATCGGAATACTGCACGATTTAGCTCCCAACCTCAACCTCTCGATTTAAACAATAGATTCAGCACATTTTTTCTTTGAGAAAAGAGAATTCCTTTCTTTCTTTTCATTACCTCAATACCCAAGAAATATTTTAATGCCCTTAATTTAATCTGAAACTGAAATTAGCTATGCAGAAATGATTTAAGCGATAAGTTACCTGTGGTGTCTCTTCCAGTAAGAAAAATATCATCTACATAGATAACTAAGAGAATAATACCTGCCTTTGATTGCTTGTAGAATACAAAGTGATTTGATTTGCTCTTTTTCATTCTAAACTGTTCAAGCACTTGATTGAATTTCTCAAACCAAGCACGCGGACTCTGTTTCACATGTAATGACCAATGGAGATGACATACCTTCCCATACTTCCTGTAAGCAACAAACCCTGGAGATTGCTCCATGTACACTTTTTTTTTAAGGTCACCATAGGGGAAAGTATTTTTGATGTCGAGTTGATACAAGTGCCAATTATAAATAACTGCCAAAGAGATAAACAATCTGACTGATGTTAGTGTAGCAATAGGGAAAAAAGTATTAAAACAATCCACTCCATACATTTGAGCATATCCTTTGGCCATAAGTCAAGCTTTTAATCTAACAACAGATCCATCTGGATTAATTTTGATTGCAAACACCCATTTGCATCCAATAGCCTTTTTTCAAGTAAATTCCTAAGTACCATTGTTATCTAAAGCATTCATTTCTTCTATGATGGCATCTTGCCATCCAAGATAGGATCATGAACACTTCTCGAAAGAGAAACAAAATCAAGCCTCAGTTGTATCTTATAATCAATGGTCAACATCTTCCTATTCGTTTGTTGTGGAGAGCAATTGGAAGATTGGGATTGGGTCTAATGATAAATGAATTAGTTCAAAACTTGCAGTAAGAGGCCTTTGTCGTTGAGAGTAAACCTTAAGTGACTAGGAGGCAAGTGATAGAAGGCTTGACAAGGTTAGGTGTGGAGGATGGAAAGGTATATATCAGGAGATCATCCTCCTCCCTTATTTTAGACCCACGGAAGATGATGAAAACTGAGAGTTCTCGAAGAAGGTGGCACCAGCTAATAGAAGGTACCTGTTAATATTAGGATTGTAACACCTTTACCCTTTTTGAACCCAAGACTACCTAAGCAAAATGCACTTTAAAGATCTAATTTAGTAGTAGAAAGACGAACTTCCCGAATAAAACAGATACAACCACATATTTTTGATTTAATGGGAAATGAAGGCTTCGTTCAAAGTAGTGTATGAAAAGAAGTTTTACAATCTAAGGTAGATGAGGCATATGATTAATTAGAAAGCAAGTTGTGGAGATTACATCAGCTTAAATCTACATGGGGACTTTCATTTGGAATTACGAAGCACGTTCTGTCTCTAAGTAAGTGTTAATTCTTTCGTGTAGCTAGACCATTTTAAGATGGGGTATTGACACGAGACGTTTTGTGAGTAATGCCATTTTTAATCATATAAGATTGAAAAAGTTAGGATACATGTTCCTTAGCATTATCACTTCATAGAGTTTGTATTTGGGCTTTAAATTGAGTTTTGATTTTAGCAGAAAATGCAGAAAAGTGAGAACAACTTAGAATGGTTTTTCATTAAATATGGCCAAGCCATTTAAGAATAATCATCAACAAAAATAACCAAGTATTTGAACCCCATTCCGGACGTAATTGGACTAGATCCCAAACTTCTAAATGAACTAATTCAAATGGAGCAGATGCTCTCTTATTGACTCTAGGACTCAAACTAAGATGATGATGTTTGGTAAATTGACTCATAATCTAACTTCTTCAACAACAGAAGAGATGGGTGGCCCCACCAACAGTGTGCTTCAAAGGGGGATGACACTCTAGAGCAGGCTATAGGTGTTGGTACCTTGGTATTAAGGATGTAGAGGCCTCCTTATTCACGTTCTCTACTAATAATCCTCTTCATCACAAGATCTTGAAATGCACAATAATCAAAAAAGAATGAGATGCAACAATTAAGTGTACAAGTACTCTTAATCTCATATCTAAGGACTGAGATGTTGACCCATCTACTAGGGTGATAGTAGAAGCAGATTGATTTGAGTGAGAGGTGGATAATAGATTAGAATTACTTGTTATATGATCTGTGGCCCCATAATCAATGATCCATTTAGAAAAACATGTGTTTAGTTTGCCTAACTTGGTGATGGCAATGGTGGTAACAAGAACAGTTGAATACTTTGGAGATTTTTAGTATGGGGAAAATTTGACAAATTCATCCAGAGAGACTAGAACCATCTTTTCAAAGGCCTCACTCATAGAGGCAAAGTGTGCCAACTGACTTCCTTGATTCTTGTACTATAACTTTTTACAATCACACTTTAGGTGCCTTAGTCTGTGACAATAGTGGCATACAATCCCTCCTAAAATTCATCCACAGAGACCAGAACCATCTTTTCAGTGTGCCGACTGACTTCCTTGATTCTTGTACTATGAATTTTTACAATCACACTTTAGGTGCCTTAGTCTGTGACAATAGTGGCATACAATCCCTCCTAAAATTCATCCACAGAGACCAGAACCATCTTTTCAGAGGCCTCACTCATAGGGGCAAAGTGTGCCAACTGACTTCCTTGATTCTTGTACTATAACTTTCTACAATCACACTTTAGATGCCTTAGTCTGTGATAATAGTGGCATACAATCCCTCCTAAAATTCTGTTCCCGAGTATCAACACCTCTGTCACTACAACCCTTGTTCTACTGCTTTCCTGACTTGGATTCTGTGTTTTGGCTGACCAAGGCGCTGCCAAGTTATGCTGGATACAGGTTGTGAATTATTCATGTGGAGTTTACTACTAAATTTGTCCTGCAATATTGGGAATTTTTGGCTAGACAAAATTAGAGATTTAATCATTTCAAATTCAGCAGATGACATGCCAAGAAACTCATGACAGTTATTTGTTCTTGTTGCTTTTGTTGCATTTTTACATTAAAACTAAATGCCAACAACATATTTAATCCTTCATAAATTTTCTTGAATTCCATAAAATACCCTGTTCGAGACTTATTTTATACCTTACACACCTCATATATACACAAGAAACGTTCCATCTCTTGAAATACAAAAATAATCCAAATTGTTAATGTCAGTCATAATTATTTTTATTGAACTTGCATAACACGGGTGGCATGATAACAGGCAACTGATTAATTATGAGTCTTACGTTTCTCTGACATTTAATTTTCATATACATCAGGACTGTTTCTTTGACATTTAATTTTCATTAACATCAGGAGTGTAGATGGTTGATTATACTGAAGTAAATGTATGCCTATGCTTCAAAAATCCAGGGCATTGGCATTAGCTGAAAAATTAAAATTCTGCACATCAATTATCCTGCATATTTTCTGATTTTAAAAGCGATAGAATGAAAACTCCTGTCCATTGCAACACGACTTGCAGATGAATTAATCAAGGCTGCGCCCTGGTCTGGCCTTTTTGATTCGGTTGGTGACCCGAGCAGCAACCTGATGGGAGAATTCTTCCCATCAACTTCTCGGTTAATGCTGGAACTTGCAATACATGCTGATGGACTGAACTAGAAAGCAACGGACGGACAGACTGAAACGTGGACGTTGACATGGCACTCCTCTAACTTCATACCACGGTAGAGTTGATTATGACAAGTCTCGGTAATTCTATTTTATGCCATGTGTCTGTCGTCTGACTGTTAAAGTTGAACATTAGATCTGGCGCTGGAAAATCTCTCACCCAGAAGAATGTATGAGTCTGGTTACAAATTTGATCGTTTGATGCGTTGGACATCCTGGTTTAAAACTTTGTAATGTTTAGGCTTGAGGATGTATTTGTTGTCGGTTATTCTACTCCTTAAAATATACCTTCAGTGTCGATGATATATGCATTAATAGGTTGCTAATTTATTACAAGATAACAAACTTTTCTTTCAATCCATTTTTAACTTGTTTCTTGGTTACCATCTCTGGGTCTGATGTCGGGGGACAAATTCTGTCTCTGGTGAACGCGCTAGTGAGTGCCTTAAGCAGTAAGTATTGCTTAAGTATTTTCTGGAGTCTGTGGACTTTTACGCTTAGACATTACTTTGATAAATTCAATACAGGTTAAAATAACGTCCCAAAGCATGTTCACTGAACACTTACCACAAAGGTTTATGAGTTTAAAAGATGGGCTTCAGACCAGATTGAAAGGTTCAAAGCTCCTTTGTTTTTCCGTGTAATTAAATCAAACTCAAGTTTTCAACTTAAATAAATGCGGACAAATGAATGGGTTTTGGACATGTCATTTGAAGGTAATTAATGGTTCTGCTTATTAATTAATTTTGGTAGAGATTATAATCCGAAAGTTTATTTTTGAAGAGTTACAAAAATTATATTTAGTATCATTGCTTGTTTAATGTGATTGTATATTTTTTATTTGTATTCAAATGATTCATCTAATTATGAAGAACATATGATGAAATATGTAGGAGCTTTCAATATTTTTGTTATTTTATTACAGTTTGGACCTTTACCTATCATGAATTTTTATTAAATAAAAAAGACATTTGATTAAAATAAATAAAATAACATAATAGGTCTATCATCACAACGTATCAAGTAAGATAAAAACTGATAGAAGACGACAAGGGTACAAATTGGGAACTTAAATAAATTCTAAATTTTTATTAAATGAAGCTACTGTCAGCAAATCGTTTTTGAATTCAAATTGAAATGTGCATTCTAGCATTTAAAATTCAGACCGTTCGCTCCATCAAAAGTTTTAAGAGTTAATAGTTCAATAGTGGTCTAATTGATAATGTCCTATCGATATCATATATATTAATTAATATATTAAAAGTATATAAAATGAGTAAATATTTAAAAAAAATACTTGGATTTAATTTAAGCATTTTTATTAACATTAATACAATGAAAATTCCTCAATAATAAAAATAATAAATATTAATCTAATAAATGATATTGTGAAAATATACAATAATATGATATTTTATTTAATAAAAAAATAATATAATTTTAATATGGTCGTGTGTACTCAATTTGCGTCTAAGTAAAAAACTATTAATAATTTGAACGATAATTCTTTTGGTTTATAATTTTTTTTATAAGGAAGAACAAATTAAAAAAAAAAAAAACTGCATTAAAGAAGCCAAAGTGTTAAAAAATTAAGATTTAAAAATCTATTTATTACAAACTCGAATCATTAGATTTCACAAATCGTGAGTGATTTTTGTGTGATTTAACAGTTTAATTACAGTTTTATATGATTTTAATCAATTTTATTACAATTTCAATTTCCAGGTCTTATTCTGACATATTTCACCAGTCCCATCCGAATCAATTTTTAAAACAATGGCCGTAGTTAACGTGCGACATGAAGACAGATCCATGTGGATTTGTTATTTTCATGTATCTGGAAATTTCGTGGCCCTAATGGCTCCCCTTTCTAAAGCAAATGAAGTCAACATTCCCTTCCACCAATCCAATCAAAAATTCTAAACTGAATTTTATCTTTGAACAAAAAATTCAAAATCGAATTGAAAATTGCTGATTGGACGTGCACGAGCGTGAGGAAAATAGATAATATAATACCAATAATTGAAACAAAGCCAGGCTGTACGGATCTTGATAGCTCCGTTTCTTTAACGCATGATTATCATTATTGTCATGAATGAATCAATCACTTTGATCTGTTATTTTTTTTATATCTTAATAATTGGATTCTCTGGTTGTAATGAAAGGTAATTAGTGCTGGCATGTACTAATAATCTATTGGAAGGACGAGGGAAAAACTTCAAAATATTAATCCATTTGCAAAACAATCCGCGCATGCATGTTAATTAATTTAATTTTCAAGAAAGAATTAGTCTGTAAATTTTAGATGCTGCTGGAAATAAAATGAGCTATTATTGATTAAAATTCATGTTTATAAATGATGGCACTAATGATGATTACATATAACTAATTATTTTAAAATCCATCAAGTTGACCTAATATCAATTTAATAGAAATCTTGAGTAATTTACACAATTACACAAAAATAATGTATAAATTAATTTTTTTTTTTTAAAAAAAAAGAATTTTATAATAGAGGAAAAATAGTGACTGGTTTTAACCATTCATTTGGCCATTAAATTTAAAAGAAAATGAAGAAGATGTCGAAGATAAATTTGGCCATTTGGCCATGATATTTTAAGAAATATTCTTAATATTTATTTTGATAAATAATTGTCGAAGATGTCAACATTGGGCATGGTCTTGTCTCTCGTTTCCTAGAAAAAATACATTTTACTGATATTTACTATTGGAGTTTGGCATATTCTTAAAATATATTCTAACCAGCTATTATAATACGTCCAAACCATTCTTAATCAATCATCACTCCAGTCACATCATCATCAAAAATTTCATCATTTTCTTATAATTAAAAATATATATATTTTTTGAATTGATTTTAAAAATAATTACAATATTTATAATAAATGCATAAAGCACGATATATCATATTATTCAATTATAAATAAAAGTACAAAATTTAAACTACTATATAAAGGAACAAAAATAAAAACATAAAAAACTTATTACAATGACTAAAAATACATATATTTTGCTCCACCAATTAAAATTTTACAGCATCCCCACTTGGCCACCCAACATTTACCGCGCCCACGACAACTCGTACGTGGGTATGCATTCTTTCCATGCGTAGGATGTCTTATTAAGTTTTTTTAAAAGAAAATATTTTAAATACTATGTTAAATGAAAAAAAAAAAAAACACAAAAGTACAACAATAAAAATACAATACAATTGACGCTCAAAGTTTTTTTTTTTCAAAAAAAAAACAATTGTTTGAAAACGATCACTTTTCAACATCACACGATACTTATCCTTTCAAGCTAACTACATGCCAAAATAAATTTATTTAATATGATAACATAATAGTATTGTAAAAAAGGAGTCTATTAAGTTAATCAAATATTTGTTACGCACTTGATTCTTCAGTTAATCAAAATTATTATTAAAAATATATATATACTAATCCTTGCATCTCTTAAATCGGAAGTCAAATTAAGGCTGTAACTGTAATCAACCTTTGATGACAATATTTGATACGCTTCAAAAATATGATAAAAATTTGACACAAGGTTAATGGAGTTAGATTAAACCTCTGCAGCTTTAAGTCAACCTCATTTTAGACATGATTTACTAGAAAAATAAACATGTCAGGTTTGGTATTAACAAATTGTTTAAAATACGCATGTCTTCTTGATTTGACCAAAAACTCATGGTTCAATCTTATTGTCACTCATTAATTATAATTTTAAATATGACTCAAAAACACATTTTAAATTTAATACAAAATTAATGAATTTAAGTTAAATTTTTGTTAGTTCAACTCAGTATTGGGTTGATACAATAAAAGTAAAAATAAAGGGATCGAAGTTGATTGACAACTTATTTACATTTACAGTACTTTGCCTAATTCCCACCCCTTGGATCAGACAAATAATTATATATTATTATATCAACATATTTATTAATATTCTAATATGCTATCTACTTTATCAGTGAACAACACTTTGATAAAAAATTGTTATACGTTAAACGGGTAGGTAATTTACACCCAATGGTTATCTTATGCCTTTAAAGTCTAATAGTCCCTAGGGTTTGACCATTTAGGGACCAAAAAGTCATTGATGAAATATTATTGGATGATGAGAATTACAATTACTAGCAATGGTGGGTTTGAAATATTTTATTTTAAGTACGGAAAATGATCACCAATCACAGACGGATGATGACTAAAAGCAGCATTGATCGAATTCTCTTGTAGTGGAATTACCATTTACGCCCCTCCTCCCGACATGATTATGCAGCACCACGTTCGCACGTTACATAATTGCCGTTTTTTTGTTTTATTTATCTATACTACCTATATCATCCATATCACATTATTAAGTATTTAATTTTTATTTTAATTATATAAAATAAAATTATTTATTCGCCCTTTTAATTGCATGATGTAAAATTATACTTTTTTCTTTACTTTTAAATCCTTATTCCCTTCTATTCTTTGTAATTTTCTTTTTTTAATTCATCTTTATTTATTTTTTCTTTTAAACTTTTCACTTCTATTATTTTTATTTTTATTTTAAATATTTTTATATTTTAAATAATATTATTTTAAGTATTCTATATTTTATAAATAATTTTAAACACATATTGTGCCTCAATTTTATTAGTTATTAATAATGTGGATATGTATGCATATTTAGTTGTAAAATGAGTAGTATCTGACAAATTTTTATTTATTTGCAATAAACTTTAATTAAATGAAAGTTTAGAGACGCGGGGTTCTAGAGTATTCCGCGGCGGGATGACATAACGTGGCTCTTATCATTAGGTACACGTGGCATGCAACATGACGCTTGCTTAGCTGTATAACGGGCGGGTGCGGTCCCCGATGCTCTCTGCTCTCGCTCTACGCCGCATCGTGTGTAAGTACCATTTTAGCCTTGGGTCTGAAACGTGCCCACGGCAGAATTCCGTATTCCGGGAACAGGATTTGTGATGGACAATGATGCCCCTGGAATTTAGTTATATTTTTTTTCTTTCTTTTTATTTGCGTGCCTTCATTTCATTTGGCATATTAAAGTCTTAAATACAATTTTTTTTTTGTTAATGTAAAGTCATTACATGGTGATGGTGTAAGTCTTCCTTGTGTCACGCATGGAAAACTTACGTGGTGTTTGAGTAACTGTGTGTGCTTTTTATAATATAATTTTTTGAGAACTTTGAAAATGCTTTAAATTGTTTCATAAAAAGTTTAATACATTAATATTATTGCAATATCAACAAAAAAAAAAAAAAGGACATTAGGATTCCACAAAGTTGTTTTAATAAAGTCAGTAGTTCTAATTTATTTTTATTATCTTAACAATCATTTTTTAATTTTGATCGTATTAATTCTAAAATTGTCATTATTAATATTCTATAAACTTGACTATTTGATTTTATTTAAATATTTAAGAAATCTTGCTGTGACTTCCAAAAATATTTTATAGGATATAACAATTTATGAGAAGTTTTGAGTCAGAGAAGAAAAAGAAAAATAGGTGAGCTTCAATAAAGTACTTTTTAAAATTCAATAATTCGATTCACATTTTTATAGCAACCTAATTTCTTAATATTTTGATTTTGTGACTATCAATTATTCTTGTGAAACTTGAGATAAATTTGCTCAAAAAGGAGACTTTAATTTGGATTTACACGGTTCGTGTGATTTTGGGATCTAAAATGGTTAATTGTGGACGAGCGTTCCTTTGTCTATGTGCCACACCACTCCCATTTCAAACTGGTTAAATATTTTGGATCAATTTAAATGTTACTTGTCATTTTCATTCAATAAATAAATTTGTAGAGATCTAATAAACTAGTGCCAAAAAGACATTTCAATTGCCGAATTTAAATGTGAGCACTCAAGATAAAATTGACCTAGGGTAAAATTTACATTGCATGAAAAGTCAACACATGATTTGGACAAAAGAAAATGCACGTTCTCATAAGTCATATTATGGTTATTGTTGTTATTAAGATTAAAAATGAAATATTGTGGCTTGCAAGAGTTTACAAACATGTTGCAGACCATATTCTTATAATTGGATTTTGATGAGTTGATTATAGTTTATTATTTTTCAAAAATTATTGAATTTAGACAATTTGATTTTAAAATTGGGCTGTCAAAATCTGATTTTCTATATTTTTAAAGATTAGTTTAATTTTTCCATAACTAGTTTATAATTAAATATATTTTTGTTTTTAAGTTGTGTAATACTCAAAAGCTGACTTCTAAAGTAAATTTCGAGTATTTTTTAGATATTATTTTAAATAATATAAATAATACAGGTAAAAAAGAAATAATATACAAACAAGCAAATCTATTATATTTTGCATTATTAAATTTTTTAAAAAATATAATAAATTTGCGTGTCATAATTTTAACTTTAATAATTCAATTTTGTTATTATTAATATGTTTGTGTAGTATACATATATATATATATATATATTCACATATTTATATAATGAAATTTTGAATTTTATGCGTAACAAAAATCTTATATTTTATATTATGACACTAAATATGCGATTGTAGCTATTAAATTATTACATCTCAAAATGAAACTAGGTGCAAAGAACCAACCAGATTGTCACAGTGGATAAATTAAGAATACAAAAACAAAACAGCACGTTTCTTAATTTTTATAAACATTGCACCGGGCATTTATATTTGTATTTTTTTTCATTTTATGGTGAAATAAATTTTAGTTAGGTAATTAGTGAACAAGAAATGGATTATTATTTAAAAAGTCAATATCTAGATAATTGTTAATAATTTTGTGTAGAAGGATCAATTTTTAATGCTTGTGATTTTAAGACAATACTTCTTACTAACAAGCTCCAGTATGATTTTATCATAATTTATAACTATGTTTATGCACGCACAAAAATATTTAATTGTCATAATTCAATAATGTAAATAATTAAATAAAACAATTAAATATATATTATTAATAAATTTTATGTAATAAAAAATTTTTTTAACATTGATTTCCGAAGCAAGAAATAATTTGCCATGAATTGAACAAGTATAGATTTATACAGAAGTTTTTTTGCAATATTTAAGAAAATGAAACAAAAAAAAAAAAAAAAGGAATGCACAGCTTGTATGTATGATAAATGTGAGATGTTGCCCGTCTTACAAAAAATAAAATAAAAACACATGAGAAAGCAAATCTTAATGTGAAAGATTCGGCAAAGAAATATTTCATAATGGATAATGAAATATACTTTGATCATGTTTGGAAGGAGAGTCTTGGTGATAGATCATGTTTGATTGTAAAATTTTGAAATTTAAAAATATTGATTTATTTAAATATATATATATAATATTATAATAATTAGATAATTTGATAGTGTATAAAGGTAATTATTAATTTTTAGGAAATAAATATATATATAAATAAACTTGACTATATGTATGTATAGATATATGTATTGATTTTTTTATAAATAAGAGTTATAATTAAAAAATAATTAATTAGTTACAAATATTAAAAAAAATTCAATTTGGATTTAAAATAAAATTTTGTTGAATTATATGTTTGGAATTGTAGTTGAATAAAATGTAAAAAGATTGAAAAATAGGTTACAATTGGCTGTGTTCAAGAGGGGGTTTGTGTTGAAGATGTTGTTTGGTGAAATTGTGTTCAAATGATTAATATATTTAATTCTAAGATTTTGATATAATAAAAATTTTGAATTATTTAAATATATATATATATTATAATAATGATTGAATAATAGGATAATACATAAGAATAATGATTAATTTTTAAGGTATAAATTAATGTAAACACGAGTGTTTATGTAATATTTAGAGATATTGATTTGATTATGAATGTATATAACGATTAATTAGTTATATACGTAAAAGAGATAAATTTTGAATTAAAATCTGATTAAAAATTTTGTTGAATAGTATAATTGATCGTGTGCAAAGTGTAATAGGATGGGTAAAAATTCAAATATGGGCTCCAAACATCGTGTTTGGAAGTTTGACTTTATATTACTCAATAATAAAAATAGAAACACATTTACGCGTAAAAATAAAATGGAAATTTTTTAATATAAATTTAATAAACAATATTAAATTATGATCAAATTCCAATTTTTAAGTAACAAATCAAAGCCGAATATTAAAATTCAGTTTACTATAGCCTATGTTTGTTTGCATTTTCCCTTCTCAATAAAGCACACATTATTTTTATTATATTTTTTAAAATTTTATATCTCTTTATCTATTTTATTTTTATGAAACTACACTAAAAGACGTACACTCAAAAGCTACAACAAAACTTTGGACAACCCCGTGTTTTATCGATTCATTAATTAGTTTATAACAATAATATAAATTACACTTAATACATATTTATATAATAAAAATAAACAATAATTTTCAAAATCTTATCATTTTTAAAATAAAATGAGAGAGAAAGAAATATGAAAAAGAGGATAAACTAAAATTGAGAGAGAGAAAATGAAAAAATATCATAAATTCAAATTCTGAAAAAAAATTGTATAACAATTATGTATTTGGCACTTTTATCCTTAAAATATACGCACACCAATAATACAATACCTACCGCCAGATAAACAAATGGTTTGACCAAACTAAAAAGGGTAAAACAGGAAAATTATAGGCATCATGGCCAGCCACAATAACAACCAACCCTCGGCAACCGGTTGCACCAGTTCCCACCCCATCCCATGCATTATTACCATTTTCCCAACAATAAAAGGCCTCCCGGCGCACACGCTCATCATCTGCCTCACTTTCACAAGACCTATCTGTGGCTCCTAACCCTCCGTTCCTGCTCTTCATTTCCCGACCATGCCCGGCCCCAACGAGTTCTTCAACGTGCCCCTACGCCGGGTAGCCATCGGCCACCGCGATGAGTTTCGCCAGCCCGGAGCCGTGAAGGGGGCGTTGGCTGAGTTCATAAGCACCCTCATCTTCGTCTTCGCTGGCTCCGGTTCCGGCGTTGCCTACAACAAACTCACCGGGAGTGCCCCCACCACACCTTCTGGCCTCATAGCCGCCGCGATCGCTCACGGTCTCGGACTGTTCGTTGCTGTGGCCATCGCTGCCAACATCTCCGGCGGTCATGTCAACCCGGCGGTCACTTTTGGACTGTTTGTGGGTGGAAACATCACTCTCATACGCGGTATACTGTACATCATCGGTCAGTTGCTAGGTTCTGTGGTCGCTTGCCTTCTCCTCTCGTTCACCACTGGTGGCTTGGTAAGTTCTTCTGTAAGATCTAGAAATAGCAGTGTGCTTTCAAGTGGTGGTGGGAAGGATGTATCTGCTAGCTTACTAGGGCTCTTGCACGAGGCTTTGCGAAGTGGTTTTTTGTTATGTCTGATGAGCATAAAAACGTCGCTTCCGTTAAGATTTGTGCTTCTACGTAGATATTTTCTGAAAGGGTGAGCGCTTGTATATCTAACAATTTTTATGTCTTTAATATCCATGTTCTACGTGTTATGCAGGAAATACCTCCATTCACCTTGTCTGCAGGTGTATCAGTGTGGGGCGCCTTCGTTTTCGAGATCGTTATGACATTCGGGCTTGTCTACACGGTCTACGCCACCGCCGTCGACCCGGCGAAAGGTCAAATCGGAATCATCGCGCCCCTTGCTATTGGTTTGATCGTTGGAGCTAACATCCTGGCCGGCGGCCCGTTCACCGGAGCATCCATGAACCCGGCCGTGTCATTCGGTCCCGCTCTGGTGACCTTCAGCTGGACCAATCACTGGGTGTATTGGGCCGGGCCTCTTGTCGGCGCTCTCATCGCCGCCATTGTCTACGAAATCTTCTTCATCACGAGCACTCACGAGCCCCTGTAGTCAGCTGAAATGGCTGGTTTTTTGTCGATCTGTATGGCCTGAGTTGGGTTGATGAGGAGTTTCGTTTGGTTTGCTGTTTCTTCTTTCGTCGTTTGAAAATTGAATTGGTCTCTGTGGAATTAATGTCATATCTCCTCTGTAGTGTTTCAACGGCCTGTGTCTATTTCGAACCCTGGTTTATCTTCTCAGTAATTTTTCTATTTCGAACCCTGGTTTATCTTCTCAGTAATTTTTACCCCTTTGCTAATTTATGTTGCTTTTAGATATTTCTTTATAATATCTTTTTAGATAATTACAATTTAATCATCTTCAATTAACTACATATTTATGTTTATATGTTTGAGATTAATTGAATGAAAATAAATTATTTTGTATTATTGTACCAACAACCATTATTGAAGGAAACGAGAACAAGTTTCTAGGTGTAATAAATTCATATTTTGGATGTCTTCGGATCTCAATCTTTCCAATAAACCAAAGCTGCAATATTAGTTTAGATCTATGGATAATTGATACGTGATTTGGGGCATCTTGTATTTTAAAATTTAATCCTTATTATATTCTTAGCACACAAAAGTTAGAAAGTATAATTTAATCACTCGTCTTCTTTCCAACATTATCATATATGGCACTGATTTAAACAACTAATATTATTTTCGTTTACGACAAAAATATGTAATTTACTCAATCAATTGTGTTACATATTATAGTGGATTTTCCGATTAAGATAAAAGCGTGCTTATCTATAGATAGAAATGAAGGATACATACTTCCACTGTGAATGTAGTTTGCCAAATTAAAATCGCTACCTTGCGATGACAACTTGTAAACCAAATTCAGCTGACAATATTTTACGTGAGGGAATGAAAATGCGATTAATAATAATTAAGTGATTAAGAGATTTTAGTCATTAGCGTCGAATATTTAATTAAAATAGGGAAACATCAATTGAAAGCTACTTTAATAGTCTTGACATGGACATCGTCTTTGTGGGCATATTGTTTGCAGGCCATCTTTTCCAATTCTGAAAATTACTTGACGGCAATAATGATGTGGACCATTCGCACCTTTCTCTTAAATCAAGAAAAAATTAAAAAACAGAACTTTCTCCTAATCTGACAAAGAAAAATATCCCTTGCATTTAAAGTCATGATTATCACTTTATTTTATTTTTCCCAATTTTAAAAATGGATATGATATGATTTCCTAATTGTCACATGTCCACTCTCTCCAATTTTCCACCAAATTGCCCGTCTCTCGAGCCAAACTCTAATCATTAAGCTGCCCTTGCCCATATATGAACCAATAACTAGATAACTAGTATATTGGCCTAATAAAAGTATGCTA
This sequence comes from Avicennia marina, assembly GCA_019155195.1. Classification (NCBI taxonomy): domain Eukaryota; kingdom Viridiplantae; phylum Streptophyta; class Magnoliopsida; order Lamiales; family Acanthaceae; genus Avicennia; species Avicennia marina. Next base: position 1,861,065 of record CM032764.1, read on the forward strand.
GTATAGGGTTTCGGCGTCCGTCCAACTCTCTTACTTTTGTTTTATTTGCTTTTCTACAAAATAAAATACATATTTGAATCATTATTTTTTTTTTGATTTTTTCTTTCTTTCTTTTTTACTTGTTATATAATTTAAAAATATTTAAAAACGCACGGATTAAAATTTAAACAGACGTATTATATAATTCTTGGATGAATTCTATTTGCCGACGAACCCTTTTTTTCTTCAAAAACTATAAAGGTAAATTTTTGTTAGAACAGTTGGGAAAAGATGATATTGGCGGGAGGATGTAGAAACGTACATATCCATAAATATATAAAATATTCAGAAAAGAATCGACATTAGGATATGCTTGTCCCTTTCTAATATAATTTCCTTTTTGTTTTTCATACATACCCCTCCGTTCATTGATTGAGATTTTGAGACCATGTCCCACACTTTTTCATCATTATCAAAATAAATAAATATAATTAACAACTTATATAAAAAAAAATAAATTTTTGATTGCAGCATTCTGTGATCACTTCAATTACGTCTGTACAAAATGTTACTGCCGAGAGAGAGAGAGAGAGAGAGAGAGTATTACTGTAAATACGTATCTTAGTTAGCCTGTAATTTCAATACAACAAAACATGAGTATATTGCACAATTTTTGATTTTTAGTTAATGATCTTATATCAAAATATTCTTTTATTAAAATAATAAAAACTGGAAAGTTGATTGATTACAATCATCTATTTGCGAGGAGACCCTTGATGAGTTGGGCAATCATTATTACACTGTTCTTTCAGCGCGAATAATTACCGTCCTTCACTTTTTAACTGGTCGGGTGACTAAAAGCAGTGTGAATTTCTATCATTCTATGGGTTTACTTGGATGATTGGCTTTGCCACCGATTTCTTTATAATTTAAATATATTGATCAATAAACAAAATATAAATAACAATTACAATAATGAAGAAATATTTTTTCTGTATAAAGAACATGTGAAAATAATAGCCACTCGTCTGTAAAAACAAGCTGGAAAGAAAGAAAGAAAGTGCTGCAGCAGCTGGATCTCGTTTGAATTTTGTCACTTGTCCAGATATAGTGGGAACAGCTGGGACATGAATGGACAAACGACTCTGGAGACTTTCCAGCGCAATCACGTCAAGATAATAGTAATAAATTTCTACATTCCCAAATTAATTCAAAAATTATAGGTTATGCTGGGAACCAATTTCAATTTTAAAATCTCTTATCAAACTTTAGATATTGTTATGAATGTACAAATAAATTAGTAACAAACTATTAATAATGTTGTACAGATAACAAGAATAAAAACTAAGGTCAGAGGCATAACTGTGCAGGCCCCAGTAAACTTGATTTAATTAGGGAGGCCAATCTAATAGTATAGTGCAATAACAAAATATTATTTTTCAAAATATATATAGTGATTATATTTTTTAAATTTGAATATTTATAAACACACACACACACACACACACATTATAAATCTCTATTTTAATAATATATTTTATATCACAAATATTTTTCAAGACATACATTTAACTTTGTATTGTATGCATTTGAAGATCGTGTATTAGATTACATAAAAAAATAACACAATTTAAAATTAAATACTTTTAAATGTATTGTGATGTTTAAATGTGTTAATATTGTGACTGTTATGTTTATAAAGACACAAATGTTTTAAATCTGATCTCGCAAGGGAAATACTTGTAATTTAAAGAAAGGAGTGAAATCAGTAGTCAAATAATTAACCCTATCAAATCTTGAAGGAACTAAATAAATCTTCTACAAATATATTAGAATTCAACAAGCACCTGAATGATCTATTTAAAATTTAATTTAACGGATAAAAGCTTAGGTCAAATCAAGAAGTTCAGAAATTTGGTCCAAAATAATGACATATGAGTTGTAGCAAAATGATAAATTTTATTTGATTTCATTTATTACTAACGACATATATAGTCCAATATTATTGAACTTAATTTAAAACATCTCAAACAACGGTGACGTCTTACCGTCATATGATCAAATGCACACAAAAACTATGTTTGGGAGAGGTGTTTTTGTTGAAGAAGATTTTTGAATGAAATTGTATTAGGATGCAAAGTATGTTTAGAATGAAGATTTTGACGTGAAGAATAGTACGATTTATTTGAATATATGTATAAAATATATAATAATAATTAGATGATGTAATAATATATAGAAATAATGATTATATTTTAGTATATAAATAAAAATAAAAGTGAATATATATGTGATATTTACATATATATACATATATTAATTTAATTGTAATAAATGTAATGATTAAAAAAATTAGTGTTATATATATATATATATATATATATAAAGAAAATTTAAATTTAGATTTGAATGAATATTTGGTTAAATAAGATAGTTGGCAATGTGAAGTTTGAAAAAATAGTTTTGAAATTGAAAATTGGGTTCCAAACATAACCAAAATGAATATACACAAGGAAGAATATGCAAACTTCGTTGGGGACTAAAGTTAATTCGAAAATTTAAAAAAAATGTAAAAAAAAATGCAAAAAAAGATTTAAAAAAAAAGTTATTTAAACTAATAACATATAATTTAGAGAACGTGTATTGATGGGACGAAAAATGTGAAAATAAGACATAGCATGTGATAAAACGTAAGACATACAAATTTTATTGAATATTGTGAAAGTAAACCATAAAATATTGTTGAACCAAATTTAAAACAACCCAAGCAGCACTGACATATTCTTACCGTCACAAGATCAAATGCAGACAAATTGAAATGCATGAAGGAAGATTTTATCACATTCATATCACATGCAAATTGGTTCCATGATGACAAAAAGCAAGAAAAAATTGCAATTCAAAAAAGCTGGACCAGAAAACCCTCCAAAAAATCTTACCCTTGCAGCGAGGAATGCAGGAATTTTTTGGATGATTCCACTCATGTGCAACCCTCAAAACAAACAAGGCCGAAAAGAAGGATGAAAGGGGACATGGCCTGATGTTTCACATGGTGTGGGTATTGAATATTGACAAATTGTCCTGAAACAAAAGATATTTTTTATTAAAATAATAAGCACCTCCCATCTGTTCCAGTTGTAAGGGTAATAGTGTCTGATAAGTAGGTCATATAGGACCATGCAGGTTCTAAATTCAACAAATGCTCTAATTAAATTAGTACCTAATTAAATAGATGAGAAAAAAATCTAAGTAAAGATAAAGTAATTTGCCTGGAATTATGTATTATGTAGTATAGTAATTAACGTCAAATACTCCTTTTATTATCCTGTAGATCTGTTACTTTAATTTTGCTTTTTAATGATTCGAAGAAAATGGAAGACATGGGATTGGATTTCTCTTGGAAATTAACTATCAACATTTCATGGATTTAATAGGTATTGATATTTGCTTTTCTTGATAAATAAAATATTATGAAATGCCTCTAAGAATTCTCAGGAGTGCCATTGGTATTTGCTCTGAAGTGGGGTGGATGTAATGATGGAAATAGGCAGGTCCACGCAAAATTCTCGAGCTTTGGCAATTCAAAGAAAACTATCCTTTTCAAGGTATTTTATTTTGTTTTTTTTTTTTCAGAAGAAGAACCGCCGTTCTCTTCTTTTTTCAAAGAGTGTCATTGTGTCTCAAAATATTTACTTATAGACCACAAATCTAGAAGGTAATTTTCAACATCCAATTTCCATCATTTATATAGAATTGAAAATTAAATTAAATTATTTGATATTCATTGATAAAAATTTATTTGAAGTCATTTCGTACAAAAATTATAAATTAAACTTGAACATTGAGTTTAGCTTGATTGAATGGTATAAAATAATAAAAATTGAGTAAGAATAAGAATGATAAGCTACTCAAATTCGTCTCATTCTCTTTTAGAATAAAAAATATATTTTGTTAGAATAAATTCATTCAAACTCAGTCGAATTAAAAATAAAATCAATCGTGAATGCATCTTTATCTATTGAACTAACAAGTTACGTGAAGATAAAACATACGTAAGATGATGAATCCTATTAATGACAAATTATAGTTAACTCAAACGAATTTGGTCTGACTAAGGGGCTTAAAAGTTTTTAAGTAGATTATTTTTTTAATATTTTGGAAAAGATATTATTATGATTTTTTTTGATACTTGGTTTGTGTATTTTGTGACGGACGTTTCTCCTGAGAATAAAAGAAAATATATTTAGAGACTAGAGTGGCGTTTTTAATAATTTTTTCTTTGGAAGGAAAGATCTTTATTAAAATCATTGCACTACGTCCATAAGTAAAATGGGAAGTAATGAATTGGGGAGGCCCATATATATCTCCACTTTCCTACACGCATGCATGACGCACAAGCTTACGTGCAACGACGTTTGTCCACCTTCAATCATATCTGAAGGTTATGTCGGTAGTTCACTTGTAGTGTTCCTTTATATCATCTAAAATTGTTCCTAGTACTTGGAAAAGTCTTCACGAGTTCTTACATATGTTGAATGACTTGAAGATAATCTCCTTCACCAGTAATACGTCCAAAGAATTTGAACTAGCATGCAATGCATGCCCCTATGCTATCGACGGAAACAAAACCTGTCCCTGCTTTAGTATTTTCCTTCCTGATAGCATCATCAGAATTAATTTTGAAGAGTTCGTTGCTGGAGGTTCTCATTTGATGTTACCTGTATTCCAGTTGCTGCATATCGCACCTCAGTAGTTCTCTCAAGGACTATGAGATATGTTCTTGCTATTAAAACAGTGTGCATTGGCGTCTAATTGATACCCATCTTTAGGTTTTTTATTTCTTCTATTGCAGGATTCCCCAAGCGAGGACTGCGAAGTGTCTAAAATATTCAAGATTCGATCTTCTACAATTTTCATGAATCCATTCCTTTGCTTCATGCATGGCCCTATCTTGAGAAAATTTCCCAAGGGAGATTGGAGAGTGTCCAAATTAAATATGTCTAGCACACTATCACATTTCATAAGCACATGCTTGAGAACAATTTCATTCATGGTCCACAAGAGATAATAGAGAAACAAGTAAATGCTCTGTCATTCCAAGAAACTGAATGAATGATTCAGGCGTCTTTAGCTCCACATATACGACGAGCCTTATCAACGGTTGATCTGCTAGGCTGGTAGGGGAAGTTGTTTGGTTCTATGTTAACAGCTGTTAACAAATTGAAAATTAAGAACTAATTGAGTAAATCACATGTTGATGCAACAAACTAACGACTAATTACGAGCTAATGGCCAATATTAAAGCTTAGGCAACACTTGACATGCATCAGATGCAAAAACTAAAAAATTGCAACATTTATGCAACAATTTTTAGTGTTGCATTGTTTAGATTGGATTTAGTAACATTTTTATGCAACGGTTAAAAAAATGTTGCATATAACTTTATTTACAACATTTGTGTAATGTTTTTTAAATATTGCAAACTTTTAGATAAATATTATATAAAATATTGAATTCAAATTCATAGTAAGTAATTATTAAAAATAAATAACTGAATTTCTTTTTATATAAAAAGTTTGAAATGAAATTAATTTTTAATTAATTTATTCAAATAAATTTTGAATTAAAACAAATTTATAAAATAATTGCAATTTTAAATATTCATGTATACTTTTGTATGTGTTGAAAAAAAGTCAAGTGAAACTAATTTCCTATTATTTACACCAACCATTATTTCCTTTTCTTTAATTTTTCTTTATTTTTTCTTTTGTATATTTTTCTTCCATTCACGGCCAGTTTTTTTGTTTGTTTTTCTTCTACAGAGGAATTAGAGACTGTGGCTTGCTTTTCGGTTTTCTAAGAGATAAGTGCTGAACCAAGGAAGACAAGAGTACCCAGTGACAGATTTCCCGGTGTCCAGGCATGATGCTCAATCCCCACCACAAAAGGCTTCTAAATTGGTTCCAATTGCATGTAAAGCTGTCCACCAATGTTGTATCTTAGGTGATTGCATGAACTAGCTGAATTGTTAAATTGCAAAGGCTATGTGTCACGGGTTCCTTTTTCAAGGAAAGGGACAAGGGACAAGGGGGCTTGTGCGGTAAGTAGTTATTCCGCAGCTGATTACGTCCGCTTGAACGCGCTCACAATTGTGTATGTATGTCGTCCTCACGTTCCTCTGAACATTCTAGAAGTATAGTTTCGACAGTAAATTAAAGAAGGTAGCACTATGAACACAAATTGTATAAGAAAGCTTGCTTGCATTAATTCAATAACTCAATTACAAAGAGGCGACGGCTAGAGTAGGGAGAATTCTAACAATCGCAAGTACACGTAGTTTCACTGGACACCTTACCTCCTATAATAGGCTTGGCAAAAAAAAACTAATTGACAGCAGAAGACATTAAAAATCCGAAGAAGTATAACTGAATTGAAATAAAAAGTTAATACAAATATTTACAAGTATTGTACAAAGCCCTAAACCTAGCAGCAATTTGGCACAAACTGTAAAAGGCCAGCATTATGTCAGGAAGGCTTGCTGGGTAGGCGGTCCTTCACATTCTCTCTCACTTAAGATGGTGACACCCTTAGAGCCCTTGAAGTTAGTAATGTTTCTACTAGAGTTTTAGCACCTTGAGGTCCGTTACCTGCTCCTAAGTGTTCTCAACTTTTTAGCAGTCTTCCCATTTTACCAAGTACTCACTGATTTCCTGCTTCACAGTTCTTACGACTCGATGATCTAAGATTACTTTGGTTACTCTCTTTGACACCTTCCCAAATAGACGTTGTGGTCGGGTCTCTCTAATACAGTTGGCATTCTTTGGGTTTGTTGTTGAAGGTTTTAGCTGGCTTACGTGGAAAACACTGTCTTTCACCATGGAGTTAGCTCAATTTTATAGGCCCACCTTCCCAATCCTCTTTGCTACTCAGTACGACCCAATGCATTTTTGCTAGAATCGAGGGTTTCTCCCTTGAACACACTTTGTGAGTAATGGGTTCAATGCCTTCACTAACATGAGGTCCCCCAACATTGAATTCCGCAAAGTGTCGTCCCTAGTCGACCTGCTTTTTTATTTTCTTTTGGGCCTTTTGTAAGTAGCTCTTTGCAATCTCTAAGTTATGCTTTCACTCTTCAATGAAACTCCGTGCAATAGGTGATCTCGCATTCTGTGGGAGTCTAGAGTGTGTGGGAGTAGCGATTGCTACCCGGTGACGGTTTCAAAATGACTCCGGTTGGTAGATGATCTCTTTTGAGCATTGAAACATAGTCGAACAGCATACAATAGCTTCATCCAATTCTTCTAATTACAACTCACAAAGTGTCGAAGGTATCCTTTCAACATAGAATTAAAGCGCTTCTTTTGGCCATCGATTGTGGGTGGTAACTCGAGCTCATACTTAGTTTGGACTCGAGGAGTTTAAAAAGCTCGGTCCAAAATGTTCCTACAAACCTGGGGTCTCGATCATTGACGATGTTCTTCGGTAATCCTTAGTATTTAACAATGTGCACAAAGAACAAGTGTGCAATTACCTCTGCTGTCACATGCTTTGGGGCTGTGATGAATGTGGCATACTTCGAGAACTTGTCTATAACGACAATGATGCTGTCGAAATCTCTCACTTTAGGCAACCCATTAATGTGATTTATCGAGACACTCTCCCATGGTTGTATTTGGATAAGAAGAGGCTCCAACAAGCCCTTCGACTTCAAGTGATCCTCCTTTTCCTAGGAAATCAGGCAGGATCAAACATATGTCTCAACTTCATCTTGCATTAGGGGTCAGTAATATGCCCTTTGCACGAGCGCTAACATCTGCTTGCCTTTTGAGTGACCTACCTGGAGGGTATCATAATATTTTGCTATCAATGTTTTCCTTAAGTCCCCACCTCTAGGAACATACAAACGCTTGCCTTTGGTTCATAGCAATCCCTCATCAAGCCAGAATTGCCTAAACTTCTTTTGTTGTACCAATTTGATCAAACACTCTGCAGCTGGATCTTGCATCAGCAACTCTCGTATTTGATCTTTCATGGAGGTGGTCACTTTGCTCAAGGAGAGCGCAACAACTATTCTCAACTCTGCTAAATCTACCCTCCAACTAAGGGCATCTGTTGCTTTGTTGCTGGAACCTACTCAGAACTCTAATGTAAAGTTAAATTCTATTAGCAGCTCTTGCCATCGAGTTTGCTTCCGGTCAACTTTGGTTGGATCATGAAGTGACTCAGTGCACTATTATCTATCTTAACTATGAATGGAGCCCTCAACAAATAATATTTCCATAACTTAAAGTAGTGGACTAGATTTAGTAACTCTTTATCATGTGTTGGGTAGTTACTTCCTGTGTTCTTCAATTTGTTGCTGTCAAATGCAACAAGATGCGCGTGTTAGTCGGCACTCCCCAATTACGGAAAAACATACGGAAAAAAAAGGGAAAAAAATCTTCAGCCACCACATTTGACTTTTTTTATCCACCTTCGTTTAATTTTTAATATTATTAACCAGTTATTTAAATTATTTGATATTTTAAAATTTTAAATTAGTAACATTATTATTAAATATTATTTACTATTTAAATTAATAAATTATTTATGTTATTAATATTATTAATTTTTTACATTATTAATTTAAATTATTACCTTATTCATTTAATATTTAAATAAATAGATTATTATTTAAGTTATTTATATTAATATTTTATTTACGTTATTTAAATATTAACATTATTACATCATTTAAAATTATTAAATTTGTAAATTTATTAATTTAAATTATTACCTTATTTATTTAATATTTATATTATTTAATAATTTGATATTAAATTATAAAATTTAGTATAATTTAATAATTTATTAAATTAATATTAAATTTGTCGATAATTTAATTAACAAAATAATGATGACGATGACAAGAATTAAACACAACAATAATAATATAAATAATAATAATAATTACAGTTATAATAATAAAAATTAAAAATAATACAAATACTAACACTAAGAATATTTATAACACCAATAATAATGATTAGTTTAATTATAAATCTAATATTTATAATAATACAATAATATATAATAACAATAATATTAATATTAACTACTATATTACTAAAATAAATATTTATAATATTATTACCAATTATATAATTTTTAATCACATCTTATATATATTTAAAAATATATATAATTATTAACCACGTCAATTTTATTTTTAAATAAATAATTATGTATTACATCATAATAATTATTATATTATTTTTAAAATATTATTTATTCACATAATTTTTTTTTCTATCTCATTTTTTTTTTAAAAAAATTTTCCTCTGAAACCAAGTTTCATCCAACGGCAGGTGTTTCAGAGTACCAAAAGGCTAGAGGGAGAGAGAGACCAGTGTGGCACTGTGTTAAATTCCTAGTCAGGTGAAATTACTTTTACAGCCTCTAGTCCTAATCATAAAAATCAAATCCGGCCTTTCAACGCGGGGCTTGCCAAAATTGACCTCCTTTCCAGATTCTTCTCAATTGTGGACCGTTCAATAACTGGGCCATGCTAATAGATTTTTGAGAGCCCACTAATTTTTTATTTGGGCTGGGAATTGCCCATTATTTAGGATCCAGAATCTTTTTAAGTCCAATTGTCATTACAGACGATTAGTTTTTAGGGATGTCATAAGAAAATGTGAATATTTGAACATGTAGTATTAATTTAATTTTGAATATAGGAAATAAATGAATTTTTAATTTTTGTATTTGTATATGTGTAGAAGAGTAAAATATATCTTTAAAGTGTTTTATATTCGAAAACTATTGTTTGTGTGAGTTTTTGAAGATTTGGACTTTAGAAATTGTTTTCAAGCAATGCTTTGGATTTTATAATTTTATTGCTTGATTGAGGATTTATTGTACCCAAAGCAATGCCACATATATGGAGAGGTTGATGAATTAAACATGGTACAGGTCACGGTTGGTAGAAGAATCGATAGAACAATTATATATCGCCACAGTGTTGGTAAGAATATAAAATGTTTTATTTGTCGTAAAGGCAACTAAAATTCCTAGGATTAGATTGAATCCACGTACGCACAAAAATAATTACATACATAGGTTCCACTGGCATGTGAAAGAACTCAACTGCAAACAAAATACCCTGTAGCCATCTGGGAGAAAAAAAATAATAACCAGAGCAAAAATTATTACAATAGAATGCATGCAATAAGATTGATTCCACGTTGACACAAGATATATAATATTGTTTACATGACATGGATTCAGACAGATTTTGATGCCTCAACGTCAAAACCCAGGTTAAGGAAAACACTAACAATCCACAGCTTCAAATTTGGTAAGCTTACAGCCATCGCTTGTTCCTTAGTCTGCTTTATTTTGATTTTCATTCAAGGGGAAAAAGGACAGTTTCATCAGATTCAGGAAGTACATGAAAAGAAGAGCTGGGAGGGTGAAAATAACATATGTGATGTATAGACTTACATGCATTGTGAATGTCAACACATAATTTTCAGCAGAAGAGGTCAAGTTAGAGCTCTGAACATTGAAACTTGTAAGGGATTCAAGGCCCCTATAAAGCAATGCAGCAACTCCTTTGCCTTTGTTGGACACTGTTCTCACGAAAAACCCTCTTTCCTCTACTTGAAACACATCCATCTGCGCTCAATTATTTCACGATTTTCACTAGCTTTAGCATACATCACTTGCATATTCTCATTCATTAGCTCCACATGACGTGTGTGTATGTGTCTGGTTACATATACATATGATACCAGCATAAGATCAAGATAATGATAAAATGACTAGTTAAACCTTTATTCAGCACCTTAAAAATCTTCTTGGTAATGGGATAGAAGCTTGTCACATTCATTTTCTTTGAATTTTGAGTGGTTCTTTCCCCTCCGGTCAACGATGACTGGAGACCAGCTATCTCAGATTTGAGCTTCTTGGCCTGCATTTGCAAGTCTTGCACATACAACACGGCGTCCCCAACAATGGATGCTTTATCCATCTGCACACGACACAGATTTAATTTTTTGTCATTGGCTCACGGATAATTAATTACGTCCGGTTAGAATAGTCTAGTAATAAAAATTCGTTTAGTTACAATACACTTCTAGGTCTATCTATCTATCGAGTAACCGGAAGTTGACATTAGTACAGGATGACAAGAAGATATCATACATCATAGAAGATTCATTAAATCTATATATATGATCATGTGGATAAGGGTCGGACACAATCAAGTTTAGGAATAGTTCGTCAAGGTTGACATGATAAAACTATAAAGTAAAAGTTCTTAATGATATTAACTATGCAAATTGGTAAGATATGAGAATATTTTTCCCAATAGTAGAGACTCTACCTTCATATTTTAATGACATCAATTAACTGATCATGTACTCCAGCTCATGTTGAATTTTGTATTCCAATTAATATATGCAGCCAAATATGGCCTAACATAAACTTGTTTTCAATCATACGCACAATCTGAAATTCCAAGAAATTGAAGTAGTGGATGTGCACAATACATGCAGCCATATCAAGAAGGAAAAGACATGCTCACGCGTGGTAAATCTTCAATATATGTTGATTGAAATATAGATGATTAATCCTTTTTTTTCACAATTTCTTATGATCAGCAATATGGGATGCATGTGTGTGTGTGTGTGTAGACAATATCTTAAATATATATGAAAACAGAAGTCTCAAAACAAGAAGCAAACGCAAAGTGACCTTAGTGATGTTGGGAACCAAGGAGCGCAAGGCGTAGAGCTTTTCCTTCATTCTGCCTCTCCTCTTCCTCTCCGAAATCAAAGTCCTTGACCGGTCAAGCTTATTGAACTTCTTCTTTGTCGGCGTATTCGTCGTCGTGGTGGTGGTGGCCGACGACTCCTCCCCGTCTATTATCTCCTCTCCGTCATTCCTGTCCTTCAGGCATTCATTCGGCTGCCAACAGAAATCCGGGTTGGCATCGTCAGCAGCATTGCCCGTCGTCGAGATATCAAAATCAAACAACTCCACAGGGGGAGCATCTGCTGGAAAGAAACGGACATCATCAGCGTCACAGACGCCGGCGATGCTTTGCTGCTGCTGATGATCATAATCGTAGCCTTGACCACTCAAGCTGACAATAGGTTCGCCACTATTGTCTCCACGAATGAGGTCGATAAACTGGTCAAAATTGGCCTCATCCATGAAATCTATCAACCCTAAATGATCAGCTCCGTATTGGTGGTCAAGATCTTGAAGTGGGATCGTTCCAGTTTCGTAGTGATTCCTCTCCATTTTCTGTCTGTAATTTATTTGTTTCCTTACTAATTCTTTGCTGGGTTTGGAGATATATATAGAAGGATGGTGTGAACAGAATCAAATCTGGTATGTGCTGCTCTGAGATTGTTTAATTAATCCATAAAAAGGAGTTGACAAACATAGCAGCAAGAACTGAAACAGATGAACTAACACGATGCGCCTTGAACATGTCGCGTTTTAATTATTCTTCGGGAAGAATTATTTTGTGTTTGACGTCATAGTTCAATTAGCTGTGTATTTTATGAGGATTAGGATGTAATTAGTAGATTCACCCCTCCTGTTATACAGTATGCGCCCACAGATTTATGCCAACCACTATTAAATAAATGATTATCGTCAGTACACTGACGTTGATTAGTTCTGTTACACATACAGCTATGAACATAAATATTTAGTATGATAAAGTGATCATATTAACGTACGGCCGGAAGTTGCATGTCTAGTGGACATAATTTCAAGTTTCCTATCCAGGCTGTGGGGTTACCTTGATAACATTTTATCCCTGGTCAACTATCGATAAATTCTATTAAGCATGTACGTAAATATTAGTTATATATAAATGGACAAGGGACAATCGGACTGTATCAGTAATGATATGATTACCATGAAAACAAACTTTTTATTTACCAAAATAACAGTTTTCATAATTTAGCTAGTGATAACAACTTTGTGCTTAAATTGCCAATATTAACAATACATTACATGTGTGTAAAATTGGCACGTTTACAATAGTCAAGTTTATGTATAAATTGTAAAATTTTTGTATTTTAATTACTAAAAATAAAATAATTTGAAATTTAAAAATATAAATAATATTTAAAATAATAAAATAAAAAAGTATCAAAAGAATTTACAAAACGGAAAATTGAAGAAAAAATACAAATGAAAATAATAAGTTGAAAGAAAAACAGAAAAAATAAGATCAATAAACACACATCCGAAAAACAGAAACAAACATAACCTATAAAAATTCACTTTATGGAATAACAAATCTTTATTTCCATAATAATATAGTACTAATAGTTAGGGAGCCCGTTCAAAATTGCACCTATTGCATTAACACTGGGTACATAAAATTGTGACATTTGTCACAATTTTACATTAAAATAAGAAAAAAATTAATTAATTATTAAGATTGTGACATTCTTATTGCGCAATTGTACCAAGTGCAGCATCTACAAGACTTAGTTAGAATTTAATATATGTGTATTGTTATATAAGTAAATTTATAATATTTTTAAATCTAAATTTTATGTTGCTTATAAAATAAGAGAAAAAAAGAAAAAATTAAAAGAAGGGTCATTGGAACCATTAATTTTGAGTGAGGAAACCGAAAAAATATACAGTAAGTTAAACTTGAGGGAAAAATGAAATATAGAAAAATTGAAGGAAATAAAACCAAAAGAAAATGTATGAAAAAGCAAAGACATTATAGTAAATTAACAACATGCAATCAAATAAGGTCTTTAGCATTAATATAATACAAACAATTTTGCACACTCTGTATGAGTATAAAATTTAAATAAAAAATTAATTTAATAATATAATTCATAATAATTTAAGATATATAATATAAAAATATAATTGAACTTATTTTACCTAAACTACAATATAAACACAAAAATTTTACACTATAATTTTTTTTTTGACATTATAGTAAATTAACAACGTGCAATCAAAATTAGGTCTTTAGTCTTAATAAAGTACTAACAATTTTGCACACGGCATGTGCTTATAAAAATTAAATAAAAATTAATTTATTGATATTATTAATTAAATTTTTATAATAATTTAAGATATATAATATACAAATATAATTGAACTTTTTTTTTTTTTTACCTAAACTTCAATGTAAACACAAGAAGTTTAGATTATAATTTTTTTATTTAAATACAAATACAAAATTATACTAAAAATAATATTTTATATTTTTAGTATATAATATATGTGAATTTGTATGAAAGAAATATATGTTAATTAATAATTAAAATTGAACGAGTAAAAGATTAAGAATTAAAAGTAATTAACTCTATATTCAAGTTTGAAAAGAAATATAATAAGCTAGTTGGCATTAATTAACTAATTGAGGGCCATATCTGGTAAATATTGAAAGAACAAAAGTTAGTTGTTATAAGGGATTGTGGCTAAATTTATAGTACTAACATTTTGGCACACTTGTGACGTGTGCAATTATAAAAATGTTTTTAAATAAATGAATTGTGTAGAATATACATACATACATACATACAAACATACATACATACATATATATATATATTGATGGGTATAATTTAATTTTATCGTTAAAATTTTTTAAAAATAAAAAAAATAAAACAGGCTCAAACTATTAAATATAAGTTTGATGTTTAAAATTGTTGGGTTTGCCCAACTCATAACGTATTAAAACTATAAAAACTACTAAAATTTGCACACCCTATGCATCTGCAAATTTATTTATAAATTATAATATTTTAATTAATAAAAATAAAATAAAATAATATTAGAAAGTATAAAAGTAATTAAAATAATCAAATAAAGAAATCTCAAGAGACTTTACGTAATACTCCAAAATTTTGGATATTGGTAGCAAATTATAAATGACTTAAATTTTATGTTGGAATGGCAAATACGTTAATTTTCATTATTTTTTATTTATTTTCTTGTAAAATAAAGTTAAAATATAGTAGAATATATTTGAAATGAATATGTATAGTCATTGGCATTCAAATCTTGCCAAATAAATTAGGTATCGAGGGAAGAGTTTGCCATGCTTAAAAACTTAAGAATAGGAAACTAAAACCAGAAAATTCGTGTAAAAATCTGTGATTTAATTAGAGATAAGTATTGGAATTTTGAAGCCCTAGCAAACTTGAATTTGACCCCCACTAAAAATTTTTAAACCAAACCCTAGTATGAAAATGGGGTTAATAGGTGAGGCCTAGGCACAAGAGCATACAAAATGTCTCGCGGTCATTGTTGTGGGCATGGCCAAAATCATCACGATCATGGGACCATGCTCTGCGATTGCAAGTCGAGTGCAAAATTGAACAAGATGTGATTTTTATATATTTAAGTCTCAATTATCCGATTTTTAGATTAAAATAGGTTTAATTACATTGTACAGAATTTAATAAGAAATAGGAAATATTAATCAAATAAATATTGGATAGATAAAACAAAAACCTACTTAATATGGAACCAAAAATTTAAAAGGACAACAATATATGATACGTAGAACACACACAAAAACATTCAAAAGAATATGATTTCAATTGAATTGTATATTAAATGAAAAATTATTTAATTGAATGAAAAATCATTAGTCAACAAGAATAGAGTCAAGTAAATGGTTACAAAAAAGGAGATGGTAGTTTTAGAGAGGAGAAGAATCGTTATTCTACTTATTCTATTTCAGTGCATTTATTTTTATTAGCAAATAAGACGAGACTAATACAATAGTTAGAACATTTCACTTTCCATTGCAAAAATAGTGTTATGGTTATTACCTCAAATGTTGCCTTGTGGATGTTATATGATGTTTAGTGAGTTTAGTTGCAATAACATCTATTGTTTTTGATATTTGTTAAGGTTGTTCGTGGATATTATCGTATTATGTTTCGAGTTTGGCGCATAATAAATTAAAATCAAAAAGAGAATTTTTTAAAGAATACACAAATATAAAAGCTAAAAGAAAATAAAAAATAACATTAAAATAAAAAAAGGATGAAAAATCAAAAGAATTTACAAAATGATAAAATTTAATAGAACATATAAATATAAATTGTAAATTGTATAAAAAGAGAGAAGAAAATGATAAAAAAAAAAACTAAAAAGTATATAACAAGAGAGTAATTGTGTAAATTCACTTAATACAATTAAAAATTCTTATTAAAATAATAATATAATATAGATATTATTTAAAAACAAATTAAATTAAGATATTTTATTAAATTAATGTGAAGACAAAAAATGATCTCTTTTTTTTTAATAGTATAGATATAGATAGATGTACAAGGCACCTTGGTAATACTACATTTTTCACTGCATACGTGCGCGCCACCACCCACATTTTAGTATGCATCCAAATGTTATTATTACGAAACAAAAATATATTCACTTAATTTCTGGTAAGTTAGTATTCTATTTATTTTCTCTTAAATGAAATAAGTTTCGTGAATTAATAATTTAAATTTAAATTCTTGTTTCGTGTTATGAATGAACACAGAAACAGATATTATGCAATTCTTCAATCAAATTTTTACTACTTCAATATTTTGTTATCGATGTAATAAAGTGGGCTATACAATTTGCAAGTCGAATATATTAAATTTGTGCAGCTGTCAATTAATTGACTTTTACAATTAGCATCCCAGCTGAGTCCAATTCTTGATGTTCATTGAAAATTTATAATTGCTCAAACATTTTTTGAAACTTATGAATACGAATGGGGGAAAGATGGCAGGAAAAAACAATCCTTGTCAGTGGTGACAAAACCTGGATTAGGACAGCATTAATAATTACATAAAATGCTTGAGATAACTTAATTAATCCCTTTAAATTATCATTAACAATTTAATAATCCTATGCCAATGCAGGACACATGGTCACTGTGTGCTCAAATGTGGTTCCACGTTGCTGAATCCTGAACTTGAAACTATAATAGTTCACAGCACCGTCTAGACACAGGCTTAGCTCCTTCTCAGTTTTAATGGGCTATAATTTATTTTTAATTTATACAAAAGATTTTGGTTATTAAACTTTTAGAAAATTGTTTGATTGCTTAGCTGATTTCCACATAAATGAAAATATGAATAATTTCTCCGTTTTTTTAAATTTGATTTTTTCATTTGATATGGTAAAAACCTTGATTTATCCAAACTCGACTACTGTTTTACTTTTTTAAAAATGGAGTTTGAAAGGATAAATAAGAACATAGATAACTTGTTTGGTTTGTTTAGATTTTATGAAGTTGTCACTGACTCAATTCATGTCACGATTTTTTTCTTAAATTCTATTTTGTTAAACGCAGAAATTTAGTTTGAACATCTTTTTTAATTTAAAAAAAGGGTTCGATTCCATAGATTAAAAATACTCAAATTCGCAGATTTGATCTGATTACAATTTATTCGAACTCAACACGTTGACTGTTTAACAAAAAATAAATAGATAATTCGAATCTAGTCTAAAAATTATTTATAGAAACTATTTCACAAAACAATTGCTTTTTCTGTTAATATCATTTTTTCTTGCTGTCCTAAATTTTATCCCCACTTTCTTGATTCAATTTTCTAATACCATAATGGTGTTTTTCTGTTTCCTGCACATCAAGCTATTGGTCCTGCAGTCTAGCCCAAACTGTTCTGTAGGCCAACTAAAATTATGTAGGCCCATTCAAGGTTCAGGTCCAATAAGACTGGGGACTGGACTGTAGACCTGCCTGATTGCTATTTCATTTCATATCTTACATCTTTCTTATTATCTATACTTCTGTGCTCTTATTAGAATGCTCGGGGGTGTTATAAAATTTAAATTTGAATTTACACCCCAAATTCAGTGTAACCAAACATTAACTTATCACTACTAGTTTCAAATCTTGATATGTCTTGAATTTGCAGTGCTATGAGTAGAGTGTATTAGTTTTTTCTCAGCATCACTAGTTTAAAATACTATATATTTCCATCATAATTTTTTCCATTTTATTTTTCATGTGTATACTTATAAATTTCATTTAAGGTACGGTGGTGATTTTGTACTAATTATAATAGATTAAATGTTGTATATAAGGGAAAAAATTGTCAATATCAATGTCCTAATGAATAATCGTAGATTGATTTAATAGTTACACTAAACTATTGTAAGGGATTTTTAATTAAATATTCCCCCTTTTTTTTTCAAAATGACAGATTTGGTGGGCTTTTTATAGAATATACTATTTCGTCGTTTGAAACAATGAAATAAGACAATTCCCCTTTACAAATGACTGTATGGATTATTATAAAAATAAAAATAAATAACATGCCAACTCAGGCATTCCGTTGTTCCAAGCAGTGAAATGCCCACGTTGGCATCTGTTAGATGCTACATTCCATCGTACGAAATGAAGGAACACAACAACTTTAATGGCATGGCCTACTCTTCGTAGACCACACCATATTCCCCCCCTCCCTTTCCAAAGCCCATCTCCCTTCCCCCATTAGCTATTTTCCTCCCTAGACACAAATTGTTTTGTATTGGAAATGTGTTATTTTGTAAAATTCAATTTTTATAAGTTATAGCCATAGTCCATCAATAGTGACCCTCGTATCTCGTGATATTGACTTGATCATTTCATAGCTACAATGTATCAATTATTTGGGTTCAACAGTAGTAGGCTTTCACTAATAATCTACTCTAGTTATCTATTAATTCGGTAGCCAAATGTTATTAGTATTTTTTGTTGACACAAAGACCAATTTGAACTTCCTACTAAACCTTAGGAATCAATTGAACTATTTGTAGCTATATTTACCAACAAAGTCTAGATATTTTAGTGATCAGTCTACATATGTCCCAAGAATATCGGACATGGGTATGTCATTGCATCCAACTTTCTCAGATGGCAATAACGTGGGCAGTGTTCCATAAGTCATTGATGTATTATCTCAATTTGGTATTCGTGATTAAATTGGGGTTTCTGATCTGAATGTCTAACCTGATTCTTATGAGGCGCTATTTGTTCAGCATGCATATGGCAAAACGTCATATAGTGTGCAGACATATGGCAAGCAGTTATACGAGACGACTTAGTTGGAGAGGGACGTAGATGAGGACATGGATGCGGAGTATGTAGACAAACATGGCCAATGGATAATACAAACTGCATCTGAGGGAGAGTGTGTTGGAGGCAGTGCATCGGACGAGGATAGCCACCACAACACGGCTGATATTGAAGCTAAAGAGAGGTGTTAGCTTAATCTGAAGCAAGCCCTTCTATCTTGTCCCAAACACCGGTTAGATTAGTGTCATCCACAAGCGTGTGCATGTACCCATTAGTGCGTCATGTTCGGACATTTATGTACCCTAATGCGTCTCTTATTGGGATGCCCATATATCCATCAATGCCATTCTTTACACGGGTAAGTGAGCCAATTTATTTTAATAGTTATCGCCCCCTAAAGGTTAGGGGAGGAGCATACTATGATGAACACAACGCCAATTTATATATCAATATGATTTTCAAGTCTAAGAAACAAGTATTCACAGTTGTGAAAGACTACTTCGTTAGGGTTTCCATTAAGGAATATTTAGTAGTAAAGAGTATACTAACTATATAGAAGCTTACCCAATGCCACACCACTGAGGAACAGTTTTGCCAGTGGTATTTGATCGCTTCATATAGTTAGCAATACGATCTGTGAAGAATTACCCATTATGGATCCGAACACACCTGTGCTTTAGAGGAGTTGTCGAAGGACTATGCAAATTTAGACAAGAATATGGTCGCGTCGCTCCTAACTGGGATAGTCTACTATGACTTGCTTATTTGATTAAATGTGTTATTCAAACAGTGAAGGACAAGTATAGGTTCAACATAAAGCATGGAAATGTATGATACGGGTTGAAATGTGTGATGGAGAAGCTGAATAACACATGGGAGGATTTTGCGAAGAAGTTGTTGACATATATGTCGATTAGGGGTGGTAATGGATTGAGTTGATAGATTGAGATGGGTCAAGTCGAGTTGAGACCCAAGAATTACACGCGACCTGTTGAGTTGAATCCAACCCGATTATTTTTTTGGGGTTAAAAAATCTGACCCAAACTTGATTCGTTAATTTCGCAGGTTATCCAAATCTGACCCGCCAACCTGCCAACCAAAAAAATCTATTTTTCTTTAATTAAAATTAAGGCTTGATGTTTTAAATATTTACAATTTTACCAATTAGCTTTTTATATTTATATAAATATTTATTAAATTATTTAAAATATATTCATGGGTTCGCGTGTTAACTTGTCAAGTATCTTGAAATTAACTCGTTTATCTTTGAAGGTTTGACTTGATTTTGACATGAATCTGCGAAAACTTGACCCGAAATGGCTAATTTTGGGTTAGGTTTAGGTCAGGTCAAAAATTACCAACTCTAATGTAGGTGCTACAAAGGTGGAATCTTAGAACGACAGGAGAGTGGCAACACAGAGACAATAACACATCCATAACTAAATTGCTGCACTATGCATTTTGAGCATTCAAATTATATATAGATGGCTATGCTTATTGCCAACAGATTATTAGTATTTATGAAACTTATTTGTACATCAAGTACATCCACAAATTGTTATTAAACAATTTAATGTAGTCGGATGATTTTTCTTGTTATAAGTATACTAGGGTCTGCCACCAATTGCATGAGATAGCAGCCCATTCTGTGTGCATCATTCATGATATCCTTGACTTCAAGCCCTAGACATAGGCTTACATTAATGTGTCAACATATACTCTAATTAATGGCATATGCAGTATACTAATAGTCATACAATTTTCGTTATATGTAGTTCATATGGCAGCCGTATCACTATTAGGAATTCGCGTCATTATCCGATGAGAGGAGGTTACGTGCTCAGTGGATATACTTGATCCCTTCATCCCATACTAGATAGTTAAGTATCACAACCCAAAAGAGGGGTTAGGTAGTTGGGGTCGAATGCGAGTAAAGATTGGGCCCTTGAGCATGCGAGATACGTGCAGTAATGGTGGGATCCATCTTGTGTCCACCACTTTGCCGCACATTCCTACAACTAGCCCTGCATTGAGGAGAGGTACTGAGAGTGGTACCAATGGGTCACATGGCGTATTATTAGTTCCCTACAGCACTATGTTCAGAGGGAATACGAGTAGGGTGACACTGGAGTTTTCACACACACGGTATGATATCCTTAACCTCCTTACATTGTCTGCACATACCTTACTAAATAACTTAATGCATTATTGTCGACATTTCATTATAAGCCAGCAGATACGCCAGTAGGTATAACACAATAGTGTTTGGACATCTTGAGACTGTGGCCTCATAATGACTTACTTAGGATTTCAAGCCCTATAGCCAGATCCCATCTCATCATCCAGACGTGCAGGGCTTGTCGCACCCATCTCTTCATTCAGACATGCTTATGCTGTTGCACCCACCTTTTCATTCAGATATGCTCGGGCCGTCGCACCCACCTCCTTATCCAGACATGTTTGGGTCTTCTTCATATACTTCTGCATTTAGTGATGTGACAGATGTGTGATCATGGACTAGTATTAGACTTACAGGAGACTAGTACATATTGGCACCACTAGACACTGATATGCATTTCCCGTACATGCCGCCGGGATTAGATTCATTTTAAATGCAATATCCCTACATATTGCTGGATTTACACTTGGGACTAATATTTACTTCCCTGATGCAGTACGATGCTTCCCTCCAGTATTCTATGTCTCTTATACCGTTTGATTGTACTTTTTTTTTTTTAACCATTTCCACCATATTATATGAGAGGGTTTCAAAGTCATGATAGTGGTACCAATCATGACTTTGAGCATCAACCGACACCACTGGAATAAAACCCATAGCAACAACAGAAACCATGTCATCATACATGGCCACCGGGGTGTATCACTAGGGGTCATTTATAGTGTCAGATATTTTTTTGCATATTTTGTATAATTTTTTTTCTTTTCATTACTTGTATATACTGATGTCATGTTTAAATGAAACTAATTATTTTTTTCATTACATTTTGTGTTGTGTATTGTTAGTTTTTAATTGTGGCGTCGTTTCTTAGGAATTGCGTACAAAAATTAATGATTAATCATACAAAAAAAACGTTGCATATTTAACTAAATAAACAAATTATTGATAATTTGGAACAAAGTATACTGAAGTAAAAAGAATAACTTACAAGTCTATTGGTGAAGTCTTTGATTAAAACCTTGAAAAATGAGGGTGTAGATTTGGACTTCCTGGCTATGGTTTAATTTGAGAAAGGCTAGAGAAAATGCATGCCTTGAATTCTTTGGACTAATTTTAGGTCATAAGAAAATTAATTGCTCCATGGTGTTAATTCCAATAATAATGTACAATGTGAGACTTTGACAAGGTTCCTTAATGTATGAAAAAATTCAAACGAGATTAAAGTAATAATGTTAGAGATTCTCTTCCTAATACGACAAATACTGTTCGAACATAACCTAACAATAGGGGCTTTAAATTTCTTTCAACGAATGCCTTCAATAATTTATTCTATAAGTTACTGCATTAAGAGGAGCAAATAAATAGAAGGGTTATAATAAGACTTTTTTAATTAACAAATTATTAAGCTTATTCAAAACAAAATAAATCATTATTACAAAAAATACGATTATACAATACTCAAATTTTAAATACCACTTAAATATCAAAACTATGAACCATTAAAAACTATAATCCATTAAAAACCCTAAACCAATAAGAAACATAATATATCATTACATAATTATCAGATTTCAATGATATTGTAATAATTATGCAATGAGTAGCTGACGTGGCACGGGCGATGGTGCTATTACGTCGTATGAAATGATGACGGAATTGATCGACACAAGTCAGTCCCATCATTTCATACAAGGGAATAGCATATTTCGAAAAACAGACCCTAAATCTGTTATTTTAAAAAATAGAAAAGGAATAATTAATTGAAAACTTGATATTGTAGTCTCAAATTTAGCTTGCCCTTTGTTTTCAGGTTTTGGAGTGGCTACGTGACTTTTGGATGGGAATTTTATGTATGTTACTTTTATTTAAGAATAAATTTCCTTAATTTTAAATTTCATTGATATTCCATTGACATTTATTATTGAATACATTTTGCATATCAACATATGTAAAAATGCTTTTGTTATTTTTGCACGCATAACGAGTATGCCTTAACTGCCAATTTTAATGACTAGGAAAGATATTATTATTCGTTTAGGCTTTGGCAAGTTACATCTTAAAGTTTTGATAATTATATTTTATTTACATGAAGTATTGGTAGTGTTTGTTCTTGTTTTCATGTTTTTTTTTAAAAAATGTGTGAAAATTTGTGAAAATTAAAAAAAGTGTAATAATTGAAATATGTGTGAATGCACTAAAAATACAAAAAAGTATTTTTGAAGTTTGATTTGAATTTTTGTTTAGTTCATTGTATTCTTATATCAAAATATATATATATATATATGTGTGTGTGTGTGTGTGTGTGTGTATATATATATATGTATATATATTCGAATTATGTTCTTTTCGTGTTTTAAGTTTGGCTATTAATTTTCTTGTCTTTTATAAATTTATAAGGACAGCATAGTCTCGCAGTTTACATGGTTAAAAAAATGCAGTTCAAAAAACTAAGTTCTTGTTCCGGACATGCAGTTTTTATGTGAAACAATGAAGAGCATTGTTATTTTGGCATGTGGGCATACAATACATACCCAAAAAGAAAAAAAGAAATACTAATAGTTTTTGGAACTATGAGCCTTTGATCGTCCTGTGTAATCTGATGCATCAAAATGTTATTGCTGATTCATTTATTGCTACAACTCACCAACAGATTGCTTCGATTCATAGGCCACAGATGTGAGCGCAAAGTGGTGAAGAATAGTGCCAAACAAAAAATCAGATCCTACCAGTGGAGAGGTGTGGATCCTATGCAGTTTCTGTCGTCAACTTCCTATCTTATATCACTGTTTAATTGTCCTGAAAATTGTGGATGGAAGTGTGGAGAAGTATACTTACAAGCCTCGTTAGGGCATGGAGCCCTTGGAAGAAAATGTCCGAACATTACAATTACATATTGTCCATTGTAACATATTGAGTGCATTTACACTCCTTGGGCCTTTAAACAGACTCCACTCCATTAGATTTATGTCAAAATAATAATAATAATAATAATAATAATAAATAATCATCTCTAGGGAAACATATCTAAAAACTTTTATTACATTGATCTCTTCATAACACAATGTACAAGAGTTTGTTTGAAATACTAAGGCTATGTTTGGAACTCAACTTTCACCTTCTCAACCTCTCTCTAAACTTTATTCAACGAAATATATTACTCAACAATTTTTCATCTAATTTTAAATTCAAATTTCCTTTCTTTTGCATATAATTAACTAATTTTTTTTAATCATTACATATTCTTATAATCAAATTAATACACACACACACACACACACACTTATATTTATATATCTTTATACTTTATGAACTAATTATTTTCTTTATATACTATCACATCATCCAACTATTTTTATAAATTTTATACATATATTCAAAAATAAAATAAAATATTTAAAATATCAAAAATCATACGACTAAACATATTACGCACCTTATCTCAACACACACCAAACATCATCCTTTTAACATTTCGCATGATTTATCATGCAACGTGTTGCATAATAATTATGATAATCAATCATTTTCACATTTTATAATATTATATCAGGTGCTGCATGCGAAAGCATTCGATGCATGAGAGATCTCTAAAACCTCAAACGATTATTTCAGTTGCAGGGTTGCTTTGCTCACGTGAGAGGTGACAGCCTTTTTCACCCCACCTTTAATTCGAAATTGGGGTGTCATTACTTTTGATCAGATAATGGACACACTAAAACGACACATCCAAATAATTAACAGCCAAAGTTCTGCAAAGAGGCTGTACCAAGGTCAACTTCCGAGTGAAGCTATTGTTTTTATATTGTAAGTGGATCAATGCATCTTCTGCAGTTCACAGTTAAATGAACCCTCAAAGGCTAGCAAAACTTAGAGAGTAAAGAATATTGGCTGAATTTATACAGAAGAAGATTCTGTAAGTTTCCAAGTTATGAAATATATTTCAGATGTATGAGATGCTAAATTTTGAATTAAAATTAAGCCGTGGGTTCAATTGTTTGAATGAAATAGCGTGAAAAAACACAACAAAATATTTGTTAACACAAACGGGTAGTTTATTTAGTTTATTTGTATTTATAAGCAAATTACGAATTATATTTTTTTTGGAAAATTAATTTTGACATCTCATTTTGAAATTTATGTACCCGACATAATAAAGAATTGTGTTTTTCCATTACAAAATAATTTAGGAGTGCACAAACTTTGAAACAGTCTCCAGTCATCGGAAACATTTTTTCAGAAAAGGAAAGCGTTGGAGAATATATTCTCCGCTAGTGGAAAGCATATTTATATCATGTTCTGGTGTGCTTTCCATCTTTGTTATATTTTTAGGTAGGAGAATATATTTCAGGATATTGACTTCTTTGGGCTAACGTCAGAAATACAGACTGGTCTTAGGAATTTGAAGATTGGCTGCCACTTCCCACGTCTGTAAAAAAACAAAAGCCCATTCGATTTTGTGCTAAACTTTCGGGTAATTTTTGGATGCAATTTTGGGGTGATTTTGCACCCCCGAAAATTACCTACTTCCAATCATCCTATTTATCAAAGTAATTCTTTTTGGCAGTGATTGCCTGGTGTCATACTGTTATATTTAAAATTTAATTTTGAGATATTTGGTGAAATTTAATTTTTGTGGGTAAATAATGAAAAGTTTGGCATGATCAAATGAATTTTGTAGAAGAAAACATAATGATGATGTTTGTGTTGTACGGTGTATGGAATTGTTTCATGTGATATGCAAGAACATGAATTTGTAAGAATATGTATTTGTATTGAATATTTAAGATTGTGACAATTTTATATTAAAAAATGTAAACAATTCACTAAATGTTAAGATGATAAGATTTATCACAATCTTATAATTGTGCACGCTCTCCAAGACTGAAATCCTGCTCCACAAAAACGAGGTGGGGCTCACGTGTGGACTCCACCTACACTTGTGTGTGTGTGTGTGTGTGTGTGTGTGGTGGGATCTATATTGGGGCAGATGGGACTGCTCAAGTGATTCCCACTACAGCAAAAAGTTGAATGCAGTAGAATTCAATCAAGAACCTGTATTACGAAAGCAAATTGCTTCTGAAATAGGCAAAAGTACCAGGGATCAGTGCACTAAACCACTCTTACAACCTAAAGCTACTCTGTTTCCTCCGGAATACGGGGTCCTGCCCCCTGCTTGCTCGATTTTGATTTTTACAAGTACGTGATAAAAGTCAGCAAGAATCAAACTATTATCTACTGTATAAATATTTCCTATGATTCTGCAATTTTCCATCCCTTAATCCTTCGAGAGCTACCCTTACGGTCAGAGGATACTTTGGATTCTATTATAATCCGAGCTCCTGAAGCAAGCCTGTTGGTCAAAAATTTGAAATGAAAAATCAGATCTTATAAAAAATACGAAAGGCAGCATCAAACTAGTTAGCAGAGTGACTGGTAAGATTGAGAGGAGTTAAACCTAACTTTCTTCAATTTTGATCACATCTTCCTTGTCATTTCTGGAAGAATCTGCTCTCTCTGATTGCTCTTTCCCAGAGAGTGGCTCTGTCATTCTCTTTATTCCACCACTAGATGTGCCAGGTGTAATGGTTCGTGAACTTTTCACTCTCTCAGATGAGATCTTAGGTCCCTCGGAAAGAGGGGACCTCATTGATTCGCATGGCTGCTTGTTATGTGAAGCCTGGATTGATCTAGGAATGCTCTTTGAGCTTGTGGAACTTCTCTCAACCTTGTCTTCAGTAGAATTAAGTTGCTGAGTAGTTCTACAAAACCAAATATCCCCAAAATGAAGAAGGGCACAAGAACGTACATGAGATGCAAAACTAATTCAGCCTTCGATTTCTCAGAATTGAGCAATGATGGATCAACAGAATGAGGAATTTTCACATCACATTTGGACATGAGGTTTAACATTCACTCATGTAGTTTGATTAGTAACAAAATTTCAACTGAGGCGAAGAAAACTAACCTGTCAGCATTGAAAGAAGATTGTTTGACAGAGTCTACACCATCCTTGATCATACTTGTTTCAGCCAAGCTCCCACTAAAGTATTCTTTATCTTCCAATTTCATTCCCAAAGGACGGGGATTCTCTGCCCGGCAATCAATCTCTCCTGACAATAACGTTTTAGAGAACAAAGGGGTGGGAAATTTGGAATGTGGAAACCTAGGCTTGTAAGTCGGAATCATGCCGAGGTTGTGACCTTTCACTGAAATTGACCCACAAGAGATTAGGTGCATTATCATATTTGAAGCCTTAAGCTTAGTATTGGATGGCATTTGAAACCTCTGTTCTTCACGTATTCTAAAGTTGTTGAGCCTCCTCAAGTCAGCCATAATGAGAGATTCCAATGTATCTATCCTACCACCTGATGATGGAGGAACAGATGTAGATGGAGGTGGAGAGACAAAGTCCCTGCAAACCTCTGAAGTCTGTTTAACCCCAGAAACCTGGTTTTGATGAGCACCACAGCTGTCAGGTTCCAAAGCATCATCATCAGTCGAAACGCCTCTTGCACAAGCATCTCGAGTCTCCACAGCTCTGATGGTATTTTCATCAGTCTGAGTGGAAGCATCAGCAAAACCATCGCTCTTGTAGACCCTGTATTCAGTTAGGCTTAAAGAACCATTCCAAGAAGAATTTTTCCCAATATTGGATTCTGGAGACCTGGTCAACAGACAAGGACGCCGAACTGGAGGAGATAGCTCCTCATCTTGAAAACTTTTGGTGGTTCTGCCATTCAAGCTTGATGAAGAGGAAGATTCCGCTTGGCTTCTGGCAGATGTTGGTTCTGGTATTGCTTTTTGATTCTGTAGTATGAATGTCCCAGTCCCAGCAGAATTAAACCGACCTAGGAAAACAAGTATCAATTTTCAAGTGCTTGTGATGATCCCAACCTCCAAAAACTACAAGGAGTACACTTTGATGACGAAATTTTAATCTATTTCCATTTAAAAAATGAAATTATTACACGGCTACACATGTAAAAGAACATTTTCAAGTGGGAAACCAAAGAGTAACAAGCATTTGGCTTTCCAAGTTCATTTTTAAGGACATTAAAGTGGCTTCAGCAAGTCTATTTAAGCACGTTCCATTGTTTATGTACCAAGTCTAAATGCTCCCTGCAATATATAAAATAAAAATTTCCCGTTGACACTGATCAAAACTGTTTATTCTCAGACAAGATGCGGATTAACCCAAAATAAAAAAAAACGTCATAAACAGGTTACCAGAACCGAATTCTTCAATGAGCTCTGAACCCTTGAGAACATACTCATTACCATGAGCCGGAAGGATTAAATCATCTTCACAGAGATCACGCCACACGTAACCATTCTTGTAGCTCCTGCATCCATGAAATTATATTTGGCGTGACCTCTCACAAGCAGAAAGAAGATAAACCCAAAATAATAAAATCAAAAAAAATCCACAAGACATTTTCACCTCTTACAAGACCATGCGTACATCGAAGCCAAGCCTCTGCCTCTCAAAACATTGAGCCTTTCGATGACATCTTCAAAACGAATGCGAACTTTAAATGAAATAGAAATTATCTAATATTTAATGCTTGTGCAATTCACTTAAGTAAACAGCATCCCACCTTTTAAATAAAGCCCATTAGAAGAAGACAGGGGAACTTCCATGAAATGTGGATGCTCGAGTTGCCGATTCCTGCATAGATAGTAAATCACCGGCACTTTGCGATCATGCTGCAGCTGATGTTGATTGCAGTGCCGACTGTAGTGGTATTTGGGTGATTTCTGAGTCCATACTTTTGCTCTTTCCGGACTCAACTGCTTGTATCTGTCCATTCTCCTCTCCATACGGACCTTCTTAAATCTAGTCAAACCCGAATTTCCTCAACCGTATGAGATTTTTATCAAGAAACCAACAATTGGGGGCGTTCAAATTAAAAATAAAATATGTGTGTGTGTGTGTGTGTGTGTGTGTGTGATTACACAAACATTAGGGCTCAAGGCCCCAAAAAAGTGAAGAAGAATTCACTTTAGACAATTTCACTGAGTGTTGGAGCTCAGTGAATTCACAGTAGATCAACATGCGAAATAAAACAACTCAAAGGGAAAAAACAAGCGAAAAACAGGAAGAACAAACAAGAAAAGCAAAACCTCCAAAAGACAATAATGTTACAAAACTTATCTCACTTTTAGTGCATAATACGCAGTCCTGTGTCAGTAAACAAACATGACAGTGGGCGAACGATATCCGAGACAGGTGCAAAGAACAAATGAATAAATGCAAGTTAATCCACAGCGCGGGTATATTGGGTACAGACTGAATCCCAATAATCAGAAAAAGCAATAAAAAAAAAAAAGTGTGGCTGTATTGTTTTCTGCACATATGCGGAAGATAACATGCCAACCTGGGAGAGTAGGAACCAGAGCTGAAGTAGGACGCCACGCATTTAATGCATCACTATCTCCCAACCCGACCCACTTCGGAAGGATTGAACTTTGTGGGAATTGAGGTGACCATTAGTGAATAAAGGGGCGGGTGAAAAGAAGACGGAGAGGAGAAAGAAGAACGGTGACCCGTGGATCTTTTTGCCGATTCAAATCCCTGTTGGGTGATTGGATTTCGGCCTTTTCCTGGCTTCGAGTGCCAGAGTGGGTTAGCTCCGATGGGTTGGTCTCCCATGGCCGTCCATGTCCGACGTCGATGGTTGCCCTGGGCTTGTGGGACCCAACCAAGTCTTTTTAAGCTTTCTGTCTTGTAATATATGAGTTGCGATTTGATGCATTGTCGTCTTTTAAAATAAGAGTTAAAGTAGAGGCGAGAAAAGAATTTTACCATTTTCATCGTTTAGATTAAAATTTTACTTCCTATGTTTTCCTAGATTAAAATTTTACTAGCAACTCATAATATTTTACTATTTTCATCTTTTTCTTCACTTTTTTCATTACAAAAATCATAAAAAATAATTTTTTTATTAATATCAATTGTAAATATGTAATATGTAGTTGTATTTTTTGTTGTAAGTAACACTAATTTTGAGTGTGAAAAATATACAAAAAAATGCAATATTTATACAATTATAAAGTTGAAAGCTAACATTTTAAGCCGTGTAATATAATTTACTGAACAAATGTTTTCACAAAAATCTTCACAAAATCTATATTAACCGTACCACTTCATTTCCTAATCGAGCCTACATTTTAACATTTTCATTTGATGTTAGATTTATTTATTTTTTATTTTCACTTAAAAACGGAGAAAAAATTTTCATGATATTTTTCTAAAACTAACATTTATTAAAATTCCAAAAAGATATTATTTAGTGTATAAAAAATATAACTTGGAGGATATAGATACTAATAAAATGATGAAAATTTCAAGTTTGACAATACAAAAAGTTTTTAAGAAATATGAAAATGTACTAAAAATTTATGAAATTGATTATGTGGTAGCTATATAGGTTATAAGTTTTTATATTAATAAAAATAAAATAGAAATAATTTCTGAGAAAAATATTTAGATATTTTTCCTCTTTCAAAAATATTTTTATGAAATGGGGGCCGTCCAATGAAGCCAACCACTTTTGTGAAAGGTTTTAAAGAATAAAAAACTGAAAAGAACGAAGTCAAAGGACATTTTAAAACTAATAAATGCAAAAGCTGTCGTGGGAAAATGATATTAACCAGCCTGGGATGCTTAATTTTGGTTGGTGACCTTCTTGGGGTTGACAATGGAGGAAAATTATATTTGATTATAAATTTTGGATGGATTAAAATTTGAATTTATTTGCATGTATAGTGTGCATGCCTTGTTCATTAATAATATAATAATAGTTGTATGGTATAACAGTAATTAGAGACAATGAATTGTTTATATAGGATAAATGTGATTATATATATATGTATATTAATTTAATCATTAATAAGTACAATGACTAAATTTTAGATATTTGAAAATATATATATATAAGAGATAGAATAATTAGAATATTAATTTAAATAAAAATTTTGTTAAATAATATATTTGAATTGTACAAGTGTTGATGAGTATAAAATTTATCAAAATCACCAAGCAAACGTAGCCCATGTAGTTTTCACCCATCCAAACAAAGTCGAGTTCAAACTTTTTTAAGACAACCGTGACCTGGAATTCAACAATTTTCAAAAGCTCTTCTGATGAAATTCACATCACCATAGAAGTCCATAGGACACGAAATTGTTGCACACATTAAATTTAAATTTGCTAGAGCAAAAGAGAAGACGTTGAGGTTGGAAGTGCTGCAACATTTGCCTTTTACACCAGAACTTAGGCTACGTTTGAATGTAAATTTGTATCAATTTCCTTTTCGTTAAAATTTACATTTCAAAAAGTGCTTTCCAACAAAATAACTCTTTTTTTTTTTTATATATCTTTATCTCCTTTACTTTTATAATTTTAAGTTTCCTCGAACTATTTTGAAGAAACTATTTTAAAGAATTTAGGTTATATTGAGAAAATTTAAAAATAAGAGAAAAAAAGTATTGTTTTAATGAGTAATATATTCGACAATGAGTGTTATGGTGAGTGAAAATTTTAAGAAACTGTATATCTCAATGTAGCCCTATTTCAAAGACTTTGGGAGAGTGGTTTTAAATGGGGAATGATTAGAAGTTGGGTTAAGATAAATAGTATATTTAGAAAGAATATGTTTGATTGGCTGAATAGTATTATTTATTTTAATTTATGTATTTATATATGTATAAAATATATAATAATAATTAGATAATATAATATTATAAATAGATAATAATTAATTTTTAGAATATAAATAAATACAAATATAAGGTCATGTGTGAATATATATATATTGATTTGATTGTAAATATGTATAATAATTAATGAATAAATTTTAAATTTAAATTTAAATAAAAATACTAATGTAAAATTTGATAATTTGTGTAAAGTATGAAAAAGGAGTTCCAAGCATAGCCAGAGTGTCATTTCTAAAACGCTTATTTTCATTCTTTTTCCCCAGGTTGTTCTCGTTCCCTGCAATGAAGATTCAAAGTTTGAAAGGACAAATGAGTTTCAAGCATCCGAAAGGGTGGTAGACTTGCAGGCAAGAAGGACTAAAGGCATCATCTGTCTTATCATTGCAGTCATCTATGAAGCTCGTAGTCGAACTTATGTTTGTATGGAAATCTTTGAGGTAAAAAGTTCAGTATAAAAATTTCAAAATAATATAAAAATAAGGGCTAGAAAGAGTTAAAAAGTATTAATTTAGTGATTGAAATATTTAGAAAAATAAATTTTGTAAGTTGCAAATTTGCAACCAAACATAAAATAATATATAGAAATTTCAAGTCATTCAAAACTGAAAAACAAAAAAAAAAAAAAAAAAGCAAAAATTGAAATGGAACCCATGATCTTAAAGCAGCAAACCTTTTAGAGGTTAAGCAGCACAGAAATCTACTGAAAACTGTCAACGCACTCCTCACCGCCACCCGTGTGTTACGTACATTATCTTGAGTCTTCAGGCTTGTGTCGGACAAAGATGAAAATGCCAACGGGGTACTCCAAGAAAGTAATAATGAAGTTGGGTATTGGTAGGTCGAACATTTAAATTCTACCACGACGTATGATCCCTGCACATAAAACAAGCGTTGATTCGTTATACTAGCTTACTTAATATGCACACCCTGTCACCAACTATTGACGACATTAGATGGCTATTTTCTGATGGTTCAGAAAGCCTTTGTGCTTTGTCACTAAATTTGCACGACATTTTGGGTGGAAGATAGCCTGTGGCATGGGGAAGAAGGTTTCGTGGCTGATATGGAAGCTGATGTGATGATGGGAAACTAAATGGGACAAGGGTTTGAGAACTAGGATGTTGTAGGCATAATCAATGCTGCCCAAAGTTTCTCCTGGACTATGTCAATTACGTACATTTATTGCATGCACACGCGTATTGTTGCACCATTCATTTGGGTTGGGGCAACTCCAAAGAAATTTTCTGAATTCAAAAATTATGAAATTTATTGTATTCGGTTGCCCCTGAAAACGTGGCTAGCATTTTTCTTGTGAAGATAATTATTTCACTAAAACATGATATAATTAATATGATCTTATATAGAGCACGGCACACATAAGCGTCCATCTCGTCAACATGGCCTAACAAAATTTAATAGCGGTTAGATATTCTTTCAGGCTATGTTTGGAAGAGGGGTTTGTGACGTGGAATGGATATTGGTAGGAGTGGTGTTAGGTTGTGTAATATGTTAGCAAAAAAAGGAGTTTGATGAAATGAATAGTGCTATCTATTTAGATTTGTGTATTTATATATGTATAAAATATATAATAATGATTGGATAATGTGATATTATTTAAAGATAAAGATTAATTTTTAAAATATATATATATATATATATATATAAATGTGAATGTATGTGTGTGCATATATAAGTTGATGATGTCACACACTTTGCATGTGAATGACATTAGCTTTTCTTTTCTTTTATACCAATTATTGTTTTGTTCTCTAACCAACTTGTCCTTCGTTAAGAGGAGTTAGTAATTTATACAATGTGAGTTAGTACGGCCATATATGTCTTAGAAATCATAGGTGATCATGCTCCTATGCTCTATGTCATACTGTTTAGATTCTAGGCTCTATTTTCAAGAAATATTATTATATCGTTTCCTTTTTTTTATTTTATACGGCTAAGCTATGCGTAGACTCCTACACTATTGCATTACAGACAACCCTTTATACTTCTTTTTATAAAAAAGGGGAGCAAGGGGTGCGTTTAGTTCACTAAACCTTCCCTTTAATCTCTTAATAATGTCAAATGTTCTGTCACCTAGCTGTGTTCCTTGCTCCCAGCTTTTCTATAACTTAGTAGAGGAGTTATTGACTTCTTTTGCAATACATTTTGAGAAAGTATCTCATGCAGTGGAGTTTCTACATGAATCTAACTATTTTCCCTTGCATGGTAGGTCTTCAAAATTTTCAGTTTCTATGACCAAGTGTGTCAATTTTAGAATGATTTTTGTGTGGCTCACCCCAAGCTCAACAACTTTCTCCAAAAGTGTCATGAGCTAAAACAATCACAGAAGGATCTCTTCCACAAATACAACAAGCTATTGGTTGAATTCCTTTCTTATCCGAATGTTTAGAGTCATATCTTTCATGAGTACCTTTCTAGCCTTAGCAGTTAATCTTACTTGCAGTCCATCCTAAATGAACATTTGTTAGAATACAGTGCCTCCGCATAGTTTGCCAACTTGTTGGTTTGCCAAGTAAGGAAAGGATATGGATGGGGCTTCAATGGCTACCTAGACTAGTTCATTTCTCAGGATATACTTAGCCTAGATACCAACCTCACAGGATTGGATTGGAAATATGGTGGGCGGCTATTTCAGAAAACCTGATTCTTAGTTGATCTAGAAGCAATACCTCCATCAGTGATCTTACCAATATGGATCCTTGATTGCACTGTTGGGAGTCCTTGTGTTTTTTTTTGCTTGCTAAATGCCCTTGTGTCTTTTTCCTACTTTTTTACATGAATAATCTAGGCTTTGAGCCCGTAGATTAAGTATGTCATATTTCTTCTTTTTATAAGCTCCTTGGATTATGGGATTGAGGTGTGAGTGCTTTCTTCTACCATAGAGCTCACAGCCTAGGTGGCTGTTAGCCCAGAGCATTCTGCCTTAGACTTAGGGCTCTTTTTGTAATTAGATCAGTACCCGGTCCTCAAGTGGGGAAGCTTTTGTAAGATAATTGCCTCTATCCCCAAATTGGAGAACTTTTGTTAGATTACTACTCTACCCCCAACTAGGGGGGTTAGTATTGGCCTCCAAGGCTCTAAAATGAATAGATTGACTTTGCTTAGTTTCTTGGTTTGTATTTTATGATTTGTTATTATTACCAATTGTCTTTCCGTTACCCTTTGTCCTTTCACCTCTTTTGCATTAATGCTTGTGGTGCCTTCATTTGAATTCCTCAAAACTATTTCAGCGCCATACGTGGCCTAATTTTCTTACTTCATCTTCATTTGGAAAACCCACATCTTCCATGTGTGCGGTTTGGAACTATATATATATATATATATATATATACACACTTTTTCTAACTGCAACAAGGGTTGGAAGAATGAGTTCTTTTATATTATAGGCCCTAACCCTTGGAACTTTCCTATTTTTTGGTCAAATTCTACCCTTAAAATTGATCTTTGTAATACCACCCTTCCCTTTGCTACTTTAGAGCGTTAGGTTCTTCACCTCAAAATTATTACCAAGCATGAAGTTCTTCACTTCTTTCGGTTGAACTACCATGAGAAGGATCTTTACACTGACGTTGGTAAGATTTTTTTTTTCTCGCTTCAATTTCTTTTATGTTTCTCCAATTTATTTTATCTTTTCTCTTATTTTCTGCAGACACAATGATGAAAGAACTACTTTGCTCTAAAATTGACCACCAGGACTAGGAATCTACTAATTTAGTGCTCCCAAAAAGATGTCGCTTAGCTCAAGGAACCAGTACGTCTTAGGCTATTCAACAGACTAGCGTTTCTCAAGCTACCAACAGCCCTTCTATTTCATAGGCTATTATATCTCTAGCATTGCCTACTACAAGCCCAACTTGGGAAGCTCCTCCTGAAAGGGTAGCTTCCTAAGAAAGGATTCCTTTTTCTATTACAGCTCTCCAGTCTCCTTTTCAGTCCATCAGCACGAACAAAGACTTTTCTTCCACCCTTCCTTTGCTTGTTCGTCAACCTTGGCAATTTGTTCTTGTCCTAAGCTTTCTCCTGCCCAACAGAGCTAAGCTTCGAGTCGCCAACTCTACCTTTCTTACCGATGGGTCTATCATCGAGAACCTTGGCTTAGCTTGGGATTTCTTACATAGGAGCTTGACTCCTCGAGACCAAAGTATTATTGATGAGTTGAAGGACAAAGAAGTACTGAATCGATGTATTTAGAACCAAAGTCTAGTAAAGTTTGCACTTAAGTAACAATTGGGTGTATACCTGTTTATACAAATTTCCTGCATCAGTAAGAACCGAGCTGTCCTATATTCTGTTTTTCAATTCGTCTGCTTCCTCTTTAAGCAATTGATTACTAGAGTCATCCAATCATCCAAGTTATCCTTAATCTATATCACCATCTCTGCCTTCCCTAACTTTATATCCCGAGTTGAATCAACTTTGGTAGTAGCTGCTAGCTAAGTTAACTCATCAGCTTTGCTATTTACCTCTCTTGGCATCTAATGTAATTAGAATTCAGTCATTATTGCAGCTAATTATTTAACCTTTTCTAAATATGCTTTTATGCCTTCCTACTTTGCTTCAAATTCTCTTTAGTATTGCTTGACCATCAACTAAGAATCAGAAAAAACTTGCACTCATCTTACTCGTAGCCTTCTCCCTATCTTTAATCCTAAAACTAGTGTCTCATATTCTGCTTCATTATTTGAAGCCTTAAACTCTAACCGTAAAGTATATTCTAACTCTATATCAATTTGAGCTAATAAGTACCACGCCCACCCCACTACAAGCCTATGTAGCTGAGCCATCCACATATATAGTACAAATTGATGGGTCCTCTTCTTCTTGTAGTTCTATTATGAAGTTAACTAGAGCAAGTCCTTTGAATGATCTCCATGGTACATAGGATATCTCAAACTCTTTTAACTCCACCGCGTACTTGACCACTCTTGCTGACGTCTCATTTTTTTGCATTATCTATTTGAGCAGGTGTTCTGTGAAAACAGTGATGGGTTGCCCTAGGAAATATGCTAGTAGGCTTTAAATAGTACTCACGAGTGCTAGTATAAGCTTTTTAATTTTTGAATACCTTAGTTCGGTTCCTTGTAGTACCTTACTAATATAATATATTAGTAACTGAGCTCTATGTACTTTCTTTACCAACATTGACCTGACTGCCTCTTTAGACATTGCTAGATCACATATAGTATCTTCCTTACCTCAAGCTTGGTTAGCAAAGGTAATTTAATAAGATAATTTTTGGAAAGATTCTTCGCATTAATCCATCCATTTGAATGCTTCTGGCCTCCTTAGTAGTTGTAAATAGGGTAAATTTTATCCTCTACCCTGGAAATAAGGCAGTTAAGGATTGCCAAGCATCCAGCTAGTTCTTGGACTTGCTAATATTTTGGGTGAAGACATGTTCTGAATTACTTCTACTTTTTCTAGATTTACTTTAATTATCTTTTGTGCAACAATATATCCCTAGAACTTTTCTTTGCTTATTCCAAATATGCCTTTAGAAGGTTTGAGTTTCAACCCAAACTTCTAATAGTTTGAAAGGTCTCTTGTAAATCGTGGATATGTTTCTTTTTGTGGGAGGGTCTCAATTTCATATAAATTTCCATGTTTCTTTCAGTTTGTTCTTTGAAAACTTTATCTACTAACCTTTGATATGTGGTTCCAACTTTTTTTAACCCAAAAGGCATTACCTTGTATTATATGTTCCGAAATGGGTTATAAAACTTACCTTGCTCTAGTACTTTCTCACTAGTGGTATTTGATGGTATTCTTGATAAGCGTCCATCAAATTGAGCAATTCTAATCTTGTCGTGCCATCCAGTAGCTAATCTATTTTGGGTAAAAAGTAACAATCTTAAGGGCATGCATTGTTTAAATCCCAAAAGCTTATGCACATTCTTCACTTCTCTTGTGCTTTGGTACCACAACTACACTAGATAGCCATTCTAAGTGTTTAATCTTAGTTATGTGTCTAGCTTCTAATAATTTCATGACTTCCTCTCTTCTAACCTACTATTTTCTCTTTATCAAACTACCTCAATTTTGCTTTACTAGTTTTTTTTTCTCTTTATCTACATTCAACCAATGTTCCATTATTGTAGGTGCTATTCCTCAAAGCATGTGCAAAGAGTTGAGAAAAAGGTTAGCATTTTCTCTGAATAACTGCACTGACTTTTCCTTGAGGGCCCCCAAAAGGGGCATTCCTACTCTAGTGTTTATCTCCCTTTTTAAGCATATTTTACATTTAGCAGCTGCTCTCTGGGTTGCATTGATGTTTCCTTGCTTTTCTAGACTCCTTATTGCTTATCGCTTGATTCTTTAATTGACACGATGTAACATTTCTTTGACACCATTTGGTTTCCTTTTACTGACCTTATCTCTCTTTCAGTAGGGGATTTCGTAACTAAATGATATGTTGAGGCGACAGCTTGAAATTCAACCAATATCTGTCTTCCTAGAATGTTATTACAAGTTGGAGACATGGTGGCCACAAAGAATAGGATAGTCTTAGTTTTTCTCACTTCCCATTGCCCTATTGTCATTGGGAAAACACTGTTCCCATTAGGTTGTGTCACCTCTCCTATGAAGCCAAACTATGTGTTCTTTATTAGCTTCAAAATGGTCTTTTCTAACCCCATTTTTTCAAATGCCTTTACTAACAGGATATTAACTAAGCCATCCACCAAGCATCAGGCTATATCATAACCTGCAATGTTAATAGTTACTGCTAGTGTGTCTTGGTATGGGGTGATTACCCCTTCAAAATCTTGAGCCTCAAAGCTCAACTTGACCTCACTTGAGCCCCTCGATATTATGTTTATGAAACTCTTTTTAGCATTTCTTCCTCCTCCTACATTATACCTTTTCCTATGTCTACCCATTCTCCCTTCCTAACAAACTTCTATAGCCATCCTTTAGTTATCAAATTTTCAATTTGTGCTCTCAAATTAACACATCCATTTGTAGTATACCCATACTCATTATGAAACTTACAAAATTGAGCCTGTTTTGAATTTTTTTAATGGAGTATATGATCCTATCAACTACTTTAGCATTTTAGTTTGTTGTATTGTAGTTAGTACTTGCTCTCTTCTGACTCACAAAGGTGTAAAATTAAAGGACTTAGCCTTCTCTACTAGAGGTGTTGGTGAAGGTGGCTTCATCCTTTTTGATATTTGCATCGGTCTCCTACCTTCTAATCTTTCTCTTCATGCTTTCTTCATATTAATATATTTTTTTGCTCTGGCTAAGGACTCAATCAAGGATCTGAAAAAAATCCCCCTCTCAATCCTTGGGCAAATACACTAACTAGAACCTCTTGTGCAGTTGAAAGTGTCTCCAAGACTACCTAGAAGAATCGCTTCAAGTATTTCCTTAAGGGCTCCTTATTTTCTTGCCTCATATTGAACAATGATATAGGTGTTCATTCATATCTCTTGTAGCTAGCAAACGGATGTAAAACAAGGAATCAAAGTTATCGAAGTTACTTATGATTCTAGTTGGTAGTTGATTAAACCATTTTTGTGCTGACCCTTATAAGGTAATAAGGAAGACCCTACTTTTGATACCTCTCGAGTATTGTTGCAAGAGTGTTTGATGTTTGAATTTCACTAAGTGTTTTGTAGGATTAGAGGCTTCATTATATTTAGGAACATTGATTGGCTTGAAGTTTTCGAACAGGGCATCCATCCGGATTTCTTTTATAAACAGAAGGCTCTCCTTAGACTCTACCTTGATCCTTTTCAGTTCTTCTAACTATTGGTGGATGCTAGTGATCTTCCTTTCGATTTCAGATGGCATATTCCCCACCCATACCCTTCTTAGCCTTTTCTACGATGCTAGCAATAGCTGAGCAATCGGCCTCATCTTTTATTTTTCCTTTTCCCCTTCGTTGCTTTTTAGGGAAAAACTACCTTCTCCACTATTTCGTTCAGTTAATCTGTCGATATTTGAATTAATCTAGGCATCCCAGGCCTAGACTCCTAAAACCTCAATGCTTTTATTGGTAATGCTTTTAGGAAGGGTGTAACATCCAATTGTTCCTCATTTTTTGTAGAAGCTTCCATTTCCTCTATCCCCATTGAAACCTCTTAGTTCTTCATTCCCATAGACAGCACCTATGATGACATCACACACTTTTTATGTGAATGACGTCAACGTTTCCTTTCTTCTCTACTAATTATTGTCTTCTTCTCTAATCAACTTGACCATTCAGTTTAAAGGACTTGATAATTTATACAGTGTGTGTTAGTATGGCCATCCATATTCTAAAAATTATGGGGGACCATACTCCTATGCCTTGCCTTAGGTCCAACTGTTTAGATACTAGGCTATATTTCCAAGAAATTTGATTGTATCTTTTCTTTTCTTTTATATGCCTAAGCTATGTGTAGATTCTTATAAGTATTAATTTAATTGTGAATATAATTAATAATTAAAAAATAATTAGTTTATTATATATGTTTGAATGAAATTTTTATTGGGTGATATGTTTGATCATATAAAATTTAGTGAATTGTGTGAGGTTTGAAGGGGGCTTTCCAACATAGCCTACCCAAATAAGCCCCTCACGAGGTAGAATGGTGTAATAAAATTCTAAATGTAAGTTTATATTCAAACCTCACCAAATTGAGATTGTGTATTAAATTGAAGAAAAATCAGTCTGAATCAGCCAGGTTGAGCTTGAAAGCGTTCTGGCCAAGTTCGAGTTTTAATTATTTGCATGTGCATTATATCTGTTGTTTGACCCCTTGCATCCCAAGAACCAGCTGCTATCCGTTCGGTTTTTGCCCTTAACTTAGCACGTTATTCATTGATTAAACAATCTAATACTCAGAAATAGTTGACAATTTAGCATGATTGAGGGCTGATCTCAATGTTCAAATCACCCAATATAAATAGTCCTCTCCGTCAGAAGACAATCAAGAGTGATCGTAAGGAGAAAAGATAAGAGTTGAATTCGGGCAGATCATGATTCTCATAAGTTAATCTGGGGCAAAAGCTCTTGCAGCTGTAATGCCTTTATTCTTAGGGGACTACTTTCAACATTCAATATAGCAGCATATCTCATCAAATTATCAGCAGGTACATATGCGCTTCCAACTCTTCCTGATTTTTTTAGTCATGTTGATTCAAATTGCTGCGATTGTATCAACAAGTCCAAAGGGGCTGTAGACAATTGTGTTAGCGATTGTGCTGTATTTTATCACTTGTACTAATACATTGTTGGGTGTGGAATTTGCAGACACCGTGATTAGAAGTGCTCGTGAATGCCTAGTCACTTTGGCTATCAAGTTTCTGAGTCTCAGCATTGCAAGATGGTTGCAGTACAGATATTTTGCACCATTGCAGACGCTGAAGTCCTTTATGCCAACGGTGATTAAGTTCGCGTTGACTCTATCAGTCTCGTCTCTTTATTCTTGATTCTTGGTCGATTGTATGTTCTGTTTCTACAAGCATTTTGTGAAAATTCTAATGCTGTAAAAACATAAATCCTTCCAGGAAGAGCACCATAGTCTAATGCCGTATCACCTGTAACTAATCACCTGCCCATATTCTCATGCCGTATCAGAAGAGGAAGAGCACCAAAAGTCAATACAAAAACTTTGGGTTTCTGCCAATCCCTTCAGTCTCACTCTGGCCTATGCTGCCACCGCTCCTCCCACTTCCGTTCGATTGCGAGAGTTCGCGCGCACGTAAACCACAACTTTGATTCAATATATTGGGCTTAAAGTGGAATTCAGACGCCCCTGGACCTTTCTTCTTCTTGGGCTCATTATTGCAAGCATTTATTTTTGAACCAATCGCCCGAGCTCATGCTATCAAGCCTTCCAATCGAACCATCAACCCTAGTACTACTTTCTTTTTTGATGCTGGACAAAGTCACTTCAACTCGTACTCGATATTTTCCTCCACACCATGCTTACGGCTCCAATATCACTCTCTTGTCCAGTGTGGGTAAAGATTTTTGAACTACTACTTGATATTTCAATTTCCTTTATATCGAACTTTACTCTTCCTTTATCACAACTCATCTCTATAAGTATTTTTCTTTTTGTTGGACTCGTTTTCATGAGCACGTCGACGTTAGTCTTTTGTAGTCTTCTCCATGGGCTATAGTCCGTGGGAATATTTGAGTCACACTTTGGGAATATTTAAGTCAAACTCCTTATATGGGCTCGTCGTCCCATGAGCTCTCTCCAACCAAACGGCTCTAATGCCGCTTTATCGATTTGTTAGACTCAAAATTAGAAACAATTAATATGGATTTGCACGCGCGCACACACGAATATATATATATATATATATATATATGTTACACGTATACAAATTATTATCTGCATGTGTGATAATATATATTCGGCCCTTCCAAAATTTTATGAGTGGCCTCTCTAAGAATCAAATTCTAGCTCCGACCCTGAGTTTGCCTCACAACCTAAATAATACGGTACTCATTTTTCCACTTGGATCACATTTTTCTCACTCTTTTCATGTTTAATATGGGAAGCTAAGAAAGCCTCTTTGAACTGTATATTTCTAACGTTTCCTTCATTCTATTCAAAACCCCTCTTCAAGTGTGTCGTTTCTCTCTGCCAACTCAAGCCCTGGCCTCAGGACCGTGTCTACCTCTCGCCTGCCAGACTTTGATATCCTACTGTCCTGCGCTTCCAAGAAAAGCAGGAACTCGTCGCAGTCCCAGTCAATTAGCAAAAGCCCCAGCAATCTTCAACAATGAAAGGCAAATCCCCACCTGGAATTTCCCCGAACTCGCAATCTAAACCCTAATAATGATAATTCCCGTTTCCCTCAATTCCCAATACAGCGTAAAAAGACCCGTCAAGTGTCAATAACTTAAGTCCTGGCGAATTGGAAATGCCTGTGTTAAGGATTTATCGGCAAATGGCTGTGAAAGCATTCAGTTCAATCCCTGTTGAAGATCAAAATTAAATGTTTGTTGTACCTTAAGCTCATGTTTTATAATACCTACAACAAATAACTATGAATGGCATCACTTGGGGAAAATATCGTTGTATTAAAATGACTTCTTCACTGGCTAACAGATGTAAATTTACTCTCTAATACATGCAATTGTGCCCACTGAATTAACATTCCAATAAGTATTTGCTTGAAGGCTTGCGGTGGGAGAAGAGCCCCTCGATGGAAGACAAAAGGGAATTTAAATACGACAAAGACGGGCATTCTGGTGGTGGGGGCTACGAATGAAGCACATATAAGGAAGTAGCACTAGGTGCTGAACAATTTTTGTGCTAATTGCACTCTTGAATGACACCCAATAATTGATTTGAATAATGAAAATATATCATTGTTGTTTATAGTTACTATAGCATTCGTTTATTGGTAACATTCCTTCTTATATCCTCTATTCAAATGCAAAGTTTGTCTAAAGTTGTCACGATTACATATTTTTTGAGAACATTTTCATCATCATACTTCTCAATATTTTTTCTCTCTTTTTGTCTTTTACACGGAAAAAGAATACTTAACAATATACAGTCAAAAACCAACTCAAACATAGCTTAATGTTTACTCTCAGATATTTCTTTCCTAGATCAGGTTGAGACAAGTATATTACTAGTGATATATTTTAAGGAAATATAATTTTAAAAAATTTAAACGTTTCTATGAATTTTAATTTAATGAAATTGCAAAGAAAGTCCACTAATAGAAATTTTTTGAAATATAATAATTGAAAAGAACTAAAAAATTTAATAATCAGATCTAAAATTATAATGCAAACACATTAAAAGGTTTCAAACAAATATGCTGTAAAATTACTATTAAAATTTTTATGAAAGTGTAGACAAAACCACTAAATAATTATTATGATTGATAAATATGTTTAAGTTTTACTGAGTAAAAATATTATATGTTTTGTGTACTTTGAAATAATTCAATAATGAAACTGAACATGATAAAGTTAGTAACTATTATAATAAGTAAAATTTATTTAAAATGTTAATCGAGAATAATTAAACAATGTAATAATTAGATCTAAAAATATAATGCAAATAAATTAAAAACATTCAAACAAATGTGCTGTAATATTACTATTATAATTATTATGAAAGTGTTGACAAAACTGTTAAACAATTATTATGATTGATAAATATAAAAAAGTTTTGTTGACTAAAAAAATTAAATGTTTTGTACTTTTAAATAATACAATATTTTAAAAAATAGAGAACAACTCAATGAAAAATTAGAAGTCCATTTTGATAGGGTATATTTAATAAACTATACTATAATTTCAAAATAAACATTTCTACCAAGTGATACTAATATAGAAAATTCTTAAAATAGAAAAATTAGGTTACAGTATAATGCAAAGAAATTAAATTTCAAACAAATACGCTGTAAAATTACTATTAAAATTATTTTGAAAGTTTTGACAAAACCTTTAAATAATTGTGGTGATTGATAAATATATTTAAGAATTTTTACTGACTAAAAATGTTATATGTTTTGTACTTTTAAATAATTCAATAATGTACTTGAAAATGATGAAGTTAGTAACTACTTTAATAAATAAAATTTATTTAAAATGTTAATTGAGAAGAACTAAAAAATATAGTAATTAGATCTAAAAATATAATGCAAATAAATTAAGAACTTTCAAACAAATGTGCTGTAAAATTACTATTATAATTATTGTAAAAGTGTTCGCAAAACTGCTAAATAATTTCTGCGAATGAAGGTCTACGGCATATCATATACACTAGCAATCTGTGCCTATTTTATGGGCATATAAAATTTAAAATATAATACGTTTATTATATAAGTGTTTTGAATTATTTACATTCATATTTTGATTTATATAATTTATCATCTAACAGAAATCTTCTATTCGAAATATAATT
Source organism: Avicennia marina (assembly GCA_019155195.1). Classification (NCBI taxonomy): domain Eukaryota; kingdom Viridiplantae; phylum Streptophyta; class Magnoliopsida; order Lamiales; family Acanthaceae; genus Avicennia; species Avicennia marina. The sequence continues at coordinate 1,905,910 of CM032764.1, forward strand.
AAATTATATATTTTTATTAATGAATATAAAATATAAATTATTTTATTTTGAATGTAATAAAAATTTATATAAAATGAGAAACAAAAGACAATTTCAAGAGAAAAGATAAAATAAGAATAAATAAATTAAATAAAATAAAAAGCGAAAATATAGTATAGGGGAGGAAAAAGTAAAAATGATTAATAAATAAATAAAAATGCATTTTAGTCCTAATTCTTTTTTTTTTTTGGATGCATTTTAGCCCTCTTACTTAAGAAAAAGTAATTATTATAGGGAATTAAATAGTTTACCCTTGATAAATAGTAAGATTATAAATTTATTAATAGGAATACTTTAAGAAATCTATTATAAATTACCATAAATAGATACTTTAAAAGTCTCATGATTAATAATATAATAAAAATAGCATGGACATAATACACAAAGAATATTGTTTACGTCATAGTGTTTGGTTTACCATGAAGTACACGACAACAAACCCCACATGTATTACGATCAAATACAAGACAAGTATCAAAATATTACACGATATTGTTGGAACAATTCAAAAGACGTAGAAGCCCATGATCTCAAGATGTATTTGGATTTTAGAGTCAGCTATTATAAAAAGCACCAACACATTCGCATAAAATTGCAAAGGAGTAAACACAGAAGTTGTTCATGCGTTTTGGAGTCAACCACTTCTACCATGAGATTATGTCTAAATCAAAGATTCTACTATGATCAATGTGGTGTTATAATCACCAGTACAATATATAAGTAGCTCTTGCAAGGACTCGACTTTGTCCAAACTTTTATTGCCTCAACTAGTTGATACATGTCTTGCCAAACTACCTTTAGCTGAAAGAAACCTTGTCCATACGATTTAACCAAGACTCCTCTTGTTGGTTTCTACTTAGGTTGATGTGAAATTACTTCATCAAAAACTTTAGCAAGCTCCACTTGCCATCACATATGTAACTCATAATGAGTGAACATTTCAAGGGTGTTTGCGCTTGATCAGTTTACTTTCTTCTTCTTCTTCTTTTTTGAGTACACAACATAGCAATGTAATACTTCTTTGATCTCTTACCTTTTTTCTCTCTTACTTCGTTGACTTTACTAACACCACAATTCCACAAATGTAGGATACAAATCCTCCTCAATTCTGATTTGAATATCTTTGTAGTAATTGAATGTTGGATCTCATGTCACAGCATGGGATCACTTCCCAATAGAGTTCTTCCACATTTAATTTATATATGTTTAGATTTGACATTAATAATGTCAACTATAAAATTGTTGTTGACATATACATTACGCCCAAAATTCAGGACATAATAAAGGAGTACCATAAAGATAATTATCTCAAAGGGTACCAAAGGTCATTTTTTCAAAGTATCTAAATGATTTGATCATTACATGATAATCGCTCATCAATACATAAGGAGAAATACATTGTCGCAGTAGAAACATACAATAACAATCCCAATTGCATTTATTAATCATCATGGTAAACAATGTCTACAAAATATCCTTTTCATTCTATTTTCCATCATTTTACCATTCCTAAGTGTCTTTAACCTTATCTACCTTGTCAGAAAAAAAGGTTTTAAAAAAACTTTTATGATCAACTAGTTACCTAGTAAGGGATTCATTTGTCTTTTACGGATGTAAACATAGTAAAATATTTAAAATTACATAAACGATTGGAAACCATTTTGGAACAACAATAAAATATCAGTACAAGTATCAATTCCAATTTTATTTCACATTTTGCTAGTATGATCATGGTTTCTGGATATTTCATGTACCATTCCACTGATCAGTATTTTAATTTAGCACCCTGATTAAAGATGGTCACATGCAACCTTACCGGCTGTCTTAATCTTTAATCTTGATAGAAAGAGTCATATACTTAATTTTAAACCCTGATTGGGAAGGTCAAGTTAGTTCAATCGTTAATCCTAATTGAAAAGATCACGTACAGCTTGTCAGTTGTTTCAATCTTTAACCTCAATTGATAAAGTTAATTTAATTCCAGTTGAAGAGCACGAAACTTTTACCTCACTTGGGAGGGTTAGAACTAATTCCTCTACACTATTGTTTGCCCCAATGAGCATCACAACAAAAATCTTATCATTGTTTAACTCGTTCAGTAAGAAACTTGGTATCAATTACTTTACCATACTTGTTCAAATCCTAAATTTTTCGAAGTAAAAGCAATTTGAATTGGCGCTGTTGAGAAAGATAAAATTTTGGTAAATATCAAGAAATTCCTTTGAAAGTCATAGTGAGCTTAAAAATATAAATTTTTGCAAGCTATCGCATAATTTTTCAAGTGACCAACATACCTAGTAAAAATATCATTTATATGGTAAAAGCTATTTATAAAAAGATAGTTGCAAAACTTAGAAGATAACCATTTGGCTAGTCTTACCACTCCTGATCTGATTATTCACCAATTGCAGGTTTTTGAGTCCCTATTCAACTAAAATAATCCTAATTTAAATCCCAATATAATAAAATTCACCTCCTTTTCTTTCTTAATTGCATCCTATATCCTTGAACCGTGAAAGTGATTCTTGCGTATGCTAATTTGCATTAATTCTCATTTAACCTAATTTGAACTTCACCTATTTGTTTATATATATATATATATATATATATAGTTTGAGTAATTGATGTTTTCTGTGATTCCTAAATGAATTTTTGTAGGTGAAAATGATTGAAGTCACCAATTGGGTGAAATGATCACAAATCTGTTTTAGATAGACACTGGGATCAATCTGGCCAATTCTAGATCGATCAAGTCACAATGGATCGATCAGCCAAACAATGGGATCATCCTAGTTGGATTCTAGATCTAAGATCCCGTACACCTACAATCAATCATGCCACAAGGATCGTCAAGGATTGATCACAATGAGTGGCCATGATCGATCTAGAGCTCACTGGATTAACGATTGCCCCATTCACGTTTGATCGCTCTACGACTAAATTGATAGGGATCGATCTAATGGTTAAGCAAGTCGATCCAAGGTGTTTTGTTTCTATGATCGCGTTAGCCTGTGATCCATCTTTGTTGATGACGCTGATTGAATCAACAGGGATCAATCAAGGTTTCATCTTGATCGACCTGGTAATCCTAAATCTCATATTGCTTCCATTTACTTGGCAGCTTCTTGGTCCAAAATCATGATTAGTGACACTTTATGAGTAAATCTATCATTTTCGATATTTATACCAAACTTAATAAGGTGTTGGACAAATACTACTACATGTAAATCTTCCACGTGTTAGCGCAATTTCTTGTGTCTCCACTTATATAACCAAATGGAAATAAGAAGTTTCGAATTGAAACAAGAAATTTGATCTAATGATTACCTCACTGTTGGGGCTTGAGGAAATTGCTTATTCCTTTCCTTCACTTGGCAGACGATTCTGGGAAGTTTGGGGATAAGACTCCTTAGCCTTGGTTCTCACTCTCTCTCGGCGGCTCTCTTGTTTTCAGAAGTGGGATGGTTTTTGACATGTTTCCTTAGCCAAATCTCTTTTCAATTGTCATAAAATCCATGCACTCACAACACTAATTCCTCACCCTTTTTATGACATGGTGTTGACTAGCCAAAATTTATCCATAGTATTGGCTAGTTAAAATGCATCCATCAGCCATCATCTCTAAAAAAAAATTCAATTTTTGTCCCATATTTATAATCGTTTAACAAAAATATCCTTTAATTTTTATCATTGGCAAAGATGTCCTAACTTCAAAAAATTTAGACAATTTCAGGACAAATTGTCCTAATTTTGTTAGATTTTCGCATGTGTGACACATATGACACACTAATTTGGGGTCTTTCAGCGATGCGTTACACATTGTCAATGAGGATACTAGGTGGAACGATGACATATAAAAAAACTATCACCTGAACATTTGATATGTAAAAAGTCAAGATATTTTTGTTAACAACAAAAATTAAAGGATATTTTTGTCAAATGGCTATACATACAGGATGAAAATTTATATTTTTCCTACTAAATAGCGTCTTTTTTTACACATCAAACGTCCAGGTGGCATTTTTTTTACACGTTATCATTCCATCTAATGTCCTCCTTTTCAGTGCATAACGTATCACCGGAAAGCCCTAAATTATATCACATGGGTTAGGTGTGTAAAAATCCAACAAAATTTGGGGGTTCCAAAATTGGCAAATGTTTCAAAAGTCAGAATATATTTGTTAATACCAAAATCAATGGACATTTTTATCAAACAGTTTTATATACAGAAAAAAATTACAATTTTTCCATCATATCTCCCCTCTTAACCAGTACCAATTACACTCAATGCCATACAATTGGGGTTGACCCAATTAAGAGTGTTTTAGCATCCCCTTGAACAATTATTGTAACCATTGTTGCAACATCATTGTCTTGGTTTTTCAAATAATTATAAATATCTCTATTGATTCCATCCTTCTCTATACATCCATAAATAATTATCTTTGTCACATTTTAGTTCAATCTGTAATAACTGAAATGTCTTTGAGAATCTCTAAAAACCATTTCCAAAAGGAAAGTTGATCTCCATCAAATTTAGGATTATCCCTCATATTATTGCCATATTTGACGTAACATTCATTCAGCAATCTGGTGCCATGTAATACCAGCCAATGCAAGATACAACGCCTAGCAGACGCATTTTGGGAAAAAGAGACTATTGCTCAAAGACGTTAGGCGCATTCTCAACTACCATTGCCTGTGTCATTAACCCTACCAGTTTAATTCTCAACTTTCATTCTTCTCACCAGCTTCTCTGATCCCGCCACATTCCGTTTTATGCATGAAAAAAAAGAAAGAAAGAAAGAAAGAAAGAACAGGTCAAGATTATGATGATGATAGTTTCATGTATGAAAGAAAGAAAAGATTAAAATACCGATTCTAGAAAACTAGCTGATCCACATGTGAGGTCCTTTTCATGTGGAAAAAGTTTTGCCGTGTAAGGTAAATTTGCACACCGTCAACCTTTCTTCGCACTTTGTGAAAGCCTTCTGATGGTGGGGGAGAGAGAGAGAGAGGGCTTACATTAGATTATAGCTGTATGCTTTCTTCGTGGAGAGCTCTACTGGTTTCCGGGTCAGACATGGAACATGCACGCATTTGCGACTGTTTGTGTTGGCAAGTGTAGACATTTCAGCATAGGAGCATGGGATGTGGGATTGCAGCGTTGGGTCAATATTAGCCGGAGGATGTGATCCGACCGTTGGATTTCAATATGGTTTATTACCGTTCGTCAGGCGTGTGGACCCACCTGTTTTGTTTGACCCTTGATGATATGTTTCTTTGCGCATAACCCCTCCGTCCAAATTCTTCCTCTCCTTTGAAACTAACAGTGGCGCAAGCAAATTTTTTTTATAAATTATAATGTTTATCGTAAAAATAAAATTTATTTAGAATTAAAATTATATGAATTTTTTTTTAAAAAAAAAGAGTGAATTTTAGAAATTGAAAATGTAAAAGAAAAATACAATATAAAAGAATGGAGAAAGAAAAAAAATACAAAAAAATTCAAATAAGGGTATTATTAGCAATCTATGTATGGTTTAGAGTGTAGAATATTTTTAAAAAACGAAATTTCCAAAAAAATTAATTTAATTTAGATTAGGAAATGCAGGAAATAATAAAAAAAAATGAGAAAGTAAGTGAAAAAAACATTTAAATAATTAAAAGTATTTAAGTAATTATATTATAGATAGTAGCAGAATTGAAATCGCATTTCCTTCATTTTATTTAACTACATAAATATTCCTTTTAAGTTCACGACGTGTGTCAAACTTTTTTCAGCCATTGGAGCTTTAGACGGAAAGTGATAGTGCTACCCAGCAAGTTCTGTTTGGTTTCCCATTTTATTTATGATGCACATAAGAAGAAATTCCGTAACAAACCAGTGTTTCAAAAATATAGCATTTGAATAAAAAAATATATAAATTTAAAATACATTTTGTTTGTTTCTGGCCGAGCAATGGCCGTTGGTAAGATAATAGTGTACTAATTAACTTTCTTTTCATATAATCACTGAAAAATAATGATTTATTTAAGTGTTCCTTTTTTTTTTTTTTGGGTATTGAAGGATTTAATTATTAAATGGAGATGCTTTCATAAAATAATCAGACTTATTTTATGTATCATCCGTTTTCATTTCTGTACTTATTATTTATTTTCCCATTATTTCTCTCAATTTTTATTTTTCCCTTTGCGGCCGTGACTTTTCTTTTTATTAATCGAGATTGGTCTGTTGGAAGAAATCAACTTTAATATTCATAATCTCATTTTCACACTATCCCAAAGGCTATGTTTGTTTCCAAATTTTCTACTATTCAACACCACATAAAAAATCTTATAAATCAAATATTTTACCATATAAATTTTGTTCAAATTCAAATTTAAAATTTTTTTTTTTATTTTTTATAATTAACTATTAATTTTTCAATCATTATACATATTTACAATTAAATCAATACATAACTCTAAAATTTTTATGTTAACATTTATTTTTTATTATCCTATAAACTTATATACTGTCACGTTATCCAATCATTTTTACATATTAAATATATATAAATAACTTTTTTTGCTGTCTAGATCTTTTTATCTCCATTCAAATCTGTCCCAAAAAATCATAAATAGATCCTATACGGAATTATCAATAGGCCACTTGATTTTTAAAATGCCACGAGAAGGAAGTTTCGATTAAAATTTTTCCTCCCCGTGATTTGAAAATTTTTCCTTCGGCTTTGAGTCACTTTCAGTAAAGTGTGATCCCAATTCTTACATGTACAGTCGCAATTCCTCTTCATGAGAAATCGTTTTCACGCAGCCAAAGAACGAGGTCAACATTTTTTTTTTTTTTTTCTTTTTTGGGAAGAGAATAATTTAAATAAATTTCATGCAAGTTAAAGTATGTACTAAGTCGTGAAAGAAGGGTAAAGAGAGTGAAATAATAATAATAATTAAACATGGGTGAAGTAATAGATGCCAATACTGATGATTTGTGGGGCCCACGCAACACGACAACTCATGGCCCTCCGCCTTCGCAGTTTCCACTCGTAGCGTGGAAACGGTCAACAATTCCACGCTGAAAGTCAAACATACAGACACAGCCAGAACATGCCTTGCCCATCAGGGCACCGTTGGATCAAAGACTGATTGACTGTGGAAGTTGCAAAGGCTACTTTTTGAAAGGGACACTCCAACCAATATGCTGGCCGAGAACGCAGAGAAACAAAAGCCTCAACTGGGTAGGCTTGGATCTTCACTTCAATCCCTAGATGTGAGACCACTGTACAATAAATGGGACGTGACTTGCAGGACCCAATCTCCTAATCCTGACTTGTAATCGTAGAAGTTGTCTAAAAAAGACGGGAAACATGGAAAAGAACAAGTTGGTCTTAGAATACTTGAATTCATTGTGGAACAACCTTTTGGCACTTGAATTCGGTGGAGGAATCAAAGCCTCCCTCGGACAGACCCCTTTTCCTATTTATTCTACCACAGTCGTGTGAAGAACGTTCTTGATGGATGGAGAGAGTGGAAAGTGGAGGCGGCGGCGGCGGCGGAATTGCCAGTGGTGGTGGTGGAATCTGATAGGCGTTGAGAGGTGGCGGAGGGTGGCGCCACTGAGGGAGAGGGCCGGCGAGGAGGAGGGTCTGAAGGAGTGGCCCCGCTTTCATCACTGCTTGCAGAAGCTTGCCTTTTTCCGGCAACGGTCCGTTGAGTGCTACAGGAAACTCCGGCGCCGGTGGCGGTGGCACGTGTTGGGGTGAGGAGACGATGCTTTCGTCACATTCTGAGGTGGAGAACCCATTGTTGGAGTCCATTCCTCTTGTGGGATCATCTTCAATGCTCGAATTCCCAGAATGCGGGGCCGACAACTGGCGCTGTTGTAGCTGCCGTTGGAGGAATATCTTCTCGGAGACCGCTCTCCGGCACCTCTCCTGAGCTTCATCCCTCTCTTTAATGGCCCTGCTCAGCATCTCTTTGAGTTGGGCTATCTCTTCATCTCTCGTCTTGAGCTCGTCTTCTGCCCTGGCTCTGGGTTCTGCCAGCTGCTCCATGCTCAGCTCAAAAGCCTCTTCCATACTCTGTTTCAACAAATTCAACTCAAGTTAACCCCACTATCAGCAAATTCTTTGAAACATGAACCAACGTTTAGCAAAGAAATCGGTAAATTATATAGACTTTTCTCACCTTTTCCAGGTATAAATAATTATTAGAGCAATCCAGAAGAAGGCCTGTTTGGCGGTCCATGGCCCTTAATTAACCGAATAAAACCGATACGGTGGGAAATGGGAATAGAGAGGCAGAGGGAAGGAATGAGACACGGACTTTGAGCTCCTTTAAAGAACTAAGCAGTGTTCCTTACTTTCCTTTACCCACTAAGGATAGATCGTTTTTCCTTTCTTTGTCTTTTTTGAGGTGGGACTAAGGCAGCCACAGACCCATAGTCAAGAGGTCTACACCACGCTGCCAAACCTATGAGGAGAAATTTTCTCTGTAACAAAACAGGAAATCTCAAATATAATAAGACTTACTTGAAAACTGCATTTGAAGAGATAGGCAGAGTCTAGGCATTATAGGACACATGGCTATTTGGGTTTTCGGCGAGGGTGAAATTACATATCGGCGACGAGTGCGGCGGTGCGGACAAGTCGGATGCATATGGGACTTTCGCTTCCCAACTTGCAAATTCCGCCTAGAAGAGTTAGGCCACTTTTGATTATTATTTTTTATTTCTTATTTTTCTATATCATCCGTTGGAAATTACGTGAAAACGCGTTTCTTCCTTCCTTTCTTTTTTAAGATGTATTGATTTTAGCTGAGAATGATTTTCTCATTTCACTTGTTTTTCTTGTATTATCACGGGAATTATCATTGTTGTTACAACAATAATGTACAATGTTAACAAACATATTACTCAACAATATTTTTATTTAAATTCACATTTAATTTCTTTTTTAATATATATAATTAATTAATTATTTTTCAATCATTGTATATATTAACAATCAAATAACACCTATATATATCACACAAATACTCATATTTATTTTTATTTATACCTTATAATATAATCATTTTTTATAAATTATTATATTATTTAATTATTATTATATATACTGATAAATATATAATTTATTATATTAAAATATTTCTTTTAAATATTCTATTTATACTTATCAAATATTATATCTAAAAAAAACCTACGTAACTGTTACGTGGAAGAATAACTGCTATAAATTGGTGTGTGCCATATTAATTAGACTGCTTTAACTTTTGGGGCACCCATTTTCGGTTGCAGGTACAGTAAATGTTGAGAAGCAGCTATCATCCGCAGGTCCCATTTAGATTTGGCCTTTTTGACTGAAGCAATACAAATCTTTGTTGGTTTAATGAAAAATGTATTACAAAAGTATTGAGCAACAGAGACTAAGTGATAAAAATAAATGTTTAACCATCTTTTATTCTAATAAATGCTAAGTAATTTTTATTTCTTTCTACCTTTTTCTATTTTTCTTATTATTTTTCACTTTTTATTTCCTTATCTATTCATTCTCTCTGTCTCTCTCTTGTATTATACAAAATTTTTCTATACAATATTCACTTTCCATAATTTATCTATATTATTGTATTTTTTAAAATGTGGTAGATTTATATTTTATTATCATTAATGAAAAAAGTCATGTATACATAGAAGATATATGTTTTTTTACTGAATAAAAATTATAAAATAAATATATATGAAATATATGTCAACATATTTATATAATAAAAATAGAATTCTATGCTGACAAAAATCTAATTTTTTAAAATTAAGTTCTAGGCACGACGAATATGTTTTTATTTGTATCTAGTTATTTAGAATTAAATCTTTTTGGTTTGAAATATATTTTGATTCTCCTCCCATTTTTTTTTATAGAATCAAAGATTAATATCACTTCACCCTTAAAATTTTATTTGTTTTGTACATCACCACCTATACGTAACCTTATAGCACTTTAACCCTTAAAGTTATATTAGTTGTGGTATTTTTGCCTCTAAGTTTTATTTTTAAATTAATCTTCTACTAAAGACTCATCATATTTTGCCATTTTCATCTCTCTCTTTTTTTTCACATTTTTCAATGCAAGAATTTATTTTTTATTGATATCAATCATATAAATGCAACATATAATTATATTTTTATTGTCAATAATATTAATTTTAGTGTGAAAACAAAAAAATTGATTGTGAATGACCTATATGAAAAAATTCTATGTACATACAATTTAGGAGGTTGAAATCTATAATTTTAGTTGTGGAATAAAGATTATTGACAAAATATTCTTAAGATTCTATAGTTTTGCGTTAAATTTATTATAAATGTGCCACTTCAATTTCCAATTTAACTTACATTTCAACAATATTTTCATTTGATATTAATGTTATTTTGTAATAATTTCACTTAAAAGTGAATAAAAATTTTTGTAATATTTTTTTAGCATTATTGATGATTGAAAATAAAATAGACTACATTTTTAATGTAAAATACTGTTAACTAGTGTATCAAAAATAAATTATGTAAACAAAATAATAATAGAATGATGAAAATATCAAGTTTTTCAAAATGAAAAACTAAAAAAGAATTAAAATATACTGAAAATATTGTAAAAATTGATTATGTGGCAGTTTTTTTGTTGTGAATTTTATTTATAAATTCATATGGAAGCAAAGTGCACCAATAATATTAACTTTAGGGATAAAGTGCTATTATATTACTTTTAGGAGGTAATGTACTAAACTAATCAAATTTAGGGGGTGAAATCCATTTACCTTAAAATCGAACCAAAACTAAAAGTTTAACTATTTATAGAAAAAAAAAATTATCACTGTTAGATGTCTAATTTCAACTATAGGGTGGTTGAAAATGTTGGCTTGTCACTATTTTTTTAAAAAAAAATAACTTATGAATTTTCCTGTGTTTTATTAACTGTAGTATCGAGGAAAATCATTTTTACTAGAATAAAAAAGTTGTATTTAAAAAAAAGGGAAAAAGTAAGAATCTGTGACTGTGCAGTGCAGCACAGTATAAAATATGGAATTTGTTATTTTTCAGCATAAAGAGATTACAGTCTATTTGTGTGCAAACTTCACCACATGGGCTTCCCTTGCAATTTGCAAATAGTTCGTCAGTTTCGCTTTTGTGTATTTCTTATTAGTCATGTTATAATGTTTATTTTTTCCACTCGTTTGTTTTAACTAATGTGTGTGATTAATTTTTATAATATCTAACACACTGAGTATAATCATCTATGTGTAATATATCAAGTTACTTGACTCACATCTAATTAAACTCATAAATGTTTTTAAATTGAACCGAATTCGAATTCAAATTTTAACAATTTTTAAAATTTTAATCTCGTTGCTTTATTCAAACTCTAAATTAAATTTAAATTTTAGAAAATTGAAATTACTAATATTTGAGTAATTATCAAATTGAGCTCAACTCATTAATCCCTGAAATTATAGCAATAATGTTGTCATAATTTGGAATTGCAGATAAGAAGAGCATGCGCGCGCACACAGACACACCAATAATAATAAAGCAAAGGACACCAAATTTGTCAACACAGTTTGAAGCTTCACTTTTACATCTACAGCATCAAACCAGGTAAATTTTACTATCTTAACCAATGAGTAGTGAAAATAAAGTAAACAACTTTCATACTAACTTATAAGTCCAATACCTTCTTTAAGGTAACCAAATATGTTAGATGCATCAGAACTTTCCCATGTTTTATTCTTCATCTAAACTACCCTCTAGATTCAACGCTAACTTTCAATAGATTTGTACAAACACAATAGTATTTACTCAACTAGACTTATAAGAAAGTGTTTAACATACAAGAATACTATCATTCTCACATCTAGCTAAAAGGAGACTAAGTTGATGGTCTTCTAAGTTTAAAGTGGTTAGTATTTATAAGGATTGAATTTAGATTACTCATTCAAAGAGAATTCCTTATTGATAAGTTTCAACTCTTATAAACTTAGTTGTAAATGTCAAACTAATGTTGTCACATCAAATATAACACTGTAGTAGGAGTTTGGGATATATTTGAATTCTTGATTCTTCTTTAGTAAAAAGTTGTGTGGATCCAAACTTCTTCTATCTCAATTACATCAAGACTCCGAATTCTTTAGCACTTCAAACTTTTACAAAATGTCTATCTAATAGAAATGCATAACAAATAGACCATCAAATTAGGACATCTACCTCAAGGTGTCCAAGTGGGTTTGGGAATCTGTTATAAACTTGGATTCTTGTATGCATGATAAAATTGTGCACAAATGTGTTAACTACAATTTAGGTCACAATATCCATCTTTGGCACATTTGTAGCATAATATAACAACACAACACAAGTACCTAAAAATTAGCATGAGGTAAATCAAATTGATTTCATCCAGGGCACCATGCACAGTTTGCAATTGCATCAATTCGGCATAGAAACAAAATAACCAAATAAAATAAGTCTGAGGTCATTATCCCAATATTAGTCACAATAATGCAGTAAATGAAAACTAAAAATATATTGAAAATCTGCTTCAAACTCCAAACTCTCCATAAATTCTGCTTCCCTTCTTGCTGCTTCAAAGCCTTAATTTTTAGGCTATTACTCCCTCTTTATGCTATGCATTTGCCAAAGGAATGGCAAGTTAGCAAGTACTCTCCTATCAAATGGATGAAGGTCCAACCATAGAAATTAGGGAAGCACTAGAATCAACTTCAACACTTTGTGAAGGAGAGGTGTGTGTCTCATATGTTGCAACCATCTCTACATCAGGCTTTAGTATATCAAACTAGTCAGGCTGAGCCTAATCTCCGAGGCCTTCAGGATTCAATGCTTATTCAGAAGTTTATTCAATAGGATCAACATTAAAATCATCCTTACCAATTCGTGGATTAGAACTTGGCTCAAGGGCATCCTCTTTAACAATTGGAACAGCAGTGGCATCATCTACAGGGTTGGTTTCAGCAGGCAGTTACACTCCCAAAGTAGTTAATGTTACAAGCAGGACTACAATATTAATATCAATATTTCGGATTTCTACCTACATGTTATTAACTTGATTCCTCAAGAACCTTTTAACAACTAACAAGGATTGCACAGCATATATTAGTTGTTGTTTAGAAGGTGTAAGGGTAACGATTGATCTTAATGCACTTGAGGCATAGCAAGGTAAGTAATCAATATTTCCGAACTTAGATATTGTTTCGAACTTTCACACCTTCAATGTTTACTTTAGTTGGCGGTTTCCATCCCATCTTGATTGCTTTCTAAACTTCTTTATCTTGTAACCTAATGAATGCATGAGTCAGCGCCTTCTAATGTGAACAGTTGGAACCATTAAGAAGTGAGAGACAAGTTACAAAGGCTTCTTCCCTAGCACTTGTATGTGCAGTCCTTCAAGAATTATCAAAATCACACCTGCTTCAAACCAAGCACAATAGGCAACTTAGTTTTAATGCCACGCAAAAGTGTAGTAGTAATATTTTTACTATTGTTGTAACAACACAACACACAATCTGAAACTGCAGGTAATAAGAACACACACCTTAATAGAAATAAAACGAGGAACACCAAAATTTTTAACGTAATTCGGAGCTTCACTCCTATGTTTGCAGGTGTCAAGTTAAGTAAATTATACTATCTCAACCAATGAATGACAAAAACAAAGTAAACAACTTTCACACTAAGCATATGCCCAATACCTTCCCCAAGGTAATCGAGTATGTTGGATGCACCAAAACTTTCTTATGTTTTGTGTTTTACCTAAACTACCATTTAGGCATAACATTAGCTCTCGAAAAGTTCGTATAAATACAATATTGTTTACTTAATTAGACTCACAACAAAAATGTTTAACACTTAAGAATATTAGCACTCTCACTGCTAGTTAAAGGGAATCTAAACTAATAATCTCTTATGTATAAAATGACTGGTATTTATAGATGTTAAATTCATATTGTTCATTTCAATAAAACTTCTTATTGAAAAGTTTTGACTTCTACAAATTCAATTGTAAATAATTATTGAACTAATATTGCCACATTAAATACAACACTATAATAAGAATTTGGGATAGATTTAAATTTTTTATACTTGTCTAGTGGGAAGTTGTGCAGATCAAAACTTCTTCCATCCCAACTGTATCAAGATTCTGAATTCTTCCACATTTTAAACTTATTAAAGACATATATCAAATAGAAATCAGTTCTCATTGCATTGCACAACAAATTGACCATCAAATTCGGACATCCACCTTAAGGTGTCCAAGTGTGTTTGGGAATCTATCATAAACCTAGATTGTTGCATGCATGATAAAGTTTGGGTAAATGTGTCAGCTACGATTTTAGAAACAACCCTAACGGTACACGAGACGGTATTTTATTACATGTCCAACCCACAGGCCACTACGAATTAGATATCTATAAAAATGAGCGTCCAGACTATGAGCAATGAATTCTAGCTGTTCATACAATAACTACACCTAGCTGCTTGAAATACTAAATTTAAAATTTAAGTTACCACTTTCAAATAAAGGCTAGCTTAATTTGACTATATTGACCTTGCCATGTTATGTTTTATGTATAATCTCATAAAGGAGGAAAAGTATGAAGAGCAGCATCATTAATTACATTAATTCATAACGGAGATATATGTAATTAACCTGAATATATACATATATTTGTTTATTTTGATTCTTTTATCTTATATAGTAATCCATTCTGCATTTCACCTTATACATGCACGCCAAGTGCCTGGAGGCATATTCATTTTTGAGAAATCTATTTTATACAATTAATATATATTTGTTATATAGCGTATGTGTAATAAAGCGGAGAAACTAAAATAATGGGTCATAATTAAATATATATATATATACAGGTTTAATAATTTAAAGAAAAAGTGAATACAATCAATAATTACACTGATGTGTAGAAGTTGTTTTCATATTTAAACCTAATTTTTCATATGACTTTTTGTGCATAGAATTTCTTATGAGGCATAATTAAGCTGTCATTTTTCTTTTTAATTACTAAAAATTAAGTTCTCGACTATTTATTAGTATTGGATTTTCAAAATTACTTCTTTACTCGGGCATGAAGAATGATGAAAATTAAAGGAATCACAGCTCAATGAATTTATTTTAGAGAACATATACAAATAAACTTAAAAGTGAGGGCCGTGTTTGTTTTCATTATTGGTTCTCAAAAAAATATATGCTACAATTATAATTAAAAAAAATTTTTTTGATCTCTCTCACTTTTGTGCAAATTTAAAAAAAAAAAAATCTTAAAAACGAGTACTAAAAAAACATAGCTGAGATTAAAAAAAAACTTGTGGCTTTGTTTATTTCACTTTTCAAAATATAAAAATACATACTTCAATTATTATAAGTTTAAATTTTTTTTTATTTTTACATAATTTTCAAAACGATCACACCTGAAACTCACGCTTAAATTTGAAAACAAATTTAGTCACGGCCTAACAAAAAATGTGTGGATGAATGGGCTTTGCATAGCCAGGGAACAAAATAATAATAAATACAGATGTATTTCATTGAACATTTATAAAATAAAATATTGCGCTAAAAGAAAATTTTAAGCTGACTTCCTCGGATGACATGAATTGTTCTTAGGAAAAACGGCAAGATTAACAAAGTACGGTAAAAGCCATTGTCAATGGTGACTAATTTAGGGAGTATAAACCTTAAGGCTATGTTTGAAAGGGGGTGTTTTGTTGATAAAAGATGTTTGGTGAGAGATATGTTAGGACGAGGGTATGTTTAGAAAGAAATTTTGATGTGATGAATAATATTATTTATTTGAATTTTTTTTATTTATAAATGTGTAAAATATATAGTAATAATTAAATAATATAATGATATGTAAGGATAATAATTAATTTTTAGAGTATAAATATATATATATGTACATGAGTGTATGTGTATATAAATATAGGTAATGATTTAATTATGAATATGTTTAATAATTTAAAAATAATTAGTTAGTTACATATTTAATATAGGAAAATTTTGAATTTAAATTTGAATGAGAATTTTGTTGTATTAGATGTTTATTTGTAAAGTTTGAAAGAGTATTGAAAGTTGAAATAATATTTTGATAAATTATATGAATATTAAGAAAAGGGAACAAACATAGCCTGACTGGTTTTCTCCGCTTTCATTTTCTTGTGTTCTCAATCATTATTAGACGACAGGCAATTATGGCTCTGCAAGTGTTCTTCACGTCAAACTGCATAAACTAATGGATGTGAACCTTTGAAAGCTCTAGGACTTTCTTCTCAAAATTTTTCCAACATTTCTCTTTATGTGTTGTTTTGTTTGGTGGAAGTCAAGTGTACATATTCATAATGGTCAGAAAAAGATGCCGGTGTGTTCGAAAATTTTCCACCAATGCATATTGTGAGAGGTTGAATTATGGACCCTTTTGGAGAAAAAAACAAAAAAATACAAACTACAACAACGAAGCTTATGTTTTGATGTAATTTTATTATGGAATATAAATAGTGGCTGTTCTTTGGGTAATTGTTCATGAATACTATAAAAATAACAAGTACGAATTTTTTTTTGTTATATGTGTGTGTGTGATTAATTATATATATATATGTATGATTTATTTTTAAAAATTTATGGATGCAAAAAAAGGAGAAAAAATTATTTTATAAATATTATATGTGTTCGAATGTGTGCGGTTTGGATGGATGGAAACCCTCATGATAAGTTTTCAAACATTGCTTAAAAGATATTTGGGTAAGCTTCTTTTATAAATTTATAAGATCATGCAATTATGAAATATATGTAAATTTTAATATATGAAATGGATTAGTTAATAAGATATTTTAAAATAAATTAAAAAGAACCAACTTATTTTTAAAAAAATTTTAAGCTACAAGTGTCTTAATTTTAAAATTTATGCTTACCGCTATTAAGCTCATTCAAACACCCTTTTGTAATGCGATTAAAATATATTTAGCTTACAATTAAAGGTTATTGAAAGGTGAAATATGGTGTTATTTTTTTTATATAAATATTTACAATCATGCATGACAATTAGACAGTGAGAGGATGCGTGTCCTATTATGATTTAACTGACATGATTTTTCATTAAGATTGTGATGATAGATTTATTTAATGAACAATAATTGTAACTTAGATTTTTAACATTTAGTATTAATTTTCATTTAATTTTCTTTATTCATTTTTTGCAGAGAATTTGTGTCACTTGCATATCGGAGTCAAATTTGTTTTGCCTGTTGATACTTATAATCCCCCTATGCAAGGAGACTTGCTTGATCAACTTTTGCTTCAATAATAATAATAATAATAATAATAATAATAATAATAATAATAATAATAATAGTGCCCTTTTGGTGGTGCTATCCGAAATAACTAATTAAACAAATAGGTTTAGGCCTACCCAAAAAAATAATGTGCATTACATATCAATAATTGACAAAGCAAGATCACGTTTGGTTAATCTGTTATTAGAGAAATTTCAAACATCAAATAAACATTATCATCAGTCTGCTGTCTCGCCAATATTTTCAAAATAAATGGATAGATAGTAGTGAAGTTTGATATTTATTTTCTTATCAATTCTATCACTATTTTTTTCCCTTGAAAACTGGAATGGGATTAGTCAAATGTGGCGCCCACTCTGTCCTTAAGGTCACTCCTGTTTATTCATTTATCTTTAATCTGGTGGGTGAGTGGCCCATCATTAGATGTTACACAACTACATCAAATTTAATTTCTATTCAACTTAGACTTTTATTAAGAAGTAATTAATTACATTACAGCAAGATATTTATATATACATCCAAAACATAACTCACATATAAAACGACCAGGCAGCAAAACTTGTCAGCAGGGTTTTAGGTGCTTCGAACATCCTTGCCACAGATCTAAGGGGGGTTTCTCAATTTGTTTTCAGAAATGTTTCATATTTCACAAATTCCAGCTATGTAACTTCTCTAGTTTTCCCATGTACTATGACTATGAGACGGCAGCGTTTAGTCTAAAGATGTGGATGAGAGATCAAGAGGGTGTTTGGATAAGTTTGTTTTTAATAGCTTTTAGGATCGTATAAGTTATAAAATATTTTTAAAACTTATAAATTTATATATATATATATATATATATCTTATTTTAAATATAAGTTAGTAAAGTGTTTGTATATAACATCTTACAAAATTTTGTTGAAACTTATAATTAGAATTAATTATAATTTTTTAATGTAAAATGATAAAAATAAATTAAATATAATTTATATAATATAATTGATGATATTTATGTTATTTTTAATATATATAGATGTGTGTGTGTAATTGAATACTTATAAGATATTTGAAAATAAGTTAGGAAAAACCAACTTATTTTGAAGGAGTTTATAAGTTTTAAACATCTAATTTTAAAAGTTTATGTGTGTGTATTGGAATACTTATAAGATATTCTAAAATAAGTTGGGAAAAACCAACTCATTTTGATG
Source organism: Avicennia marina (assembly GCA_019155195.1). Lineage (NCBI taxonomy): Eukaryota > Viridiplantae > Streptophyta > Magnoliopsida > Lamiales > Acanthaceae > Avicennia > Avicennia marina. Next base: position 1,924,504 of record CM032764.1, read on the forward strand.
GAGTTTATAAGTTTTAAACATATAATTAAAAAAGTTTATAAGTTTTTTTATTAAAAATTTTACCAAACATTTTTGATAAAACTATTCAAAATATTTTATAAGATATTTTGAAAAACTTATAAATTCATGTAAACACGCTCTAAAGCTATAGCAAGTTCTTTCGTCAAACACATACCTGTATGTGATCACTTGCTTGCGCTGTCCTGAAGAAGGTATGAAACTCTTATTTCTTTGGAATATTTACCCGAGTTTAGGCCCAAAAGTCAGCCCATAAAATGGCCTAACCCACATCCGATTTTTATTTGTCGTTGCAATTGGCCCATCTAGACTGTTTTTACCCCCTTTTTGTGGACATGAGTGTTAATTATGCTGTGCGTGTGTATGTTTTTAACAATGAAAAATGACAGACCCAAGTTCATGCCCAACCATGCGATCCATACACTCATTTTTCATAAAATGTTTGTTTGTTTTTTTTTTGTTATCTATTGATTATTGTTTTGTTGTGAATGGTTGAGGGGTTGGTGAACCTTCTTCAAATGCACACCGATTCCCTTATTGCTCGTTGTGACATGCTAGACATTTAAATATTAATCTTTCCTAACTTTAATAATCAAAGAGAAATAAACAAAGTTATAACTAAAAACCTCTCTCAATATTAGCTCAACCAGGGAATTGAGCCTGTGCTCCATGAAAGATTGCAGGAGAACAAAACATTGTCGGCTCTGAATTTTTCCTGCAAGTTAACAGGAATAACACTGAATTCAAAAGAATAGAAATTATTAGACTGAAGATTCAAATGAATTCTAATGGAGTGTAATATCAGACAATATTATTCACATGAGCCAAGCTCACAGAAATAGAACCTGATTTCCAAAAAGCTGAATTTCTTCAATACTGTTTAGTTGATTTATCTAAAAAAAGATTCGGTTTAGAAAAACAACCAAACAAATCCATGAAGACAAAACTGAAACAGGAAATGAAAAAAAATAAAATAAAATAGCCCATGCCTCTTTCTGGTACACTCGACAGCGGTGCTTTCATAGCATAGCCAACCACATCCTTAGCATTATATTCTAATCTTTTTTATGATTGGATTTTATCTCATTAAGCTTCGTTTGATATACCTCATAATCTTCTAAAAGATCATCCAAATCAGTGAGTTTCATCCAACAATACAAGGCAACGAGAAATTGTGTAAATGGCTGAAAATCCATATAATCCTGCTGAATTTTGCGAAAACATACACCTTCACACCATGTCTTTTAGCTTTTGGAGAAGAAAAGAAAATACTAGAGAAATAGAGATAAAAAAAATATTAAAAAATAAGATAAAATTTTAAATTTTAGAATTTTTGATTATTTAAGAGAAATAATATGAAAACTGATGAGAAAAATAGAAAATTTTAAATTTTTGAATTTTTGATTATTTAAGAGAAATAATATGAAAACTGGTGAGAAAAATAGAAACAATGAATGTTTATAGAAGGATTAAAAAATTAAAATATATTATATATTTATTTTGTATCATACTATGTTTGTTTTTATTTTTGCATCCAAAAACACAAACTATAACCATTGCATTTTTTAAATTATCTTTCTATCTACTTTTACACAATTTTTTTTTAAAAAATTACATTTCAAAACACACACCAAAAAATGAAAACAAAGTATAAATTGTATTTTGGTTGGCAAATCTCTTGGAGTCCAGCCATTGAGTCGTATATATTGTTTGGGACTACACTGAATTAATGAAGGATAGATCTTTACCCTCACATATATTCTTTAAACCCCAACTCGTTTCCATTTCTATGTTACGGCATGAGAAGCATTCCACCTTGGGGCTGGATTTATCAAAATCTTATTCAAGAATGATGTGAAGCCTCAGGGCCCAAATTTCTACAAAAGAACTCTTTTGAGAAGAAATCTAGCGATAGGGTTTCAAATCTTATTATTTGCTGTATCATGACTTCGACTTCTGGTTCCCAATCATAAAATCATAGAGCAGAACAAACGTCTCTCAAAAATCACATGCAGCAGGAGACAAGGCCACATGCCCACAATTGTTTCCTTTTCCAGAGGCAACTTGCCCGATTTGCAGTGCACCATCTGCTAATAATTGCTCACATGCATTCACTCACTTCTCACTTCTCCCTCTCCCTTCTTTGTGTGCAGGCACACCACATATGCATCATCCATTTGTCCGAAGACTTCCATGTGCATGTCCAGCTAAGATTCCAGCCAGTAGGGATTCCAACCGGTAGGGACAATGTTCTAAGAACTTGGTCATCTTCTATTGTTCTTTGGTGGTTTTATGGGAATATTTTAACAGGCCTTCTGGCAAAATTATTCCAATTTTACCCGTCCAACTTTCCTTCGTTATGTAAACAAATTGATAATTCAATTAGTCGAAATTATAATTGGATTTTGGATTTAGTGCAAATAAATCAAAAGGTTACAGTATATAATTAGACGAGAAAAGTAATGTTCATATTTATGTTTAAATTTCTCAGCAAAATGCAGGATGCAAAGCTAGTGCAAAACCCCAAAGGTCATGCATATACTTGTTGGTTTTAATTTTTAAATAATGCAGTCTAGCACTTACCTGCTAGCAAACCCTCATGTGGGGCTTCTTCATCTTATTACAATGATTAACGCGGGGAAGATATATATATATATATATATATATATATATTTCAAATATACTGAGTACTTTATGATATGACACATGACACACATAAAATAATAATTCTATATAAAAATAACATAAGATAGTATATAAACACTTGGCACATATGCAACAAGTGCATAGTTTATTGGGGAGTCTGATATTTATCTTTACCATTAATGTGCAGTTAACTCTGTAAAGTTGTTATTGGTATATTTATTCGGAATATGATAGTTATTGTGATAGTCTTAATATGACTAAGAGATTATAACAAATTGTGTGATGTTTAAATTCTTAATAGAAAGCTAAATTCATGTTGGATTTTTACAAGGACATCCTAGAATGTTTGAAGACTTAAAGAGTTAGGAAAAACTTAGAAAAAAGGCATTGGAGAAATTTAGATCAAGATTAGAGTCTTAATAAGCATCAAAAAGTTTGAATTTATCTTAAACTCTTTCAAAGTTATCATGGCCATTGCTACAATACTAGTCTAACTTGATTAGAAACCAAGTTTTGAGAAAGTTGAAACTGATCCAAAAGAGACTTTTAGGTTGAGACATCCAAGATTTTTTAACTATAAACATCAGAGAATGTACAATAAAGAAGTCGGAGCATGCGCTTCCAAGTAATCTAGTGTGAGAGCTGTAAGATTTCGTCAAAAGTCATATCGATTCATGTTAATTACTTCATATAAAACCTTGTAAATTTATTCTCTTGTTCGAGGAACCCTCTATAACAAAAAGTTAAGCTCAATGGTAGATTTAGGTGAAGTTTAAAATGTATAAATTGAAATTTTTGAGCGTCCAACTAATTGTGAACTTAGAAATTGGGATATTGGGTTTGTTATTAATAATTAATCTTTGTCTTCACTACTTTATTGAAATTATGGAGGATTTGCCTAAATAAGTGTTCGGAAATGTAGGAGAGTTACTCTGAATTGCATTAACATATCAATATTCAATTGTTAATTTTTGGTAGTGTGCATGAGTTTGCATTTATTCATTTGTCAGCATTTTGCAAAGCTATTGTTGCATCTGCAATTACAACATCACGGCTGTATTTTTCACCTACAGCAGATGAATTATTCTTGTATTATTACTTTATTATTTGTTAAATGATAAATATAAATGAGCTTGAGACAATGACCCGCTTCTGCTCATATTGCAACATTTAATCGACCAGTTACGGGTATGTAGCTGGACAAAAGAGTGTCGAGTGGTCCATGGATGGCTCATATTAATTGTCCATTTATTCTTGAAGCATAGGAACTAATTTTACTATATATACCAAATTAAAAATAAAAAAAAAATGAAAATCTTTTGAGCTTACTTTTTTTTTCTTGTTTTCTGAATAATATTGTTTTTGAAACTCTTCCATAAGTTGCCTATAGCAAAAAAAATGTCTAGTTGTGTAATTTCTAAAATAGTAATACCATTGTTCATTGTTCAAATGCTTTGTTGATAAACTATGTTAGCTTGTTGGCTAATTATTACTATATTGTTAACAACAAGCGATGTTAAAGAATTTCTAACTTTTTAAATTCTTTATATTGGTAGAAATATTGGATAAAGCATCAACGAAAGTTTAGATTAACCAAAGAAATTAGTTGAAAATAAAGATATTGATAAAGACTGAATAAAGTCCAACTCAATTATATCAGACTCTTGCTTACAATTTCACGTCAAGAAGAAAAATTCATTCAAAAATGTGGAAGCTGGATAGCGATCAGTTAGAGACCAATTTTAAATTGGAAGTAAAGGCTTGAGATTATAAATAGGATAATGATGAACGCGGCAAGCCATTAAGAAAAATCGAGAGGCATTAGATGCAAGAAGAGTTCAAGTTTTTCATTGTGTGTCCCTAAACCTATGTGCTAGAAGGATAGTGGGATAAATTGTTAATTGTGTAAAGAGTATCTTTGACATAATCTCATCGGAATTTACTACCACGGGATTTTGGACTAGAGTGTACTAGGTTAATACAATTATATTTTTAACAAGTCGGGAATTCTGCAATTAAGGTAGAGAATTAAGTAATAGATTTTGTGATTAACTTTTTTACCAATTTACTTATTGAAAGTATTTTATCTGGGTAAAGTTCCACAAACATAAAAGATATTGTTTTGAACTGTGTTGCCAATTTTATGTTTCATTTTACTTACTGTGCCCTTTTATTTTAGCCGTATGTTGAAACATTGAAACATTTATAAATATATTGGAACCTTCAACTCAACTTACAAACTATTTCCCACAAAAGTGATTACTTAAAATTGGCACACAAAACAATTGTAAATGACGTGTATTATTAAAAGTTAAAGCAATAGCAACATCTATATATATATATATATATATTATATAAGCTAAAAACAAAGCCCTTCTAACTTTCTCGGAGATATTATTAAATTTTGATGTTCTTTTTCTTTTTCTTCTTTTCAATCATCTGTGGTGGGTATGTCATCAATCAACACTTCGCTTTGTGATAGTAATCCATCATCTTTTAGAACCTTTGCGCTTCCACTAATTATTAAAGAAATACAAGCATCGACGTATTTGATATGACGAATTTGAAAAGCACAGCTTAGATATGTATGTATACCAACTTTCGTTATATTCATTTTGTTAAAATTTATACTTTCAAACATGTTATTTATCAAAATAATTACTTCTATCTCTTTCTATCTCTTATTCTTATATCTTCATATTATTTTCATTCTCCAACAAAATATGTACCCAAACAAAAAAGCCCCGCAATTTACCTTTTAAAAATAGTAATAAATTAAGGCAACAAAATAAAATTTAAGACGATAAATGCTAGTGCTGCTTGGCCTCTACGTGAAAACGACTGCCTATGCCACTTTGACTTTTAAGAATGTCTATCCCTTGCAAGCAAGTCTTTATTATTGTCATGGGTCCTCAGTTTGACAGTTAATTCTGGTGCCAATATCTTCTTATTGGCCACGTCAATCCGCACTTGGCCAAATAATTCAATTCAATTTTTTTCCTGTGGTACGAATAATTATTGTTTAATTTTGAAACAGCATTAGGTTATTAATTGATTTATGGTCCATTAGCACAAGTCTTAATGGCTAAGAATGCATTACGTGTGAGGAACAAAAAAGGAGGATTAAGTACACGACACGTAATTTAATAATAAATTGATCAAGTTCGAGCACTCAATGGTCCTTATCTCGGATTGAATTTTCAATCCAGTGATTTTATTTTATTTTCTTGGATTTTTTGGCTGTGAAATAATCTTTTATAATCTTGATCGTATGGGCCAATCAGCTGTCAATAAATTATTATTATTAGCGGGTAGACATACACTCTATGTGCATACACATAAAATTTAAAGTATAATTTATTATCTAAAATATATATATATATATATTCTATTTATATTAGTAAAAATTATTTATTTACTAAGTATAGATAAGGATAGAAGTATTTTTATAATTAGATTGTGAGAATAAAAGTTATTTTTTATTAAGAATCTCACGCATTATCAATAGCATAAATTAGTAGAGGTGACACTTATCTATTTACAAAATATAGATAAGTGTAAGAGTATTTTTATAATTAGATTGTAAGATGAAGAGTCTCATGTGTTATTAATAGCATAGACAGAAGAGAATAGAATAATATTCATGTTTTTCGTAAGAGTTTTTCAAAAAACCCTGTTTGAGATGACGTGGGTTTTAGGTGTCTAGTTTGGTTGCAATAAGTGTGGAGAAGAAAATAGGTGTAAATATTTAAAAATAATATAAAAGGTAAAAAATAAAAAGTGATAATTAAATAAATAACATGTTTGAAAACAGATATTCAGACGGCTGAAAATTTTTGAAAAATATAGCCAGATTTTCAGTTTCTTCTTTTTAGAATCTCCTTTCGGTTTTTTCTTGTTAGAATCTCTTACATATGTGACTTGATTTTTCTAGCATCCACGCAATAAATAACAACGAAAATGATGTGCAACACACACCAAAAGAAAAAAAAAACCCATTAAAGGCTATGTTTGGAAGAGGAGTCGTGACGTTGAATGATTATTGATAAAGTTTTGTTAGAATGCATAGTGTATTTAGAAGTAAAAGTTTTAATAGTAATATTTCTTTAAATTTATATATTTATATATGTATAAAATATATAATAATAATTAAATGATGTGGTAATATATATAAATAATAATTAATTTTAAGATATAAAAAATAAATATCAGTGTGTGTTTACATATGTGTAGGTATTAATTAAGTATAATGATTGAAAAATAATCGATTAGTTATATATGTAAAATAAAAAAAATTTAAATTTGAATGAAGTTTTTGTTGAATGACATGTTTAATCATATAAGATTTGATAGTTTCGTATAAAGGTTAAAAGAAGGCTTCCAAACATAGGCTATGTTTGTTTTCATTTTTTCATCCACAAAATACACGTTACAATTTTTATACTTTTTAAATTTTATCTCTATTTCTCTTATTTTTACTTATTTTTTAATAAAAATAGACTTAAAAATACGCATTAAAAAAAAACAAACAAACAAACGCAGCCTGTGTTTCTGATTTGGAATTTCAAACTCAAACTTTTTTCAATATCCCAATACATATACTGCCATAAGCTTTAACCTGCCACTAAATAAAAATAATGTGCGAAGGCTGGGTGGTGCTCAGCTTTTGATTATTTGAAACTGGCATTTCATGTGCCGTTTCCCTTTTGACAGAACTTCGTGCAGATTAATAGCTTTCTTCTTTGTAAGAGCCCTTTGCAGTTTGCACGTATCTCTAACTTTTGACAATCAAACAATTCCTTATTCTCCACTTTGTCCTAATTTTTATTCGACTTTCCAATTCCATCACTCATTCATTAGGGAGTGATCTCCCTGTAGTAGATTCCACTGCTTCAAATTCTTGCCCACACCTCCATCCCCCAACCCACACACCTCACAGCATTTATGACATACAAGTGCCATTCTTCAGACGATGAGATGCACCTTGAATTTCCAAACATCCCCGCTAGCCACAAATAGTGAGAGATGCCATTTGCTCATCATATTTAAATTTATGTGAATATTAAAGATTATAAATTTAATCTAATCGAGTTAAAATTTAAATTTTAGCATTTTGTTTAAACTAAATCCTCATGTTCAACGAAATTTTAAATTGAGACCAACAACATTCAAATAATTTTTGAGTTCAACTCAACTCATTAATATCCTAATGGTAATGTCAACTTGTCATATTCATGGAATTCAATCCTTTGAATAATTTGAAGTTCATATTTTATCTTGTATTATACACCATACAAGCATGCCACGTTGCGTCAAGATAACATCATATTGAAATAAGAATTATCTAAGCTTTGAAAAGTAGCCAGGGGACTTGGGGACCTAACCGGAAAAACAGTTCATTCTTGTTAATTTTAATTAATAGAGGTAAGGGGGTGACAAAATTTAATTGGGCTTTAAAAACAAGTAACTAAACAGCTGAGCGAATAACAGTGCACAAACGTCGAGATGGTCGATGATGTGAATTCATGGATGATTTCGTCATTTCCTAATTTGCAAAAACGAAGAAGAAACCGAGACAAAGGGCGATGTCTACTCTGCTCCATGAAGCTGCACCTCTCTCTCTCTCTCTCTCGCTCGCTCTCTCTCTCTCTCTCTCGCTGAGCAAATGCATGAACTCTTCCTGATCAGACTAAATTTTTTTTCTTGAAAACAGAACTCTACCAAACCCCATCATGGAAGATACAAAATTATTCCCCAAACCTGAATCTAAATATTCAGAAAGTAGATCGAAGTCTGAAATTTCGTTCATTTGATTATACATGTTGTCGAAGCAAAAACGAACCCCCAACAAACAAATTCCCTTTTCATCATCAACACCCTGTTCCTTCATCTCCCCTCCATCTCAATATCAAACTCAGAAAGCCCCGTCTCAAACACTTCCATCTCTCTCTCTCTCTCTGTTGAGAGGTTAAGAGAGAGGGTAGTCAAGAGACATGCTTGAAACCCAAAGACCCCTCAGGACCGGTGGCTTCTATGTGAGGATGAGGCTTTTGCATAACACAAGAAACAACAGGAATCCGGAGAAAAGCTTTTGTTACAGATACTTCAAATGGATTATCTGGTTTTCCATTTCTTTCTATTTTTTCTCCTCCTTTCTCGACAAACCCACCACCACCTCTTTTCCAAGGACCATCATTTCCCCTTCCAAAGCGTCCCGGGCTCTCATTGAAGAGTCGCCCCTCGATTCCTCTGCCTTCCACCACCTCAAAAATTCCCATGGTAACTTCAGAACATCGTATATAATCTAACAAAAAAATAAAGAAAAATCTTCCCCTTTCCTGTTATCAACTTATCTTTTCTTCTATTCTACGGATTCAGGGCTGTTGAAGGGGATGAAGGTTTACGTCTACGATTTGCCATCGAAATACAACAGCGACTGGCTGTCAGACGAGCGCTGCAGCAGCCATTTGTTTGCTGCGGAGGTGGCTATTCACAGGGCGTTGATGAAAAGCGAGCTGAGGACGTTGGACCCATGGGAGGCTGACTTTTTCTTCGTCCCTGTTTACGTTTCCTGTAATTTCAGCAAAGTCAACGGCTTCCCCGCTATTGGCCACGCCCGTTCTCTCATGGCATCAACCGTCCAGCATATATCCTCTGAGCTTCCGTTTTGGAACCGCAGTCGGGGCTCCGACCATGTCTTTGTCGCGTCCCATGACTTCGGTTCTTGCTTTCACACCATGGTAAGCTCTTATTTTCCTTTTTCTGAAATTTCTTCTTGGCGATTGTCTGTGACAAGAGGTTATAATGTTTGTTTTCATTATATTCTGTAGGAGGATGCGGCAAAGGCAAACGGGGTGCCTGAATTTTTGAGGAATTCAGTAGTCTTGCAGACCTTCGGGGTGAAACACAAGCACCCTTGTCAGGACGTGGAAAATGTCGTGATTCCACCCTACGTATCGCCGGAAACCGTACGCGCCACCCTGGAAAAGTCTCCCTTGACTGGCCGCCGTGACATTTTCGCGTTTTTTCGGGGCAAAATGGAAGTCCATCCGAAGAAAGCTAGCGGTCAGTTCTACAGCAAGTGAGACTGCGATCCTTCATCGATATTTAAGGTTCAACGACCATTACGGTCGCTATTAGAGTTTGTTTTAATACGATTTTTTTCCCGCAGGCGCGTACGGACGATGATATGGCGGAGATATCGTGGTGACCGGAGGTTTTTCCTGCGGAGACACAGGTTTGCAGGTTACCAGTCCGAAATCGTGCGGTCAAAGTTTTGTTTGTGCCCTTTGGGATGGGCCCCATGGAGTCCGAGGCTGGTCGAATCCGTGGCTTTGGGCTGCGTCCCGGTCATCATAGCGGATGGCATACGGTTGCCCTTCCCCTCCGCCGTCCCCTGGGCGAATATCTCCCTCACCGTGGCGGAGAATGACGTTGACCGGCTTGGAAAAATTCTCGACAAAGTGGCTGCGACAAATCTTACGGCGATTCAAAAGAACCTGTGGGACCCAGAAGTGAGAAAATCCCTACTCTTCCATAACCCATCGCTGAGAGGAGACGCCACGTGGAAAGTCCTGGGGGCCCTATCGGGGAGGCTAGATAGATCCCACAAGAAGCCAAGGGTTTCCATCCAATGAGCAATACCCACGTGGTGATTTCCAGCTAAGCTGCGGCGCGAAACTTCTCTTGACGTTTGTGGGAAAAATGCGTAGTTGGAGACAGCTGGGATTTATTGGGGGCGTAAGTGCGTGACTATTCTCAAATGCCCCCTTTCCCATGGCGGGTTGCTTCTGGTTGTCTCGTAGGCCGTGCACTCTCGGGCATCTGAGGTGGCAGGTACTGATTGGTTGCTTTTGCTACTTGGGGGTGCGTCACGGGTCACATGCTGTACATGGAGCATATCTGATGAACAGGTGAAAGAGAACAATATTTTTTGATTATTTTAATAGTTGGGGACAGACGAAGAACGGGTCCCGTGTTCAGGTCCACATGGTCCGCATTGTTGTACGAAGTGCTGATAGGATTGTTGGCAATATTCATTAATTCTTTTCTAAAGTCTTTCTGCAATAATAATACATCGCGGGCTTTACTGAACTTCTTCGGACTGGCAGATCATTTTCTTGAATCCTTATGAAGTTGAGAAGAGAGAATGGAAGTTGCCAGCTGGCCACAGATATTTATTACTGCGTTGGCGGGGGACAAGGGTTAGAGGAGGGACAGGCTGGCAACTGAGATGTGTCAGAGGGGCTTTAAATTTGAAAATGAGTGTTACGGGTTCTTTCAATTTCGTTTGGAAGCAAATTATAATTGTTCGAGATTTAATGAAAATTTTTAAAAATAATATAAAAATAATAAAAAAAATAGATATATAATTTTTTTCTTGAACAATATATTTAGAGAATTGTATCTATTAATAAGAGAAAAATGTTACAAATTTACATCTAAATGTAGCCTTGCTATCCCATTGTAATAATAATAATAATAATAATAAATTTCTTTAGATGCAAGTTGTGACAAGGAGATAAATCAACGTGTATAAAAAATTAGTATAAAAAAAAATAGATAAAAAAATTATCTTATTGAATATTGTCATTTGAAAGCTTTGTTATATAAGAAACGAACATCCAACATACTTAGACTCTGGCTCCATTTCCAAAGTGCGAAAACACAAAAACATCCAAAAACAATTATTATTCATTTTTTTACAATTATTAACCACTTAAAAATATACATTTAATTATTATTATTTTTTAATTTTTTTCTCTTTTATTTTTATACAATTTTTGAAATAAAAATATTTAAAAATACATAATAAAATTTAAAAACAAACAAAATCAACATTTTTCTAATTTTATTTTTTATTTCACCAAACAGAAAAGTGTGGTTTAATTTGTTGGAACATATTTATATATAGGCTAATGAATCGCCATTATCTACGCAGCAAAATTTCCAGTCATCTTATTTACCCAAAAAATAAAATTTTCCTGTCTTCTCGTCTTACTAACACAATAAAACATTAATTTAATAAAATTTTAAATAAAATAATTCAATTCAATAAATATATAAAATAAACTGAAAATGTTATTCTATTTAATATATTCATCATTATATTATCTCATATTTTAAATCATATTAATAAATATAGTATTAAATTATCTCATAATTAATTTATCGTTCAAATATTTACTAAAATTTTCATTGTGTCAATCAAAATAAACAAGTATCAAGATGATGAATGCTGAGGAGGGCTGGTTCGATCCTGTTCTGGTTGTCACGTTGAGCCCTTTTTGGCTTTTTTTTATTTATTTTAATTTATTATTGATTATAGTCAATTAGATGTTTAAATAGGAAAAAACTGGTTTTTGTTTTGCTTTTCCTGTTTTTAAATTCATTATTTAATATAGTTAATTAAAAGTTATAATTTAAAATCCTGTTTCTAATTTTATTTTTATTTTTATTTTTATTTGTACATATTATCTAAATTCTGGAAAAATAAATTTTTAATTATTTTGTAACTTAAAAACTATTAAATATATTAACGAAAATTAATACACCAAGCAACACTTGATTTGCACGCTCCACTACTGGAACAACCAAAACTTAATATCCAATTAATTAACTATAATTTGTAACAAATTAAAAAGATAAATAAAATAAAACCGAACTAACATAAAGAATGATTTTAATCCACTAATGTATTATATTCTTTATTATTATTGATTTTTATGTTTTTATATAATCGTTAAGTTATAAAATAATAAAATAAAATTGAAACTTGTTTAAAACTTGAATAATAGGATTAAAAATAAAATGAAAAGAATTTTAAATTTAAACCTTTAATTAACAATAATTAGTAATAAATTTTAAAACAAAAAAAACAAAATTTTAAATTTAAACCCTAAATTAGTTGTTATTAATAATATATTAAAAAGTAAAAACAAAAAACCAATAGCAAAACGTGACGTTGCATCCGAAACACTGTTTTGGGTGCAAATCGAGTAAGGAGACGCCAATCCGGTTTAGTAGACCCTCGTCGCCGGTTTAGGAGACCCTCCTCGCGCGAGCAATGCACAATACGTGTTCAACATTTTTATTTTTTATTTTTCATCCTTTTGTGTGCTTCACCTTCTTATTCTTTCCATCTATTTTTGAATTTTTCCTATTTATTTTTTCCTTAATTCAATTAACGAAGAAGGGAGAAGATGAGAAGTCTTCTCCTTCCCACCTTTTTTTTTTTTTTTGGCTTTTATTTATTCTTTTCCATTTTCTCTTTCCATGAAGGAGACCATTGTTAATTTCAGCAAATTTTCCAATCCTTCTCTCTGTTTTTTTTTTTTTTCCCTTTGTTCCCAATTTCAAATAAAATTTAGATTTATCAAACTCAACAGGCTTGAAAGCCACCAATGGAGAAGGGGCATTGTTTTGAGTTCATTCACAAAAAGTAATAGACAAACAATTGTTAATAAATAGAAAAGAGGAGAGAATTTCAAATGACCCACTTGGATTATCATAACTTTGTCGATTTTAAGGTTCGGAATCCGACTTAGATGTGTATTACTTAATTTGGTTTATCATTAAATGAACTTCAACATAGTTTTCAGGACTCTAGCTTTACTTAAACTATAGTGATGTATTAATTTAACTTGTTAATTTTATGAATTTGGGTGTTTATTAATCTCTATTTAAGCTTTTCTTTTTTATGATTGGTATTTTATATTGAATCAGTGAATAAATTTGGGTTTGGAATTATCATTAATCTATCTACCCTATAATTCCAGGGTTACACCTAAAGCGGTTATTTTTGGGTATCACAACGTAAACTTTTTAGAATATCTCTTTTATTTTATTATTTTTAAATTTCTTTTTTTTTTTTTAATATCTTATATTTCTAGTAATTTCTTTCATCAAACTTTTAATATAAATTATAAAACTTGAATAACATTCTTATTAAATTTAGTAAATATATGGTAATTTTATATTCTATATAATTAAAAAAATTATGTAATCTCTTTCTGTTTTTCAAAAATATTACGAATGTACATGTGTGAGAACATTACTAGCATTTATATTATATTATTAAGAGTTTGTGATTAATTTAGTTGCATATATTATAAGTTTACAATATTACCAGTAATGAGTAAATTTACCCAATCACCCTTAATTAAAAAACAAATACAATCAAATATAATTATTACTATACCATTACTTATTTTGCATACTATATCTATTATATATTACTTTGAAAGGCTTTTTAGTTGCATATGATAAAATTACACAACTATACACAATTTTAATTATTTTATTTTTACATTCATATCTTTGACATTACTTTTATTTTTCCCTCAAATTTCTCTCTTTTTCAATTCTTTCTATATCTATTATTATTTTTTCATTATAAATATTTTTAAACTTTTAATTCAAATAATTTTTAGTATTTTAAAACAATAATCTTTTAATTTATAGATAACTTTACGCATGTAGGCAGTGTTTGCACACGAATGAAATGTGCGACTTGTACTATTGTCCAGGATTTCTGTAGCCCGTTGTTTGGGTTCGATCATCCGGGTTTTTTTTTGGGCTCAAGCCCACCACTGAAAGGGTTTTAATCTAGAAGGAGAAAGGTTTACCTATTCCTACCTTGGGCTCTATTTTAATTTATTGGGCTCTCTAGAAAACGAAAAGTTGCATGCAGTAGGCCCAATTCATAATTCATACACATTTATTCAGTTCTGATAAAATTTTCAGTGCTGTTGCCACATTACAAAAAGCATTTTTTTTTCCTCTGGTTCATTCGATTATATTTATTTAAATATAGGGGCATCTTCTAGCATAATCCTCACAAGATTTCTAGGTTATATCCTCTATAAGCACTTTCGTACACAAACTTGAGAGGGGCACTTTTGTGTTATTTCAAATTGAAAAAAACATAAAACATTATTTGTTCCTAATATTAATTTAAGAAGTTAGGGGAAAAAAAAAAAAAAGAAAAGAACTTCAGATTCCACATATGCCCTTGAACAGAAATTTGACTTGCAAACCACACACACATACGTACATAGATACATATATGGAGAATTTAGGACAGCAATTAAAGGAAGAATATTCTCCACTTATTGCAACCAACACAAAGGCATAGCTCCTAAAGGGACATATCTCCTGCCCTAGCTGAACAATTGCATCACCCCACTCTTCCCTACTTTTCAACCAATAATATACCTTAAATTCACTAAAAGAAGAAAAAGACGAGAGCATTTCTTGGAGGGTTTTAGACAATTTCAACCTTCACCTACTCTTCTATGTCTTCCATTCTTGGCCAATGGGCCCACCACAGGACAAAAGCAAACAAACCTATATCACACAAACCAGGACACAACAACGAAACTCCAACAAGCCCTAGCACTCGGGCGTGAGCCCGTGGTCTCGCTGTGGATCCCGACAATAGTCGTAAACCATGTACTTGGTTTGGACGTATGTTAAGGCCGCGTGCTGCTGGCTGTTCAGCCCGCCGGAGCCCGAGGGAGACCCGGCGGCGCCTCCGCCGATCTTGAAGTTGTTGTACTTGGCAACGAAGGGTTCGTAAGAGTAGTCAGCTTTGTATTTTCCGTTCTCGGTGGCCCACGAAGAGGCATCCCAGATGGATCCGTACAACCACATGGGCCTCAACGGAAACGTCTCGTCGCTTTTCCTCGGGTACCGTCGGATCGGCAGGTCGTCCACAAAAAATCTGCATTTCAGCGTCACAATAAAAGGAGCCGTCATCAGTCTCTGTCAAATAAAGTGGGAAAATGCCCTTAATTTTGAGACACGTAAGGGGAAAATGAGGCAAAATTATTTGCATGGGGTAGGGTTGGAACTGCTCGCAAGCCATGGGATTACTGGGGATGGCACGGGTTGATGATTGATATATTATTACTTTACATTCTGATTTAATTGACGATAGATGCCCTTATATTACGACATAGTTGAGCAGTAGGCGGAGTAGTTATTGCTTTTATTTCTGCATTTTGTTATAAGGAGAACCATAAGATTTATTATAAAGAAATACAAATTCAAGTATTGTCACATTCCATATATATGCAGTGATATATAACATTCTATCTCTGTCAAGAAATCTTTCTTTCCCGAATCATGCTATGACTTAAATACCATAATATATATATTTATATTTATAGTAGGTGAAGTCATAGAGCAGTTTTAATATTGCAAAATTAGTCTAATAATATTGACCTCGGGCCAATATCTATATCTACTTTTTACCAACATTAATTTGTTTATAATGCGTAATTCCTGTCACGTCTTGCTGATTCATAGATTGCCTACCGTTAATTTATACTGCCAAAAATTCCGCATGCATACATAATCGATAATATTTAAATAAAGTTATTGCAAATTTTCTTCTTATATAAAGTATACAAGAGCCAAATTAATACTGTGAACGAAATGCTTTTTGGGATTTTAGTGGCCATACAGTGTAAACTTTAAGAATTGGACTCACATGATTTCACTAGGATTCCAGACGATGGCGTAATGGTGAAAATCTTGGGTGGGGTCGAACCAAAGGTGGAATTTCATTTCTCTCCCTATAATGTTGCCATCTCCACTCCCTCTGATATAAACATTTGTTTGCAACACGTAGGGCCTGTCCTGTGTGGTGCCCAGAAATTCGATGTCAATCTCGTCATGGTTCCCCGGGTGAGCTTCATCGTTCGACAGCTGCCATTAATTTTAACATACAGTTAACAAATCTCTGCTATACCCTACTACTTTAACATATATATATATATATATATATGTATATATATATGTGTGTGTGTGTGTGTTTGTATGTATGTGTGTATATTTTTCAGGACTGATTTTGAGGCCTGTTTGGCTTCTCACGTAGAGGGATGAGATAACTCCAGCAGTATAACCAGGCTGCAGCTTCATATTCGCTCCGAAATATCCAGAGGTGTAAGAATTAAGTGATTTGAAGCCACTTCCTGCCAAATATTTACAATGACGCAGAAAACAGTTTATATATGTACCAAGCGTGTACAATGTTGGCAATTCTCAAAGCTTATCAGGGTAATTAAATTTACACGGGAATAAATTAAGAATAGGGTACATTACCGAAAGGGCACAGAGACATAAAGCTTGAATCGCTTTAGTATAGA
This sequence comes from Avicennia marina, assembly GCA_019155195.1. NCBI lineage: Eukaryota > Viridiplantae > Streptophyta > Magnoliopsida > Lamiales > Acanthaceae > Avicennia > Avicennia marina. The sequence continues at coordinate 1,941,321 of CM032764.1, forward strand.
TTACCTGAGCTTCTGTCAAGCCAAATAGTGAGTGTCCCCCCGTCCAAACTTTGATGCCGAGGACCCCAAAGGTTCTTGAACCCTCGGCTGAACCCCATCGACCCAATTCTCGAGCTGGGGTAGTAGCCAGGGGAAGGTGGACCCTGATCATTATTCCCCAAGGGGAACAAGAAAAGGAAGAGGAGAGGAACAAGGAAAGCCATACGTTGGGTGGTAAAGTGATAGAAGAAAACACTAGAGCTCGCGAGGAGTACTGTGCACTTTAACTAACTGGTTATGAGGGAAGAAACAGTAGATTGAACGTATAGTGTATGTTTTGTGAACTTGTATGGAAGTATTCAGTACTATAAATAAGAAGATTAGGGAGGTCCCACCGGAGAAAAATGGAGTGATGAGGAGGCTGATGGGCCGCACTTGCGGACAAAACCATGCACCTCTTGCGATGCACACAAGCAAAAAGGTCCATTATTGGGATCTTTTCTTCTGTTGCAGTTATTCTTTCTTATTGTTTATGGGGAGTGTAGTTAGAAAGACATGCATCTGGATGGAGTTATTTCTTCCCTCTTTAACTTGGAATGGTGTGAGGCTAATAATGAGTCAGAAGTGTGCATCTTGAGGAAGGGTGGCATAAATATTTTTACTTTCTTTTCTTTTTATGTTTATGGAAATTAGTGTTTCCCATTCCAATGTTTATTATATGTTTCACACTAGTGGCTCAAAATTTCGGCTAAAACAGATGGGAAATTTCAACTGGTGTAAGTTAAAGTTATTAAAGGGATGGGGTGGGGTGACCATCCTGACGTGGAATTCCATTCTCAACTTGTAAAATGCAAGAAATGCTGTCTGCTATATATTTATGGCCTTGTGACCATACAGGAGCTCAGACTAGCCCTTGTTATTACTGTTATTATTATTGTTATCACAAGCTGTATAGTCTATGAGTGTAAATTTATTTATAAATTATTAAAAATCAATATTTTAAATAATAAAACAAAATTGTTTAAAATTATAATATAAAAAAATAAAAAAATAAGAAAATAAAGAAAGAACAAGATTTTGAAAAAAAGATAAAATTTGAAAGAAAATACACATAAATATAATAAGTTAAAAGAAAAGAAAGGATAAAGATATAGAAAAGTAAAAGAATTTATGTTAGGTGTAATTGTCTAATTTTACATTGTTCAAAAAATATTTAAAATAATAAACTGAAGAAGGGTCAAAAATTTTTAAAGAAGGAAGATAAAATAAGACATAAAAATAATTAAAATAAGGGTAATTATGTAAATTTCAGTCAAATATCTTTATTGAAACAATAATATACCAGTAAAATTACACATTGCCTATGTGAATTTATTTATAAATTGTAAAAATATTGTATTTTAATTTTTAAGAATAAAAGGTATAAAGAATATTTAAAATAATAAAATAAAGAAATATCAAGAAAATTTGATAAAAGAGAAACCGTGAGAGAAAATACAAATAAAAAAGCTGAATGAAAAAAAAAACTAAAAATCAAAAACTAAAAAAAAAGAAAATTATGTGATTTAATATTGTACAAAAATATTGAAAATAAAAAATGATAAAAGATCAATAGAATGTAAAATTGATAAAATCTAGGAGAACGGTATAAATATAAATTGTGAGTTGAATGGAAACAGAGACAATAATAGAAAAAATAATAATATTTAACACAAGATAGTTGTGAAAATTTAGTCCATGTAATCAAGAATCTTTATTAAGATAATCATATACTATAAATAGTATAGATTATGAATCTATAAGCTAGCATCTGTGAGTACATATGTCACACAGTTCATCGTTTCTGTTCTTTTCTAAAATGCATGCACAGTATGTATCCAAGCTTGCAATCAGTCAAGGAAATCAGTTATTCATGTCCACCACCCAGCTATCCATTTTTATTCTATCAGGAACAGTTGAAATACATACATACATACATACATACATATATATGTATGTATGTATGTATCTCTCTCTCTCTCTTAAGGATTTTGATGTAATCAGTTGTGCTTGCACTCTTGCAGACCCACAGGTTTTTGCTTTCACAATGTAAAATCACAGTATTGTCAATACACTTTTGGTTTTTTATGTTCTGTCCTTTTATTGCTTTTTGCTGTTGATTTATTCTATATAGTTGTATTTTCTCTCTAATTTTCAATTTTTTGATCTTTCTTCACTTTCTTAATTTAAATATTTATTATATTTCTAACCTGTGTTATATTATTGAAGAAATAAAGCTTTTTTTTATTACGTAATTAATATAAACTTATACAGCTTTCCTTATTTCAAAATTCTTTTATTTTTCTATTATTTTCTTTCTCTCTCTCTTTAACTTATTATTTTTATTTGCATTCTCTCTAGTTTGATCTCTTTTATTTTTTTCGATTGATTTGTATTTTTTAATTTAAGTATTTTTATACTTTAGGTTTCATTGGTTTTATTCTATAATTTAAAAAACAATAACTTTATAATTTATAAATAAATATGTATACATAGAGCGACGTGTCTTTTGCTAGTATTTATATTATTTCAGTTACAAAATCATGTTTATTAGCTAAGTAATTAAGATAAGAAAATTAGAAGAGATCAATCGGCTGCATGGAGTGGATTTATGCCAAGCAAATTGTGGATGAAGTCATTTTTGTGCCCTGTCTTGTTAGTATACTACAGAGTTGCTAGTTAACAAGAAATACACGTTCTCTAATTTCTTTGAAATATATATTGTTCATTGAAGTAAATTTGGTTGTCAAAATGTACATAAAATGTCTTAAATACCTTTATCCCCTATCATTATGTTATTCCAAAATAAAAATTAATATTTTTTCGACTTTTACTTTCGCATTCATCCTAACTCATTTCTCTAGAAAATTAAAAGAATGCCACAATTAAACATGTACTATTTTTCTTCGCCTTCTTTTATTTTCTACAACGAAAGCCCTGTATTTGACACACATGCTGCATGTTATTTTTCTTAATTTTATTTACATTTCTAAATTCTTAAAATAAATATAGATTTATTTTTTTAATTTATTTTGCTAAAAAGTTTTTAAGTATTATTATCTTTACTGTTATTTCATTGTTAAGCTTCCAATGGGTCTTTTAATCATTTACCTTAACTAACACCCAATCAACTTATCATATTTTCTTTTCATATTTGAATTAAGAGCCAATAGCTTGTATTTTTTTTTAATATCATGTTAATTTATTTTTAATTATAAAAATATAAGGTTATTTATCATGTCACGCACATTCACAAGCACATTGTATAATGAAAATATGATGTTAATTATAGTTTTGTCCTTGTATTTATATTTAAGAAAACTATGATGTAAATTTTCTATATTTATACAAAATTTTTGATAAATTAAATTCAATATTTGTATATTTTTTTATCATAAAATAATATTGAAATTATGTTATATTAATAAATGAATTTTTTCAACACACTAGTCAGTATCCCAAATGTGCTCAAGCCACAAATTGGATTTTAGGGGGGAGAGACGCCAGAGAAGAAAACGATGTTCTCTCTCTCTCCCCCATAATTTCTTCACTTTTTCAATTTTTCATAGTTTTATTTACATACATAATTGAAATTCTACAACTAAGTATAAATTTATTTTTTTAATTTATTAGTATTATATGTCTTTGTGCACAAATGTGCTCTGACTACAAATTGGATTTTATGGGGAAAACGCCGGAAAAGAAAATTATACTCTCTCTTCCTCTTTTACTCTTTTTTTTTTTCATTAAAAATGTTTCACTATTGAATCCTATGCTTTGTCGAATAACAGTGTGTTTGGTTTTAAAAATTTAAAATAAAAAGAAAAAGAATAGAGAAAGGAAGAGAAAATGAAAGAAACTCAAAATTCTATATAGTATTTTGTTAAAAGAATTTCAATGAGAAAAAGAAAAATTAAAAAATAAATAAAATCAAACAAAAAATTTAAAAATAAATTTTTTATAATTTGAAAAAATAATTAAAGAAATAGAATTAATAAAAATTTTGAAGGAAGAATAAAAATTAAAATACTTAGGTGAGGAAAATAAATTTTCCTTTAATAAACTATAATTTCCTCTAATTTTCCCTTTTATAAGATTTTCCTTCTAAACAAAACAACCAAAATCATTTTTCTTAACATTTTCTTTTCTTTTTCTCTCTAAACTCCAATAACAAAGCATAGAGTAAATATAGTTACCTTAATGTCTTCAAAACTTAGTGGAATATAATTTCTTCTCTTGCAGATAAAAATTCCAATGAAATTTTCCTTTTTCTAAGCTTATGCTCATTATTGGGTTTCTGACCTGGAATCCGTGTGGGCATCACACCATGAACAATAAACCCGTGCCTTGTGTCTTCTTTTTTTCTTGCCGTACATAAAACTTCGGGTGAGATCATATTAATTTCTCTATTCGTTAATCCTCAATACAATCAAAGAGTTATCTAAATTGAATTGTATAATACGTGTTAACTCAAGTAAAATTAGGTTATATATTGGTAACTCAATTCTTTTACTGTCATATAAACAAACAAACCAGCAACTATAACTTGTTTTGTTATTCCACAAATTGGGTCCTCGACACTCACATATTCATAAGTCAATTAGTGAAAATGTCACGCTTTGTTTAAAATTGCAATCTTCATCCTATAAGTACAATAGTTTGATGCTTTTCTATATTAATTATTGTAATAGCAAAACGAAAACTTAATTTTTAGTTTTTCACGAATTTAGGATAATTGCACTCAATAATTCATAATTTAACCTGGAAATCTCATTTGTGCGACAAGTGATGCTAAATTTTTTGGACAAATTCAGAATATTCGATTCTATTTGTCATGAATTTGCAAAAAAAAAGAAAGAAAAAAGGAATTCAAATCAAAGTTTTTTACAATTTTTTCAACAATAAAAAATAAAAAGCCAAATTTATAGGCCTCAAATTACAGTTCTCCATTCTATTAATTATAAAGAATTATTTGAACCGGGAAAATTGGCTAATCGCAGCTTTTGCTAGACTTTACGACTAATTAAACAAGACCCCTTTTTTCTGCCATTGGAATTAATCATCAGAAAAATGTGAGCCTCACACATCTATCCTCCTCATATTATCTTCACATTTTTATATCACCAATATTTATTTCCTTTCCACGTATATAATCAAATATTAAAATTCTATCACACTCGCACGCTAGCGGACCCACTCACACAACAATACTTGAATTTATGACCAAACATGTCGTGATCTTGCAATAAAGATAAGTTTTCATTTTCTCTCAATATCCTCTCTCTAGTCACTAATTTCCAGCAAGACATTTGATATGTATTATTAAAAAAAGATAAAAATAAAAGGAGTGAAGCAGTTAACCAAATGATTGGTTTGGTGGGCAGTAACCTTCAAATCCATGCAGCAATAGCAGTGGAATAATAATTGGGGCATTTTTTTTCCGTCTTTCTTCTTTTTATTTTTACTTTAATTATTATTATTTTTTAAAATTCCGCAGGCAACAGCTTCTATCATAGACTGGCATAAAACGTGGAATTTCAGACAAAAGGGTATGTAATTCAACGCATACATTGGGCGGCTGAGGTTGAAATTATTTGTACATCATACAAGTGGGACATCTTTAATTTTGCCGACACTTTTTGAAGGGATTTGGCAATTTTTTGGGTGTCTTGTCCATTTTGGCTTCAAACTCTTTCCTTACTTTAAAAATTCGTTTGTTTCCTGCACAATATTTTTCTAGGGCTTTATTTTGAACTATTTTATATTATGTCTGCAGAATTTAGAAGTCAGATATTCTAATTAATTAATGAAAAATATATATGTTTGGCATCTACCATCCAGTCGACATGTTGGTTTGAATTTCATAAATCACTGATTCGAGTACAGCACGTTTATCTACTATTTTTTTTAGCTTCATTAACAATCCTCAGAATATCAAACACAACCCTGCTTTAATTCACCAATAGTCACCATACGCATTTCTCTCTCTGTACATACTTACATACATACATACATACATACATACATATATATATTACTATTTTTTGAAAGAAAATACAAGTAAGAGTCTGGCTTAAATTTCTGCCTCGTGAGATATTTTAGTGAAAATTATTTTTAAGATGACCAGACAATAATGTGACAGATAATAAGTTATGGATGGAAGTTAATTTATCTGACAAATTATAATATTTCCTCTGACAGAACTAAGATGCATTTATTTCACTGACCAAGAATCGGATCGGACAAATAAATTAGTTACATGTGGTGCAACTTAACCCTAACTTCGCTTCTAGTAGCATCGAGTACGGTTTTGAATGGAGTGTTTGAAAACTTTTTATGCTATTGATATTAAATATATCAACTATTGTAATTAATTAATTACTTTGCTTAAAGGTTAATTAATCCTCCTATTTTCTTATACTTCATCAACATCATTAGCAAGATTTTCCAAGAACAAAAAGTTTAATCCATGTTGATTAACCATATTTTTCAGGATTGCCTTAAATCAATCCCCCTATTACAAGATACCATGTTTGTAGTTGTATTTATGGTACTGCTTAATTACTTCCAACAACAGCCCTTGAAACATGCCTAATTAATTTAATATCGATCCTTACAGGATTAATTTGTACATCTACCATCACAGGCAAGTTTCGTTTTATTTTATTTTTAATTTTTTTAAACTCTAAAAGCTCCATTATTACTGCTTGTTTTTGATAAATATTGATTAGTCGGAGATTACAGTAAATGCTAAAATGTGATTGATTTTGTGAGTTCTATACCGTATACAATTTAAGTAGTGTACTTTTAACAAACAAATATATTACCACACATATGTTGCAGAGTTCAATGAGCAGCAAAACACTAAATTGTTGAGAGTTAGGTCTGCTACAACAGTTACGAATTGCATATATATGTATGTAAGCATACATTGTTTTCACCAAAATATTTCTGTTGATTCGAAATCTTTATGAATACAACAGAATCCTGACATTATTAATCACGACATCTATTAAATTAATTACGAGAAAGATCTGGAAATTGCTTTCCTTTTTGTTCTTATAATATCTGGTTTTGTTTGTTTGCCATCTGTGCGATTCATTAACTAGAAGGAACAACCAGACAAATATTTCCTCATCGATGTCAAATACACACATCAATTTCATGCATCATGTACGAATAATTATTGGATCAACCTTTAGATCTTCATTCGTGTCGACAGAAATGTACTGTACTCGTCCTCATTTTTTCAAGCCTTTTTTCCTCAAGCTAAGAAAAGGTCATTGTGTCAGTAGAGAAAACAAAGTATTGATTAGTCCATTTATGTACCCTGCTGCGGTTTACAGCTGTAAGGCCAAGAAAAATGTTATTAAGGGATCTAAGTGTTGTCATTTTTATTAACACAATTTTCTAATATGGCGTCGACATGATGTTTGGTGGATCATTTCCCTACGAAATTTTAGATTTTTGATGACATGTTGTAATGCATATTGTAACATAATCTGTTTTAAAATCTGTTAGATTTATTAAGGTGAATAAGCCTCTTATGTGACTATGAGCTATTGACTTAATCAAAGTAAGTTGATTTGATAAAATTATAACTAATTAGATTGAATATGGTTAATTTGCCTTGTCCAAAAGCATATATGAATATTGTAGAGTTGATCATATCTTAACTATCCATATCCAATCTAATTCAATGGTTTACAAAGAATTTTCATTTCATTTATAAGAAGAAAGATTGCTAAGCTGAGGAGAATCAACAAAAGAAGGAATCTTAAAAATAGTGCAACTATCATCCTAACATGAAAAGTAATAAGTTTAGGTATTTTAAAGATTTTTAGTTGATTTTTTGAAGGGAGTTGATTTCCAACCTTAAAGGTTAATAGAATGGATGCATTTGGATGGTCAAGTAAATATATTGAATTGAGAGAAATCATTTATCCAAGAACGAACTCTATGTTTTTGCATGGGAATTGATTTTCAAGTGATTTTCTATTAAGAGTTCAAGTGTTTTTTATTGTTTACATCTTTGAAAAGAAAGATACTAAAGAGGCCGAATGTTTTGTTGAGGTTCCATCTATCTACCAAAAACTATCAAGTGATCAATCAAAGAAACCACCCTTAAGAGAGGAGACTCGCTGTTCAACACTAGTAGTCAAAACCAAGAGAAAGTCTTGGCAAAGCAAAGGCAAGAGGACTTGTTGTTTAGAGAAGTTAAGTTAGAAACACATCAATAAGTTGAGCTCAAAGAGAGTTTATGTTAGGCGAGTGTTTATGTATTGGTTTGAATTAGTTGTCCCAACAATTGTTGGATCATTTGTTAATGGAATTTTTTTGGGCGTGGCCTCAAAGATGTAGGAAGGTTATCTTTCAATTATGTAAACAAAATCTTGATGTCTTTATTACTTTTCCATTTCATATGTAAGTTTGTGATAACCTTTGTTCCATTTTATTGGAACAACAAATCTTTGTAAACCTTTGTCGTAACTTATAACAATAACCAACAAACTAACTAATTGATGTAAATTATGTCCTCAACTTCTAAGCTATGTACTCCATTTTATTGATTTATTTATTACTTAAGTAACATCTCATATTAAAATACAATCACATTTTCTAATCATATCTAACTTGAGCTTCCAGCCTCCTAGTCATGATTTGATTTGCTGGAGGTGGTCATTAGATTGATGACAAGGACACGTGTAACAGGTTGAAGCATGCCATGAAGGTTTTAGTCTACGGTGTACATGAAGAGATGAAACATGTAAGTAAGTAAGAAAATCCTAAGGGAAAGGCTTAAGTCACGGTCTTAGTGGAGGAGGTTCTGAGCAGCGATTCTACTAGGATGCGAGGAGCTAGCTCCTAACAATTGTGATCACTTGTTTGGTTCTAGTGAAGAGATCACATAGTCTCAATTATGGTTGCCACGCAGCGATAATGGGTGTGTGCACAAGGGTGCCTTGTCAACTAGAGGGTTGTTTGTGTAAGTTGGGCAGTGATCATGGCATCAAGGTTACTCACAAGTATGGAAGAGTGATTGTGCCGCTAACAATGGTCATATTTGTTTTATAATTATCCATCATTTAAAAATACACACACTTAATTATTATCTTTAATTTTTTTTATCTTTTTTATCTTTTATTTTTACACAATTTTTGAAATAAAAACACTTAAAAACACATACTAAAATTTAAAAACAAACAAAAATTTTAGCTTAGGAGTTTTCATTGGTTGAATCATTATCAATCTAGCCCAATTTGTTTTTAGCCATCTTAGGCGTTGTTTGCACATTTTGAACTACACACACACATATATTATTTCAATAAAACTTTTTGTTGTGCAATGTAAAATTACAAAAATATCAATTGTTTTAACCTCTCTTACTTTTTTATCCTTTTATATTTCTCTTTTCAACTAACTAATTACTTTTATTGGTATTTTACTATTAAATCTCTTTCTAATTTTTTTTATCTTTTTTATTTTGATATTTTTATAATTTAACCTATATTTGTACTATATTATTTTGAAAAATAACATTTTTAAGTTGCACAATGAAAAGTTACACAATTACCACTATTTGAATTATTTTATTTTTCATCCTTTTTTTTCTTCATTTTTTTACCTTCTTATCTTTGTTTGTGCTTTCTCTCAAATTTTCTCTCTTTACAAATCTTTGGATCTTTCTTTTTTATTTAAAAAATTTCTTATACTCTTTTAAATAATATTATATCTACTATATAAAATCCAATAGCTTTATAAATTACATAAAAATTTTCACACATAGAATGTGCAACTTTCGCTAATAATAGACCTTTTGAATTCATTCAAGATTGATATTAATAAAAGAATTCATTTGAGTGTTTTTTTGAATTTGTGGGACAAATTTTAGTGAATTTCATATCCTAAATTATATCATTTCAAGAGGTCTCTAAATTAATTCAAGGTGCATCAATTGTGATGTGGGAACATCCAACATGAAATTGGTGGGAAATGGCATCCAGATCGATCCTGGAGATTTCTTGATAGATCTAGGCAACAAGACAAGTTGACCAGTTGATGGTAGGATTGATCCCATGCATGCAAGATTGACAGGAGCAAAAATGCAAGGAGTGGAAATTGTGATTGTGGAGAGATGAGATTGATCCAAATCGAGGACAATTGACAAGAATGTCGATCACGAGGTAGTGAGATTGATCACTAGGCAAGTGATTGATATTGTTTTAAAAACAACCGCTCTAAAATTGAAATCTAGGTGTGATTGGATGACTTAGATTGATCCAAAGTGTAGCAAATTAATCCAAGATGGCCTCGAATCGATCCAAGCGGTGAGTTGTTTTAATTAACTACTTATTTTGACAAGGATTCTATTATTTTTTTACATTCGGGTTTATTTAAATCATATAAATAGGTTCTTTAAGGACTTTTGGTAGGCTTTTTACACTTTGGAGATATTTTTACACTATTTTATTAATTAATTCAAGTGTTCTTGAATTTTCACAAGAATTTTGTTTAAATTCTTGTTTCACGAATTCGAACATGCTTTAATTTCTTTTCTTGAATTTATTCATATAATGAATTGCAAAGGCATGACGATTTTGATCATTTGTTGCTTGGGTCTGATGTCTCTATTGCGTTCTAGGTCATGAGTTTCGCGATTTGTCCAAGTAGAGTATGTTCCTGTTCAAACATGTACCTATTTATCCTTCTATTGTTTTACATTTCTAGGTTTGTGTAAATATCTAATAAAAATTAGTCAAGATAATTGTTGGTGTGGACTAGTAGTGTTAGCATTTATTGTTGGATTAGTGTTGGAATAAAAAACTAATAACTAGACAGGCAATGGAATAATTTATCAAAACTTTGATACAAATTGTTTCAGTGTTCACTCTATATCACTAGAATGTTATCACTCAAACAATGAAGTGATTTGCAAGAGATGAATAAAAGAAATTGTTTATGCAATTTGGTGTAAACACACTTATCTTCGTGGGGCCTTGTTTACTAGAAATGAGTCCAATAGAATTAAATGAGTTTACACAAGTTACACAACTTCATTCAAACCTCACTCAAAATACCTCAACTTCTCCACAAATCTAGGTTCACAACTAGGTGGTATTCTACAAATGTCACTTGGTAGAATAAAGATTAAATACTAAAAAAACTACACCCTTTGGTCAAAGTGAGCAGCACAAATAAGGTAAGCAACTCTAGGACTCAATTACAAAAACTCTACTCATGAAACTCAACACTTTCAATAATACTTAGATATTGCACATAAACTTACTAGGTTGGTTGGTAAACACCCTTCAAGACTTAGGCAAATTTCATACAATTACTCCCTACACTTAGATAGATCATTTATCACACCTTTTGCATAAGTAGATCATTCTTCAATAGTTTTCCATGAAATTTGAAATCTTCCTAATTTGCCAAGATTTCCTCGATCCAGTCAACTTAGCAGTTGGCATGATCTATTAGCTTCTTATTACAATATAAAGTTAACTTTCTTTCCACAATAGGATTCTCCATATCTTTAAATCTTTGCATGATAGAAGCTCAATCTCACTAATCTTCCTCTGATATGATCAGATATATCTTGTGCGATTTTCTAGTTAGATATAGTCCACCTTTACTTGGTTGGATGATCACAAAATATTTGCATAATCCTACCAAATCTTTAAGATCACAAGTTAGTTAGGAAACTTATCAAAATTCAATCTTCTAATTTTTTACAAATATTTTGATGACTTGGAATCCTATGTGTGTGCTATATAAATGTCAACACATTGTAATACCAACAATCTTCCCTTTTGATATTATGTGGCATAACCCTTTTTTTTTTTTTTGTGAAAACTCACCACACTCATCCAACTTATCACCTAAGGTTCAAATTTACAAGTTTGTTGCAAAAGCATGTGTGAAACACAACTTCTCAATACTTAACAACAGAAACATCACAACTGCTTAAATAGAGATAGCCTTATTGAACCTCATCAATCTTGCAACATTAATGTAATAACAAGACCCAATACTAACAGGACTCCAAAATAATTAACAAACTAGCCCAACACAAACAAGCAACATTACTTCATTAGAAAAGTACGTAAACAAGACAAAGTGACATTACAACAGTGAAATCAACTAAAGGTAAAATAACTTGAATTTTGGCTGGTATCGACAACAAATGGTAAGTGCCCCTTGAATCTAATTTTCCCATTTCCCAGGAAATATTCTCCCCCTACACCAAACATTACTTCTTTTTTGTAGCACATAATGATAAAACAGTATAAAGTAAAGAGGGAAACAAATAATGAGAAGTAATTAGGAATGGGATGGTTAAACTTGGTTAACCAGTCCCGTGAATGTTACAATAGTAATAGGGATGCCTTCTTCAGTTTTTGCAACATAGCCTACTTTAGACTTTGACTTACGGGGCTACTCATGTTCTTCCAACGGAGAGTCCAACACATTTTTTAGATTCATAATCTTTGTCCCCACGGAAACCCTTAGCTATTACAGGTTGACAATATGGGCGTCAATAGCTCAGGGATCTTTCAAGCTTAGTGCAAGAGGATTTCACAATCTGTGCCCTTGTTGTTGCAATAAGGGAGAGGTCATCTACCTTTTCCCTCTTCACGAACTTGAGGTTGAAGCTCACATCAATAATTTTAGTTGTTAATTTAGTGTGATCAAGGGAAACCTTCTATTTTGCTAACAGTTTGGATATCAGAGGTACATGTGGTAGATTTGTGATCATTGCTTTTGATTCATCATGACTAAGAATGGTGTCAAGGATAAGCTTTCCCATATCTACTGTTTTTCTAGTCCCCAAGCAAAAGAGTAGCATGCCCATGTCTTTGACAACATACACAATATCTGTAGTGGGTAGCTAATTATAAATCATAACTTTAAACATCAGAAAATACTTCATCGCCAATGAGTAGCACCTTAGGCCGGAATCATATGGCCATGCACTCACCCTGTTACCACTGAGTGTCTTAGCTATTTCATCATAATTTGCAAGAAAATCATCTCTAAATGGTGAGTCAAAAACACAATGAGCCCATCTAAGCCTCTTATTTATCAATCTGGCGAAAATCTCAAATAGTTCACCTCTCCCATAAACCTTTTCAAAACATGGTGACTTAGGCGTTCTAGCATTCTTCTTCAGGTTAGAATAAATTTATGCACTAAGAAGGGGTGATCCCCTAAACCTTGTAACAAAATCATACAACTAACAATTTTTCGACATATTCACAAAACCTATGTTCTTGTACTTGGAAATTTTGAGCTTCCTTTTAGGGGCAAACTTGTGAGCAGTGTAGCATTGTGCTTAGCCTTTAGCTTTTTCAATGTAGAATCCCCAATTATATGCCTTCTTAACATCAACTCCAGATTTTACAAAGGATAACCTATGACTACTTTTATTAGGTGTAGTCTTGCTTTTCTTAGCAAGTGTTTCTATCATGGGAGTTTAAAAGGATGCTCTCCTTTTAGATTGCCTTAGACCTCTTAAAACTGATGATAAGGGGGTGTTATCATCAGCCTCTAAGCAGGTTGTCTTTTAGTTGTTACAATAGCTACTCCCTCTTCAGCACTTGCACTGGTTTGTTGGGTCCCTATTATAGTAGGTTCTATCTCCGTAGCCTCTTTAACACTATGCTCCTTTATTGAGTGGCGATTGCAGTAGTCTCCACATTCATAATCTCTACAATACCTGCATTGGGTTGTGACTTTCTGTTGCAATGAGTTTAGTCTCTAAAGCTTCACTTAGTTCATCTGCGGTCTCTTGAAGAAGGCTACCACCAATTTCCTCCCTCTTTGTACTTTTCCTCCATCATCAGTCTTCGTCACCTTCCTATCTTTCGATTCTTCATTTAAGACCAAAATATACTCACTTGTGGACTCACTATCAAATTGTTCAATCTCTTCTTCAACTTTCCCTTTAGGTTTTGCATGTTCACCCATAGATTGTTTATATTTTTTTCCCATTGGATGCTTAAGTTGTTCCTCCACAACTTGCCGTAATGGATAGATAGCATCCAAGGGTTTTACGTCTAAGGCAACGTCAAGTGGCACCAATGTCAGTGATTGCCCCCTTTCTCCAGTATTGCTTCCTTCTTATTCTTCTTATTGCCTGGGTATTTCAATAGCTAGATTTTTCTCTTATTCTTCTTATTCTGCATTTTGTGCTTAGGATATAGATAGCTTCTCAAATGGAGTTTCTTTGACAAAAAGGTTTCCCATATCTTTTTCTCTTGTTATGGATTCTTGTGAGAGTTTAAAGTTGAACCTTTTAGGGTACTTGGTTAAGAAGTAGATGAAGAGTCTCTCTTTATACTGAAACACTCAAACAAACAAGTTTAGAAGATAAAGCAAAAGGTGTTCTGTATTTTACACTTTTCGGTGGGACGAGCAACAAAAGTGACAAGACTTATTTAAGATACTGTGAAGGAAGCCTAAAGGATCTGGGATATTGCCAAGATAAGAAAAAGGGGCACTAAGTTACCATAAAGGGCAGCATATCCAAGATCAATGCCACTTCTCTAGCTGCAACCTTAACTACAAACCTCTTCGGAAGTGACTTCAGAGTTTTTTTTACCAATTTTGACTATGAGTATTTTTTTTCCCAAGCTAACAAGCTTGATTTACTATATCTTTTAGCCTTCCATTGAATACTGCAATTATTTTATCATCACTCATATGAAGATTCTCAAATTGCGAGTCCAACATTTGCAGTTTTAATAGTTTAACTGTGCTTGTACCATTGTGAGTGTTTTGTAGGATGTCCAAGCTTCTTTAGCAGATTCATAGGTGGAAATTAATAAATTAATTTGGATTTTTCTTCATCAAACCGTGTGAATATAACATTTATAGCCTTGAAATTTCTAAGGGTTGTTCACTTTTCCTCCAAATTCCTTTTGCTCGAGTCCATAGGCACCATGTTCTCATCCTTACTTATTGTGACAAGTGGTTGCCATTCCACAATTATAGCAAGCTATGCCATTTCATCAAGTGATTGATGAAGGCACACATTCAAGCTTTCTAATATAAGTAATTTGAGCGATGTAACTACAGTGGGCACATCACTAAACCACCTTCTCTCATATTCAATATCCACAGCACTTACTGTTGGATCAATGTTAAAACAAACAACCAACAACCAAACGCACAACGAAATAATGTACCAAAACTTAGATGTAAATTGTTTCAGTGTTCATTCGTCCTCATTAGAATGTAATCACTCAACTAAAATGAAGTCATTTGCAGTAGATGAACACAAGAATCTGTTTAGGTACTTTTGTGTAAACACACCTACTTCTGTAAGGCCTTGCCTAGTCATGATGAATCCACTAGAATCAAATAAGTTTACAGAACTTCATTTATACCTCACTCAAAATAGTTCCACTCCTCCACAAATTTGGGTTCATGATTAGATAGTAGTCTACAAGTCTCATTTGTTAGAATAAAAATCAAACACCAAAGATACCCACTCATCCGTTAAAGTAAGCAACACAAATAAGTTATGCAATTCTAGAATTCAATTACAGAAGCTCTACTCAAAAAACTTAACACTTTCAATAATTCATAGATATTACACTCAAGCACACCAAAATGGTTAGAGAACACCCTTTTAAATTATAGTCAAATTTCGGATAATTACTCTCTAGGCTTAAATATATCACTTTTTACATTCTCTGCATAAATAAATCATCTTTCAACAGTTTTTCATAAAATTCAGAATCTTCGCAATTTGCCAAGATCTCCTTGATTCAGTCAAATCAACAATTGCCATTTTCTACGAGCTTCTTGTTGCAACATAGACTTGACTTCCCTTCCAATATGAGATTCTCCATAGTTTCAAATCTTTGGATTATGAATACTAGATCCTTCCAATCTTCCTCTGATATGATCAGGTATATCTTGGGTGATTTTTTTTTGGTTGGATATGGTCCGTTTTTCCTTTGTTGGATGTTTACAAAATATTCGCATAATCCTACCAAATCTTTAAGATCACAAATTGATTATAAAACTTAACACAATTCAATCTTCAGATTTTTAGCAAATATTTTGCTGACTTGAAATCTCACGAGTTCATCGCATAAATGTCAATGCAACATGATGCCAACAATATCTTGATTCAAGAGGGAACATAAAAATGGTAGAATCAATTAACTCTTAGATGCATCAACTAGTGTGCATGCTTCAATATCCCACGAGGGTCACCGTGCCGGTCCTTTTCACTATTGCTAAGGAGAAAACTAAATTCAAAATATAGCAGTCACGGTCGGTGAACATAGCTGAATTTATGTCTGGAAGTCAAGGAAAAAATTAAATGCTATAACGATATGAATGCGCTGCCGACGAAATGGATCAATGCCCGTAAATATATTATATATATAGGAGGCTTGAATAAATATTCCAAACCTTAAAACCTTTAAAAGAGGTCCCACATATATATATATATATATATATGTATGTATGTATATATTTGTAATTATATTTTTTTTATTGTTTCTTGCCTTTGTAATTAAGGGCAATAATGTAAATTTATTTACTGACAGTAAAGTTATCAAATAACAAAATTTAACTAAATTAAGCACAAACTCTTAATAATAGATTATAGATATATTAATGGTAGTATTCCTAGGGACAAAGAATTGTTCGAGGGCAGTTGGTACAGGACGCATAATTTTGATGTCAGTTTGTGGATTTTGGATTCCCTTGCATAATTAACATAAATTATAATTTGGAAGATTGTGAACCAATCGCTTTCTTTGTTTGGCGTAAGACAGGAAGAAAGAAATGGGCAGAGTAGTTGAACCAGTCTTGTAATGGGACATATTGTCCTTACGCGACTAGCTGGTCACATGGGCAGTACATACGTACATTTGCATTTGAAATATAGGGATTGCAAAAATTGTTAAAATTAATCTTGTTATTCAAGAAACATTCATTGAATTTTGAATTCCGGGGGGCGGGGGGGGGGGTGGGTGGGGTCCAGTCTAGTAAAAGAAACTTTACTAATATTAAAGATGATGCTATTAATTAATCATTTAAAAATTTACTTCCATGTATTTTTCAAAGTTATAAAATTTAAGCGTGTATTTTGCTTTTATATTCCTAGAAATTGAAACTACTTTTGTGTTGTAATGTTATTATATTTTGTTGCAAATAACAGATTGCCAGTATTATATGAGTTAACAAGAACCAACCATCTTATATAAAAAATAGATCATGTATTATATATAGATATTTATTACCCATAAAAACTTATGATCGATTACTTGCTTTTATTGGATTTCCATATCCATGATTAATCCATGGCCTATTTTCTTAGTAATTCTTTTCTGATGCGACGAAATCCAGCCCAACAATGTACCATATAAATGGGCTGGATATCAAGAAAGCCCCAAAACAGGCCCAATTAACCACCATGAGTTGGTTATGGTGAAAACCCATTTTATTGGGATGCAAAACTAAAAAAGAGACATTTTCTTGAGCTTCTTGCTTCTAGAGTTTTGATAGTCTCTTTTTCTAATAGTTTGGATACAGAATTAAAATAAGTTTACTTTTAAAGAGAATAGTGTTAAGACAGGTTTTCAAGTTTATATGTCTTAATTTCATAATTAATATACATCTATAATTTAATAAATGGATCAAATAATAGTCTTTAAAGTAAGAACAAAATTTAAGTAAAAAATGACTCGTAATATTGACACACTTTATGCTTTAATTTGTATAATATAAAATTAGAAATAATTGTTTAATTTATTTTATGTGTAGTCTATATTTGCTATATTATATTCACAAAAAAGAAGTAAAAAGAAAGATAAAAATAATGATAAAAAATGATAACTTTGTCTTTACTAAATTTCAAAGGGTGTGTTTGTAAATTTATTTAGTGTAACCACAGCCAAACTCTTAATATATTGTATAGATAATATAAAAATGAAAGAATAAACTGAAATTGAAGAAGATATAAAAATAAATTAAAATTGAGAAAGAGTTAGAGTTGAAAGAAAACCAAAATAAAGAATAAAAAATGAAAAGTGTATTTTAATTTATATACTAACAAAAAAAGAAAAAACAATGTTGCTCGATTTCAATTTCTTTTAATTAAATCATACTAAGCAAAAGTTGAATGCTCTATCCACGTCCATGATTACGCAAAAATAATTAACTTTTGTTAAGTATTATAAAATATAAAATTATTATATTTTTTGAGATTTAATTGATAATAATAACAAAATTATTTATAATTTAAAATTATAATAAAAATGTTTAAAAGAGAGAAAAGGGAATTTAGAGGTGAGACTAAATATGAATAAAAATAAATATTAATTGATGAAGGAAAGGGGAAAGTAGAAAGCATGATTGGAAAGACAAAAATAAACAAACTAAGGTTAATGAAGTAATTCGATATTGAAAATCAAATAGTTATTACTAATCCTTACGTTTAGCAACGTAGTCTATTTATATATTAATTAAAAATTTTAAAATTTATCAATTATAGTAACATAATATTATTAAATTTTTTATTTGATAACAATAATTAAGTTTTCAAAAAATGATTTTTTAAACCAATATTATTTAAAGATATGAAAAATAATAAATTATATTATTTAGGGATGAAAAAGAAAAGAAAATTACAAGCAATAAAATATCTTACTGAATATACCTCCAACAATCGAAATTGATAATGACCTATTAATAACATTTTTCTGCAACTTAATGTATAAATAGTAATGGGACACACATTATGCGTATGCAAAATAAAGATAAAAATAATATTCAGTAGGTATAAAGTAAAACTATTCAAATGTATAATATATGTGAAAAGCATGAATTATTTCAATTGAAAAAAAAAAATACTAATGAAATATATGTTATGCAAAAAATGCAACTTAGCATTTAAACGAATATTTGTTGCTTATTCATATTTTATAATTTTTTATTGTAACCCTATTTAAAAGTGGAACGATACATCTCCCCCACTCTCGGCTCCATTTCTTTTTTGTGAGACGAGTACTTACAACTACTTATCCTCGTTGCTATCCTTATCGTAGGATACTTGAAACCATTCAAACCTTTATATATTTTGACCATCACAATTTTCATTTCCTTTTAATGGGCTCCGTTTTGGGCTATTTGGGCTGATGAGTTAAACCCAACTTGGGCACTACACTGGCTAATGCGATGGTTTTGGTGACGTTGGAAGGCTGTGAAGAGAAGACAATAGGACAAGTAGAGGGCAATGAAGAGAACGAAGGAGAATAGCAGAGAAAATGGGAATATAGAGAAGAAAAGTAATTTATTTCCAAACTTGCTTTCTTTTGTTTATTTCTCAGAATATTTATATTAATTTTTTTTAGTAATTATTTCCCTCCAATTTTTTTGGTTATAGATAAATACAGGTCTTCAGACTTGATCTCTAGTGTTGATGTTGACTTTCTTCTTGCTATTGCTTTTCTTATTTTATTTTATTTTATTTTATGTAACCGTTATTCCCAGTGCTCGCTAGCTTATTTTCTTGAATGGAAGGTGTGATTCACTTGCCTCTATATTGATTATTATTATTATTTTTCTTCCAAAATAAACAGGAATTTTTAATCAACCAATCTAGCGAAACCATAATAATCAATATAAAATATAATTTATTTATAAAATAAAATATACATTACACTCTTTCTTAAAATTTAAACTTTTTATAATTGAACCTTTTAAATATGAGAAATTATAAAAACCTTCTTTCAATTGATCAAGTTTAGTAATTTCTGATAAAATTGCTTGAATTGATAGTTCTGCCAATGAACCAAATGATGAAAAAAATTGCAGCATCTTTTTTTAAAATTTGGACTTTTCACAAATTAGTCACTTAGATGTAGAAAATTATAGGGACCTTTGATCATATCTTTAATCAACACAATTAAATTTATTTAGTGAATGATTAGAAACTAAAGATATTATTAAAAAATTTATACAAAAATCTAATTTTATTTACAAAAAACATAAAATATTTTATATTTTCTATGGTTTAATTATATATTAGAGATTGTTTTATTATGTGTAAATAAAAGTTAAGGTATGTTATGAATAACGTATAAAATATATTAAATTTTAAAAGTTAAAAAATAAAAAATAAATATTGAAATATTTGTTTATATTTTATTGTCTAATGAGCTTAGAATATTTATTTTCTACCTTATACATTTTAAATTAGAAATTACAAGTTTAAAATTTTAAAAATTTTTTAAAAACTGAATATAAAGATTTATATTTTCTAAAAAAATATAAAATTTAAATTTTATAATATTTTTAACAACTTTATTAAAAATTATAAAAAATATATTTTATAAAATTATAATGTGATAATTACAATATCCTCTTTTGATATTTATATTTTTTATAAAATATTCTCTTAAAAAATATTGATGATTGTTTTAAAAGTCATCTATTCTCGCCTAGTCGATCTGCTTTTTCTGTAATAACTCTGGCTTTTATTTGGGTGGGTTGGGGAAGATTTTTGTCCTTCTCCAGGCAAGAGATTCCTTTTGTATAAAGTACGCAGAAGCCTCAGCCCACAGCTGATTTCCAAGAATTTTAATTGAAGATACAAAGGACCCAGTAAAGAAAAATGGAAAAAGTGAAGAATATGTTGAAGCCGAAGCCCAATCCACAGCAACTGCTGAGAGATTGGCAGCGTCGCCTCCGCCAAGAGTGCCGGAATATCGAACGCCAAATCCGAGGTGAGTGGTTTATATTTTTCGATGCGATCGTATAGGGTTTGTGTTTGGTTCATTTTTTCTTTTGACCTTTTCTTTCTGTTCTTGTGTTTTTTTGAGTGTTTAACGAACATTTAGGGTGCTTATGTTATTGGGTTTGATTAGATATTCAGAGAGAAGAGAAGAATGTGCAGAAAGCGATCAAAGAGGCCGCTAAAAGAAACGACATGGGTTCTGCTAAGGTGCTGTTTCGGTCATTTATTTTTTATTTCGTAATATTCTTTTGATAGTTGTGATAAATGGCGACTTGAAATTTTTGGGGAATTTAATTAAGTTTTACATCTGCATTTATTTTTATTTTTTAAAAAGTTGTCATGGATTTTATTTCCGTATGTGTGAATTGGGAGGTGAATACTTTAGGTTTGGTTTAGATTCACAGTTCTCTGGGTATTGGTTTCTTAGTTTATTCATTAACCTATTGATATTGGAAAGGAACTGTTTTTCACTAGCAATATGTATGTGTAAATGGTTAATTATGGAGGTAAATAGGTTTTTGCCTAAACCTAACCTACAATTCTGGGATCATTTATGTGCCTAATATGCTTCATTGTTCATTTCTTTTCACAGGCACTTGCCAAAGAACTTGTGAGATCTAGAAAAACAGTGAATCGTCTCTATGAAAACAAAGCACAGTTGAACTCAATCTCGATGCATCTTGGAGAAAGTGTAGGTAGATGCCTGTTCAAATCCCTTGTTTCTATGTTTGTGTAAAGTTGCATCTTATTTGGAATTATGTGTTTGATTCACATTTTGTAACTAAAGGTTAGGCTATCGAATCCTGAAATCTTCTGCTATATAGTGTTTGATTAATTTTAATAATTTCTGATTGATTGCAAATGATGAAAAAGTAGTGCTGAATGTGTTCCATATTATATTTCCGGGTAGGGTCATATATTTGATGATTTGACATTTGTACTTGTTAGGATTTTCATCATGCTGTTGTTGGCCCTGTGTTCAGCTACCGTGTTTTGTAAAATTCTATCATTTTCATACAAATTCTATTGCAAAACTATTTGTGTTTATTTAAGATTTATGAATTGGTTACATAACCTTGTAAATGAATTGGTTTATTTTAAAAAGGCCTTGTTCTTTGGAAGATCTATCTTGTGTCTGGTACTGTGTGCTTGTAATTATATGGCGATTACATGCTTGACATATTTTGTGGTGGTATAGGTTCTTAGTTTGGAAACTAAAACATATATGTTGGGAATGGATTTGGTTAGATGAACTCATATAATATTTGTAAGATTAGGAGTGTTAGGAATGATATGATCCTGTTTATTTGTTTATATTGTTATACTTTGTCTTACCTAAATAGATAGTCGTTGTCAAGAGAGGAAGAATATATATATGTGCCCTTTGTGGCACTAGTACGTGTGGATGTGGGGTTAAATGGTTTAATTCTTGTCTTGTGCTTTAAAGTCTGTCTCTTTTCCTATGGTTTAATTCATTCAATTCTGCAATAGTTCATATACATATGATGTAGATTGTATGCCAACGCTTACTCTTGTGCCCACCCAAAAACTTGGCCTATATTCTCCATGAAATGAATGGCTTCCAGCTATCATACAATACGTCTTATGGGCTATTTATGCTCTTAAACCAATACTTGGAGCATGATTGAGAGAACTGGCTCTCTGCTCGTTGCTTCTTGCTGTCTTAAACTCAGAAAATTGCAACAATATGTTTCATATTTTAGTCAAAGTGTAAGTTAAAGACTTCAATTGTGATTGCCATCGATTCTAAACACTCACATTACAGAAGCAGGAAGAATTGAAAATAATGAATTCCTTGTGTGGTGGGACTAATTTGTTCATTTTCTTGACAATTACCTCAGAGTTGATGTCTTGGTAATATGAGTTTTAGATTTGTTGTGTACCTTCCATCTCATGTGATATGATTTTGTAGTTGGAAGAGGGTATCATTTATCTTCTCTTAATTTTGCTGGTTTAGCGTTTTGGTTTTCCTGAAATCTAATTCTCTTACCTTTGTATCTTCACTTGAGCCTTTTTTCCCCCTGTTCTTCAGCTGTTGCTCGAACTGTGGGACATTTGTCCAAAAGTGCTGAAGTCATGAAGCTTGTCAACAATCTTATGAAAGCTCCACAAGTAGCTGCAACCATGCAAGAATTCAGTAACGAAATGACAAAGGTAATTTTTCTTTATCTGCCAAGATACTGAATTGTCCTTTTATCTGAGACGGACTCATATTTTGAACTGAAGTTGAGCCTGCCGTTAATGATAATGCTTGTCGGTTGGCTAGTTCAAAGCTCTAAGAGGAAAATAAGGCTGAAGGAGGAGCTTCCATCTATCTGTATATCTGGTTTGCTCCATAAGTTGTGAATGTGGTCTAAATCTTGTGTGTGAGCCTACTTTATTATACTTTGACTTTGCGTTGAAGTTGGACATGAGGGCTCAAAAACTATTTAATGAACTGATTAGGATTAGACTGTATAAAAAATCAGACATGTTAAGTTCTAGTTGCCCTTGTTTTATTCATGAGTCTTGGCTTAGTGGTACCATATGGTTTCAATGTTGCCCTGAATATAAAATGAAACTGAATTTTTTTTTTGACTTGGATCTTGGCCTATGAAATTATCACCCTTCAAACTCTTGGAGTAACCTTGGACGTGGATGTGGCACCTTTACTTCTCCTGGTATTAACCAACGGTTACTCGGAAAGCGATTATCTCATATGTCTATATTTTCTGTTTGCTAGACAAGCCATAATAATATTTCTACTGAAATATCAGTGCTTTTAACAAAGTGTTGGTACAGTTCTTACACTTTATTTATAATTTCTGTTGTATCCCTTCTGATTTTGGTAGCTATTGATTTTTGCATTATTTGCTTTTTTACTTATTTCAGTTGATTGATTCTGTTTCCTGGTTAACTGTTGATTATTTCCTTTCATTGAATCTCTTGATATGTCTTTACTATATGATTAAGTTACTAAGGCTTTTTGGTTACTCAAAGTCAAATTACACAACTACCATTATTTAAAATTATTTTCATTTTTTATTCTGTCATTTTTTACTTTTTTTTTAACTTATTACTTTTATTTATGTCCCATTTCAAAATTTTGAACTTTCTTGAATTTTTTTATTTTAAATATTTTTATTTAAAATAACTTTATGATTTATAAATAAATTTGCACACACATGAAGCCTGCCACTTTTACTAGATGTCAATATCCTAAGTTTCACCAGTGCTATCAGGGATGCATATTCTTCACTGATTGGATTTTTTTTTCATTTTCTTTTTATTTGGAAAGTGTGTTTACATCTTTTGTAACATTTGATTAATAGGATTTGAATTATTAATTTATGCAGCCCAATTTTGCTAGCTGTTAAACATAATTCCTACAGACTTCCTTTAGTCAACTGATTTGTCTGAATATATGAGCACGTGACCCTCCTTGTATAACTCTAGTCAGACCAACCACTTTTTCAATCGTTGCATCTTACGGAAATCTTATTAAAGAAATGATTTTTAGATTTGTCAAATAATGCTTTGCTATGTTTAGCTGGGCTGCTGAAGTCATCCTTTTTATCTTTTAACCTCCCTCTACAGCAATGACATAGAAAGTGCACGTCCCTAATGAGAAATTTTGACTGTAATTTCATTAGCATAAACAGTATCAATGATAGATAGATCTATGCTGAAAGAATGTATTATAGATCTGACAAGTCCGTCTGATCAAAGGCGGAGAAAACTGAAAGAGTAATGGAAAGTGAAGCACACTGAAATACTGGAAGTATTTGTAGGGTGATGATAGCAGGCTTCTGACACTGAATTTGCGGACAGGACATTTTATTTTCTAGTAAAGTTAGTACTGTTAATGAATCATGAGGTATTAAGGTCGTTCTATGCCATGGCAGGCTGGTGTAATTGAAGAGATGGTGAATGATGCTGTAGATGACGCTCTTGATTCAGAAGACATAGAAGAGGAGACTGAAGAAGAAATTGACAAGGTCTTAACGGCAATTGCTGGAGAGACTGCTGCAGAACTTCCTGAAGCTGTTAGAAAGGAGAAATTAAAGCAACCTGCCACCAGTGAAGGAGTAGAGGTACATTTCACACCATTCTCTGATGCTACATGGAGTTTTTGTCAGCTTTTTCTTTTCCTATCTTAAAATTGTCGTGTGCTTTTCTCAAAATCGCAGGAGAGTGTTGATGATGAGGAAGAGATGGAAGAAATACGGGCTCGCCTTGCCAGAGTTCGTTCATAACTTTATATATTTTTGCCTTTAAGAACACTTGATGAAGCTATAAATAGGAGGTCATCTATAACTGGAAGATTGGCTTAGACCCTTCATACCGTAACCCTCCCCCTATGTCTGGTTGTCGAATTAATGTGTCCAGAATTTTACGAGACCACGATATTTGTGTATCATAAAATCTTATATCTATTATAATGCAACATCTGGTTCTTGAATTTGCCTTGTGCAATAGGCGAAACAGTTCAGGTTTTGTTCGATATGCCCAGAACAAATTGTTTAAAGGGACAAACTGCTGTGCTCCTATTTCCGAGCAAACCGTCTTTGTTGGCAAACCATTTCCAAGTTCATTACGATGTTCAGAGCTGAGCAAACTCAAGAACTGATTCTTTTTGATTTTGTGCTGTCAAAAATCTTTCATCTATTTCGAGCTTCGAGCAATGAAATTTTATTGACTCCCTGTAAAAAAAATCAGACGGATGCGTGGTGATTAAATTTTAGCTTGTGTGGTGTTTTCACCAAAAGCCGTGTAATGTAATTTTCCTTATACGTGAAGATTTCACAGTCAATATAGAGTACCCCAAACTAATTGATTATAGGTATTCCATCTTCTTTTAAAATTACAAAACTTTTCAAACTAGATATAAAATACATACGTCGTTATACATTATTAATAGTGTTAATAAGAGAATAGAGAAGACATTATTTAGATAAAGATAATTTGTTATTTAATATTATGCAATCAAAAATTGTCTTTTATTTCGCTTGCCTCAAAAGAAATATAGTGACGACTAGAAGAAACGGATTGGAAGCCTTCGGTATTTTTCAGTATACAATGATGATATTAGTTGATGCTCAACACTAAAGTTCACTAGGGAAACAATGTTCCAGATAATTATTAAAATAAACGATTTAACAAGTTTTAACAATAATAAATACTGCATTTCCCTTTTAGCTTCTCTATGCTACTATTTTGGTTCCTTTTTTTTTTTAATGTTCTTTATACTAGTGTTTTGGCAAACTTCTTGTTTTTACAATAAAAAAATATTTTATAAAAAAATTATTTGATTGTATATTATTTTATGCTATTGACATAAAGTAAATGAATCAATAAAATTTTTTTGCAAAAAAAATAAAAAAAGAAGAGATGCCAAAATTATAAAATATAAGTTCAGAATAATTAACTTTTTAATGAAGAAGATGATATAATTTTACTTATAAATTCTCTATTTTAATTTTTTACATTAAAAATAGAGAAAATTGATTATAATCAAATTTATCAAAGATTATATTTTAGAAAATTTATTAAATGATTAAAAGTAGTTATTATATATAGTATTATATTTTTTTAATGAATGAGAGAGTATGCTTTTATCAATAAATCTTATTTGTTTCACATATAGTGCATATATATTTTGCATTTATCAAAATAAAATTATAAATGAATTTATTAAAATATATAATTCAAAAATATATGTGTTAAAAGACTAAGCAATATGAAGTTAAATACTAAATATGGAGAAAAATTTATCTCACCCATAATAAGTGAAATTAAATGCTTATGTTTGAAGGGATAGACTTGGTAGTGGCAGCAGGCGACATTGTGAGATAGGACTGGAAATAGAGAGTCCCACAATCAACTCAATGTTACAGAAAACTTTTTATATGTGATACAAATAATTCTCAAAATGAAATGCCCCATTTAGAGAATTTGTTTTTCCCCAAAACAAAGAAGTTCTTCATCATTCTTTTCAATTTTCCAAGACAGGCAAGGCGATGAAAAAACGCACCCCAATATTTGGAAACGAACATAGCCCATATGTGTAAAGCCATGAAGGGCATGCTTTGCCATTTCAAATAGGCGATGGAGAGACAACTGCTAACTTCTTGTATAATTAGCTCTTTGAATTTCAAGAATATTTAGCTCCAAGAGTTCCCTTTTGTTACAACAAAAGTAAGGCCTTGCCATTCTCCTTCCCAACTTCATTTTATCACACGGTTGTGCCACCCCCCAACTCCACTTTGTCGACCCTTCTTAGGTGCCCATTTTCAGATATTTTCATTGTCATTATTCACAGGAGACACAATAGTGGACAGAAGAAAGATCGGAGTTCTTTTCGAAAATGAAAGCAGCTACGCAACTTAATGGGGTGGCCATATTTCTGGGGATTATGGTTTTCTGACCTACTTCACGTCGAGAGGTGTGCAATCAATTTTCTTCGGATATCATTCCCGATATTTTTCCTGGTGATTCTGTTGTCTTATATTTATTTGTTGTTAACTTGTGCTTGAATGTTCTGCTGAATTTGCAGTGTTTTGACGTTTCTTTGTGGCTTTCTGGATATTGATGGCCATGGCTCTGTTTCGTTAATTACATTTTTCAAGATACTTACAGCCAAGAATGTTACCGTGGAAAGGATATGTGATGTGTATTAGCATTTGGCGTTTGGGTTTATGTTGGTGAATGTTTCATTTTGTTTCAGTTATAATTTTTTTAATTATTTTTTTTGAATAATAGGTAAAACACTTAAGCATTTGGATCTAAGACCTCGACCATAAGCAATGGAGCTACAAATTGTTAGGGTGTTCCTAAGGGACGATTCTTTAATTAATTTAATCCCCAGATATTTTGTTTGGATTTGCTTGTTAATTACTCATTTTTCAGAGACTAATAAGGTATACGTGCGTTGCGCGTGAATAAATAATATTTATATTATTATATTTCTTAAAAATAATTTTTAAAAATATTAAATTGTAAAATTTGTTAGCACATTAAATATGTGGATAAGTATATATTATTTTACAAATATTAGTATAGCTACCACTTTATTTAGTTTTCTAAGATTTATATATCTTAATTAATATTTACAATAGTAATTTTAAATATAATGTCTATCTATTGATTACATCATTTTTGGTAGTTTATGGAGATAATTGTCTATCAAAATACTATCATAGCTTAATCTTAAATTTTAATATAGTTAATATTTTTTTTCATCATCTAAATGTTATATTTCATTTGTTCTTTTTCTTCATGTATAAAATGTTATTCTAATTTGTTTGAAATATGTTAATGAATTTAAATGTATTTGTTATTATTTTTGAAATATAGCATTATCAATATTTTCTTTTTCTTTACCCTTATTAAGTACTATGCTTATTAACAAAATAATTATTTTAATACATATTTTACTCCATATATTGTTCTTTTTTTTTTATCACTTCTTTTAATTCTATACAATAACATTGAACAAGAATGTCAAAGTTTTTAACAAAACACCAAACAAGAATGCTGGATTTATTCAACATTTTTTTTTATTTTTATCTCAAAGAATTTTTCTTGTTTTATTTCTAATATAGTTTTAATTTTGCAATATATTAACAATAGTGTCATTTTATTTTCCAATAATTAATTTTTATTTAACAATCTTGTAAACTTTGATATATTTCATTTGCTTTCCTAGGTTATTCAATAAACAATTGAACATTTGTGATTGAATTTAATGAAAATATAAATACATCCATCAACTAAGAGTAATAGTAATACAGATAAATGATATTACAAATTTATGATGAGTTTTTTTTTTTTTGTGAATTTAATGAAAATATAAATACATCCATCAACTAACAGTAATAGTAATATAGATAAATGATATTACAAATTTCTTGAAATACCCACACTTGTTTATCTTTTGGTAGGTGATCTCGTTTCTCTTGTCAATTTTCATTTTTATCAATAATATCCACTGTTTTAGCTAATTTATTGTTTTCTTGCATAATTAACTTTTAAAATTTACTTTAAAAATTAAGTTGTTGATGAATCTCATATTATCCCTGATATGTACTTTATAGATAATTAATTTATATTTACATTCATTTATTTCATTGTTTTGTTATAATATAATAGTAAAAGTGGATATGGGACTAATCTTTTTCGTGTTAAGGTTAAAAATCATAATTCTAATTTTTTAATATGAAAATAATTTGTCATGATTATTAACTCACATTGACAACAAACAAATTAAATTCAAAAACTTATTCGTTTCTCTTATTTTTCGTAATCAACATTAAAACGTAGGTTGAAAGTCCTTTCTCTTGTTATCATCTCAAAAAAATTTCTTATTATTTTAATTTAAATATTTTTCCTTTTGATTTTACATAATGATAGTTGCACTACCACATTTTTAATTCATTAACATTTGCTTAATATTTTAGTAAATTTCAAAACATTTTATTGAATCTCTTGTGTTATTTAATTTAATAATCTGATGTTTTTAACTAAATTTATTGAAAATATAATACACACCCATCAATTAGTACCACGTCGGAAACCCGCCCTTCCAAACGTCGAAGAGCCCTGGAGGACACCTCTGATTTTGTCGTTGGGAAAATGTTGTATCGCAAGTGGAGTGCTGGACATTCATTCATTCATAAAATCAGTGTTATATGATACCTACTGGCATGATGTCACTTTTGTTCAATTCCAGGAGTCCTTCCTTGATGTTGATCCCAACAGCAAGGAGGCAAAAGATGGATGATCGCGCATGTAGCTCAAATTAATTTTGTTTACTTGATTAGTTATTAGTGAGTTAGTTCTATGTTGTCGAGATCTGTAATCATTACCAGTTCCCAACTCTGCAATCCATGGGACTGCCACTGTTGCTTATAATTTTTAATCTAGTTAGAATTTTACACTGGTTGCTGTATGCTGTTTGCTGGACTAATTTGGATGTCTTGTGTGAAACTAGCGTTTGCTTATTATCCTGAGATGACTGGTGCCTGGTAACTGTTGATGTTAATTGCAGCACTGTGTTCTACGTATTTGTTGAGTTCAATTTTTCAGAACCCTAATCGGGTTCTCCAACGTTTCCAGAAAAATCATGTGCTCTCATTATCGAAAACTGAGAGAACTTCAATCCTGTGCTTCAGCATGCAAGAGTCAAGGGACTGAGCTGACAATAAATGCATAACCAACTTGTACATCATCAAATCATTTCATCCATTGATGCTGTTTCATGCTTATGCTATCAATCATTATATCAGATTGAACTTTTCATCAAAGAAAGTTGAGTTTGATGAGACCACAGCTTAATTTCTCTTTCCACCTCTTGTTTTAACATATGATTAGAGTTTGATGAGATTACAGCTTAATTGCTCTTTCCATTCCTCTTGTTTGGACATAATTGATCAGCTAGGAAGTTTGACAAGCAAGGATATTCAAATCACTTCTCTAATGGTGTTTGGAGGCTTATTAAAGGTAATCTGGTAGTAACTAAAGGTAACAAAACAAATGCTCATTATATTACAAAGGTCAGTGCATACAAAGAAAAAAGATACACCATCAAGATCGAAAAAAGTAAGGATTGATCTAACTAAGCACGCGATGGTTATTGAAAATAAAGCACCTTCTCCAAACAGACGTCAAGGGGAGAGATTGTTGGAGGTGCCGCCCATTGGAGCCAATCACAATACATGAAAGAAAGGAGAGCATTAAATAAGCCTTTGGAAATATGGTCGGGGCATTGGTGTAACAACCCTGTTGCTTGCACCATCGCTTATGCAATGGCTATTGCCCTCACATTGCCTAAGTGACGGCTTAGGCGATTGTTCATTTTCATGTTGGCTCCTTGCTCGCTCAAGGGGGACAAGGGACTTGCGGTAGGTACCTTCTTTTGTGATCAATGAGAGAAAGAAATTTCAATTATAAATAGGGGATGTCTTGGAGGCTTTTGACATCAATCAAAAGCTAAAGGGAAAAGATGAAAGTTCAGAATTAAGAAAGTTTAAGTATAATCCTTTAAGAAATATTTTTAGAGAGAATTTGTGTATATAATTTATCTAAGAGCGATAAAATCTTCCTAAAAAGGGTGAATCTTTTCTTGTAATTAGTGTTGTATAATTATATTTTGTATAAATTTTGTTATAGTGAAAGTGTGGTTACACTAAGTAACAAGATCTTGCCTTCTTGTAATAGGGAGTAGAACCTGCTATGCCCAATGGTCCGTGGCTCCAGGAGATGTCTTCCCTTCCTTCGAGTTGGATGGGGGAGGAAGAAAGTGGTATGGAGGTTGGGGATAATTTCAGTATGTCACAGCAGATGGAACTAAGAAGCAGATTAGACGTGGTGTTAACATCTTCGATGGAGAGATGACGGCGATGTCCCAACTAAGCAAAATTTGCTGGGGATTCAGGGATCATCATCCCCATTACATTCAGGGCAAGTTGGCTGGTCATCTGCGGCTGGGGTATCGGCGTAGGGAAACTGACTGAGACGTGATATGCGTGGCTTTCAGGATAAAGAGAGTGGGGATTGGGTAGGGGGCTGAGGGGTCGCGAGAAGTTCACGTTGGTTGGGCAACGAAAAATGGGAAGAATCTAAGGGATTCGGTGTATCGCACTACCTTGCAAATTGAGAAGCCACTTGCGAAGAGTGATCCAGCCCACGACCATTATGGGGGAATGGCCCAACCTAGTGATGAGTCTGAGCCTTCCAATATTGGACAAATCATTATCGCCCAAAAACGGCAATGAGACGTCCTCGAAAGGCTTCTAGGACGATCATTGATAAAAAACATGAACCAAATAATCAGCTGGAAGGGGTCAATGAGAGCAGTAAGAGTCCTCGTCTCAGCCACGTGGACCATGACTGTCACGTTTTTTTCTGATGAACCAACTGTGGTGGTTGCGATGCAATCTCGCCAAGAGTCATGATCTGTCCAGTGTGGAACTGCCTGCGATTAGGGGGTTCCTGGACAGTTCGAAACCTCGAACAATTAATCCGAGGGCATCAACCCCTGTTGTGTTCCTTCTAGAAACCAAGTTATTGCCAAGTTCAGTTGAACATGTTAAACAGGAGATACAATATTATGAGTTTGGCGTGCCAGCGGATGGCAAATCGGGTGGATTAGTGCTACTATGGAGTAAGTAGACGCAGCTTGAAGTGGTGACTTATTCTCTCAACTTTAGAGGCTTAAAAGAGTTATCTATAAAGAAGATGGTGAGTAGGCTTTTATCAATTAATTAATTTGATCAATTATGTGAAGGTTGTTTTGCTGAAAAAAAAAAATTGAAAAAGCTTTCTAAAAGAATCAATGTCGACGGCCAAACAACCACTTAGGTAAATATTGATATGTGAATCCATTGAATCAACGTCTTTAGGGAAAAATAGGTATTTTCTATTATTTATTGATGATTATAGTAGAAAAACTTAGGTTTGTTTTTGAAGTAGAAATCAGAAGACACTTTCAGCATTTAAAAAGTTCAACGTCCTCGTAGGAAAACAAAAGTAAATTTAAAATCAAAGTAATGAGATCTGATCGTGGAGGAGAGTTTACTTCAAAAGAATTCATAGAATTCTATGATAAGAATGAAATTCTACAACCCTTGTCAATCCCATTCTCACCACAACAAAAAAGTGTAGTCGAAAGAAAGAATATAACTATTTTAAATATAGCTCAAAGCATGTTGAAGAGCAAGAATTTTCCTAAGGAATTTTAGGCAGAGGCAGCATACTATGTTGTCTACTAATTTAACTAGCATCCATCAAGAGATGTGTAGAACAAGATATTACAAGGACTATGGAGTGAATACAAACCAAGTGTATTTCATTTAAAGATATTTGGAAGCATTGCTCATGTCTATATCTTAAAGCAACAAATAAAGAATATTGATGAAAGAAGTAAAATGTATGTCTTCGTCGGCTATGACTAACATTCCAAATGATACAAGTTGTATGATTATATTAAAAAGAAAGTCATAGTTAGTACAGATGTTGTTATTGACCAAAAGAGTTCATGGAATTGGACTTTGGAAGCCAATGAGCAATTTACATTTTATCCAATAGAGGTGAAGAAAAGTCAAACATAAGAAAAAGTGAAGCCTACAACTTCATTTCCATCAAGTCCACAATCAAATTCATAGTCAAAATCAAGTTCAAGATATTCCACATCATCAGATGATAGAGATATTGTTGGACCACGAGGAATGAGGTATTAGGAGAAAATCTATCAACTTTGCTAAAATCAAAACTTAGTTTGTCTTTTTATAGATTTTGAACCAATCAATTATAAAAAGTATCAAAGGGCAAGGAGTCAAAGAAGGCTATAAATGAAGAAATTGGAACCATGAAGAAGAATGACACATGGGAATTGACCACTTTACCGGCAATACATAAGTCCATTGGTGTGAAGTGGGTTTATAAAATCAAGAAAAATGCAAAAAGAGAAATAGAGAGATACAAGACAAGATTTATAGTTAAAAGATACAAGCAACGAGATGGAATTAATTATGATGAGGAATTTGCTCCATAGCCCACTTTGAAACCATAAAATTCTTGCTTGCATTAGCGACTTAAAGGAGGTGGAAGATTCACCAAATGGATGTAAAGTCTGTTTTTTTGAATGAATTTTTTGAAGAAGAGGTATATGTTGAACAATCTAAAGGCTATGTTGTTTGAGGGCATGAAGACAGAGTTCTTAAATTAAAGAAGGCATTCTATAGCTTGAAGCAAACATCAAGGGCATGGAACAAGTGCATTAATCAATATCTTCAAAAGAATGGATTCAAGAAGTGTCCCCATGAGCATGCTGTTTACATCAACATAAATGAGAATGTTGATATGTTAATCATTTGTCTTCATGTCAAAAACTTAATCTTTGCAGGTAGTAGCTCCAAGATAATTGATAATTTCAATAAGGTAATAACCAAGGAGTTTGAGATGATCGACATTGGGTTGATGGCTTACTACATTGGGATTGAGGTAAAATAAGAAAATGATAGCATTTTTATCTCTTAAGAGAACTCTGCCAAAGAAATACTAAAGAAATTCAAGATGAAAGATTACAAGTACATTAGCACTCTAATAGCAGTTGGAAAGAAGTTGTAAAAGCGCGTTGATGGTGATAGAGTAAATTCCACCTTATTTAAAAGTTTGATTGGAAGTTTAAGATACATGGTATATACGAGGCCTGATATTCTTTATGCAGTTGGCCTTGTTAGTCATTACATGGAGATCCCAACACCTTCAAGTTGTAAAAAAGATACTCCGATACATCAAAGGAACTATTTAATATGGTATGTTCTATCTTGTAATTGGAGATATGAAGTTAGAAGGATATAGTGATAGTGATTGCGATCTCGATAATAGAAAGATACAGTAGACTTATATTTTATTTTGGAGACACGGCATTCACTTAGGTGTCAAAGAAACAATCAATTGAGACTTTGACAATATGTGAAGTTGAGTGTGTTGCATCAAGTACAAATGTTTGCCATGCATTATGATTAAGAAGTTTACTTAAAGAACTTCACAGTGATGTGAAAGATGGAATCATAATTTATATTAACAACAAATCAGCAATCGCTTAAGTGAAGAATCCTGTGTTCCATAATGAAGTAAACACATTGACTTGCCCTTTCACTTTATAAGAGAATGTATTGCAAAGAAAGAGGTTCAAGCGAAATATGTAAAAATTGATGATCAAGCTGCTAACATTTTTACTAAACTCCTTTAAAAGAGAAGTCTTTAAGAAGTTGTGGCATTAGCTTGAGATAAGAAAATCAAGCTTAAGGGAATGTGTTGGAAATTAAGCTTAATTTTCAAGAATTTCAATTAAATAAATTAGTCTTGTATTGAAATTTTATTCTTTAGGATATGTATATATTGAAATAATGTCTAGATATATAAGACTGGTGATGTATCTAGGCAATATATGTGTCCATATTCATATGATAGGTAAGTTAGATGTGTTTAGGTAGAATGGTTAAGTGATAATTAATTTGGATCATTAGATTTCTTAATTATCACCGTTCATTCTTGATAGAGAATAGTATAAATAGAGAAGTTTTGTAAATCATTTGTACTCAAGGAGAAAACATATAGTGCGGAAAGAGTTTTAGAAAAGTGAGTTCAGAAAATGTTAATTAAGTTTAGATTGTGAAATATAAAAATTCTCTCTACTTTTCCATCTTTTAATTTATTATTTGTGCTTGAAAGCGTGGAAGAAAATCATTCCGGAGGGTAATGCTCTCAATCTTATTTAATACGCGCAGATGTGGTGCAGAAGATTTGTCCGACGGGGCTCCGCTGATACATGTTATCAGGATGGTGTGTCCAGCTTTTGAGGTTGCTGAGTTTAGACATGCTAGGCGAACGATGAATAAAGAAACGCATGATTTGGCTAAGGCTGCTCGACATTATAGCACTGCTTCTGGATCAATAGTCTGCTTTGTGTAATCGGATGGTGATGAAACGAAAAATTCCATTTTTTACTCAAAAAAAACTGATTTTTAATTGACAACTAAATTTTCTCATTATGAAATCTACAAAGACTTGACTATATAATAAACATATTGTTTTTCTTGGGTGAATTTCCTACAACTTATATTTAGTTAAACTGATTTTAAATTTGTATCAGTTGTTTATACCATAATTAATTGTAGCAGCTAAATTTTACGGATTTGTAATATAAAAAAGACCCAAAAATAATTCTAATTTTTACGTGTATATTTCTTCATGATTTTAGCTTCTTTCAATTTGAAAAATGATTATACCCGATTTTGTTGAATTAGCCTAATTAAATTTGTGTTACTTTAGATGGCTTTGAATTATCCGCATACAGTAACTTGTATAAATTATTTTACAATTCACTATATTACTACTACTTATTTTTGTCATTTACTTCTTTTCTTTTTTGGTTCAATTGTTATACTACCTCGAAGTCCATATGTAGATATGTATAACTGAAAATTAACAGCATTTTTTATAATATATACTATATTATTAATAGTTTAGACTTAATTTAGTTGCACACTTTAATTTTACAATATTACCGTTACTTAATAAATTTACACGATTATCTTTAATTATAAAATAAAAATAATTCAAATACAATTACTAGTATATCATTGCTAATTTCAATGTTAGGTATCTATACTTATATTATTATGAAAGAAAAAAGTTTTAGCGGCCTAAATCTTTTCATTAAGAAATCTATAAAGATTTGATTCTATAATAAACACACTGTCATCATTACAAAAAAATTGCAGGACTGGGATGGGAAATCTGAAATAGTTTTAAGATGGAAGATAGGCAAAACCATCCCAAACTATTTTTTGAAATTTTTTTTAAAGTGTCTTAGATGCATTTCAAACTTCGGAATGGTTGACTACTTGTCCTAAAGTTACTCCAGACTGACACAATATTTGAAAGCTATATTTAATTTTGAGATAGCTTTGAAACAAATGATTGCTACTATAGCAAAACCATTCTAAATTTATACCAAAATAAACTTTAAAAAATATTTTGAACAAAAAGTCCTAGAGTTGCCCAAAGTTTGGAGATGGTCCTCGATCTGGGGCATTTTGCTTATTGTGGCGATACCGCCCCAAAATATGTTCAAAAACATAATTAGAAAAGACTGTGCAAGAACAATCCCAAATTTAGAATGACTTTGAAATAAAGATTTGAAGAATCGTCCTAAATTCATTCGATATTGTTGCAAGAAAAATACTTAGAAAACACCATGTTAGAGTCATCTTAGATCTAGGACTGGTGTTTGAAAAACCAACTCAAAGTGTTGGAAGAAAAATATTTAGAATAAACCATTCCAATGCTGTTCTAGAAAAGACATTTCAAAGTCTTCCCACATGAGCCTATCTCAAAAGAAACCATGTCAAAGTCGTCTTAAATAGAATTGTTCCAAAGTTATGCTAGAAAAGACATCCCTAAGCTTTTCCAAGAAGTCGTCTCAAGGTCATACCAAAACCGTCTCAAAATCGTGTCAAAATAGCAATTCCAAAGTGATACTAGATAACCATACCAAATTAGTTGTTTCAAAGTCATTTCAAAATACCCGTTCTAAAGTCATCTCCAATTTTCCCGTTCCAAAACTATGCCTATTTAAATCGTCTAAAACTGTTTTAAATTTGGGACGACTTCTCTATTTGTCGTTTTAAAATTTTGTGATCAAGGCCAATTTTTTGTAGTGCATACTTGGCTGACCTTTCTACAATTGATTTTATTAAATTGATTTTAAATTTTTGTTAATTGTTTAACCATTATTAATTTTAACTGATAAATTTTATGGTTTTTTAATTTAATAATAATCCAAAAATAATTCTACTTTTTAAATGTGTATATTTCTTCTTGATTTTAGCTTTTTCGAATTTGAAAAATGATTAAACCCTACTTCATTAAAGTAGTCTAATTAAATTTGTTAATTTAAATAGCATTCAGCTATCCACAAACAGTACAATGCATAAATTAAGACAATACGAAGTAAAATGGCAATGGATACTGTCAATATTTTTCTTAGTTATTTATAAGTTCCATAAATTTTTGGCATATAATATAATAAAAATAAAAGTTTTAAAACTTTATAACCATTTTATAAAATTTAAAAAGAATAAAAAGTGATGAAAAGAAAAATGTTAGAGATTAAAATTATGTTAAATAAAAGAAAAAAGATGTTATTTTAGGCTCATTTTTTATGAAGTGGGTTTAATATTTTAAATTAATGACATTCTATATTTGGGTAGAATGTATCCAAACTTTGCCTTTTTACCTTTTTTTTTTTCCTATCTTACCTTTTGCTATTTTATAAAAATGATGGTTTAATGCAAGTTAAAATTAGTAAATTCAATCACACTAATTTAATACACCAGGTCAAACATCGATTAATGAAAAGATATAAAAAATATAAAATATAAAATTCTAAATATTGAGAATTTGTGAAAATTGATTTATTTAAAGTCATTGCCTTCAATATATTGATAGATAGATACGACATCTATATTTATATTATTTAAAAGGTATTTGACCAATCATTTCAATTTTGACCAAATTTTGCATTATCAATAATATTATTTATTAATTGATGTTCAATTTAGTAAGTTAAATTAATCTAATGCTTAAATAATATCAAATCATCCTCACAAATTGATAGCATACAGTAATTACAATACAAAGGAGAACAATGAACACCTCAATCGGTTCAATTTTGACAAACACTTGAATTTTTAAAATTTTGAGATTTTTTTAAATTAATTGATGTTTAATTTAGTGGTTTAAATTAATCTAATTTATTTTTCTTAATTTAGATTGCATTGAACAATCCTCATGAATAGATAGTGTAAATTAGGGAAATAGAAAGGAACATGATTAATGCCAGAATTAAAATTGATTCTTTAATTTACACCTAAATTTTTTCATTATGAAATCTATAAATATTTGATTCTGTAATAAGCATATTGTCTTATCCGGTGGACTTTCCTACAGCTAATTTTATAAAATTGACTATAATTTTTATTAGTTGTTTAACCATAATTAATTTTAACAGATAAATTTTGTGGTTTTTTAATATAATAATAATCCAAAAATAATTCTACTCTTTATGTGTATATTTCTTCTTGATTTTAGCTTCTCCGTAATTGCAAAATGATTGTACCCTATTTTTTTTTTAAAAAAAAGTGCAATTAAATTTGATAATTTAAATAGCATTCAGCTATCCGTATACAGTAAAATGCATAAATGAATACAATCTAAGGAAAAATGACGAAGGATACTGTCAATATTTTTGAATCGACAACTATCCGTTATACTATATTATTAATATTTTGGACCTAATTTGGTTAAATGTTGTAAATTTACAATTTTATCATTAATTAATAAATTTAAGCTATTAACTTTAATAAAAAAAATAGAATTCACTCAAATATAATTATTAATATCATTTCTTAATTCTACGTTATATATCTATACATATATTATCGTGAAAGTAAAACTTTTTGTTGCACATTGTAAAAATATAAAATTACTTTTAATATTTTTTTATTTTTATTCTTTTCTTTTTTCCTTTTCTTTTGACTTGTTTTTATTTATTTTTCTCTGAAATTTTATTTGTTTTCAAATTCTTTTTATCTTTCCTTCCTTCTTTATTTTAAATATTATTTATGCCTTTATTTATACTATAATTTTGGTTACCAAAAATACACACAATAATTACACCTTTTAAAAGATTTATCTTTATATTTCTTATTTTTACATAATTCTCAAAACAAAATATCTAAAATCACACACTCAAATTTAAATTAAAAGCAAACATAGCCGCTTTTATCCATATGATAAGATTATGCAAGTATCATTAATAATAATTTTGTATGTTTTATCCTTTTCCCTTTCAGTTTTCTTTTGATTTATTAGTTAATTTATTTTTCCCTCAATTTCTCTCTATTTTCAAATTCCTTTCTATCTTTCGTCTATTTATTATTTTAATTATTCTTTACATTTTCAATTTTAATTTATTATTAATTTAAATATAATAATTTTAAATTTTATAAAATAATTTGTATATACATGTAGAGCATTCGAATTTTTATTTTAATAAAAAAAAACAACAATAACAACAATAATAAAAAACATGGAATACCATCGATGCGCATACAATGCACGTTGTTTCCATGTCTCATGCCTCTATATATATAATCCACAAAGAAATCAGTTTCTGTGCCTTCCTTCTCAGAAAACCTGTAACGACAGGATCATGGCTTCAACCCTTTGCATTCTCCTCGTTTCCCTCTGCTGTATCTCTCTCTCATTAGCAGAGAGTCATGGCCGACCTTTTATGTCTTCTTCAAATTTGAAATATCCTACAACATCGGCCGAAAGACTTATCAGAGCCCTCAACTTGTTTCCCAGGCATGAAGTGAACCTTCATGCCACCCCAGATTACAAATTCGGTGCATCAGGAGTTGTCGAAAAAAGATTTAAATTTCCTCTTCTGGGTGATCCTGGGACTTCTGTCCGAGACTTGAGCCACTATGCCGGTTACTTCGAACTGCCACACGCAAAGGACGCAAGGTAACTTTTACTTGCGATATAGACGATTTGATTACTTGACTTACTGCCTGTCTATTTACAGAATCTTCGTCAAAATTAAGACGACGAGCACAAATTTTCATCTCTCCTCTTCGTTTATTTGAGTTTCAAAAGATACTTGATTGGATAGGAAAATTATTTTATATATATATATATCATTTGTGATAAAAATGAAATGAACTGAAAGTATAAATATTTATAGAGTAATAAAAAATAAATATGAGCAAAAAAGTTATAGTAGTAGGTGTTGATTTGATTGTAAATATATATTTAAAAATTATTAATTAGTTATATAAGGTAAGCAAGAAAAAATTTGAATTTAAATTTGAAAAAAAATTGTATAGTAATATACATGTTTGGTTTATAAAAGTTTCAAGGGATTCTATTTTATTTAAATAAAGTAAAATTACATATTTATCTCTTTAGTTGCTTAAATACTTATCCTCCTCTTAATTATTTTTGTCCTCTTATATCATTTATAACACTTTTTTCTTTTAATTTATCTTTACTTGTGTTTTCTTTTCATACTTTTCACTTTCAATTTTTATCTTTCTTCAAATTCTTAAGTCAAACATTTATCATATTTTAAATTTTCAATAATGCTATTTATATTATTTAAAATACAACAATGTTATAAGTTACAAATATTTTCACACATATAGAGTTACAAGTAGCAATGAATGCCAAAAAAATAAGCAAAATGGCAATATGGGGCTCTGACTTATTTTTGTCCGTTTCATACTATTGAACTCTTACCATGTAAACTAAAGATCCCTTTGGCTGAAAGTGTTGTGATAATGTTTGCAGGATGTTCTATTTTTTCTTTGAATCAAGGAACAACAAGACAGATCCTGTGGTTATCTGGCTAACAGGAGGGCCGGGGTGCGGTAGTGAAATAGCTTTGTTCTATGAAAACGGCCCTTTTCACATAACAAGTGACCTGTCCTTAACCTTGAACGATTTTGGATGGGATAAGGTATTTTAAAACTTCCTTCTTTGAGAAATATTTTGCTATACGTTGAAATATTTATTGGCTGTCAAACATGAGCCTTTTCGGCTCCCTTTTGCCTGTTTCCCTTACTTCTTAAGCTACTGCCTTATCCGTTAGTGATCTTTAAATGCAGGTATCAAATATCATATTTGTTGATCAGCCAATTGGAACAGGTTTCAGCTATAGTTCTGATGAAGCGGACATTAGGCACAATGAGGAGGGTGTTAGCAATGATCTATATGACTTCTTGCAGGTTTGTTTCTCTATATGTCTATATTTCATGTTTCTGAGAAACAGTAGTATTTTGTGACATTCTATGTATCAGAATCAGAATGTAAGGGTCACTATGAGTTTATTCGTCAATGTTAGGGCTTCTTCGAGGAGCATCCTCAGTATGCGGGGAATGATTTTTACATTACTGGGGAATCATATGCTGGGCACTACATTCCTGCTCTCGCTTCTCGCATTCAGCAAGGGAACAAAAACAAGGAGGGACTTCACATCAATTTAAAGGTATGCATTTTATTTAATTAAACTCTACAGCTGCCATAAAATTTTAGTTTATGCAACCTATTTGCTGTATTTCAGGGACTTGCCATTGGAAATGGACTTACAAACTCAGGAATACAGTACAAAGCATACCCTGATTATGCTTTGGAGATGAAACTGATACAACAGTCCGATTATGACAGCTTGCAAAGTCAAGTTTCAGATTGTATACAAGCAACTCAGCCTTGTGGTAATACCTAATACCAAACTCCAAGCCATACGCGAAAAATTTCGACTTCACCTTTCTGATAACATGACATTTCTAATTCCTTTAGAAGCTGGTGATGAATCTGCCTGCGCAA
Source organism: Avicennia marina (assembly GCA_019155195.1). Classification (NCBI taxonomy): domain Eukaryota; kingdom Viridiplantae; phylum Streptophyta; class Magnoliopsida; order Lamiales; family Acanthaceae; genus Avicennia; species Avicennia marina. The sequence continues at coordinate 1,983,064 of CM032764.1, forward strand.
ACGCGTACGCTGATTGCAATGGCCTCTTCAACAGCATGCTAGAGCTTTCTGGTGTTTCAAACGTAAGAAGAGCTTCTACATATCATCAATCATATTGAATGAGAAACAAAAGAAACATGGTAAATACATTCAATTTTTCTTTGGCACACAGGTATATGACATAAGAAAGCAGTGCACTGGAGAATTGTGCTATGACTTCTCCAACATGGAGAAATTCTTGAATGAAAAATCCGTTCAGGATGCTCTTGGTGTAGGGGACATAGAATTTGTCTCTTGTAGCAGCGCAGTGGACCAGGCTTTGACCAACGACAGGATGAAAAATCTTGCAGTTGGAATTCCAGCACTTATGGAGGATGAAATCCGAGTACTTGTGTATGCTGGAGAGTACGATCTCATCTGCAACTGGCTGGGTAACATTCTTTGATACATATTAGAGTTCTCTTTTCATCCCCTTGGTTATGTAGGAAACTGGAAAGATCAAATGGTGCATGCATGTTGATATGTACAGGCAATTCTAGATGGGTTAATTCCATGAACTGGTCGGGACAGAAGGAATTTGCAGCAGCTCCTAACACTACATTCTCAGTTGATGGTGTGGAGGCCGGAGTTCAAAAAAGCCATGGACCTCTTACCTTCCTCAAGGTGCGTGATGCTGGTCACTTGGTTCCTATGGATCAGCCAAAAGCATCCCTGGAAATGCTGAGGAGGTGGATGCAGGGAATTCCCCTTTGAAACCTAGGTCTGGTCGTTATATAAATGTGAACAAGTTATAGCATCAGCTGAAGAAGAAACAGGTTATCAGCACAGATAAAATTCGTTCATCCTTCTTCTGCCCCTGCATTCGTTGTAAGCAAACAATAAATGCCAAATATTTGTTGGTTTTCTATAAGATCAAGTTGTAACATGGAAACTGCTCCGATTAAAAGACAGAGTAGGTCGAGAGGAGCAATTTAATCAGAAGGGATTGGCCGCCAGTGGCCTCCAGCGGTGGAGACAATAGCACAAAGAGGAGAAAACCCTAACAGGGTTTGTGAGAAAGCAACCAAATTTGTCAGCAGGTACATTTACCCATTTAAATCACTCTCCACGTGAGTAATTGACCAAACCACCCCTGGCCCTGGCAACTCTGCCCAGATATTAACCCAGAATCACTGAAATACCGAACATTATTACAAATTGCGCCCTGGAACGTAAACAAATCACACCGAAAGCCTTCGATTGGATTGGCCCACCAGAATTAAATTGAGCGGCCCAGTTAACATTTTTGGGCTTAAAAATTGCTAAAAATCATCGTCACCCCATTGAGCACAATAATTTGGCCCATGACATTACATGACACTTATGTATAGAAATGAAAAACTAAAAACACATGTACACTTTACTGTTTGTTTACATGGTTGTGTTTGTTCCCAATCTTATCACAATATGATAAGAGTGTGTTGCAACTTTAACCCAAGTTTGAAAAGATTTAATTTATAGTTATCATGTTTACAAATTTTAATGATTTTATTTTTCATTTATTCACTATATTTTAATTGTAAATAATATTTTCCTAATAAAGTGTACATTAAGTCAATATCTATTTTTGACTATACACTAATTTTTATATACAAAATAATTTAATTACCTGGCAAGTCAAATAATTAATTGCTGCATTTGTTATCCCATATGTTACAAAAATCCCATTAGTTTTCTTATCTCTTGAAGAGTTGTTCGGTTGTTTCTTGATTATGTATTAGCATCAATGTCATATTCGATATAGCTGCAAATTTATTATAAAATATTTGAAAAATTATACTTGCAAGTAGAAAGAAATATGAAAAGAATCGTGAAAAAGAAAAACAGGTATATGCGGCCTAAAATTATAAGTTCAACTTGGAGTCCCACCCCCAATAACAGAAATAGCAAATAAGGTAGAACATAACCTCAGAAATCCAGCATTTTACAATATATGCTAAAAAAATTAATTCAGCTCTGTTTGGTAACCAGACGAAAATTAAGGGATAATATCCCAATTTTAGAGGCTGAATTCTAGTGGTTATCATATATCCGACCGACGGATCTTACGTTGTAAACAAAATTAAAAAATAAATAAATAAATAAATATATATATATATATTATACACCAAAAGTCATTATTTTTTTATTAATTTTCTTAAATCAAAAATAAGTGCGTGAAATTTTAATGGGCGGGCAGTTTGCCCGACAGTACGGACAAGATAATTTTTTTCTCCCGATCCACTTCAGAATGCAGGCTTCATGAACACGTGGGAGCACGGCAGCCGCACCAAATCCCAAATCTTGCAACGATCACCGCATCCTTTCACCAAGTCTTCCAGGCATATCCCACAATCCTCCGGCGACCCATCGCCGGAATTCGCGTCGCCGCCGTTCTTAACTCTTACCCTCTCCAACACCTTCAGAGCCGCGCTTCGCCAGCGCATCAGAAGCATCGGTGCATCGTAGGTCTGACGTTTGTATTTCAACCACTTTCTTGCCCTAAAAGACATCCACTCCTCAAACTCGTCGTCCGGCTATGTTACTGTCTTTTTTATGAACAGCTCAACGAACGTGCTACTCTGGGATGCAGTTGAGGTGTCTCTCAATCTGTTAAATTTTGTCACCAGCTGCTGGATCAGGCCTTGAGAGTTCTCCAATGTCTTCTCCTCTGTAGAATTGCTTAGATGCCTCCAACGGAGTTTGTCGTCGAGAGAGAAAGGGATGTTCATCAAGTCCAGCAGGTTCCTCATCGTGTCCCGGCACCGTTCAGAAGATAGTTGCTCTGATGGGACCGGGAAATTTTCCATCATGCGAGTGTCGTAAGCAATTATGGGAGACTTCGTTGATGGTGATTCCAGGCAGAAGTTAGCCCTAATGCACAGCGAAACTCCCTCCCAGTTGGCAAGACGAGTAGCAACGCGACTCTCGGACATTGATACTTGAATGCAGTAATTGTTGGAAGAACGAATGAAGGATAAACGTTGGACGGGCCCGTGATTTGGTAGAATTTAAATGCAGAGCCTATTTATTTATTTAATTATTTATTTAAGTGAGAATGAAAGGCTTTGGAAGAATTTGTAATTAAGGGAGATCGGACTGTGGTATTATATAGACAACTCGGGAGGTAGTTTTCACTACCTTAAGCTTCTTTTATATCCTCCTTTTAGGATTTATTTTTGATATCTTAAACCACTCAATTTAGGTAAATTATTTCCTCTCAGCTGTCTCTTTTATATCCAAGCGCATTTGGGTTTTATTTTGATATCATAAAACCTACTCAATTTAGGCCACTTATTTCCTTTCTGATTTAGGTGACAACCTTTAATTTTATCTCGGAAACTTTCAATTTCTTTTTCTTGTTTCAAATCATCAATAAATTATCGGTGCCGATGAATAAATCAAAGTAATAGAGAGGTGACGACCTTCAATTTTATAGTTTTCCTTCTTACCATAAATAAATTATCAGTGCTGCTGATTAAACTAAAATAATAAGTATACTAATGTATAACTTGGGCAATCCGTGGATAATCATGTTAGAGTTCTTTTATTATTTATGCATAAACTTTAAAAATTAATGGCATTTTTTAGTTACGTTTAAAATTGTTTATCTTGTGTTTAATATATGCTAAGAAATAAATTCCAAATAGAAAATATTGTCCTCATTTTTTGTAATATATTTCTAATTAAGAATATGTATACAAATACTGTTAACAACATTTTTTTAGCATTTATTTTTTATTTTTCACATTTCCACCTTTTATGTCGTCTAACTATTGTTAACAACATTTTTTTAGCATTAATTTTTTCGTAAGACGTTAATCTCTAATTTCCTAAGAATTTTATTTTGTTTGCAACATTCTTAATTACACATTCGACTTTTCTATAAATTTGAAATTTTATAAATTTTGCAATTCAATATAAAATCTATATTTAATTTTAAAAAAAATCTTGAGATGATTCGAAAGAGCAAATCGATCCGGGGAATAGTAATCATTATTGAAAGATGATGTAAGTTGTTTAATCGTTGTTAGTTTCTCGCAAAATTTACAATACACCGTAAAAATTTCTCCAGTTTTTATGCGTCATTTCCAATCACAATGTGAAAATATAAACTCAAGTCATTTTTTCGAAGGGACAAAGAACTGAACAAGAATGAAATGTGGTGCATATATATATATTTTCGGGGCAGTGATGAGCATCTATAGTTTAATTTGTAAAGATGCATTACATGTATTGTAATTTATTATATATATACTAGGTCACGTTTATGAATTTTTATCCACTGCAACTTTTTATAGCAATAATTGACTTCTTTCTAGCTTCTGCTTTCGATATGACCCTTATTGTGTAAATAAGATACGGATAAATTTAGTTAATCCTCTCATTTTTCAATTTTTTTTTCAATAAATCCGTTCAGGGGCCCAACTATTTTGCATATATAGAATGTGTTTTGTCTTTTCACTTGGTAACATCTATACACGTTTCTTTTATGATTTCTTCATGTTTAATCTTAGCGTTGACTGTGTATAAGAAAAACTGTATATAATGTTTGCAGACACGACTGGGATGATATGTGTGTGTGTGTGTGTGTGTGTGTGTGCGCGTGTGTGTATTCACTTCAGAAAATAATTCAACTCTTCAATTGTTCAATTTTTATCGGAATATTATCACAAACATTGAATATTGGAGTCACAACTCAAGAATGAACTTATAAAAATTTTGATGCGAAACAGTTAATAGTCTAATAGAAGCAATTCATCCAGGCACCATGATTTTTCAACTCTTAATCAGCTGGTTCTGTAACGACCAAATCTTGAACGATTTAAAGAGAATTTCCCTGCATCCATCTCCTTAGCATCTCCAAGGATGCTTTAGGCTGATCCATGGGTACCATGTGACCAGCATCGTGCACCTTCAGGAAGGTAAGAGGTCCAAAGCTCTTCTGTATTCCGGCCTCCCTGCCGTCAACTGAGAATGAAGTGTTGCGGGCTGCCACGAATCCCTTCTGTCCGGACCATTGCATGGCGTTAACCCATCTTGAATTCCCTATCCACGTCAAAATACATGCACCATTTGATCATTCCAGTTTCCTACACAATCCAAGGGGTAGAAAAATTCTAATATATGTATCAAAGATCAATGTTACCTATCCAGTTGCATATGAGATCATACTCCCCAGCATACACCAGTATTCTGACTCCATCCTGCAGAAGTGCTGGAATTCCAACCGCAAGATTTCTCATCCAGTCGCCCTCCATGGCCTGGTACACTTCGGTACTGCAAGAGACAAATTCTATGTCCCCAACACCAAGTGCATCCTTGACCTCTTGTTGGTTCAAGAAATTTTCCATATTGGAGAAGTCATAGCACAATTGACCTTTACACTGCTTTCTTATATCATAGTACTGCATATGAAAAGGACATAAATTAAACCTGGTTTCTTGTTCGTTGTGATCCATGATATTACATGTTAATCTTACGTTTTTACCACCGGTAAGATCTATTATGCGGCTGAAGATTTCGTTGCAAACAGAGTATGAGTCCACACAGGCAGATTCATCATCAGGCCCTAAAGAAATTAATTAGAAATATCTTGGCATTAGAAAAATGGAAGTCAAAATTCTTAGCATATGGCGTAGAGATTGGGATAATCAGGAATTACCACAAGGCTTAACTGCTTCCTCACAATCTGAAACTTGACTTTGCAAGCTGTCGTAATCGGACTGTTGGATCAGTTTCATGCTCAAAGCATAATCAGGGTATGCTTTGTACTGAATTGCAGGGTTTGTAAGCCCATTGCCAATGGCAAGCCCCTGAAACATAATAAACGGATTGCATAAACGCAGGACAGCAGCTAAAGTTGTATGGCAGCTGTGAAATGCAATCAAGTAATTCAGATATGTACCTTTAAATTGATATGAAGTCCTTCTTTGTTTTTGTTCCCTTGCTGAATCCGAGAACCGAGAGCAGGAATGTAATGCCCAGCATACGATTCTCCAGTAACGTAGAAATCATTTTTTGCAAACTGAGGATGCGCCTTGAAGAAGGCCTAAAAATGTAGAATATAAAGTCCTTAGTTAAAGATCCTTAAATTCAGATGCATAGAATGTGACGTACAAATCAGTGCTTCATATACTTGCTGATTAAAAATGGAACATACATATAGAGAAACATACCTGCAAGAAGTTAAATAGATCATTGCTAACACCCTCCTCATCGTGCCGAATGTCATCTTCACCCGAACTATAGCTGAAACCTGTTCCTGTTGGCTGGTCAACATATATAATATTTGATCCCTGCATTTCATGATCTCTGATGAATTAACATTTCCAAATACAAAGGCAGTAGCTTAAAGGAAAGGGAAATGCGTAAAAGGCATCCCAAAAAATGCGACTTCGATAATATGTAGCTTTAAAATACCTGATCCCATCCGAAATTATTCAGAGTTAAGGACAGATTGTCTGTTATGTGGAAGGGGCCATTTTCATAAAATAAAGCCACTTCACTACCGCACCCAGGCCCTCCTGTTAGCCATAATACTACAGGATCCGTCTTGTTGTTCCTCGATTCGAAGAAAAAATAGAACATCCTGCAAATATTATCACAAGTCACGAAAAGAGCAAAACGGGTCTTTAGTCTACATGGAAGTTAATTCAACCCTATATATGAAACGGACAAGTCTAATTTAGACCACGATATAGCTATCTTGCATGTTTTTCAAATTTATTTCAATATGGAGAATAGTTCCAAACAGACTGTTAAAACTCTGACAAACAAAGAAGGAAGTTCAATGAAATGAAAATAAAAAATGTGTTATATTGCATGTAAAGCATACCTTGCACCTCTAGTGTTCGGCAGTTTGATGTAGCCCGCGTAGTGGCCCAAGTCCTGGATAGAAGTCCCAGGATCAACCAGAAGAGGGAGTCTAAATCGCTTTTCAACAATTCTTGATGCACCAAATTTGTGATCTTGGCTGGCATGAAGGTTCACTTCATGCTCGGGAAACAAGTTGAGGGCTCTGATGAGTCTTTCGGCCTGGCTTCGAGGGGAATTCCGATTCGAAGAATGTATGAAAGGTCTGCCATGATTTTCTGCTAACGAAAGGGTTACACAACTGAGGAAAACGAAGAGAATGCAAAGGGACGAAGCCATTCTCCCTGTGAATACAGATTCTCCGAGGGTTATGCGGAACTTTTGGATTCCGCTTGGGTTATATACACATGACCTCTGATAGATGGGGACAGGAATATGCATTGTATGCTCGTTATTGATACTTTCCATCATTATTTATTTTTATTACTACAATAAATACTGTTAATGTATCTTCCCTTTTTAATATAATTTTGTATGGACCGACCATAGCTGTTCTGGACCCAGAAGGGGAAAGCAACAGAAAATAAGGAGCCATTTCAGTGAATATTGCAATGAAGTGAAACAATTGAAATAAATATACTTTATTACTGATATTATATATTGTCAGGTGAGTTGAATAGAAACAAAAAAATGCGCCTTGAAAAGTTTTCATATTCATTGTTACTTACCATCCTTTTAACAGTACGTGGAAGTCGGAAGATACATGTTCATATTGACATACTAAAATGATAGGGGAAAGTTTAATTTGGTGCATGTAATCTTGAGGGATTTGGATAAGTACTTATTTTAAAAATATATTTTAGAAGATACTTTCATATACTATAAAGATCCTATCTTAAAAAACAATCATGGCATACTCTTAATAATCAATATGGTTAGATTAACATTTTCTTTCAAGTTCGGCTGAAATTAAATGAGTTGCCATCTATTGCATTTTAAATTAAATAAATCTCGTGATTTGCTCTGGCAATTAATCAAGATTACATTTTAAGGGTTTTAAGAGAAACTAATAATTTTATATCGTTTTTTTGAGAAATTAAAAAATTATCAAATATTATGATACATGCTGGCGTACGTTTTGATTTTAGAAGTTTCAATTCTCAACTTAATTACATGAAAATATTTGATCAAAAAAGATCAACTAGTCAGGAATTAAAATTGGTTTCCATTTATACAGTTAATCAACAACACAGACTTTTTGGAAATAGATAATAAATTGTTATAATATAGATGTAGATGCAAATATAATTAATTATCTATTTTTCATCGAAAATACATTTAATCCTGTCTTTTTCTTCAGGAGTTTTGGGCAATTTTTATAAGTTATAGTTCCCTATCCATTGTAACAAATTATAACAAATAAAATTAATTTACAATTAAAAATATATGAAAAAATTTAGAAATTGAAAATGGATCGAAATGTGAATTGAAAGATATAAAAAATAGAATAGAAAATTGTAAAACTGTATAAAAAGAGAACAGAGAAAAATAAAAAATATTTCAGGAAGAATATTATAGTAATTTAACATTTTGCAACCAAAATCATGTCCTTAGCCTTAGCATATTACTAATAATAACGACACATTTGAAGCACGGGCAAAAGTTTTTATAATTTATAAAATTTTACTCATGGTAACAATTTATAATAAAAAATGATGAAAAAGAAAAAATTTATAAAATATTAAAATAGGGATATTATAGCTATTTGACATTGTAAAACCAAAATTAGGCCTTCAGCCTTAATATATTAGTATAGATATAATATGTAGATTATATAAAAGAAATAAATAAATTTAAAAAAATAGAATAAATTAAAATCATGAAATGAATAAAAATTGAAAGAGTTAACGCATAAAGAAGTTAGGCTATTTAAGTTGCTGCACATTGTGCAAACAAAATATTTTATTTGTTTAATATACAGTATATATGGACTAAACATTAGAATATTAATTTTCCTCGTAAAAAATAATTTTGGATGGCTATTACTGTTTTTATTTTTCTTGGCTACAAAGTTTAACTTGAAAATCAAATGAGCCTAATTTTTTTATTAAATCCACCAAAAGAATAGCAAAAAAAACATCAGTATTGTTTTTCTAATTGCAAATCATTTGTTTAAACATTTACTCGATATTTTTCAGAGTAGCGGTTATTGTACATTTGATACATATTCATACTAATTAAAATATAGCTAATACTTGAAAGTATAGGTTATATATAAAACAATATGTGTGTTTTATTTTATAATTTATCAACAAAATTAACCACACTTATGCATGTATATTTTGTAAGTGATTATAAAATTTTATTAATCATAATAAAATATAAATTACTACATTTTTAAGAATAAAAATAATTTTTTAAAAATGAGATATATTAAAAATTATATAAATTGAGAGAAAAACAAAGAAGTTCAAGAGTAAAGACATGATAAAAAAAAATTCAATTTTAGTTGCGAAGGATGGAAAATAATATATATTCTAGCGATGAAAGCACATTCAATGCATGTGTGAAATAATTAGACCATCAAATATACGCAAATAGTATGATAAAGTAAATAGTAATCACATAGAGTAAAATTTTAATGAAAATGTGGATAGAATGGAATTTACTGAGTTACCGTAAGTCCTACCTTTTACCCAATCAAAATTCTACCATTTTAGATTTGAGATAAATGAAAATGCAAAACTGGAGAAGTTGAGTAAGAAAATGTGAGAAAAAGAAATGGAGAAAGTTTTGGGAGTGGCGAAGAAATATGAGGAAAACAAAAAATCAATTGTAAAAATGGAATAGTTGAAGGAGAAATTGTGGAAAGAATAAATTTAGAAGCTATTTCAGTGAATAAATATTGAGATTATGTCATTACTTGTTACTATGAAAATTTTATTTTACCCATGTTTTAATGCTTTAATATAAGTTTGACTTTTTGCAGCAAGGATACTTTGCAATTGAATACTGTACACACGCATAAGGAGTGTATTGAAAGATTTAGAAAATATCAAAGAAAAAATATAGAATTATACTAAAATATAATTAAAAAGATGGAAAATTGTAAAATACTAAGATAAGGATATAATAATAATTTAACAACGTGTAACCAAAATTAGGCTTTTTGCCCTAATACATAAGTGTGTGTGTGTGTAAGAGGGGAATAATAAAAGTTAAGTAAAAAGTGACATTTTCATCTTTTATTACTATCAAATGACAATTTCTTCTAGTCCTTACACTTAATACGTGGTGATAGATATAAGATCAATATGTTATTTATTCAAATTCAAATATTTGATTTTGAATTCCATTAAAAGTATGCTAGTAAGTGATGACAATAAATGTAGCACAGCATGCATGGTTGAAAATTTTACATAGGAAGATATAACTACAGTCATTAGAGAGAAAACTCCTTAAATGGCCGAACAAATTTTGGAAATTTTGAGATTCTTGTTTCTTTAATCATAATATTTAGACAAATAACACTTGAGATTAATATTGCAGTACTCGAAAAGAGGTGGTTGACTACATTGAGTCAAACATCACTAGCCATTATTAGGGGTCGTGGAGTAGACATACTAATGTGCTCCATGACACAAAGTGGTGGTGGTTGGACAAATTCAAGATAGTATATTGTTTACATTTTCACTCTAAAATGTTTGGTAATAATTAGCACATTTTACACATTCACTTTACCTAATTTTACTTTGCAATAATAGGAGCAATATACTTAGAGTCCAGCTGACAATACTATAATCTAGAGAGCATTCAAGAAAAAGACAACATAGCTCATTTGAAAGAGTTTTTGCCTGGCCAAGGCTTTAGGAAAGAAGGGTGATTGGATTCTACAAGAAAGGTGGAATGAGATGTATACAAAGCAAGCTAAGAATATCTTTAGAGCTGTAAGCAACAAAAGTGGAAACAATCAGTTATTTGATGATGCCTCAGCTTTCACTATATATCGAGATGGTTCCATTATCAATCAACACGCACAACGATTGCCCACTAAGTTTTCCTTTACCTTATAATTACCAAGCCATATTTCTTTTTTGGCCAAAAGTCATGTAATATTTTGAAAAATGATGCCTAGGAATCAAATTTATGTAAACCTCCAACACTTTTTGAGTTGTACTCATGAATTTGAAAAAATTCAGCTGAAGAGTGGGTAGGTCCTCGAGCATAGAAAGATAAGGTAAGTACTAGGTGCATATTAAGTTGCCTAAATAATTATATGCAATATTAATGATTGAATTTATGTAGGAGACGTCCAAAATGCAACAGGATTAGGATGCCATGGACCAGGAGTGTCCTTCTCAGGAAATTAGTGGAACTTCATCCTTTAAAAGCAACGGCAATAGGGTCCTTACCACCTTTGGAGGATTCAAGAAAGGCCAATTGCTAGGGATAGAATCAAAAGTTAGAGCATTTTAGTAGTTGCTTTGAGGTTCTCCCTCCTCCTCGTCTTCACATGTAGGAAAGGTTGCCTGAGTGAAGGATGGGTTGTAACACATGAAGGACGAGCTCAAGATCAAGAAGGGAGAGTTGAAAAAATATAGGAAATAGTGGAAGAAGACACAATTTAAGTTGAAGTGCATTATGAATGCCAGTAGTACATAGCTTAGCATCTCTGTGGACTCCCCCCAAGACGATGACGATAGTGACGACAATGATGGCGGTGACGAGAGGCTCAACACTGATGAGTAAGTTGCATTTTTTTATCACTACCCGTCACATTTTGTAGGACAAATTTTAAAAAATGTACAATATATGGATATTTTTTATTATTCATTTTCCATGCCATTTGAAACAGTCATGAATGTTTTTTAATGAAAAATGTAAAAATCAAAAAAATAAAACTAAAATTTTAAAAGTCATCCTAAATCTGTCACAATTCTATGTTAATTCCATTCTAGATCTATTCTTAATCTATTTCAAAGTTGTGTCAGAAACTTACCTTTGTCCCAAGAACATCACAGAATATGCCATCACAAAATTGTCCCAAAGTAACCCATCCCAAGTCCATCTCGAAAAGAGTTGTGTCAAAGCTGTCTTAAAGTAAATCATTCCTAATTCGTCTAAAAAACCCATCTCAAAATTATCTCTAAATTCATTATCCCAAATCCATCCCCACTACAATTGTCTCAATTCCGTCTCAAATGTAACTATTATGAATCCTTCACAATATGCTCTATCCCAAAATCGTCTCTAATTTTGGCACGACTTGTGATATCCTGTGGCAACAATTTGCTATGATTGACAAAAACCGTCTCAATTTTTGAGATAGCTCCTTCTAGTCAGTATGCTTAGATGTTTCCACTAAGTGGAATTCTGTATATACAATGCTTGAGATTGTTGTGGTGTTTCAAGGTATGTTTAACAAGTATGAGTTATTTGATGCTAATTTTCATTTAGATTTTATGCTTGATAAACTTTATGGTAAGATTGGATTACCTACAAAATATGATTGGATAGTTGTTGAATGTTTTGTAAAGGTGTTATATTACTTTTATGAGCTTATTATTCGAGTTGCTGGCTCTTTGTATGTGACATCTAATACTTTCTTAAATGAGTTTAGTAATGTGGATAACCTATTAAAGGAATGGCTTTATAGTAATGACGATCTTTTAGTAGATATGACAAGACAAATAAAGTCTAAGTTTGATAAATATTGGAGAAGTATTGAGAAAATGAATATGATGTTGTATATTGCTGTTATGCTTAACCCTCATTACAAATTTAGTTGTGTGCAAGTTGTTTTTAAGAATATGTATGGGCTAGAGTACTTTTTATGATGTTTTTAAAGAATATAAAAAGTTGTACTCTTCACTCATACTAACATCATCACATTCTTTAAGTCTATCTAAAGAAAACACAACAAGTGAATCAGGGGATGGAATTGACATGAAGAATGAAAGGAGGGCTATTAGAGCTCATAAAAAGAAATACTAATAAATGATATTAGAATTGGAGGTATAGATAAATCAGAGTTAGATACATATCCACATGAGTGCATTGAAAAGGATTCTAAATATTTTAATATCATAGATTGGTGGAAATTTCATAGCCCTAGGTTCCCCATTTTATCAAAATTAGCCCATTATGTCTTAACTATGCCTGTGTCTACCCTTTTTTTGGAGTCAACATTTAGTATTATACGTCGTATAATTGATAACTTTAGAGTTTCATTGATTCCAAAGATAGCACAAGCTCTCATTTGTTCTCAAGATTGGCTTCATCATTCTCCAAATGAGCCATAGGAAGAGGATTATGAATATGTTTAGAAAGTTGAAAATATATCTAAGTATTATTGAAATTCTTAATTTTCTACTCCATTCATCATATAAGAGTATGTTACAATAAATTTTTCAATCATTTTTTCATATCTAGCATTGTTTTTGCTAATGCATTTTTTAGATACATTGTCCATTGTTAGCTCAGAGTCGAATATTATTAGCTTGTAAAGTTATGATATTCTAAATTGGTAAGTAAATGTTTCTTGATTGTAGTGGCATACAAAACCAACTTTGTGTAGTTGTAACTATTATCATTTAGGTTATGTTTTGTATAAAGTACTAAAATTATTCTCTACCATTGTAACTTTCTCTTGCTAATGGTTTGCACTTTGCAAGGCATCATGGCAAGTGGAAACAATGTAGCATTTTCAATTTATGCATGTAACAGTGATATTGTGATTATTTATTGTTGGCATGATTCTTGATTAATATAATGATATTTTGTTATCTTGTTGGATAGTTGCAGACTTGGTACAATGGATATATTTGGAAGAGAATGTGGAAGAGAATGTGATTGCCAATATTTATTCAAGTGCTTATTTTGAGTGTAAACTAAAATCATGTCTAAATGGATTTGATAGACTATGGAGTGTGGACTTGTTAAGTTATTGTAACTGCTTTAAACTTAAGATTGTTATGTAATACTAATGCAAAGAATGTTGTGGCGCTTGGTTTTAAGAAAAATTGCATTTTTTCCTTTTTCTTTTTATTTTTATTGCTGTCATGTTGGAAAAAATTTATGTCTGTTATTTTTACTTTTTAAAATTTTGAAAGTGCATTATAAGATAATATTAGTACTAGAAATTATATTTATTTGATATGAATGACAACATTCATAATTTTTAGTTTTTTTACAGTGCTGAAAATATATGTAATTTTACTACAACAATTTCGGTTTTATGATATTAATTTTGGTTTCATTATAGCAAATTCGGTTTATTACAGCAAAATCAATAAATTGGACTGTTTTTCTTTTTTTTTTTATAATTTTTTTGAAATTTTGATAATTGAATTATTGAGCCGAACTAACTAAAATAATTTCGATACAAAACCTGGTTAAATTGAAATTTTTGATTCGATATGCCAATTTGGCATACCGATATTTAGGTTTGGTTTAGTTCGTTGGATCGAATGAACACCCCTACACTCTCCTTTTAATTGCGCATGGAAGTCGGAAGTTCCTCATCCATATTAACATACTAAATATCAGGGAAAATTTTGATGCGTGTGTTCTTGATGGATTTGGATAATTTTTTTTTAAATACATATTTTAGATGACATTTCTATATATGCCGAACTGAAGATATATATCCTATGTTATGTTATTGTAGAAATTAAATTATATATATGTAAACATTAGCATTTTGATTTTGGAAATTTTCATTTCTAAACTTAATTAAATGAACATAGCACTATAACATGGAATTTCGAATGCATGTTATAAGGGAAAAGTACAATTTTAGTCATCTAACCTTCGGAGGTGCATGCATTCTCAATCCGTCTACTTATATTCAAATTTGACAATTAAGAATCTGAATTAAATAAAAAATAGACTGGTATGATATATTATAATATATTTTGCTAAAATATATAAAAAGTCCTTTATCTCTTAATTAATTTTGATGATTATTCAAGAGTGGAATAAATAAAACTGGTATATTATATATACATTTTCAATTTATTTCAACAATAAATTTTTATCAAAGACTAAAATTATGTTCAAAATATACTTCAAAACTTGTAATTTAAAAAATATTCTAATTTCAAAAATAAATTTAAAATTTTACGCTTATATAAAACATATCTAAAAGATTAAATAAATCAATTAAAAATTAATTTTAATTTTTATTATATATTCAAAATTTGTTACAAATAACTAAATGATAGTTTTAAAAAACATTTAAAAGAAGTTTATTAATATAGTATTTTCCATTTTCTCTATATTCATTATTATTATTATTATTATTATTATTATTATTATTGTTGTTGTTGTTGCAATTGCTATTATTATCATCATTACTAATATTGCTACTATTATTTTTGTTGCTATTGACCATTGTTGTCATTAATATTATTACTGTTATTATTGTTGTTGTTGTTATTTTATTTTGCATCATATTTAAAATATGAAATTTATAAATTTAACAAATAATTGAAAATGTCATCTAAATTTTTTAAATTAGTTCAATTTTAAAAACTAAATTCTAATATATTTACAGAAATTAAACTATTTTTAAAAATTAAAATAATCTTTTGTATATTGAAAAATATATACATAATATTTAAGAATTTTTTTCTTTCCATTTAATTTAATTATGAAACATGTTCTATTCAGAAAATATTTTATTTAGGAAATCTTTTCTTTCTTATTTATGCTATTTAAAATTATAATATATTTAAATTTTAAATAATATTTTTCAAATTTTTTGCATTATATTTAAAGTTATTATATATATATATGTCTTAAATTTTAATTTTCTAATTTCTTATTTCGTTTTTAAATAATGAAACAAATACATTTATTATTAAAATTATATTAATATTACATTTTTATCCAAATCAACCTCCATGCCACACATGCAATGCCAGAGGACCAACCGCCACCTAGGC
Source organism: Avicennia marina (assembly GCA_019155195.1). NCBI lineage: Eukaryota > Viridiplantae > Streptophyta > Magnoliopsida > Lamiales > Acanthaceae > Avicennia > Avicennia marina. The sequence goes on from CM032764.1 coordinate 1,998,825, forward strand.
AAAACGGCTAGAAAGCAAAGAGAAATCCCATAATTCACGTCACTCAGTGACCAACACAAGCAATTTCATAAGGATCTATTACTCTTATAGAAGTTGATTAAAATTCAATTCTACTAAGAAAAAGTAGCACACGTTATGAGAGTGTAAGTTTATTTATAAATCATAAAATATATTTAAAGCAAAAAATTAAAGACATATATCAAAAGAATTTGAAAAGCCAACAAATTTGAAAGATAACATAAATGAAATTAAAATGGTCCGTTAAAAGGGAAGAAAGAGAATGACAAAAGAAATAAAAGAATCTAGTACGAATAATTATACTATTTTAAACTACAAAACCTTGTTAACCTAAGAATGAGTATAGACAATAAAGTGGAAGATTAAAAAACTTGCGATCAATTTGGTTATGAGTTTGAACCAGAAAAGAGCAAGCAATTCCCATTCGCCTAAGTATATCACTTACCAATTTTCTTTACTCAAATCGAATTTGGAATTTCAATGAAAGGGCAATTTGCTCGGCAATTCGGACAGGATGATTTGTCATCGAGCCACCTGAGAATGCAGGCTTCATGAAACACGTGGGAGCATGGCAGCCGTATTGCATTCCAAATCTTGTAATGATCGCCGCCTTCTTTCACCAAATCTTCCAGGCATATCGGACAAGCATCCGACGACCCCTCGCCCGAATCTGCGTCGTCACCTTTCTCAACTCTGACCCTCTCCAACACATTCAGCGCCGCCCTTCGCCAACGCGTCTGAGTCCTCGGTTCTTGGTAAGCCACCCGTTGGTATTCCACCGGATCATTCAGCCAGAAAGATCTCCACTCCTCGAACTCATGCTCCGGCAACGTCACGATTTTTCTGATTAACAAGTCAACAAACCAGAAACCCCGGGTCGCAGTTGCGGGGTTTTCGAATAGGCGAAATTTTGCCGCCAACTGCTCGATCAAATCTTGGGAGTTCTCCAGTGTCTTCTTCTCGCATTGATGCGACCACTGGAGTTCAACGTCGAGAGAGAAAGGAATATTCATCAAGTCTAAAAGATTCCTCATGGTGTCCCCGCATTGTTCACAAAATAGCTCTTCTGTCGGTACTGTGAAGCGTTCCTCCGTAGAATAACCAGTGATCCGAGACTTTGTTGATGACGACTCCAGACAGACTACGGCGGTAATACACACCAGAGCTTGCCGCCACGCTTCTTTGGCAGGAGGATGAGTAGGATAGCGAATAGAATAAGGAAAGGGACCCCTGAGCACAACTTCAATGCCGTAGTTGTTGGAGGAGTGAATTGAGGTCGACGGTGGATTGGCCATTGGTTGTGCAGAGTTTTTCTCTAAGGGAGAACGATTTTGTAAGGGATAATGGAAAGGTTTGGCAAGTACTTCGAAGCTGTAGTTGTATTACATATGGGTTGGGAAGTTCATAACTTTCAGTCATAGCCCAATAGTTTAAAAACTTAGCACACTCGATTTATAGAGTTAGGTTATAGAGCCATAGATAAGTTAGAACTCTAGTAAAATTAGCTGTCAAAACTAAATTTTAGGTACATTGTCAGGGATAAAACCTAATCGAGATAGTTGTTCCTTAATCAAACTCTTATAAATTCAACTTTTCAGTTTCTTTTTTTTTTTGGGTAATTTATGAGTACTGATAATGGCAATATATTTTTATAAACGTTGATAAAACCAATTACGAGAAGTGATATTTATAACAATATATATGAATAATACAGACGAATTTTTAGCACATGCGATACACATTTATAATTATATAAATGAATAAATATTATTCTATATGATTTATAAAATAAAATGATAAAAATAAATAAATTTAAAAAAGAATAAAATAGAAAAAATTAAAATTGAGACTAATGAATGAAATAAACGAGAATTAGGGAGATAGAGTGAAAAATCAATATATATGTGTGTGTGCGCACGTACACATACATGTAGACATAGAGCTAGTCTAGTAATTATATATTGTAATTATGACGGGGGAAGAAAAGGACCAACTTTGCATCGTCACCATTAATCGTCTGACAAGTAAATTGATTTTGAAATTGCAAACAACAACTAGACCAAACTGTTAAGGTAAAAGTAAAAATACATTCTTTGAAATTATGATTGGAATCAGTTTATTACATAGTAAATTTAATTATGATTTCTATGATTACATTCTATTCATCATGTAATTAATCTTAATTGGGTTCAACATATAGTTTGGTACAGAATTTTCCCATAAACGCATATACTGTGTTGTATCTTTAAGTCATGACTTTGTCTCTTATTTCGTTTTCCTCTTTCGCTTGGGAATTCGAGCTACGTCATAAGTTGACAAGCCGAGGAAAATTCGGGCCTTGTTTGCCTTTTTCCTTTATTTTTTTTTTCTCGACTACCACTCTGTCACGTGTCACCCCTTAAGGTCGATTAGCAAGTTTGAGAATATTATGTTGGATAAAAAATGTATTTCAAAAGTTTCAATTTTTTGTCACTGTATCAATATTAAGGTTGACGGGAATTGTCGTTGTATCAAAATTAAATTTATAATTAAACTAATATCGAGGCGAGTATAAATATTATTTCTATAAAAAGGATTTTGTATCTATTGATTTAATTAAATTCTTATTAGTTATACTTAAAATCATAATAAAAGGAAAAAAATTAACCAAATAAAAGTTTAAACTTAAAACAAAGAACGCAAGATAAAAGTAATAGAGGATCAGTAGTTGAAGCATCTAGCCACTTGTACTATTTTGATTTTATATGTATATTAGATTATATTAATTATCAGTTACACTAGTTACTAATTATTAATCTTAAATTTATCGGATATTCTCCTGAATTCTCCTGTAACTTTAACTTAAGATTCTCACAGGTTTTTTCAAGTTAAATCGAGTCAAGAATTCAAGTTTAACGATGGTTACGCACATTAATTCCACAATTTTACTTCCGTTATTTTCATAAAATTAATATTTACAATTTGTATGTCTAGCACATAAGTTACAATTTCGTTATTTTCCACACTATCACATATTAATTAGTAGATCCTCTAATTATTATTCAAAGCAACAATTGTAAATAACTATGTAAGACAATTAATTACAACTTATGCATATATATTTCACCAATTACTAACACAAACAACTAGAAAGAAATTTCAAATTTCATATTAAATTCGAACAAAACCAATTTTAAATTGTTCATTATCCTATCAATCATGAAAATAATAGAAAAGTGTAACAAAACTTAGTCTATATGCTCCATGCTATGTGAGAGGATGAACTCTCTTCAACTCTTGATGTGGATTCATCCTTCTCCAATCTTCAATATTAAATTCCTATGTTCTTAAAAGTTTAGAAGAGTAAAGCTAAGTCTAACCCCTCTCCAAAATGTAGAGAACATGTACATATACTTGCATAGTGCCTAAGGTTCATGTATGAGTGGAAAGTGATAAAAAAATCCAAAAAAAAAACTCATGCAAGATAGCAAGTCGTCGTGTTGTTGCGCCATCTTCCACTCTCACAAACATTAAATTCACCCTTGCACAACCTCTTTTTGCTCTCAAAAACTGGACATTGACCACTGCATCAGCGGCCTCAAAACTTAGATCTGCAATTGCAACTCCTCTTCCGCTCTCACAAACTTAGACAGCAAAAATTCTAGAATGTGTTGCGATTTCGTCTCACTCTCGCGACTTTGGAATCCATTCTTATGGACCTCTCTTTCATGGTTTTGAAGTTGACTTGAAAATATTAAATTGTATTTTAATTTTAGAAAATGTCTAAAATTAATAATTAACCCATATTTATACTTTTTCACCTCAAAATTATTATGTTTAATATAATTTATGTATGATAACATATTTTCTTCATGTTAACTTACATGCATGCATAATTTACACACACATTGGTATAAATATATTATAATTTTACTTTTTATCACACCCACATACTTGCTCATTTGCTTGTCCTTAAACAACCACTTTTCTCCAAGTAAATTTATTGACGCACAAAATTATGAACTTAGCCACCTTTCTTAATTTCAGAAGTCAATTATGTACAAGTTACTTGGTCCATGCTCATTCAAGATCATAGCACTTTCAATCTTAATGTTTACAACATGAGTTCATGTGTGTGTTTGTGTGTGTCACTCTTCAATTCTCAATTACTTCAACCATTTCATAGTTCTATAGAAATTTTAAAACAATCAAATCTAGGACCACTCACTTTAGGCATTAACTCATTTCCTTTTGAATGAGTTCATCAATTCTAACCAGATGACTGATGTGGGCTAATAATTTTTTTCTTTTCCACATTCTCCCCTACACTTATTTTCAACTTATCTTTTGCAGCTTTAATTCCTTTGTTAGTAATTGGAAAGCTTTTTATGTGAAGATGAACAAGGGTAACCACGCACACCCTATTGCTCAACTCATAACTAACTCAACATACTTTACATACTTATAATTGGCAACTTTTTTTGCACAAAAATGAACTAGGGTTTCTGCACAATCCCAATTACTCAGTTGTTTCAATTAATAGACTAAACTAATTTTTCTTATACTCACGTAAAAAAAATTTTCTCGAGATTTTTCATTTAGTTTTTTTCTAAGTCCTCACTTTCTTTTCCTTTTTAGTTAATTTCCTCATTCATTAGAGTCGTCATCAACACCTAAGGTAAGATTTATGTCCCTAACTCAATCGTCTCATCCTCACCACAAAACTTTTCAAATAGTTTAATAATCAAAAGTGAAGAGTGTATATTCAATCAAATAAAAACCAAGCATTCAACACTAATCTAGTATGCTAATCTCAAGAATAATGAAAGAACAAAGTAACACATATTCCCTTGTAAGATATTTATCATAAATTAAGTACAGTGACCACAAGTTCATACTACATGCATGTTATCAATTTAATCATAAAAATCACACTTGCAAGCACACAATTTTCAACACTCATATCGCCAGTGATGACACAATTCTTATTCAAAGTTATTCTATCCTTCTGCCTACTCGTACACTTATTTTGCTACCACAATCAATTATATCATCACAAGTAGTATAAGGCAACAAAGAACAAGACAATCTGGTAGGGTGTGGCATCTATTCTTCTTCCTTCTTCTTTGAGGTTCTTCATGCACACTCACCTTCTTTTATTTATTTTCTCAAAATCGACAAAAAAAGAAGTGATCTCCACGCAACACAAAATGAAAAAACAAAACTCAAAAGCAAAACAAACGAACTTAAGGGGATAAAAAAGATACCTTAGATTACCTCCCAAGAAGCATTGTTTTCATTATCTGCAACTCAACAAAGTACTCATGACTTAGGGTTATTAAGTTAAGGCTTTGCGGATCCACAACCCCTCATGAGTTGCAAGTCTCTCCTTCTTTTTCTGTAGCCTCTTTGTTCTCTTTCTTACCTTCCTACCTAAGCTTAACTCTTCCTCCCATTGCCATAATGATTCATTCAACTCTTCCCTACACTTATTTTTGGTCCTCTATCTTACACCTGCACTTCACATTCCTTTGCACTTGCTTCATCATTAAACTTATTAGTAAAGTTATTAAACTCAAGCAACATTAAAACATCTTCTTTCTTCTTTTATGTATGAGAAATTACAGGTGTTTGAGTACATAAAAAACGTCACCTTTTCTACCCCAACATGTAAGGTTAAACTACCCTATTCCATGTCTATTATAGCATTCATAGAGGCCAAGAAAAGGTGTCTAAAGATAATATTTTTCCCTTTTTCACCTTCTATGTCTAAAATAATAAAATCAATGGAAACGATAAAATCACTCCATGTCTAAAACAACAAGATGCATAGGAACAATAAAATCATTCATCTTCACCAAAACATCCTCAACCAGCCCAAGTGATCTTGTCACCGATCTATCTGCTAACTTTATCTTCATGCATGTGGGCTTCACAGATTCCATTCCAAGTACTTGGAAAATAAAAAAAAAAAAAGATATCACATTTATACTAGCACCTAAATCACATAAAATATTATCAAACGAGAAGCTTCCTATAGTGCAAGAGATGGACAAACTCTCAGCAAGAGATGGAAAAACTCTCAGGGTCCTTTAGCTTTAGTGGTAACACATTTTCCTCATCTAGGTTGCCTTCCAAGACCCATCTTCTACTTTTCACATCTTTTAAGCATTTAACTACACTTGGTTTATTTTTTATTTCTGCCACTAAAGGAGTATTTACATTTAATCTTTCAAAATCATTAAGAAAATTACTCACCCACTCTTTCAATTTTTCCAGATAAAGTCTCTATGGATATGGGATTTTTGGCTTATATGGCGCTAGGTCCTTTATTTTTGTTCACAACAATGGTGGACTACACTTTTACCTTTTCTTCCTCTACAAGAGAAGCCGGTACCTTTTCATTCTTATGGATAATTACTTGCACACTTTTAACATATTCAACTGGATTATTCTCGGTAATGTTAGATAACATACCTGTAGGTGTAGAAGTAATCTCTTTTGCAAGTTTCCCAACTTGCACCTCTAGGTTTTGGATAGATGATTGATAATTCTACAAAAGAGTGTTAGTTTTATTCCCATAATCTTGTGTAGTCTTCATTAAGGTATCTATCAGTTCATTAGTTAACTTGCAATATTTTCCACTATTTTCTCCCATCATTGCTTCTTATCTTGCAGTGGGTATGGTACTTGAAAGCTTGGTGGATTCTGTGAATTTCTCCACAAAAAATTTGGATGGTGACTCCAGCATGGACTGTACATAAACTACATATAGGTTGTTGCTTTATACTCCTGCATTACCTACATAATTCACTTATTTCCTTGGCCTATTACTTATCCCTTCTCCTCTAAACTCTACAAACATCTTAATATTGAACCAAAGAAACTGGAGAGGGCTATGTATTGCTTACCAAGACACTGTTTATTTTCTTGGATAAAAGCTTCAATTTTGCCGCAAATGCCGTCATTGTAACTACTTTATGCATACCGGCGACCCTGTATGTTGTAGCCCTCTCAAATGGCCATTGGCAAGTATTGGATGTCATCTGCTCTATCAAATCTCATGCATTCTTAGAAAATTTGTTCATCAAAGCTCCCTTGCAACTATATCTAAGACAATACGTAACTGATTAGATATACTACTATAAAAAGTTTGTACCTGCATTCAAAGTGATATCTATGCTGCGGGCACTTTTTGAGAAGCTCATTAAATCTTTCCCAAACTTCTGGCAAGGTCTCAAACTCTACTTGTTTGAATATCTCGATCCCTAGTTTGAGCTATGCAGTTTTCACTAGTGGGAACTATTTAGTCAAAATTTTGTTTACCATGTCTTGTCAAGTGATGATGCTTCCATGTGGTAAAAATTGGGACCATCATTATCTTAAAAAACTTGCCATTAAATCATACTTAATGAGGCCTTCATGAGACTGAAGTTTTGATTTTATACCTGAGTGAAAAAAAAAATGAAATGAAATGAAAACGTATAAGTAAGTCACTGAAAAGATTGCCTAAAATATTTGGAATATGCTACATGTCTCAAGCCAAGAGTTTTATATCTTTGTCAAATTTGAAATCCCCAACAACGGAGACTGAGAAACTTATTAGAGCCCTTAACTTGTTTCCCATGCATGCCATCATGTCAACTAAGATTACAATTTTGTATCCAATTTTGGTTCATCAGGAATTGCAGAAAAGTGCCTTGAATCCCATCTTCAGGGTAATTCGGGGGCATCTGTCCAAGACTTGGGCCACCATGCTGGTTTTTACAAACTGCCACATGCTAAAGATGCAAAGTGCATTTTACTTGCTGCATAGAAGATTTAATTGCTTGATTTACATTCAAGGTAGTTTGTTGACAAAACTTTCTGCCAGATTTGTAAAAGATATCATTCGAGTTTTAGTCATAAGCAATTGCTAGATTAATCTCATCTTTTGTTGGCCTGCTATCCTCATGATTAAGCACCTTCAATCAGGAATTACTCCCTGTGCTATAATAAATGTCATAAAACTGGGAATTAATTTTTGTCCCATTTATTGGTATTGAACTAACTTCATGTTGGCTAAGGACGCTTTCGGTGAATGCAAGATGTTCCATTTTTTCTTTGAATCAAGGAACAACTAGACGGATCAAGTAGTTATATGGCTATTTGAAAGGCCAAGTTTCAGTTGTGAAATAGCTTTGGTTTATGAAAACGTTCCCTTTCATGTAACAAGCAACCTGTCCTTAGCATTGAATGATTTTGGATGGTATGAGGTACTTTAAAGCTTCCTTCATGTAGACTTATTTTGCTACGCGGATATTTAGTCATTAGGGATATTGAAATGCGGTATATGCTGACCAGCTAATCGCAACAAGTTTCAGCTATTGTCTCAATGGCACTAACATTAGGGACAATGAGGGCAATGATCTATATGACTTCTTGCAGGTGTGTTTATCTAGACGTATATTTCATCCAAAGTACGATTGTATGGATCTTTTCAAGTTAATTCTATGTTTTTAGGCCTTCTTCAAGGAGTGTGCTTAGTATGCTACATAGCGTGAGAATCATAAGCTGGACACCACATTCCTGCTCTGGCTGCTCAGGTTCATCAAGGCAACCAAGAACAAAAAGGGACTTCATATTAATCTAAAGCTATAAATCTTAATTGTAGTATATGGCTGCGATAAATTTTATTTTCTGTCCTACTTTCTTACAATCTGTTCATTGTATTCCTGGGATTTGCCATTGGAAATGGACTTACATACCCTGCGGTACTGCACAAAGCATACCCTAATTAGGCTTTGGACAGGAAATTGATTCAACAATCTGATTACGACAGCTTGGGAGAGTGATTTCTAAAGTGTGAAGAAGCAATAAAGCCATTGCAGTAATTCCTTAATAATTCTAGTCTCTTTGCAATAAGCTAAAAGTTTTGAAATGCAACGTCTCCTAACAGCATGATATTTTTTTAGAGGTAATTATATTGCCCTGCCCTCATGCTTAGGCTAATATGGATATCTCTTCTCAAGTTTTACAAATTATAGTGACTTCTCCTGTATTGACTATGTTGACCAAAATTCTATAGAAATTGATAAAATGACCAAAATGTTCTAACTCAAATGGACTAAAGTATAATAAAAAAACCAAAATTTTAGTTTTACGAAAATTGATAAAAAGACCGAAATGCCCATAATCCAAAGAATTAAAGTGTAATGAAAATGCCAAAATTTGAAAATTGTGAATTTACTCTTTTACCCTTGCAGGTATATGTTTTATATTTTTATGGTTTACACATTAAACATACAAATATTTAATTTTATATTTTTATAAAACCTATATTCTAAATACTTCATATATTTCAAAAAATATATTATAACATCTTAATTGGAAGATATTCTAAATAATATTTCTAAACTTTATTAAATTTGAATTTTTATTTTATGACATATAGGTCCTAAAATATATATTTTTATTATTCAAATAATCTATTTAGAATGTATAACAAATTTTGAATTTTTTAATTTTTATAAAATACAAATGTTTATTTCGATTTTTAGCATATTTTAAATTTATTTTTGTGAGTTAGAAAATAAATTTTTTTTCTCTTATCAAATGAATCTTAAAATCTTTTTTTCTGTTTTAATTATAAATTACAAATTACTATATTATATGAAAATAAATATTAGAGGTATGTCTTTGTTTTAATACATTTAAAATATACACAAATTTTAATAGTACAAAATTATTTAACAAAATATAAATTATTATAAATATCTACCGAGAGTAAAATTAACATTTTCATACCTTATATTCCATCAATCAGCTCATTAGAATGATTAATTTGGAAGTTGAAGAAGTAATTCAGGAAAGCTATTATAATTCCAGTGGTCTCAATGATTATTCCTGAGGTGGATAGTGAAACTTTCCTAATTTTTAAACTTCTTTGGGACCTAATAATTGATCTATTTGTGGCTGCATTCAGGTTAAATCCCTCTAACAGAGGGCCAATCAGTAAAATCAAGACAGCAAAGCACCGAGCCATTTTTATGGAACTATGAATGTTATGATTTGAAAATTCAATGAAAACGGCAATGATTATATAGTTTGGTAGCTACTCGAAGATTGAATAAATTATGGTTATGTTTGTTTCAATTTTTTTTTATGTGTTTTTTTAGATATATTTTTTGAAAAATGTGTAAAAATAAGAGAGTGATAGAAATAAAAATTTAAAAAGTATATTAATTATAGTGTATATTTTTAAAATAAAAAATAAAAACAAACATAACCTATGTGTTTTAGATTATTTTATAAATATTATTAATTTCAATACACTTCCATAATGCAGTCAGAATGGGATGGCCTCTGGGACAGTTATCTACCAACAAGCTGTCACAATTCAATGTACGACAGCTTTTGAAATGGCTTGTCCATACACACTACACCAAACTCCTTTGGAGGCACGACTCTCCTCTCTACATAACGTTTTGTAAAATTTTTCTTATTCCTTCTGTATGGATGGTCTTGTGACAAAAATTAATGATGGCAATCAAAATAACAGGACTTCCGACCATGATGTAGGTAAAATACTATTATCCATACAAATTCGACAACCTATGACTCCAGCATAACTCTATCCACCAAGAATCAAATAAGCTGGCAAGTCATTAATAGTCCACATAAGAGCTGCTCACGTCTTACCGTACATCCCACTGTAAGTATCATATGTGTTGGGCCCCATATGCTTAATTGCAACAACTCTTCAATAAGTAATTAGAAGTGCATATCTATAAGGCTTTAAAAATTTGTGGGATCAGGTGTGACTAATGACAAGAACATGTAAAGAACAGTCATGCACATTCCTAGAAACAGGTTATAGGGAGTCGTCATCACTAACCAACAAGAACATGTCTACCTATATGCACTAAGAGGAGCAAAACCATCTGCACATAACCCAAGATGCACATATGTGGTTTAGCTACAAAACCAAGATATGTACTGTCAAAATGCCTCCATGCTGCTATGTTTGAAGGGTGGCACAAAGAACCCTTGGTTGTGTTGTGACACACACACCATGTCATGTGCTCTGCCATCGAATTAAAGGCATATAAGCATTGCAGTCTCAAGATCAATAGTTAATGATACAACCATGCTTGTGGAACTCATTTCTCATTATTTGAATGACCCCACCTTAATTTGTATCTGTCTTCTCCACAAATTTATAATGCTGAAGATCTACATCACCCTTCCAATATAACATACTCCCATCTTTGCAACTTTCATTCTTCACAATAAGAAGTCCTAAATTTTTGATCAACGATATAGTGCTATAAAAGTTATGAGGCATCTGGTGACCACATGAAAGCATATCCCCAATCAATTTACAAATGTCATTATAATAGCTTTGTAATATGTTGTGCTTTTCCTTATTATTCATTAGTCTCCCAACTATCGATAGCCAAGAGAAACTATCACATCTATAATACAAGGTTCATCTACTGCACGAAGAACCTCAAAGAATTGGTCTCTCAATCAACATCTAAGCGACCTACAATTTAATCTGGGTCATCATCGACATCACTCACATGAGATTGCAAGGACAGACCTACACCTCCTGTCCCCATCCCCACCATGAAATCTAACTACGTTGTAGATCATGCACTGCTCTCAATTCAACACTGCATCGCCACTTGTTGAAGTTGCAAAATAACTAATAGTTTCTTGCCTAGATGACTTATAAACAGGAGCTTTACCGTAGTTAGTCCAATTGAAATAATTATTGCAAAACCCCTTTCTAAATAGGCATACCCCCACTTCATTTAGGTCTAAAAATTTGTTGTTCTTATACTAAGAGTATGGACATCTTACTTCCATCCATGTAGTTATACTATACGCCAACCTAATCCACAAACTCATTCACACCATTTTCGAACTCTAACCTCAATTCCCGACGACCAATCACCAAATCATATTAATTTACCAATGCACAATACAATTTAGTGTAAATAAGCATTCTACACAATATATTTATTAAATTAATATACATATTCAACACAATATGAACACTTTTCATCCTCAAATAAAGAATTTACCACTACAAAAAAAATTAAGTGAAGATTAGAGGGAATATATGCTATGGTATGTAGCAAACAAACAAATAATATAAAAACAAAGTAAAATAGCCCAAAAATAAAAAATGAATTAACAATGACCATCATAAGTGAGAGAAGTCTTCAGAGTGGAAATGGGGTGCTATCATGGAAAAGAGAATCGTTCTTTGTTGAAATGAATGGAAGGTTAGGGTTTTAAAGGTATTCGTAAATTGGGACAACCAAACTCCCATCCCAAATCCAATCCAATAGAAACAGCTTGTAAAATGCCGTCTTAATACTTGGGTTGGCCAAAATAACCATATCAATTTTTGAGATGAACAAAACAATCGTCTCAAATTGGGACAGCTAAATCAAAACTATCACAAATTGAGATGGCTTATACAACTCTGTTTCTATAGCTAAAACAGCAGATAAAAGCCATCTCAAATTGAGACAATAAACATTAGCAAAATCTAGGACAACATCAACATCTCCATCTATAACTGAAACGGCCACACACACGTTGGCCCAATATTGAGACGACTTAGTGGAAACCATCTCAAAATATAGGATGAGGTAGATTTTTTCCGTCTAAATCAGCAATGACTTGATACATTTGTCACAAAATTTGAGATGACTATAAAAACATTGTCGAGACAGCTTTAGGATGAATATTTTCATCAACGAATACTATAGTTCTAAGATGGGTTTTGCAACTATTTTGGGGATTACACTATATTTTTGTCCCATATTCATTATAAATTGCGACAGCTTCTTGGCCGTTCCTAAATGCCATCTCTATCCAGCTGCATTTTGTACTGGTAGTTATCTCTTAATTTTCAAGTTTAATTTAGTAATTGATTAAATTGTTGTGCTTAACAATTTCCCTCGTTTTGCTTCTTTTCTAAATTTTTATTATTTCATGACATGTAGTGTGTATGCTTGATTTGAGTTTTATAAAATTTGATTACTTCTCTTTTTTCAGTTAGAATATATGGGTTAATTATTTGTTATAAAGATTATAATATAAAGAATATTGATGAAGAACGCGCCACTTTAAAAATAAAAAGGATGATCAAGATAGCAGGAAGGCTTTGGTGTAATAGATTAATAGTATTTTGTAGATGGCATATTGTTAATATTTATTTTTTATAATATGAAGAATATTGATGAAGAACTCTACTTTAAAATAAAAAATAAATATTAACAATATGCCATCTACAAAATACTATTAATCTATTACACCAAAGCCTGTCTGCTATCTTGATCATCCTTTTTATTCAAAACATAATCATTTAAAAAATTTAAAATGCAATTACATCTATGTAATTATTCTGTATAGCATTAAAAAAACTTAAATTATTTGTGCTATTCAATAAAAATGTGTGCAATTAATTTTTTATAATTCAAAATTTGAACAAAATTAATTGAAAGATGCAAAATCGCCCGTTGATCTGCGTATTCACTTTGGGTTTTGAAACCAAGATTTATTTTCTTCAATAAAGTTGCATATAACTATTCGATTTAAAATTAATTAAAAAATTATAAATCGCATTGTAGTTGGCCACATTTACTCCGTTGTGATACAAACCACGACCAACGTGAAAGACAGTCAAGTCAAATCACAAGCCTAGTGAACTGTGGCTTGATTAAAAGCTCGACTTAAGCTGACATTGTTGGAGCTCAAACTCGTTTTTCATTTTTGGTTCAGAAGCAAACTGCGAAGCTTTTTATTTATTTTTAATTATTTATTTTATTATACTAATATATATTTAAATAGTCATTTAAGTAACAATATGTTAATTTATAGTAATTATTCTCTCTCTCTCTCTCTCTCTCTCTCTCTCTCTCTCTCTCTCTCTCTCTCTCTATATATATATATATATATATATTGTTTACGTAAATATGTTTTGAAATTTTAAATTATGAAATTCTTTATAAAAGTTTTGAGAATATAAAATTTTTTAGTTTTTATTTTAATGAATTTAAGAAAGAATGTTAAAATAGGTATAATTTTTAAATGAAATTTAGATACTGTGGATTAAAACAATTATGCATCTTTTAGTAACATATTAATGGTTGCTAATTTTCATTTGTAAATAGATAGGATATCAGAATTTAATTTTAATATGTATTTTAGAAATATAAATTTATAAATAAATAAATTATGAATTTGCATAAAAATGATAAATAACTTAATGAAACTTTAGGAATTATAAATTGGTAAAATGATGCATATTTAGCATTATTTTAATGTGTAGTGATTATTATAATAACACATATATACAACATGTTAAATTTTAATTTCAGTGTATAGCTTTTATATTATAATTTATGAAATTTTAGATGAAAATTTTTAGAATATTTAAATTTTTAATTCATCTATATGATACAAATGTAGATAACACTATCCAATAATACAATTATAATATAATCCACATTTTTTAGTTAAAATTTTTAAAAAATAAATATAATTGATTAAATAATAGTGAAACTTTATAAAAATCTTATTAAAATTATATAAATATAAATAAATCAAAATTATCATTGTTGAATAGTTTGTGGATAATCCTAAAAAAGATCATTTTTATGTAGTTAGTAAAAAATTTCAAATATTTAATTGTAAACCTCAAACAAATGTCATTTTCAAAATTTTTGTACTATTTTTAAATTTTAAGCTATATTCCAAAATTTATTATTAATGCCTCCTTCTCATATAGTTTTAAAGTAATATTTCATTCTTTATATTTATTTTGAAATTACCTTCTTGATTAATTTGAATTGAATGTATACAGTTATAAATATTTTGTTATATCTTATCTATCAAATTATTGTAAATACTATTTTATCCTATAGTATGAAATAATTAAATTATATTATATTTAAAATTTAAAATTTAATAAATTAGATCGATCAAACTCAAGCTCAAGTTTGCAAAAATTAAGAGTGCTTGAGTTGAACTCAACTCATTTATACCACTGCAAAAAAACCAGCTCTTTCAAGATTTAGATCTGAAAATCTACGCTATAATGTTAAGTTTAAGATTTTTATAGCAACTATCTTTATTTCATTATGTATATTGAAAGTGTGTGGTGTGGATACCAACCATCTTTGGTCTTAAAGGTTAATTTACTAAAATAACCTCCTTTCCTTTTGATTTAATTTCATTTTTTTATATTTTCTGTTTTTATTTTTAACTTATGAGTTTGTTATTTTTTTTTCAATTCTCTCTCTCTCTCTCTCTCTCTCTCTCTCTCTCTCTCTCTCTCTCTCTCTCTCTCTATCTCCTCTCTCTCTCTCTCATTATTCTTATTTTGATAATAAAAATTTTGACTGATTTATACTTTATTATCATTAATAAAAAAATATGTACACTAAACATAAATGATTTTGCTAAATAATAAATTTCACTTAAAATTATGTGCAATATTTTTTGAGATATTTATGTAATAAATATAGAATTTATGTATGATAAAAAGATAAAATTTTAAATTAAGATGCGCATGCATTGAGTATGCAGTTCTACCTAATGTTAGATTACAAAATTTACCCTCCTTTCTTTGGTTTTTTTTTTTTCCATTTTCTCTTATTCCTTGGTTTATTCATTTTCATCTTATGTTTTATTTCATTCTAACTTATCTCCTTATCTTTCTTTCATAAAATTTGCAATATAAGTTTGATCTTTATATAATTTTATTTTTATATAAAACTTAAAATATATCAATTGTCTACTTTAATTATAGTAACCTTATTCTTTTATTTCATTCAGTGTCATTTATTTCTCCTATATCTATTGACACAATTTATTTTTCATTGCAATAAAATTTTAGTTTTTAAAATTTTTTCCACTTTCTCACTTTATTCATTTTTATCTTTTATTTCATTTCTAATTTTTTTCACTTTCTTTTTATAGAATATAATTTAGTTCTATTAGTAAAATTATAAAAATATAATCATTTTATATTTTATTATAATAACCTTATTATACTTTTGTATTTTGTTTCATTTGTTTCTCTAATCTCTACCAACTTAATTTTATTTATCATGACAATATTACTTTCTTTTGTTTTGCATTTTCCTGCACTTTCTCAATTTATTCATTTTCATTCTATCATTTATTTCATTTCTAACTTATTTTTATATTATTTTTATAATTTTTCAAATTAATGATTTATAATAATTTATATCCAGTGATTTATTTCACCTGCTTCTAGTAATGTACATTATATTTTTATCACGACACTACTTTGTTTTATTTTTTCCATTTTCTCCTCTTTCTTGGTTGTTTCATTTTTATGCATCTTATTTCATTTCAAAATTATTTCTTTACATTCTTTTTTCTAAAATTTGTAATATGAATATGATTTTTTTCAAAATCATATTTTTATTGTAAAAAAATTGATGTTTGTTTCACTTTCATCTAAAAGTAAACATATTTCAATTATTACATTTTTAAAATTTTATCTTTATCTCTCTTACATTTACAAAAGTTTTAAAAAAAAATTAAAAACTCACGTCTGAAAACTAAAACATTGTCCAAGATAATGATTTCATACTTATTATAGTTTCCCAATTCTGTTTTTTTTTTTTTTGTGTCACTTATTTCTCATATCCCTATTAACATAAATATATATTTCATTACAACACTTACTTCTTTCTTTTCTTTTTTTTCGTTTCTGCCACTTTATTATTTTGTTCGTCTTCTTTGCCTTATTCTCCCATTTCTAACTTATTTCTTTGACTTCATTTTATAGAATTTGTAATTTAATTTTTGATTTATGTAATTGTAGTTTATTATTCAAATTATCAAAAATTTATTATTCTATTAAACACGAATGAAATTAATGGTATTTATTATTGTAAAAAGATACAGAAAAACAATGGCTTTGATTTTTTCCAAACTTTCAACTATTCATCATCACCTAAAATCTTTTCAAAATCAATTTTTTTCTCTCTTATTCTTTATAACTAATTAATAATTTTTTAATCATTACATTTATTAATAATCAAATTAACATCTATCTTTATAATTTTTCTATTTATATTAATTTTTTGTTACATTATAAATTGATATACCATGCATCATTCAATCATTATTACGTACTAAATATATAAAAAAAAATTATTTTCTACCCATCAAAATCTTACAAATGAAATGTAAATTTTATCCCCACTTCAATCACCCAATTTCTCTTCCCATCCTAACCCAAAAACAAACTTAGCCAATGGAAACTATCATTAACGCGCGGACAATGCACATTCCTGTCCGACCCATCAGTTGCACCTTATATGTAACCCACAGATAAATCAATTTCTAAGTTCCTTCTCAGGAAACCTGTAAGGCTGTAACAATAGATGAAATGGCTTCGAGCCGTTGCATTCTCTTCTTTTTCTTCAGTTGTGTCTCCCTTTCATTAGCAGAAAATCATGGCAGACCCTTTATGCCTTCTTCGAAATTGAAATCCCCTACAACACAGGCTCAGGCTGAAAAACTCATCGGATCCCGCAACTTGTTTTCCAAGCACGAAGTGAACCTTCATGCCACCCAAAATGACAATTTTGGTGCATCAGGAATTGTGGAAGAAAAATTGAAAGTCCCTCTCCAAGGTGATCCAGGGACATCTGCCGAAGACTTGGGCCACCATGCCGGTTTCTACCCACTGCCACGCTCCGCACGTGCAAGGTATATTTTACCTGCAATATAGAAAGATTTAATTGTATTTTGACTTATTCCAGGAGTTTATAGTCAATTCAGAGAATTTTCCGACAGACTTTAGATGACAAACGCAGCTTTCTATCATTCCTTCTTTATTTGTTGGAGCTTTTAAAGATTCCGTTTGTGAATTAATGATGAACTTTTACTAAAGTATCATCTCTTCTCGGCGTCACCGTCTGTTTGGAACAAATTGTCCATGTTGTAATAAATGACAGAAGGATTAAATGTAATTTTTGTTCTTCAACTATAATAATTTGATATTTGTGTCCCTTAACTTTTTTACTTGACAAAAATATTTTAAAATTAGAAAAATTTAATAATTTAAAGATAAAAAATTCTAATTTCATCTAAAATTTAGATTTTTCCAAGTCAAAAATACACATTGGCCGTCAGTAAAATGACATGGCCGCAAACATGGCGTGCGCTTTTGACGGAAAGGCCAAATTTCATCATTCCAATGAAATTAATGTTTTGTGTTATTCAAAAGTTTTCAATTTCAATACATTTTTGTTAAGCATGAAAGTTAAGAGACAAAAATGCCAAACTGCAGTAGCCAAAGGACAAAACATATACAAGAAGACCATATCATGCTCTAAACGATTTTTGTCATCTTACAATTGAGCTTGTTTCATTTATAGACTGAGTACCCATCTGGTGAACTTATTGAGATAATGTTTCCAGGATGTTCTACTTTTTCTTCCAATCGAGGGCCAAACAGCCTGTTCCCGTGATCATGTGGCTGTCTGGAGGGCCAGGGTGCGGTAGTGAAATGCCTTTGTTTTATGAAAACGGCCCCTTTCACATAACAGACAACCTGACCTTAACACTGAACCAATTCGGATGGGATACGGTATTTCAAAGCTTCATTATCATAGCGAAGCATTTACTATGTAGATACTGATTCGTTAGGGATCTTGAAATGCAGATATCGAATGTTATATTCGTCGACCAGCCAACCGGAGCAGGTTTCAGCTATACTTACGATGTGTCCGACATTAGGACCAATTCGGAGGATATTGCCGACGACCTGTTTGACTTCTTGCAGGTGTGTTAAGCCGTACATGTATCTGTTACATGAAACCAGTCGTTTAAATCTGTATAACATTGGACATATGAGTGTAAGAGACCTTACGACTTAATTCTACAATTACAGGCCTTCTTCAAAGATCATCCTGACATGGCAAAAGTTGACTTTTACATAGCTGGAGAAGGTTATGCTGGACACTACATTCCTGGTTTGGCTGCACGGCTTCTTGCAGGCAACAGCAACAAAGAGGGAGTTAATGTTAATCTAAGGGTGTGAATCTTACTTCTGGCTGCCATAAGTATTATTTCCTGTCCTCCTTTTAAGCATTCTGTTCATCATATTTCAGGGCATCATCATTGGCAATGGATTTATGAGCCCTGCACCACAGTACAAATTAGCACGTGATTATGCTTTGGACAGGAACTTGATTGACCGGACTAGTTACCAAAGCTTGTCGGAACTTTCTGCTGATTGTGTTGGAGCGACAGAGTACTGTGGTAAGTCCTTATTCCTGTCTACTTGCAATATCCAGAAAAGCTTTGAACTCCGGCCACCTAATAACGTGATGTTTTTCCTTCTTTAGGAGCCGTGAATCGATCTGCCTGCGAGTATGCATTCACTGTATGCGATACTCTCTTCAGCCGCACGGTGCAGCTCTCCGGTGTTACAAATGTAATAGTCAATTTTACACATAACAATGGGACATAACAAACAAGAAACCCAAGAAACATCGTCAACATATTCTTCATTTATTTTTATTTTGGTCTGTTGTATGCAGATGTATGATGTAAGTAAAGAGGAGTGTGATGGCGACCTGTGCTACGACTTGTCCAACATGGAGAATTTTCTGGACCAAAAACCAGTTAGAGATGCTCTAGGCGTTGGAGACTTACCAGTTGTTGCTTGCAGTGAACAAGTGCGGGACGCTTTGGGCGGCGACTGGATGAGAAGTCGTGATTTCGCGATTTCATATATCCTGGCGAGTGGAGTCAGACTGCTGCTGTACGCTGGAGAGAATGATTTCGCGTACAACTGGATGGGTAAACACTGTTTGATACATGCATGTTACGTGTCAACTCTTTCTTCCCCTTTGCTCGTGCAGGGAACTGAAGTGTGTGTGTGTGTGTTTTGATATGCATAGGGATTTTGGGGTGGATTAGTGGCGTGGAATGGCTTGGACAGAAGGAATTCAAGGGATCGAGCTATACTCCAATGGAGGTTGACGGCAAGGAGGTTGGATCACTGAGAAGCCGTGAACCTCTGACTTTCGCCAAGATCAAGGATGCTGGTCACTATGTCCCTATGGATCAACCCAAAGTTATCTTGGAACTGCTAACAAGGTGGATTCAGGGCAAACCCATTTGATGTACGGCTGGTCGACAAATTTCGGGACAACAAAGCCCTGAACTCTTTTATATAAATATGAAATTATGACTCAAATCGCAATTTGAAAATTACATAGTTTGATGGATATTTGAAGCTCGAATAAACATGTCCATGAGTTATTTTATATTAATTACTAATTTAAATAGTTATGTATTAATTTTAAATTTTAACTAGTAAGTGCCGCGTTGTTGCGTGCAAATAAATAATATTTATTTTACTCTATTTTTCAAAAATATACAATTGTAAAAATTATGATCATGTTAAAAGATAGACTTTGTGAAATTGTAATTAAATAAAAATAATTTTATAAATATTAATATAACTTGCATTTTGTTTAGTTTATATAGATTTTCTATACCTTAATTAGTATTTATAAAAGTATTGAATATGCTACTTTTTTGTTCAAGCCATCCTGTGGTAGTGGTTGGTGGATATAATTGTATATTAACTGAATCTTAATTTAATTTTAAAGTTTAATATAATTATTTTCTATTATTATCAAAATTATATTTATTTTTTCTTATTCGTCCCATCTAAAATGTTTTTTATGATTTTTTCTTTTTTGATATACATAGATCTTACTTTAATTGTTGGTGTATCATATATATAATACATTTTAACTCAAACTTGTTGAATATAGAATATACAATAATATGAAAAAATACAAATTATCCAATTATACTATATAAGGATTATTAATCTTCTTTTAGATATAAAATTGAAAATTTTGTAATTTAATTATATATTGAAATTTCAAGTATCATCATTTTTTATACAAAAATAAAGATACAATATTTTAATCTATTTTTATAAATTCATGATAACTTTTCCTTAATCTTAATTTATAGGACATTGGATTACCTTTAGAATGCTTTATCTAAGTTTTAATTAATTTGACATATTATTTTATGCATTTAAACTTACGTTACTTGCATGTAATTTTTATCATATCTTCATCTCCAATAAATTATAATTATTGATTCACTATATAATTTTATATAGTAATTAATTTCAATAATCATGAAATGCTCATATGATTTCTTTACACATCATATGATATAAAATTAGAAAGATAGAGAAGTTTTGTTTTATATAAAATTAAATTCATTTAATAAAATCCAATCTATTTAAAAAATTATACTAAAAAGAAGTAAAATGAAAATTTTAATAGAAAAAATCATTGGTATATTTCTAATATATAATATTAAATAACACCACATTCCAATAATTTTAATTTTTATACTATTTAAAATTTAAAGTTTTGTTTAGCTATTATTACAATCAATTCAATTTTAAATTAACTAATAAAAAATTTTATAATACAAATTGAGCTAATGATAAAATATTATTAAAAATTATATATCATCTTATAACAATCAAAATTAACCAACATATATTTAAATATAGGAATAAATATCATAAATTTCTATCTAAATGCATAATTAATGTTATGGCTTTTGACTAAAAAAGAAATATTAAATAAAATTTGTTTTATATCATTTATTCTCCCTCATTAACATTATTTTAAACTTCATTATAGCACTTTTCTTTTTCATTTTTTTCACTTTCTTTGTTTATTAAATTTTATCTTTTTTATGTTTAATTTATTTTTCATTTTCTTGTTGTAGAATTTATAATATAATTTATTTTTTATAATTTATTAATATTTGTAAAATTATCAAAAAGCAGTAATTTCATATTTATTATAGTAGCATATTCTATTGCTTATTTTGTGTCATTTATTCTCCTATCTCCATCAACATAATTTTATTTATCACTAGAACATGACTTTCTTTTAATTTTGCATTTCCTCCAATTTCTTCATTTCATTTTCTTTTTATCCTTCATTTCTGTTCTATTTTTTGTCCTCTTTATATACAATATATTGTATAATTTTAATTTTTACATAGTATAACTTTATTATCAAAATTATCAAAGTAATTATTTTGTACTTTATTATGATAATCTTATTCTTTTTCTATATATTGTGTCATTTATTTCTCCTACTAATATTAACATAATTTTATTTTTCATCACAACACTACTTTTTTTGGTTTTTTTTCGTCTTTCTCCACTGTATTGGTTTATTCATTTTATTTTGCCTTTTTTATCTCATTTCTAACTTATTTCTTATTCTTCTTTCTTATAAATTTTTAATTTAATTTTAGTTATTATATAATTGTATTTTCATTATCAAAATTATCAAAAATGATAATTTTATTACATAAAAAGGAAAAGAAATTAATAGTATCTATGGTATTTATTATGGGGAAGATCCCTAAAATAACTAACTATGGTTGTCATTTAATGTACTTCCTAAACACGCTTTTATTAATTTTATATATTATTTGTATAACTAATATCTTAATAAATACCTTTTGGGACTTTAGAAAAAAAAAACTAAAATGTCTCTCTTAAGTATATTTATTTTTTACCTTTTTTCATCATTTTTATATTTATATTTTTATCATTTTTGATTAACTTTTGTTTAATTTATTCCTCCTTATCTTGTTTTTATTAATTTTTTTTCTCTCATTGTATATACATTTTAGGACATTATGATTTACTTTTTATTTCCATTAATAAGATTATATAATTTTATTATATTTAAAATTAATTCTTTTTGTTAAATGGTAGGTTATAAAACAAAAGACACATTCACATAATTCAAAATATTTATATAAGACAAACATAACTTCAAGTGTATATATAATAAATTATATTTTAAGCTTATATGTACGCATTTAGTGTGGATGAATTGATAGTTTATTATAATTGATAAAAATAAAAAAATCAAAATGGAAGAAGTACCATTGACGCGCGTAGAGTGCACATTCCTGTCTCTATCCATCAATTGCTCTTTACATAAAACCCACAAAGAAATCAGTCCCCGGATTCCTTCTCAAAAAATCTGTTACTATAGTTGAAATGGCTTCGAGCCTTTGCTTTCTCTTCGTTTTCCTTAGTTGTCTCTCCCTCTCATTAACGGAAAATCATGGCAAACCTTCTTCAAAATTGAACTCCCCTTGAACTCAAGATGAGGCTGAAAACCTCATCAGAGCCCCTGACTCATTTCCCAAGCATGAAGTGAACCGTCATGCAAGCTAAGATTATAATTTTGGAGCATCAGAAATTGTTGAAAAAAGATTGAAACTCCCTTTCCAAAGTGATCCGGGGACTTCTGTCGAGGACGTGCGCGAGCATGCTGGTTTCTTCAAACTGCCACACGCTGCAGATGCAAAGGTATAGTTTTGTTGCAGTGTGGAAGACTTAATTGCAAGTATTTATTATCAATTCAAAGAATTTTCTTACAAAAATAAGACAGTTTTCCATCATTCCTTCCTTGCTTGTCGGAGTTGTAAAAGATCCTTTTGGTTTGCTTTAATGATAAGCTTTTACTAAATTATCGCCTCTTGTCGTTGTTAATAAGTAAGCAGACTCTATTAAGAATCTGTTTGGAATTATTCTCCATATGGTAATAAATGCCAACAATATACTGGATGGCCATGTCACGGTCTAAATTATTTTTGTCCGTTTCAGAACTAATAATTTCATTTAGACTAAGGACCCTTTTGGTGAAGTTGTTGGACATAATGTTTGTAATTGCAGGATGTTCTTTTGTTTCTTTAAATCGAGGAGCAACGACACGGTTCCCGTGTAGCTTTGTTTTATGAAAACGTATTTCAGCGTTTCCTTATCATAACGAAGTATTTACTATGTAGATACTGGTTCATTAGGGATCTTGAAATGCCGATATCAAATATTATATACGTTGACCAGACAACCGGAACAGGTTTCAGCGATACTACCAACGAGGCGGACTTTAAGGTCAATGCGGAGGATAGTGGCCACGATCTGTATGACTTCTTGCAGGTGTGTTTTTGTATCTGTATAACATCCTGTGTGTGAGTGTAAGAGACTTTTATATGACTTTATCCTACAACTACAGGGCTTCCTCAAGGGGCATCCCGAATAGGCTAAAGTCGATTTTTACATAGATGGAGAAGCTTGCGCCGGACACTACATCCTGGCTTTCGCTGCACGGATCCAGCAAGGCAACCACGACGAGGGAGCCCATGTTAATCTAAGGGTGTGAATCTTACTTAGTTGTAGTGTGTGCTGCCATAAGTCTTTATTTTCTTTAAGCAATCTGTACGTTGTACAGCAGGGAATTATCATTGGCAATGTATTTGTGAACCCCGCAGTACAGTACAAATCATACCCTGATTATGCTTCAGACTGCAGCTTGATCAATGAGCGGGCTGATTACTACAGTTTGAGACAATTTGCTTCAGATTGTGAAGATGCAGCTAGGCCTTGTGGTAAATCCTTATTCTTTCAACTCTCCTTGCAATAAGCAATAAGTTCTCCTGATGATGTAACATTCTATCTTTGAACTTCTTTTAGGGCCTAAAAATCAATCTGTTTGTGAGTTTGCATTCACGGTTTGCCGATCTCTCCTCAGCAACACAGTGCAGATTTCCCGTGTTAGAAATGTAATAGTAAATTTTACACATAATGGAACACAACAAACAAGACTCGGAAGAAATTACACCGTCAAATTCTTTCCTTTCTTTTTTGTTTTTTACCATCGCAGGTGCATGATATAAGGAAGGAGGAGTACGACGGTGATCTGTTGCCAGGGCTTCTCCAACCTGGAGCGATTCCTGGACCAAAAATCAGTTAGAAACGCTCTTCATGTCGCAGGCATACCATACGTTCTTTGTAATGAGAGTGATGAAAGCAATGAAATGATTTATGAGATCAACCAATGAAACAGTGAACTCTACTTGTCTAATGCAATGCCTGAGGAATGAATCAACCTACTTGGAGCTCAAAACATGCATCAAAGAGGTTAAAAAAAAAAAAAAAAAGGAAGAGAGAGTAATCAAGCCACAAACTCTAGCCTAGTTTTTTGAATTAGCCGACTAAGCATACAGAGCCGTCCAACAATAGTACAATTTAAATCCTCAACTTCAGCAAGTAACTACCCTATGACTTTTACAGTTAATTAACTAACTCCAACTAACTTTATAACTCTACAAGTGCTGAGTCTTCCAATGCAGCCCTTATCATCAGCTCAACCGTCCGTCATCAACTAAAGAACTCTTTAAGTATGACTCTGCAACTCCAATCTTGCAATATTGTCTTCCATTAGCTTTGACACCCCTCTTCAAGATGAGCATGGATATCTTTCATTCTCATCTTGTCTATTACGTTATGGAACTATGATATATTCAGTGACTTAGTGAGTAGATTTGCTGGTTGTTAAGTACTAAGAATGTATCTTACATCAATGATTTTTTGCTTCTACTTTTTCTCTTATAAAGTGAATGTCCAAATCAAAATGTTTAGTTCGTTCATGATGTGTAGGGTTTTTGCTAATTTGGATGGCACTTTGATTGTCACAAAACATCTTAATAGGCCATGGTGGTGTGATCCCAAAATCCTTCAGTAGATTGTTGATCCACAACACCTCACACACACAAACTCCTAGTGCTCTATACTCAGCCTTAGTAGAGCTTCTGGCCACTACCTGTTGTTTCTTGCATTTCCAACTTATCAATGCTTGACCAAGAGAGATACAGTAACTAGTTAAGGACCTCCTAGTCTCAAAACAACTCCCCTAATCACTGTTTAAAAAACCTTTCAACTCCAAGTTTGATTGTGATGATAGGAACACTCCCTTTCTTAGTGAGCCCTTAAGGTATCTTAATATCTTGAAGGCTGCTTCCATGTGGTAGGACTTTGGGACTAACATGTATTAGGAAAGCACTTGCAGTAAGTGTGCAAGGTCTAGTCTTGTGAATAGCAACTAAATTAATTTGCCTATGAGCTATCTATAAGAAGTGGCATTTGCTGGTGTTACTTCTGATTCTTCTTTAAACTTGACATTCACCTCCATAGGTGTTGAGGTTGTCCTTGATCCAAGCATTCTGCTCTAGTAAGTCTAAGGTGTGTTTTCTCTAGCTCAAGCACAACTATGCATTTGACCAAGCAATCTCAATCCCCAAGAAGTACCTTGGACTTCCTAGACTTCTTAGCCTATAAACTTTGATTCCAAATAGGCCACTAACCTTCCTATCTCAACCATTGATTTGCTGCCAACCATGAAGTCATCCACATACAGCAAGACCACCATCTTTTCTTATGGTTCAACATCCATGAAGAATAGAGAATAGTTTAGGTTAAACTGGATAAAGCCATAAGAAGTTAGAGCTTGTGTGAATTTGCAATTCCAATACCTTGAGGCTTGTTTCAAGCCAGAAAGAAATTATTTTTTTTGTCCGCACTGAGTTTTATTTCCTATTTGCATAAATATCTCCATGTCTTTCTTCCTTCAAGTCATATCCCTAAGGTAGTACCAAATAAATCTCATCTTCAAGTTCTCGAGACAAGAATGCATTATAGATATCAAGCTGTTGTATTTTCCATTCAAATAGAGTAACGAGAGCAAAGAAGAGTCTAACCATTGTTTGTTTGATTATTGGGCTAAACGAGTCATAGTAGTCAAAACCTTCCACTTAGTTATAGCTCTTGGCAACCAACCGAGCCTTATACCCTTCAATTGAGCCATCTGACCTCAGCTTCACCTTGTACACTCACCTATTTCTTATGGCATGTTTATGCTTAGACAAGGGCACTATCTCCCAAGTATCATTATCATCCAAAGCATGCAGTTTCAAGATCATAGCTTCCCTTCACTGTGGCTCAAGCACAACCTCAACAAAGCATGTAGGTTCCTTAACTTTGTTGAGTTTAGATAGAAAGCATAAGTAATTTAGAGATAATTAGCTAGTGCTTAGGTATCTTGAAATAGGGTGATTTGTACTAGTCTTGCGGGCAAAGGGTAGTTTAAAGTTGTAATGGTACATTTATAAATATTTTAGTAGAGCTCTATGCCTAGAAGATCTTCTAAGGTAGGCTTGGGGCTGTGCAAGTGAGTTTAGACAAGGAAAAGACAAATTTAGTGATTCTGGTCAATGCACATTAAGTCTGCAGTGTGCGAGTTTTTTGAATCAGGTTTCAAAATGTTAGTGTGAGGTCCATCCAATGGACGTTGTCTTGGATGCTATTAATCATGCGTGTGGCTACTAAGTAAGATAGTTGGATCATCAAAACTGTAGTGTGGGTGCTTACAAGGGACAGTAGGGAAATATAGGAGGTGTTGGTGATGTTTACTGAAAGGAAAGATGTGCTCATGGAAAAGCACATCCTTGGATACAAATATCTCATTAGTTCCAAGATCATAAAGCTTGTATCCTTTCATTCTTAAAAGATATCCCACAAAGACACACTTCCTAGATCTTGGATCAAACTTCTTTTTATTTCTCTTAAGAGTGCAAGTAAAAGCTAAACATCTAAAAACTTTGAGCTACTAGTAATCAAGTTGTTTTCCAAAGAGACACTAGTGTGGTGACTTATGGTCTACGACAAGAGTAGGAAGAATGTTAATCAAATGTGTTGCAGTCAAGACAGCTAAGCCCTAGAATTTTAAAAGGAGTTGTGACTAGAAGAGTAGGTTGTTGCTATGGAAAAGAGGTGTTAGTACTTTCTTTCCACCACAGCATTTTAATGTAGTGTTTCTGCATAAGAAGTTTGATGAATGATTTCCTTTTCAGAGTAAAAAGTAGTGAGCTTTAGCTTTGCAGCATTGTCTGATCTAATAACTTTTACTCTAGCATTGAATTGAGTAGCAATCTAATTATAGAAAAGGAACAAACAAATTCCAACTTCATTCTTAAATTTGAGGAGATGTGTCCAAGTAGATCTAGTGTGCTCATCAACAATGGTCAAAATGTAGAGGTACCCCCCTATGGTTGTAGTTGAATAAGGCCCTCAAATGTTTATGTGAAAGAATTGAAAGGGTTCATTACTGCACTTTTCATGAAAATGAAAGGGCAGCCTCTTCTGCTTTACTAAAGAGCTAGTCATGTTTATTTTATTTTTGAGTACATTGTTGAAAGAAAATTGTTATTAAACACGAGAGGCAACATCATGAAAAGGATGTCCTAGTCTAAACTGTCAAATGTCAAAGAAAAGGGAAACTACACTGGCTAGAGAAGAAAACTCGAAGTGAGTTGACAACACTAGTTGTTGAGTGTTGGATGAAGTAACTGGTGTAGCTTTATGTTGTAGCATGAATGATCCTCGTTCCAACTTAACAATGCCAATTCTCATCCACAGTGAAAACCCTTGAATGTAACAAGAGTTTGAATCAAATACTAAATAGCATCTCAGTGATCTAGTGAGCTTAGCTATAAATAGGAGGTTATGTTTGAAACTTGGGACAAACATGGCTTCACTAAGAACTAAAGAGTGCACAACTACCTTGTACGGCGAGAGTGCGCAATGTTGTCCTCCATTAGCTTTGGAACATTGGGACAAACAATGTTGTACTTGGGACAAACAAGACATCACTAAACTTGGGACATTGCGACTTCAATCTTGCAATGTTGTCTTCCATTAGTTTTGACAGAGAGAGCGCGCAATAGCTTGTACGGTGGCTGGATGAGAAAACAATTTTTATAAAATTTTATTTTTATTAGAAAATATATCAAAAATAATGTTTTCATAATCATGTAGTTTCCTTATTTTTTTTTCCTCTTTTTGTGTTTTTTATTCCTCATCTCTCTACTAAAATAATTTTATTTTTCATTACAACAATACTTTCTATTGTTTTCAGTTTTCTCCGCTTTATCAGTTTATTCATTTTATTTTTTCTTTTATCTCTTTGTCTAGCTTGTTTCTTTATCTTCTTTGTTATAAAATTTGTAATATGTTTTTAGTTTCTATATAATTGTATTTTCAGTATTAAAGTTATATAAAATTTAATAATTTTATATGTTATTTTAGTAATCTTATTCTATTTTTTCCATTTGTTTCATTTATTTCTCCTATCTTCATTAACATAATTGTGTTGCTCATTAAATGTATAATATACATACATTACTGCCGGATTTTCATGAGATTATAAATTATTAAAAAAAAGCATATGCATTATATTTAAAATAGACGTATTATAAAAAATAAAAGTTCAAATATGACAATTATTTATATTTTGAAAATTTAAATGCATGCACATCGACCATACAAAATTACCAGTTATAGATCATGAATGGAACTGAAGCGGTCTATCATTATCAAAATATCAAATGCACCTTTTTTTGTCTACAGGCCTTCATTGTCTCCAGAAATTTCCTTCATGATTCTGGGTTCCCCCCTGTTTTCATTTCAGGCAAACAATTTAATGCAACAAGTTTGTTGGAAAGGTCCTAGTGTTTTCACTGATTTCTTATTGTATATTGAAAAGAAAGTGGATCCTTGTCCATTTTGCATTTATATGTGTCCTCATGTCCATATTTGTTGTTAACTCGGAAAATAAATGGAGACTTTAGCCTGAGAAATGGAGATATGTAATGCTCCTTATTAATCAGGATTAGAGGGGCCTTTAAATACGCAACATAACATGTAGAAATATCAGGTAATAACATGCCATATTCTGCACCTAACCAAACTCCTAATGACAATTTTTGAAGCAACTAAAATCCTAAAATACATGATATTTTGGACTGAAACTTTTACTAGGTCAACATAGAGTAAACAATTCAATCGGGAAATTTAGGTCACCTTCCTAAAATTATCAGTCTAATTTTTGTGCACGTAAAGCTCGAGAACTTCAAGGCCATAAATCCTTTTGCAGATTCCTTAACATTATTGCTATCCATGTGCTGAATCCTGAGAGGGTTGCCGCTAAAGAATGGATGGATCACAGACCAACGACATGCCAGAAAATCTAGCAAAAATTTGTTGACTTGATTGGAATTGTTAAGTGAGTATTAAGAGGGCTAAAATATTTTCTCTAATGCATCAATGCTTGCTACGTAGTGCATGTTTGGATTACTGAAATAATGACTTTAATTTCATGTATTGCATTTTTTTCCTTCTCCCCAAAAAATGCTTCCATAGTCAATATCATGGTAGTGAATAGGGATATGAAGATTCGGAGTCCTTTTCAGTGGGTTAAGTTACTTCTCTCCACGGATTGGACACTTTAGCCAGATTTACATAGCACGCGCAATGAATGATCTCCTGTGAAATATTGTAATGCAATATAGTCGCTTTGCCAGCCTGAAAATGCACCTAATTGAAGAACATGAAAAGCTCGTGATTATAGGAAACTATGTATATTTCTTGTTAATCACATTTTTTGCATTTGATATAGTTGATAAAAAAAAAGTGAGGCTCAATAATTGAATTTGCCATTTATTTGCATAATTGTTTAATCTATTATTGAATTTCATTACGCGTACGAATAAAGATGTATATTCTTAATTTTCCAGCACAGATACTGACTGTGCCTCCACCGCTAATTTAATATTAACATAACAATTATCAACATGCAGCAATGCAGAACCATTAATTGAGACCACTTTCCTCATCTAAGTGCATGTATAATAGTTGATCGCGGGAAATAAATTGGCAGTAAACGACGTTATGTTTACAGTCAATTCTTGATAACAGAACCTGGCCTCTAAAGAGTTGCACTTTTTAGCGCAAGATGTAATTTGCTGTCTGATCATATCAAAGATTCAAATAAAGGTTAAGTTAGTAAAGTCCTTTTTTAAAAAGAGAGAGAGAGATTGTAATCGAGAGGCCTGCCACCATGAGTAGAAATTTAATGATTAATCAACATTTTTCCTCATTAATATTATTTACTACAGTGTGGGTGCATTTTAAATCATCCATCATGACAGATCCAGCAGAGTTGAAAATCATGGTGCCCGAATGAATAGCTTTCATGGTTGTTGTGCATTAAATCTGGTATGTGGGGCCCTTTTTATAACGTGGCTCATACATAATTAATGCCCCACCGCCAACGCAAAGTGTGAATGATAATATTCCACTGAAAGTCGTCAAAATGAAAGATTTGGATATTTGCAGTCAATGTGAAACCCCCATCTTCCACTAAGGCGGCTCCACGCTTTTTATTGACAAGAAAAAAGAAACATAGAAAAGAAATATAAAAAATTCAGGGATGAACCTTGGAAGATAAAAAAGAGTGTCGGTTGCACATTTAATCCATAATCAGCACTGATTTCAATGTATTCCTTGCACTACTATAAGATCAAGGATAGTCACTGGTCAAAGATAAATTCTTGGAAAAGAGATCCGGCAGAAACAGAATGATACCGTTTTCGTGTTGCATTCTTCCTCTGTTTTTCCTTCTCTCATTCGTTTCCCCTTTCTCATTTGCAGAAGGGCGTATTAACAATCATTTTCGATCTTCAACTTTACCGTTGCCAAAGAACCAAGCGGAAAGGTTCATCAGAGAGCTCAACTTGTTCCCTGCACGAGATGTCAATATTTTAGAAGATGACCCTTTAGTCAATGCACCACAAATCATAGAAAAGCGTATCCAATTACCGTACGTGGGTGATTCTGGAGCCACCAATGCTAGTGGAACTACCGTTCAAGAGTTAGGTCACCATGCTGGCTATTACAGACTTCCACAAACCAAAGGTGCCAGGTAGATACAGTAACATGATTTGTTTGTCGCCTGTGGAAAACCATTTCATTCTTATGATGTCTCACAGATGAATATGTTGCTACTTCCCTTCTTCAGAATTCTTTCAGTAATAAAGAATTGCTTTCAAGAATAAACTACCAATAGACCTCTATATGTTGATCGTGTTATCCTTGTGAGGAAACATTGGCCAAATGCAGAAATGAATGATTGGTTGCAGGATGTTCTACTTTTTCTTTGAATCAAGAAGCAAGAGAATGGACGATCCTGTTGTTGTCTGGTTAACTGGAGGGCCAGGATGCAGTGGCTCATTGGCTTTGTTGTATGAGAATGGCCCTTATCACCTAACAAACAACCTGTCACTAGTATGGAATGACTTTGGCTGGGATAAGGTACTTTTCCTACATTCCTCTTAAGTAAATTTATCAATTTTCATCACACCAGTCATTCCTACTGTCAGTCAGTCAATCGGTTCACTCCATCTAACTTCAAATTCTGGACCTGAGTTCACATTCCAAGCCATCTGTTTACATTCCTGTGTGGAACAGTAATTCTTGTTTCAACTGACATTTTGGCTACAAGATGGGGGTTCATTTAATGGGAAAGGAATGCCCAACCTTCTCCACCCCAGCATTTTTATATCCCCTAGGTTAAGATTGCCATTTCTTTCCAAATTAAGAACCATCTATAGTGCAAAAGCTTTTCAGAGGGCACATGACCTGGAGCATCGGCACAAAATTATATAAACAAATATAATATATTTATATTATTAATAATCTTCACAAAAATATAACACAAACAAATTATTACAAAACCAATAACAAATTCAAATATTTTTCTTAAGTTCTAACTTTATAGGAAAACACAAATAACATATATGTTTATAAAAAGTTTAAAAAATCAACAAATAAAATAGACCTTTTTCTTGTCTCTATAAAGTCTTTTAATGAAACATCTTTTAAAAAACTAAAACACAAAAAAAAAAAAAAATCACATGTATTTTAATAGTATTGATTTTCACAACATCACAACCATAAATTACGAAAAAAATAACAACCAAAAGAATTCTTTTTACTATATAAATCTGTACATTTGGACTTTAGGTATAAAGAAAGAAGAAGAAAATTGTAAGAAATGAAATATCTTAGTAGAAGGGAAAAAATAAGTAAATAAATAAAATTCTAAGTTATCTCACCTAGAATTGGAGAATAAAAAAAGAAATTTAATTGAAAAAAGAAAAGAAAAGAAAAGAACAAAGGAAAAGGACTTGCGATAGGATGGGGAAAAAATGAAAAAATGAAAGAAGAAAATAAAGAGAAATGGATTAGGAATTTGAAAAAAAAAAAGGCAAGATATGAAGTTAAAGTGGCGATTCTTTTACTTTTATTTCTTTGGAAAATTAAATTGCAGCACAAGAATTATATATGTGCACATAGCGCATGCCTTGCACTTGGACAAAAAGCATCCAAGGCACCTGCACGCCTTAACAAGGCCTAGTACCATAGTGTAAAAATGGCACTAGGCTAACACTTTAGTTTGCGCTACAAACAACTATGATGAGAATCATGCATCGCCTTCAACATAAAGGACAATTTTAAAAGCTGTTTGCTATAGTTAGCTGCGTTATTGGCAAGTTCAGTAAATTTGTATTGGTTATCTAAAACCAGAAAATGTACAGGAAGACCACATAAAACACAGAGAAATGCATATATCACTGATGCACCGAATTTTTCAAATATTTTGACATGCAATGTCATATGGCAGGAGTCAAACCTTATATACGTAGACCAGCCAACAGGAACAGGTTTCAGTTATTCTTCGGATAGGGACGACATACGCAGCAGCTCAGTGGAAGCCAGCGTTGATTTCTGTGACTTCCTGCAGGTTTGTTTCTAAAACCCTTTCAATTTTCTTTTAACATAAATCACATCAATGACAAAAAAACTTCATAATCAATTTTATTTATTACTTCATACGTTGAACTAAGGCAAGCACAACATATCAGGCATTTTTTGAAAAGCATCCTGAGTATGCAAAGAATGACTTCTACATCGCTGGAGAATCATATGCCGGGCATTATATTCCCGCTTTTGCTGCTCAGATTCAAAAGAGAAACAAAAAGACAGAAGGGATTCACATAAACTTGAAAGTATGTCACTAGCATTTTCTTCACACGTAATGTTATAGTTGCACCTGAGCAACTGATGTGACATACAAGTAATAAAACAGGGATTAGCCATGGGAAATGGAATGACAAATCCAGGGATCCAGTATAAAGCATATCCTGACTACGCTTTAGACATGAAACTGATTGACAAGTCTCAGTACGACGAGCTGAGGGAATCAGTTTCAGAATGTGAACAGGAAATAAAAACTTGTGGTAACTCCTAATGCTGAATCCATCTCATTGTCTGAACTTCTCTTCACCTAAACACAAAATCTGATCCCCGCTTTCCTGATTGATAGTTGGTAACATGCTACCGGTATAGCATCTGAAGTTCAAATTAGATGTTTTACCTTACTGAAAGTTTCATGGCAGGAACCAACAGTCCATCTGCTTGTGATCAGGCCTACGGGGTTTGCAACGGCATCTTCAACAGCATCGTTAGCTCTGCCCCCGGTGTAAATGTAAATGCTAATCTGATAGAAATTTTATCCACCTTGTCAACACTTGCAAAGAAATTAACTACCTGTTTATCTTTTATTCTAGTACTATGATATTCGGAAAAATTGTCATGGTTCCCTATGCTACGACTTCTCAAATGCAGAGGCGTTCCTCAACCAGAACTCAGTTAAAAAAGCTTTAGGTGTTGGAGACATAGAATTTGTTTCCTGTAGTTCTGTAGTCCATGATGCAATGAGACGGGACCAGATGAAGAATTTTGCACTCGGCATTCCAGCAATGCTGCAAGATGGAATCAAGTTATTAATATACGCTGGGGAATACGATCTTATTTGCAACTGGCTGGGTACACTTTTTCTCCAAAAGAACTTAATTGATTTTTCACTGAATCAAATATATGCCACACAACATCAAACGGAACTACTCTTGACAGTCTTGTACATGTTCAGGGAATTCAAGATGGGTAGATGACATGAAATGGTCTGGTCGGAAAGAATTTTTGTCGGCTCTCTCTGTCCCATTTATAGTGGACAACATTACGTATGGCTTACTGAAAAGCCATGGACCTCTCACTTTCCTGAGGGTCTATGATGCTGGTCACCTGGTTCCTATGGATCAACCTAAAGCATCACAGGAAATGCTAAGGAGATGGATTCAAGGCAAACCTCTATGAAACACCCCACAAGCAAAGCCAAACTTTCGGAGTGATTGATGAGTTCATTCTGGTTCATAGATCTAATAAGAAGATTGATGTATAAGAGTGGCTAGACAAACCAATCACTTGGACAATATCGCATACAGATGATCTTCATCTACATAGCCAGTTATGGTCATTACATAAAGGTCTTTAATTTGAAGATCTGCCCTCGATTCGTACGTGGTTCAAACAATAGTTTAACCTATCCGACAAAAACAAAACAAATTACAAAGATAAGTGTGGATTGCCCTCAAATTCAGGTCACATAATACACCATCATTTCTTTGTTAATTCGCTTATTACCCAGAAATTTATCTGACATCGTGAATTTTATCGCGGCGTTACCATGGGAAATTTTATTGAAGCATCGTATTATTGCAAAAGAGCGTTTCAATATCACCTCAAATAACATTCAGCTTCTGGAGATCATCAAGAATTCTAACTCCACAAACTGAAGAGAGGTCTCAAAATGATTAGATATTCATATTTTTGCAGTTTGATATTCTCAGTTACTTCCACAAACTCTAGTTCACACTTTACATAAAAAACCAAACGATGTGAACACTAAAACAAGATGTTTGTATTGAAGAATCAACGATACACTGTTAAAGAACAAATATACCAGCTGAGGATGAATCTGGGCAACAATTATCAACGCCAAAAACTTCAGAATCAGTAGCTATAGAAATCTGCAAATATGGAAACAGCAATCATCAGTATCCCATTTGACTTGCGTAGAGAAGAACAACGCTCGCTACTTCCACGAAATCTAGTCTTTCAACATTTTAAAATTTATCAATTTCCTACCTACCAAAATCCTAAAATACATGCCTAATCAATATCTATGGTTATCATTTTATATTTTTTTATCTAAAAATCAACACATTGTAATATATTTCTCAAATTATTGTTTTATGTTTATTATATAAATATTTTGAATTATGTGTATGTGTATTTTATTTTGCAATATATCGTCTAATAAAATAGTTTATTAAAAATATAATAGCATTGTATAATTTTATTAAAATAATAAAATATAAATTATAATGTTTTAAGATGTATTAAAATTTATATAAAATAAAAGAGAATTTATATACAAAAGAAAATTTTAATGGAATAAACAAAATTAAACTAGAAAGGATAGAAAAGAGAAAATATAAAAAGTGAAATAAAAGTAAAAATTACTAATAAAAGGGACGAATTTTAAGTAGTAAAAGATAGGGCTTTTAAATTAATTTTTCTTTTTTTTTATTTTGTAAAATAATGGATTTAGGATCCGTTTTTAGAATATGCTACTGGAAACTACGAAATTGACTTTTGTTGACTAATTTCATTATTTCATACTGTTGACAATGTCACATCACTTGTCACTTGATCATTGCATAATTATTACAATATAATTAGAATATAAGAATTATAGAATGGTGTTTTAGAATTTTTGTTGGTTTAGAGTCTGTTCACTCATAGTGATAACGTTGAATAGATTATTTTATTTAATTTAATCAAATATTTACTTAAATCGATGAAAGTCTTCGATTAAATAAGATTAAATAAGAGTATGTTATTAATTATGAAATTATAAGATAAATAATTCTAAATAAAAGTTATGATTAAATAATTCAGGGATTATGAATTACATGTATAACATTCAAATTACTATTTTAATCTTAATATTATTAATTAAATAATATTCATAATAAGATTATAATAGAAAAATAAATGTAATCACTTTAAATAGTCAACTTTAGTAAACATAATTGTTAAGGATTAATTAATTTATATAAACTTTTTATCATTCAAAATAATCCTTTAAATTATAATCCTATCCAAAAAGTGGATAAAGCCTTAAGGTTTTTAGTGTTTAGGGTTTTTAATAGTTTAGAGTTTTTAATATTTAAGTGGTATTTAAAAGTAGAGTTCTATATAATTATGTTTTTATAATAATCATTAATTTTGTTTTGAATAAATTTTATAATTTGTAAATTATATAACCCTATTATAATCCTTCTTTTATTTTTCTCCTCTTAGTACAATGTCACGTGGAATGAGTTATTAAAGGCATTTGTTAGAAGAAATCCCAAGCCCCTACTATTAGTTGTGTCCAAAAAATATTTATCATATTAAGAAGAGAATCCTTGACATCTAAACTTTAGTCTTATTCGAATTTTTTCATACATTACGTTTTAGAAATAATCTTGTTAAAGTTTCACATTGTACATTTTTATTAGAAACAATATTATGAAGCAATTAATTTTTCTTTGACCTAAAAAGAGTTGAAAGAATTCAAGGCATGCATTTTTTTTAGCCTCTCTAAAATTAAACTGTGGCCAGGATGCTCAATCTACACCCTTATGTTTCAAGGTCTTAATTAAAGACTTCGTCAACAACAGACTTGTAAGTTATTCTTTTTACTTTAATATGCTTTGTTTCATATTATCAATGATTTGTTTATTTTTGTTAAATATACAATATTATTGCTACATGATTAATCATTAATTTATAATTTTAGGCTGTGTATAAAAAAAAATATGCTATTACCTACTAAATGAGACCATAATTAAGAACTAACAATGCACAACACAAAATGTAATGAAAAAATAATTAGTTTCATTTAAACATAGCATCAATAGATACAAGTAACGAAAAAATAACCAATTATACAAAATATGTAAAAAAAAAAAATGTTTGACACTATAAATGAACCCTAGTGCCACACCCCGGTGGCTATGTATGACAACATGGCCTCCATCATTGCTGTGGATCCTGCCCTTACGATGTCGGTTGATGCTCAGAATCATGATTAGTGGTATTGTCATGGTTTTGTGACGCTCCCATATAATACGAAGGTGTTGATGAGAAAATATCACCAAATAGTATGGGAAACGTGAGATAGCAATAAGAAGCGTCACACTACATCAATAACATAAATCCTAGTCCCAATTATAAATCCAGCAACATGTAGGTATATTATACCTAAGATAAATCAAATTCCAATAGTGTGTACGGGGACTATATATCAATGTCTGGTAGACCAATATTTAGCAGTTCCCTCCAAACCTAATATCAGTCGATGGTCCCATATCTAACAGATCATTAATTGAGGAAGCATACAATGAAGGCAAGCATGTCTGGATGAGGAGGTGGGTGCAGCGATCTAGGCATGCCCTGATGAGGATGTCAATGCGATGGTCCGAGCATATGTAAATGAAGAGGTGGGTGCGACGAGCCCAACATGTTTAGATGATGAGATGGGATCTGGTTGTACAGCTCGAAATTCCAAGTTAGTTTTTGTGAGGCATGGTCTCGAGACATACAAACACTACCGCATTATACCCTATTTGGTGCATCTACTAGGCCAGTAATGAAATGTTGACAATCATACATTAATATACATGCATTATGTAATTTAGTAATGTATGTACAAACAATGTAAAGATGTTAAAGATATCATACCATGTGTGCGAAAATTCTAGCGTCACCCAACAAGTATCCTTTATAAACATAGTGTTGCAAGGGACTACTGATATGCCATGTGACCCGCTAGTACTACTCCTAGTACCCCTCCTCAATGTAGGGCCGGTTGTAGGGATGTGCATCAAAGTGGCACACACGAGATGGATCCCACCACTACTGCACATATCTTGCATGCTCAATGGCCCAATCATTACCCACATTCGATCATTGATTAATGAGATGCAGTGGATAAAGATCAAGAATCTGTAGATTGTGACCCTTAAATTGATCCACATATAGAGTGAAACCTAAATAATACTGGTAATAGGCTTACCAGTCCTCTAGAGTCCGCATGACATCAACCCTAGTCATTGGGTGGCTCGCAGAAGGCAACTATCACAGTAATGCCATATCCTGAAGAGTGTTTGTGGCCTCTTCTGATGCCAAATGAAAAGTGTGGGTCTCTAGGCATTATCTTTCAACCATAAAAATCACTAAATACTAATTTATTTGAAAGTAACTGCACCTATAAATTTCGTAAAAGCCAATCTAATGTAGAATGGCTACTACTCTACTCTCTTATATGGTGCGATATTTCATAACTTGAAGTTTAAACGTTTCAGACAAAAAGGTCAAGTCCAACTCTTCAACCCATATCTAGCTAAATCGATAACTAGGTTGAGCATGCAGTAAGGTAGAATCAATCAGCCTAAAGTCTGACCTACAACATTAAAGCAAATGATTTTAGAGTTTTTGAGTATTAAAAAATAGGAAATTTGTGTATGGTGTAATTTGAATGTTGGGAATTGGAGATCTTGACATTACTGGGAATTAAGATTTTATTAGGGTGATTCTCTATAATGTGATTTCAATGCTAGGAATTAAAGGTCTTGACATTATTGGGAATTAGGGCTTCAATTGTGTAATTTTATAGAGTGTAATTTGAGTATGATAATTAGGAGTCTTAACATTATTGCGAATTAGACTTTCATTGAGGTGATTCCTAAAGTGTAATTTAAGTGTTGAGAATTGGAGGTCTTGATAGTATTGATAATTCGGTTTCGTTGAAATGATTCTTTAGAGTGTAATTTGAGTATTGAGAATTAGGAGTCTTAACAATTGGGAAATAGGGTTTCGTTGGGGTATTTGTATATGTTGTAGTTTGAGTGTTGGAAATTGTGAGTCTTAACATTATTGGAAATTAGGGGTGGTTCTCTAGAGTGTGATTTGAGTGTTGGAAATTGGAGATTATGACATTATTAAAAATTAGAGTTTTGATAGGGTGATTCTATAGTGTATGATTTGAATATTGGGAATTAAAGGTCTTGACATATTAGGAATTAGAGTTGTTGGGGTAATTCTCTGGAGTGTGATTTGAGTGTTAAGGTGTGGGAGTCTTGACATTATTAGGAATTAGAGTTTCGTTAAAATATTTGTATATAGTGTAATTTAAGTGTTGAGAATTAGGGGTCGAGACAATATTAGAAATTAAGATTTTGTTTGGGTGATTCTCTAAAGTGTGATTTGAGCATTAGGAATTGGGAGTCGTGACATTATTAGAAATTAGGGTTTCGATAGGGTGATTTTGTAGAGTGTGATTTAAGTATTGAAAATTGGGAGTCTTGACATTAGTGGAAATTACGGTTTCATTAAGATAATTATCTAGAATGTGATTTGAGTGTTGGAGGTGTGGGAGTTTAATATTATTGAAAATTAGGGTTTTATTAGATTGATTCTTTAGAGTGTGATTTGAGTATTAAGGATTCGATGAGGGTCTTGACATTATTTGGAATTAAAATTTTGTTAGAGTGATTTTTTATAGTATGATTTGTAAAATAAAAAAAAATATAATTATCTAATAGTATATAAGGCTTGTAAAGTAAAAGAACATAATATTTCATTACTAAAAAATGAAAGTTACGGTGCTCAAAAAAAGAAGTACTGGTGAAAGAAAGAATAGGGATGGTGTCGGGGAAAGGGAAAGGAGAGAGTTTTTCTTCTTTCTTTGATGAAGGAAGCGTCGCAGGTGGGTGGGACAATTTTCTTCTTATTATAGGGGATGGAAATAGGTATAAACGAGAGAGTTTTTCTTTCTTCGATGAAGGAAGGGTCACAGGTGGGTAGTGGTTGAGACAATTTTCTTCTTATTATGATTTATTTAAAAATACATTTATAAATATTAGCATTTGGTTTGTTAGTAGTTCACACCTCAAAATTAAAGGGGGCCACGAGTTTAAATTTACTAGATACTTTTTGTGTTTTTTCTAATTAACTGACTTGAATTCAATTAAACTCAATACCAATCCTAACTAGAAAGTGACAAAATATTCTCAAGTAATAAAAATGTAACTATTAACATAATTAGTAATGGAAGGTACTTAACGAAATCCAAATTAATTACTTGTTTGAACTTGACTGAAATCAATTTTATCAAATTGAATTCAAATTCTAAGTTTAAACAAGATCAGGTTGATTGATTTAATTTATTGACACCCTTCCTTTTGTTTGGAGAAATGCGAATGCACTAACAATGCAAATTTTAAACTTAACTTTTATGAATTTTTATATAAAAATCATATACAAATATTTAAAATTAAATTATTAATTTTACTTAAATGTTATATTATTATCAATATATATTCATAACTATTTTAGCTTAAATACACACACAAAACAAAACAAAAAAACAAAAAACTTACGATCATCACACCAAAGCCGCCGGCTTTAAGTGGCTGTCCGCCCAATGTGAATATTGGGTTTTCGATCATCGGTAAGTCGAACTTTGTGGTCGGACTCCTGGGTGTTGAAGACAGTGAGCTTCGATCCGAGGTTCGCCAACTATACGAATTTTACCGATATTTCTGGAACAGATAAATGAACAGAAAAGCGACATTGTGGAATTTTGACGGTTTTTTTTTTTGTGTCCTTTGTGGAAATAGAAATCCCCTTCCTAATAGCCTGTTTCATATATCCGTCTTCAAATTCTTGTACGTGGGTTTTGTTTTAATTCAATACTTTATCGAAACTCACCCAGATATGCTTAATTGGAATTTTTTTAATTTCATCAAATACCCTTTTTTTTTCGAATTTCATTGTTTAAATCAATGGAAAAATAAATTTTTGGGTTGATGGGTTGTTCTGGTTTTCAAAACGCATACTACTCTAGATGAATCACCCAATAGTATTATTTCCTTTTGAACATCGAGTAACGATTTGAAATTTGATGTTCTGTTTCTGTATGGCAGTAACGATTTTGAATTGAACTGTTACGCACAAAGTACTGCCTTACAAATGGAGGCGGACAGGTATTGTTTTGTTAAGCTGGCCTGGGCGTACTATCTTGTAGTGAAGTGATATGATGAGTCCTTGTTTTATGTAAATGTTTAGTTGTCTTTTTCTATGTTTTCATTTAGTTTTTCTTTTCTTTTCTTTTTTTTTTTTTCTTTTTGGAAAGAGTGCCACTTGCGAGCTTGTGTAAATGATTTTACCTTTTTTTCTCAGCTGTTGTAAGAAGTATATTTCATTCATAGTTCATTTTCTTGTATCAGGCTCAATTCTCCGAATACTTCAGCAGTTATATTTGAAGTTTTAGGGCATCAGCTTCAGTTTTCGCAGGTATTACGACTATGAATGAGTTTGAGAACCTTGTCTCGTTTTCTCTTGTTACAACTATAAGCGAATTGTTGCACTTCATTCACATTTGGTGCCTTCTAATGGTCCTGGTGATCTCAGTAAGTCTGGTCTTGTGTCCAGGTCCTGGTCCTGTTATATCTGCTGTTTTCTAAGAATACCAACAGCTTGGAGTGAAAGTAGAATTACCCTTTCAGTATATTTGGATTTCCATTTCATCAGATTTTTGGATGAGAATAATTTATTTTGGGTGTTTGAGAAGGCACTGCAGCAAATTCTGCAAGCAGGATTTATCTTAACTCTTACTGGATATATCATTTTTTCTGCCAGTTGGAACGTTAAAAGATCTGCAGGAGCTGTTTGAATATTATGTGACCATGATGGTCTATAATATCTTCTCAGCATGTGTTTATGGATTTTCACCTTCTTTTATCTCAAAAACGAAAACATTTCCATGTTTCAATGATAAATGTGCTGTAATTGATCATGCAGGATCCAAATTCTAATCACTTGGGGACTACTGTTTGGGATACTTCAATGGTGTTTGTCAAATTTTTGGTAAACTTTCTTATGCACTTCCTTTTCTTCTTGTTTAGATTGTCGTGATGCTTTGTACAACACTTTTTATGCCATGCAACAAGATGAAGGTGGGGAAGATAACCTTTATGTTGACATCCACTTGTAACAATTAAGTCATATGTTGCTTGATTTCAAATAGATTTGGTCCCATTAGAATATTTGATTTAATAGTTTCACATATTTTGTTACCCTGTGTATAAGACTACTGCCTTTGTTTCCTGTTTCATATAATTTGTTTCTTATTTAATAGGATTAGTATTATGGTAGTATTTGAATCATATTTGGTTCTTTGTGCAATCTCGCATGCTATAAATTGAGATTGGTTCTCCATTATTAACACAAGTTTTAATTCTTCCAATCATTCAACATGGCATTGAATGAGGGTATGGTTAGCCTTGTGACTATCTAGTAGATTACCGACTTCTTGTTTGGTTGGTTATCCATTATTTTGAGTATCAGTATTACTATTGTGGCTGTGTAGGTGTAGTAAAAAACCTATGTTTTATCAAAAACGAAAGGTAGTCTTGATTTGTTCAAGTTGTATGTTTGTCACTAACAATATTATCAGTTTGGCTACTTGTGAATGATTGTTCCTCATAAATGTGCAGACAAAAAATAATAATAATAAAGTGGTATTTGTGATCAACTAAGAGTGGTCTTCTTACTTTCATGACACATGAATTTTGTCAATGTGTCAACTATATGGAAATTGAGGGGAGCATGATTTCTTCGTGTTGTGTCATGAATCATGTTTGATCTTTGCCAACCTAAATGTTACATTGGTTGCATCACCAAAGATTTCTCTATTGGTCTGCTAAGGTCTCAATGGTCCAAATTGAATACTTCATTATGATCATCGTATTCAACTTGAGAGGCACTGTTCGGATATATGATTTGATATTCATATATTTTATTACCTAATTTATGTGAGTAGATAACTGGATATCTTTGTTTCCTATTTCATATATTTTGTTCTATTTAATAGGATTAGTACAATGGCAGCATTAGTGTTATATTTGGATTCTTTATGCTATTTTCTTACCTTAAATTGAGACTAGTTCTTCATTATTAATATATGTTTTAGTTCTTCCAATTATGAAATAGGTCCCCATTCGTCTCAAGATGGTCGTCAAGACTCAGAGATATAAATTCTTCTCTTCATTTTCTGATACTGTTAAATTCTTGTCTTAGAAATAGGCTAGAAATGGGAAGATTGCGCCATTAATTATGGGGATTCCCTTTCTCCATATTCGCCGATGTTGATACATGTAAACAAACGTCTGTATTGCTATATTATGGGTGTATAATAACTTAGAAATTGATTCAGAATTGTGTTTTTCTTTACTATAAAATTTTGAATTCACTATCAACATCCCTCTAACAGCTAGCTGATATCATTAGTGAAGTCCAAACTTTTTATTGTGTGTGAACAAGCCCAAGTAATAGATATTGTATTTCACCTTTTTCAGACTAGTGAAGCTAACTTCCCGCCTTGTATGAAATGTTAGATTAAAGAAGTAAGTAATGACATGCTGTCCTTCTAAAATGAAAAAACTTATGCTTGTTTCATTAGAACTATGTAGTAGCCAGTGTTTCTGTCATTAATTTATTTTAATCCAG
Organism: Avicennia marina; assembly: GCA_019155195.1. Classification (NCBI taxonomy): domain Eukaryota; kingdom Viridiplantae; phylum Streptophyta; class Magnoliopsida; order Lamiales; family Acanthaceae; genus Avicennia; species Avicennia marina. The sequence goes on from CM032764.1 coordinate 2,043,151, forward strand.
ATGCTTGCACATTAGTTGTAATAGCTTGCCTGTTCAATGATATGAACTAAATTCAACGGGACTATTTTTGAATTTTGTGAAGAATCTCTGAAAGACCGTAGATTTTTTGGTTCGGTCAATAGATTAATTTTTTGGTTCAGTAAATATATTTATAATTGGAGTGTTAGAATTAGAGAGATATAGAACTAACTAGAGATCTGATATTTATGCATCTTTTGATTCTCTCAATTCATCCTATAATTGCTAATCTGTCCATTTAGCTTTCTTTATGCAGTCTAACTATCCAATACACACATATTTTTTCTTGGTTTAATCAACTAACATAAACTTGTTCATGTTAATTGTGAAGGAAAAAAACTGTAGAAAGGGAAGGTTTTCTCCTTCTAAATTGAAAGGAAAACGTGTAATTGAACTTGGAGCTGGCTGTGGGGTAGCTGGATTTGGTAGGTGTCTTTCATTGCTGAAATTTTTCAGTGTGAAAAATTCTGAAGTTCCAGATGAGAAATTAATATGTGGAGGCTGGATTGTATTCTTCAGGCATGGCATTGCTGGGGTGTGATGTCATTTCAACTGATCAAGCTGAGGTCTTGCCTTTGCTTATGAGAAATGTTGAACGCAATTCTTCTAGGATATTGCAGATGACTCCTGGTTCAGGTATCCACATCATTTTATTACTGAATGTCTTTTCTGCCTTCCTGGTTGCCTTCCTGTTTCTTCTGTGGACAATGTACGTTTAAAGCCATCTGTTTCTAACCATGATTTTGGCCTTAAATTTATTATAGATAAACTGTACCTTTTCTCAAATAAACTACATCATGAAGCTAAATGTATAAATATGTGATTTTCTTCACTCTCCTCACGTGAAGGTTTCATTCCTTGTAGATTGCTTTGGTTCCATCCAGGTTGCAGAACTTAACTGGGGTGACGCAGATCATATAAAAGCAGTCAATCCACCTTTTGACTATATCATTGGCACAGATGTTGTGAGTTACTATGACTCAATATTTCTAGTATTGATCTTTACTTTCTTTGTTGTTTGAATGCCATGTTTATGGGCAACCGCCTTCTTCCCAGGAGGGGCTGGGTTTCTTTATCCTCTACCAAACCCTGGCATTTGGGCTTTGTATAAAAAATGCTAATAGCGATCATGCAGATATAACATCTTCATTCTCCCATGATTTTTTCGAAGCTCTCTGACTGGCTTGTCTAGGTTTATGCAGAGCATCTTTTGGAACCCCTGTCGCAGACAATACTTAAATTATCTGGTCCCAAAACCACCATCTTGGTATTGTACTACCTGTTCTCGTATATCTCAAACTGGAGACTTGTGATACTCAAGTTTGGTAATGAAAACTTGTTTACAGTTGGGTTACGAACTTCGTTCGACAAATGTCCATGATAGAATGCTTGGCTTGTGGAAACGAAAATTTGAAGTTAAAAGCATTCCTAAAGCAAAGGTATGGACCTACACAAGTTTGCAGATTCACTGCTGATTTGGGTTTACCTGGTAAATTTTAAAAAATAAAAATAAAAATACTAGTAGGCAATGTGTTAAATAAGAAGATTAGGTTGAATCTATGTGGACAATGAATGGGGAAAACGCATCTCTACTGATAGTTTACATGGATTTCTTATTCTAAAATGGCTTCAAGAAAGAATATGTAAAGAAATTACACGAGATGACATTTGTTCGTGCTGATCCAGTGCCAGAGTAGGGCATGCATATGTTATCATAAAGCCTTGTGCCTTTCAAATTACTCTTCTTCTCTAAGGCTCACACTTTCTGGTTCAATTCCATCTCTTCTCATGATTTATCCAGATTGAAACTCACTCACTGCTGGGCTCTTAACTTGTGTAAACATATCTGAAACATGTTATAGCAGCAAGGCAGACAGAACTAGAATAGCTTGAAATTTTTGTTTCTATGGAAATTAGCCCTCATTCTTGTAAAGTTTAATGTGGTTCTGTGATATTGTAGATGCACAATGAGTACCAACATCCAAGCATACAGTTATTTATGATGAGCCTAAAGCCAGCAGAGTGCACGAGCAATGAGACTGATTGCCAAGATGAAGAGAAGAAATCTGAAGAAACATTGCAAATACTAGAGGAAAATGATGGCGGTATTTGTGCTGTTAATGAAGTTTATGACAGTAGAGGAGATCAAACTGAGGAAGGAAGCGCACTTGTCCTAAATCTCCCGGGTAAAAATCTCAGCGACTGGAAAACAAGGAGATATGGAGCTATGGCTGCTCGGCTTCTTCGAGATGTAAAAATATCGTAGTCCCCAGTACTTATGTTGATTAACATAACCATTGTACTTTCTGAGCAGCTCGATACACTTCAAATTGTTTATGTGCCCATAATTCAATCTTCATGTGAAAAACCGGATTAAACCCTTCAAAAACGCACATTAATATAATTATTTCTTCTCATTTTCTTGATAGTTTATTGCCACAGAAGTGCTTTCTTCCTCCTATTTCTTGAATTGTTGTTCGAACTTTGGGATAGGTTCAATAGCTGATTGGTGAGAATCTCTAATCCTTAATGCACCATAGCTAAATAATTTAAGAACATGTTTTTATTGATGAACATAAATATACAGATCATACAAACACCAGATTCCTGAATTCCACTATACGGAATAACTGCTGGAATTTCCATGTGCAGTCTGCCGAAGAGGGTCACCGCTGCCGGCAAGTGATCCAGAGTTGAGCTTAGAGGCATGTCCAAGAATAGAAAATGGATCCATATACAGACCTATATGTGCTATCAGAGGGTCAGCTCGAGATCCGTCAACAACCAGCCTCAAGTGACTGGTTTTGACACTACGAAACTGCAACAGCCTCTTGTATCCCACGGTGGTGCCCCTTGCCGCCACCTCCCATTTGCCTTTCTCATCAAAGAAGTCGAGATGGAATTCTACGATCCGCTGCCCCATCTGAATCGGCTCTTGCACAAGCAGCACGTTGAAAGTAATTACCTCTTCAAAATCCAGCGACAGCGTCCAATCAGATAGCCCTTTGTCAGGAGCCCAGTAGGAAAATATACATTCTTCAAGAACATTGTGTGGGGCATAACGAGAATCACTCGAATTCCCTCGTGTGCTGCTGGCAGAAATCGAAGCACCTTTTGCTAGATTGTGAGAGAAGACAGAGCTCCGAATCTCTGAAAATTCTTTAAGGACTTGAACGTCTTCCTGGGATATAAGACCCAAGGAATTTGGAGGCACGTTCAAAAGAAAGAGACAGTTTCGGCCAACTGACTTGTAATATAGATCAAGAAGAGTTAATGCAGATTTAGGAACTTCTGATGCATGCCAAAACCATCCAGGTCGGATGGAGACGTCACACTCTGCTGGCACCCAGTCATGGCCAAAGGGATCTCCCTCTCCAGAATATCTGTTAGGTACTAAAGCATTAGTACAATGCTCGGAAAATCCTTACTGTCGTACTGAAATACTGAGATTACCAAAAGAGATCCGCCATATTATTTGAGTTTGTGACCATCTTTGGTTCTATCAACTGTGATTTAGAGAAAATTGACAGAAGAATTTAACCCTTTTAGAGAAGGCACTCTATGTCAACTGTTTAAGAAGCTTTCTGAATATCTAATGTAGCAGTAAAACTGTAAAAACAACAGAAGTTAATTTGCCCGACAAAATTTTTGCCATAAACAGAGATCATCAGATGTACATATGCAAGAATAAAGGGATTTTATCCATAAACATCTGAAGCATGGTGTATATAGCCTTGATTGGCATTGCAAGGTACTTGGCTCTTCTATACTACCACTAGAACTTCATAAGCCCAGACCATCATGTCATCAGCCAATAGTATATAAAAATATCCAAATGCAAAACGTTTAGTACTTTAATCTAAGAGAGCTCATAATCCAGGATGCAGACCCATGAAATACCGCATTCTACATGCAAAATATGCAAAATGCATTAATGTAAGCATCAAGATTAAATACTTAACTTTCATTGAATACATGGGAAAGAGACTTCGTTTCCTTAGTCCGCTAATAAAGCAAGTGAAAGTACTTTAATTTGAAAATTAGATATGAGAAAGGTAAAAGTGATGCATCGTGGATGGCACTTTCCTTCTCGTTTGTGGACTTCCAAACATTGAAACAAGCAGTCCATATCTTTGTTTTTTAACTTGATATGGCAAATGATGGTCATCTTATATGCCTGCCTCAACAAATTAAAAATATATTAACCAAGATTGCAATGCCCATGTTGTCATAACTTGAAATGGTGGGGAACTCATTCTGCTGATAGGTAGATTTTTCAACATTGTATGAAAACTTCCCTACCTTAGTCTCGACAATGGCTGCATTTAAATGGCATTGAAGGTGAAAGTGCTACATGAGGCGTTTTTTGTCCCCCAAGGACTGCATAAGCTAAAGCAAAATAAATTGGCAATTTACATCCAGATACAATCATGTTATGGCGAAAAGCACGTGTGAGAACATTCACTTTGGAAAGTCATGCTTTGTACTCTGCCAAGGTAGCTAAAAAAGCATGCACTCTTAGGGTAGTGACAACCTAAAATGGACTTACCTAGAATCAATATCACCAATTTTTGCATCACTCCGGTTGAAAAGAGACCAGCAAGTAGTCCCAGCAACACCATCCTCATCCCCAATCCATCTTGTGTCCGGACCAGCATCAGAGAATATGACAGCACCAGGTTGAAGCTGATGAATAACACTAAACCAACCATCAAAAAAGTATTCCATGTACTTCTCTCCCTCACCTTTCGCCCCATCCAGCCAAACTTCTCTTATCTCACCATATCTGCTCCAGGGTAAAAATATTATATTAAATTAACAGTCACATTCTTAAACGAGAATTTCACAGTACACAGAGACAAGGAAAACAGAAAAAACGGATTTTTCAGACTACTGAAGACTTAAATTCAACAGCCAATAACAAAATTTTAATGAGACAAACCATATATTTTAAACATCTATCTTCAAACGCTATATTCTGTCAGTAAATTAAACAAAGAATAGTATTCCCAACTAAGCAAGGCCCTCTCAATGGCTATCATCTGCTCACCACCATGCTTTTCTTCCAACATCTCAACCACACACTCGGTTTAGAACCCACTCTCCTCTCAGATTAACGATGAGCCAGTGTCTAGAACATTTTCAAAAGAAAAATGCTTTGCCAATTTAATTAGCAAATACTTCCAAAATCATAAAAGAAAACCAGTCTATCACAGCATATAAACCCAATAACTTCAGTAATAGCCCAAATATCAATGTAAGTCAACACATTAGAACACTCCATTTCTGAAATAATCCCTACTAAACCTCCAATCAACATAACAACGTTCACATCGAACAAACTATGCCAGCTTTAAATTAAAGCTCCTTTACAAACCTAGTGAGTAACTCAGTCATCTGGCCCAAATAAAATTCATTGTACTCCAGAGTCTTCCCATAACAAGGTTCGTGTCTATCCCAAGGAGAAAGATAAAGCCCCAGTTGCACACCAGCATTCCTTGCTGCCTCAGCCAACTCGCTCACCACATCCCCAGCCCCATTGTTCCAAGGACTAGACTTCACAGAATAATCAGTATAATCAGAAGGCCAAAGACAGAACCCGTCGTGGTGCTTTGCAGTTAGGATAACTCTCGAAAAGCCAAAGTCTTTGGCCACACTAACCCACTGGGTGGCATTTAAGGCAGTGGGGTTGAACACGGACGGGTCAGCGCGCCCTGTCCCCCACTCTGAGTCAGTGAAAGTGTTGGTGCCGAAGTGAAAGAATAGGGCCATCTCCCCGAGCTGCCATGAGATTTGATTTGAGGTCGGAATAGGGAGAATAGGGATTGGTGGCGGCTTTGGATGCGATGAAAGCAAGCTTGAAACTGAGGCATGAGATTCCAGCGAATGGATTGTTACTGTCAGTATGATTAGAATGTATTTTGACAAACTCGGTTGTAAAAATTTCAGATCTTTTCTGGAGGGTCTTTGAGATTGTTGTTGATCATCAGTGACGATTTTCTTGATCATGATGTACTTTCTTGAGAGTGTGAGAGTTCAGATCCCTTTGCGGACAGGAGAGGAGAAAAGGGAAGACCCAACAGTTTTCAAATTCAACCTATGCAACACTGTTAATCTGTCGTCCATTATTGAATTGTAGGGCTTAAGGTAGTGTTTGGTTCATAATGTTGATAAGTTTTCTTTGTATCCAAATTTATGTCAATTCAAGCATCTCAATGAGTAAAACAATCATTTAAATTCAAGTTTAAATCATTCTCACTTACATCATGCACAAAATATTTCAGAATTCAATCAATGTAAATCAATATATACACACACTTCTATTTATATTCATATTTTAAAATGTAATTATTTCTTTTATATATTATAACCTCATTCAATTATTATTAGATATTTTATACATATTTATAACTAACAAAAATTTAAATAATCTAAAATTTTCATTCTTATAAAATTTTACAATCAAATATAATTTTATTCTCAATAAAATTCTCTCGTCCCCCACCCCAACAAAATTTTCAACTCAACACAAGAACATAACAATTTTTCCCCTTAACATGACTATCAAACAATGCGTAAAAATGTTTTTGGACCAATTTATCAACTTTTTTCTCGGAGTGACAAGTTTTTTAAAGACAAATTGGAGTCCGTGACACAATCGTTGGTTATATTTATTTTTAAGAATTTTGACCACAAAAAATATACAAAATAACTTAAAAATATATAATAATAATTTTTCTACTTTAAATCAATTATTAATTCTATTCAAATAATTTTGGGGATGCTTGCCCTAAAAAAGCAAACTCTAATTTAGCTTCCAAACATACAAAGCTAACTCTTTTATACAAATACATAAATATGCAAAATCAATTATTAACTCGATTTGAAATTACATTATTATTTTACATATTTATACTTTATATGTTTATTTTTTAAACTAGTATATATTATAACATTATTTAATTACATAAGAAAAAACCATGACTATGTTTGTTAGGCAACTTCCAATTTTCTAAGAGTCTATCAAATTTCATACAGTCAAATATATTATTGAATAAATTTTTATTTAAATCAAAATTTAATCTTTCATATTAACCAAATAATTATATTTAATCATTTTATCTATTCACTGTCAAATTAATACATATTTTATATATTTATATTTTAAAAACTAATTTTATCTCTATATACTATAATATCATCTAGTCATTATATATATATATATATATATATAATATGATTAAGAATATTTATATCATTTTTTACTTAAAAAATAAAATAGTTTATAATATATTTTAAAATAAATTAAAAAATATTAATTTTGTCTTAAATAGTATATAAATTTAAATATTTTATTTTTTAAATTTATAAATTTTCTTGACAAAAAATTTACTAAATATTTTTGGAATAACTTATAAGTTAATCCAAATATATGCTTGAGCTGGGGAATCTGTGAGCCTAAGAGAACAAATGTTGGTGATTAACTTAAAAGCAAATTCTAAGAGGCGAGTTCCTTGCAGAGCCGTCATCAAACAGTAGTTGGCTTTATCTTTTTTTTTTTTTTTTTAATAAATAGTTTAGGGTTTAGGGTCTAAATTGCAATAAAAATTTATCATGTGCTATTTAAGGTTTTTTTTTTTTAGTTTTTTTAGGTAGCTGATAGACTTTTGGACACTGGACTAAAATCAATGGGTCATAAGCCCATCAACCATCATAGCTTAAGGCTCGGCCCATTTCAAACTTGGGTCCAATTTTTATCTCTTCTTTCAAATTTATAGAGCATTAAAACGTTAGCTCATTGTGTTGGTAGTACACTTAATGAAAATGTCGAATTACTTTTGCCTTCAATTTGACTGATTAAAAACACCGCTGAGGCAAATAAAAAACATTTAGATTAATTTAAGTAATTCGAAACTCAATTTAAGTCTAAATATTGTAGGCTTAAACTCAAGTTTGGTACCATTGCTTAAAAGATTTTAGGACAGGCACTATGTCTATTACGGATTTTGTAATTTATTGATTTTGCTTTTCTTTTGATTGGTGACACACGTAAAGCCCTCTACAATGTGTATTTTAAAAGGTTTGTCGAGATCAAAAGATCATTGCATTTTCCCTTTTAAAAAAGGGCACCTAACTTTTTTATTAGCTTATGAAGTTTTATTTATCAAATTTGGGTCGCAGGAAAATATTGGGCCGATCATTGGGCCCAAATACTGTAACGCATTGCATCAACTTTGGACTAAAGCCCTCAGGTTTTGAAGAAGAAAAGCCCACATATTGTGAGTGTGGATTTATAGAAAAGAATGGCAATGTTTAGATGCCAATTTTGAAATTCTAATTAAATGAAAATAGTATGTGTTTTAGATGTGAAATTTTATAGATAATATAAAAATAAGAAAGAGAGAAATTAGTTCTAATGCATAAATAGATCATTTAAGTACAATGAAACTCTTATTCAAGCTAACGAAAACACCTATTTAGGGGACTCAAATCCATGATCCAAATGGGAGATTCAGAGGGTGTTTGGCTAAGCTTATTTTTAAGAGTTTATAAATTTTATATAATTTATAAGATATTTTAAGAGTTTATAAGTTCATAAGTTTTATTTTAAAAATAAGTTAAAAGGTGTTTAGTAAGATTATCTTATAATATCTTATTAAAAATTTATAATTATAAGTAATTATTATTAAAAATTTATAATTATAAGTGATTATAATTTTTTAATTTAATAATAATAAAAATAAATTAAATAATATTAATACAATTTAATTTAAGAATTTTTATATTATTTTGAATATATAAAATAAATTAGTTTATAAGATGTTTGAAATAAGATCGAAAAAGTCAACTTATTTTTAAAGAGCTTATAAGTTTCAAATGTTTTATTTTTTAAACTTATAAACTCTTTTATCAAAAAAATTACCAAACACTTATTAGAAGCTTATAAATACATAAACATCTTATAAAATATTGTTAAGAGTACCCCAAATATCCTCGTGTTATTATATAACAATTAGATAAGGTGAGGGTGCATGAGTAGTCCAATAATTATAGTCTCAAGTCCCAACACTTGATAAGAACCTCTTAATCGTGATTCATTTTGATTTTTTTAGAGTACACTGTCTTGTAAAAGAAATGTCATGTTGAGAATTATGCCAATCCATTGTGTCAAGCTTGGACTCAATCCATGTTCTACGTTATCAAACATGTTATTTAATAAAATAATTATTTTATTACTTTCTCTCTTACTATTTCAAAGTTTCTATTCTTCCCATCATAATTTGAGTCCAAATTTAAATCATAGGCGATGTTTGGTTCTTAATTTATATGGGTTTTCATCCTATAAAAATTACACAATTTAAACATAATACTAAATAAAATTTTCATTCAAATTTAAATTCAAATTATTCCTTCACTTATCTGAATACACTAATATTCAAAATTCAATATTTACACATATTCATAATTAAATCAATATTTATATAAAAAGTCATACATTCAGATTTATATATAGACACCCTACAAACTAATAATAATTATCCATAAGCATTATTACCCTATTTAATCATTATTATATGTTGTACGCATATAACTATGCAAATTCTAATAACTTAAAAATTTTCATTACATTAAAATTTACAACCAAACTTAATTTTCATTCTGAACAAAACTCCATCATTTTCATCCTTTACCAAAATCTCCAACCAAACATAATCATAATGTCATGACCTTGAACAAGCCTCGTCGGCCATCACTTAACTCCTTTCCCACTTCTTCCACAATTTGGTAAGTCATCTCTTTCACTCTCCTAAAGTGAATATGTGGAAGAACGTGAAAATTGTGGCAAAAACCATAAAAAGCTAGCAAATAACACTTTAGAGCTTAAAATTGATTACTTGATTATTACATTATGAATTTACAGTTTTACCCTTAATATTTAAATTTACACCATTATCCTCGCACACAAAGATAATTATTAATACATTATTACTACTTTTCTATATTATTTATCTATAGTAAGACTTTTTGTATTACACATTATAAAATCTCACAATTATCTTTAATAATTTTTATTTACATTTTTCTATCCCTTTTTATCTGTTCTTTTGATTTATTATTTTATTTGTTATTCTCTCAAAATTTATCTATTTACAATTTCTTTCATCTTTCATTTTTCTTGCTTTAAATATTCTTTATATTTTTATTCTTGATATTCTTATGATTAAAATACAATATTTTTATAAATTATTAATTAATTTACAGTGTACTACTTTTTACTAATTTACAAATGAAATTTTTATCCCTACTTACACTATACCCCTCTAATGGTATTCAAATTTATCCATTAGTACAAATGGTGGCTTACAAATAAAGTTCTAGAACATTATAGTTAGCTTTTCGAAATGTTGCAAAATGTTTTTACACAATTTTAGGTTCCTACTGTGTAGTTTTACTTTATACTAGTTTAAAGATACACTCTATACGTGTGCAATATAATATGATGTGCAAGGCTCTATTGAATTAAGCCTACAAAGGGATACTGAGCCAGACGAAGGACTGACCTAAGATATTGGATGACTTTGTAGGCTTGAGAAAGAGCTTGTCGGTCCGACGGGAGCAAGGCATCTCCTGAAAATAAACAAGTAGACATTTACAGGAAGCTGTACATTTTAGGAGTGGAAACAAGGGATCGGCCGTTATGTAAACGTGGACAAACCATTATCAATGTAATTAAGGAGGAAATAGATTGAGCTAGTTGATAAATATAAGAAAACTATATACAAGAAGTAATATTAAAAAAAAAAAAAGAAAAGAAAACACAGAGCTATTTCTTTCCCGTAGATGTAGACTGTTTAGCTGAATCATATAATTTTTCAGTACCATCCTAATTTTATTTTGTCTAACAACCCATCATCATAGCAGATGACTATATATATTTGAAAAGAATTGATCAATACCCCTTCATAGACATTACACTTGGTTCATATAAGTTTATTCACTCATTAAAGTTAGTTAAACAATTAAAAAAAATTGTTCAATGGTTACCATCATCTATTATTTAGTAACTGTTGCTTATGGCATTCAAATGATAATTGTTATAGCAAATCTGATAAAGTTTCCTTTTTTGGGAAATCTAATAAAGTTGGGTCGGAGAGGTTGCAGAATTGTGAAACGTGGAGAGGTGGTTCCTATCTATACTCAAAACATGGAGCAAACACTTAATAATAAATAACTTCGTTCGCTTCAATTACAATTATGCCATTTAACATTATTTTCTCCTTTTCTTGAAATTAAATATATAAGGTTATTTATGTAATTATACTTCAGTGATCCAAAACAGGTTTTCTAGTCGCCTTGGACTTAATACATCGCAATAGATATACAAGTAGAGAGTACATAAAATCTTAAATGTAATACAAGTGAACTTGATGAGTACTTAAATGTTAAAGAGTTTGCCACGTTACAGTTGGTACAAATTTTGGGCAAAACTTAATTACTGATTGAATAACGTTGCCCTTGGCAGTTATAATTTAATGACGTCTAAAATTTCAAACAAAACCTAATTATCCCATTGGCATGATATGATTGTTTTGAAAATCTAATTGTTGCAAGAAAAAGCCAAAAAAAAAAGCTTCTGGAAGGATTTTGGGCTAGTATAGGTTCAAAATTTCATTTTCAAGGTTTGGTTAAAAATTCAAATAAATCTCAAATGAAATGATCACAGAGAGAAAAATGGGGCTGACCCGACCCGTTGACCGTAGTTAATGAATGCCAACCGCGGAATTGGCCAATTGGGTTTAAGTGTAAATTTCAAAACCACACCAGAAATCCACCAACCCGATCTGACTAACCCGTCATCCATAATGGATTGATGTTATTGCCATTGCTTTGACACATATCATTATCCAACGTCTCCTTGGATTAATTAACAACATCCGCTCGGTTTATCCTCTTGAAATCGTGTCCCCAGCGACACTATACTCGTGCGACCAATTATTAATGACGTTACTGCTGACAAAAGTGCGATACAGCTATCCGCACATGTAAAATTATATGTTCTTTGTAATGACTTTGTTTGATCTCAAGTTTAATAAAAAATAATTCTTTACAATGATACAATAAAATTTTAATTTCATCCTTAAAGTGGGTATGTCTATAATGGGCAAAATCATTTTCTTTCCTGCGATAAGGGAAAAGGGCTGATAGAAAAAAATTTAGAAAGAAACTAAGAAAGTGAGGGCAAGCAATTTTTTTTTATTGAATTAAATATGAAATTACGCAGCTGTAATCTTTTGATTAGCAGTATTGCACAAATTTATTTTAATGCTGAATTTTTACTAATTATTTATCTCTATCTGTTACTGTATATTATGACTAATTCCTAATTTTTTGTTGCACAAATTAATTTGTATACTTACCCTTTACTACACTAAGTACGTGCCCTATAATAATTACCTGTTCTAAAGTATTCCTATTCTTTTATAAACGGTTCCTTCTATAGAAATTTCTATATAATTTAAACTTAACTTATAATAAAATTAAACAATTTTTTTAAAAGTATGCACACTGCAGTTTCACTGGGTATGTTACTAAAATGTCAATATTTGTTTAGACAATGTTAAATCACTATAATATCATTATTGTTGTATTTTATATGTATCTTCTTTCTCCATTCTCTTGTAATAAAATTAATTAATTTTTTAAAATTATGCACATGCATAGTATTCAATTTCACTAATTATGTTATTAAAATATAGGTCAATATTTATTTGAATAATGTTGAATCATTACAATATTATTATTTTTATATTTTATATGTATTTTTTCTCTAGTTTCTTGCAATACAACCTTTTATATATATATATATATATATATATCATTCTCACGTATTTTTATCTCCCACTTCACCACTTTCATTTTACAATTCAAACAAAATTCATGTCAATTAATGCAAGTGCCCTTACCTTCTTTATATTTATTGTTCTTCTCCCTATTTTCATTTATTTTTCTTCTTCCTTTTTTCATATTTAATTCATTTTATTTCTTTTAATTTTATTTCATCTCTCATTTTATACAAATTTTTTATAATTTTAATTATTAAATAATTCTATGTCATCATCAAAACCATCAAGAAAATTATTTTACTATATTAATAAAATTATACAATTATTTGTTGTGCAAACAAATGTGCCGCTTTGATAAATTTTATAACTTTATTTATTTTAAAATTTTGTTGTGTATTTTTAGATTTTATTTTTAAAAAAATTCTATAAAAAAATAAAAAATTAAATTAAATTAAATTAAATATATATTGTTAAAAGTACATGCTTACAAAACAAACGCAGCCTATATTTTATAATTGTACTCTTATATACAATAAGTTCTCAGAAGAGATGGGATCACGTCATTGGAGAAAGTAATCACTGTAGGTGGATTTTGGTGTGGAGAAGGGTGTAGAAGAAGCGACACGTGTCGTGGGAAAGTCCAATAGCATTGAATGCCGATTAGTTATTGAGAATCACACGCAACCTGTGATGTCAATGATCACCAAATCCCAGTCCCCCAAAACCCCTTTTGACCCTTTCCTTTCCAATTACACCCAAGCCTCTGCCTTCCATTTTAGCCACCATAATTTTTAATGGAAAAATCATCTTTCTTTCTTTTTTCCTTTTTGTTTTATATAAATTCGGGTTGCATATTTTTTTATATGAATTTTTTATAAATAATATATGTTCATTTATGAATACTATGTTAAGTGTGACTTGTTGAAATTTACGTATTTAATAAATTTTTTTTAAATCGAGTAACATAGACAAACCAATGAATTATGGACACTGAATTTTCGTGATTTGTTTACCTCCACAAACAACGCAAACTAGAGTTGCAATTTTTTTATTCTTTTTAAATTCTTTAGATAAAAATAGCTAGTCAATGTATCGTCGACAGAAATTAAATTAAGATTATAATTTAAAAGATATACATAAATAAGGTACGACAAAAACTTGAGCGAAAATAAAATTGAACTCATGATTTTTTTATATTAAGTAACAAGTCATGGTACCTTGATCTTATAATCGAGAGACTGCATTATTGACAAATTTTAATATTTATTAAATCGCTGATTTGGGTTTCATCATTTAGACAATTGCATATCGTTGAAATTTAGTTCATTTACGTACTTATTTTCCTATATCAGAGTGGATAATTCTGAAAGAAAAAGAGAGGAGAAAGGCAACAAACAAATTGCTTATCAGCTGCAGCACGTAGATAATATAACACATAAATTTTACAATGTCCGAAAAAAAAAAGGTAAAAAGAAAAATTGCCCACGTAAGAGCAGCCAAGACATGTTATCTTGCTGTCTGTCAAAGTTCTTGACTTTGATCATTTTTTAAATTAACCAACTATTAAAATAATCAAACGATTCTAGTAAAGATATATTCAATCTTAGTTAGCCAACCGTTGATTTAGCAAAACACGGGTCCTCATCTTTGATGTCCCAAAGTCAATGTATACGAGGACACTTGTCTCCTGTCCCATATTATTATACTAATTAAATAAATCATGCATGATTTACAAAAATTACTTTTAAAATTTTTTAAGATATTTAACTTTTTTGCTATCTGTGTTCTTTTAAAGCAAGAGATTCGATGCCTAACAAGACAGGACAAACTGTGGATTAAATTATGGATAGTGGACTATCATAACATATTAATGTATAGACAATGTTGTATTGAAAAGCTTTCGTCATTAAACTTCATTATTTATAGCTCTATGTGTATAAAATTATGTTGTATTATTAAAAATATAATTAAATAAATTATAGTTTGTGCGTGTGTAATCATGCAAGCGATGATAAATACTAACGTAGCTACAATTATAAAGAAAAATAACTATATAAAACTTAATTTACATATCCAGTTGGTACCTTGTAATTAATTATTCAATTTGGAGTAAATCCGCCATGGCATTTGATTTTAGTTTACATTAATTCCCCCAACTCCCCCGTACTTAATCGCTTTGTAGTCAAATTACCGTTTAATCATTAGTATTGTTAAATTTGGTTAGTTAGTTTCTTTATTCTACAAGAAACTTACATTTGTCCAACTTGTCATTATTGCTCATCTTTGCTTAATCAATATTTCAACCGGTCACAAATCACTCTTTCCACATCTTAATTGTAAAAGGCTAAATATGTGAATTTGTTATATAGTTAACTTCCAAGTCGAGCAAAAATGCAGTACATGAAACAATGCAATTTGTTGCTTACCTAATAACAACAATTAGTTACCTAGTAAAATTTTGTTAAGAAATTGCTGAGGGTTTTGGATATGAATAAGTTTATTAAAACATAGTTTTAAGATTTCTTCAATGTACGAAAACACACACGCACACGCACACGCACACGTATATATTCTATAAATAATCAGTCTATAGTTTTTAATTAAATGTCTTGTTTTCAGTAAATGTGTCTTCTTTCATCTTCCACGTTCGTTGTTCCTTGATGGGCAAAATATTCCTAATAATAATGTGAAAAAAAAATTATTAGTTGAATATGGGATAAATGTTTGAGTAAAAGATGCCAAAACATCAAATTCATCTCAAGACATATGAAAACAATACATGAATTTCAAGACGCATATGCTTTTTGGGAAATGGATAAGAATATATTCCTTCTTGAAAAATATATATAGTGTAAATCAATTTTTGCGTAAACAGAATTTGGCAACCACTTAAAAAATCAAGAATTTTGAATAAAAAAAAAAGGGAAATTTAAATGAATTCAACTTTTGATTTAAAAAATCAATTAGTGTAGGTTAATTTTCAAAAATAGAATTTTTAGAGCACATTATAATTTAGTTGCTCTATGCATTAATTTATATTAACACACTTAAAATAAATTCATACACTTTATTAATGTAAACTTCAAATTTCCTGCAAGCCATGCCTGCATTCGAGAAATTCACAACAGGATCTCTTATAAAGTGTGAAAATCTTGTTTGGTGTTCTAAAGAATACGCCACAAGTCAAAGAAGGATCATTGATGAAAACAATCATCAATTAATATATACTTCGTCTTAAAAAAATATATGCTCAAAAAATATATATACATTTTGAAGGTAATATAGCTACAGCCTACCAGACCGACAATGACAAATATACATGTCATATATTGCAAGCTGCATGTCCTAGTAATTCAAAATAGTGTGTGTGTGTCTTGCAAATACACACACCCCCGTACTCTAACCAAACTCAGGAACATTTCCTTTAAAATAAGGTAATTTTACTATAGCTGAGTCTCACCACATTTTATATGGACAATTTTGAGGATCTTAATTGATTACCCTCGTAAATTAACCGTAAAGTTTAATAATTAAGGAAAAGATCCAAAAACCAAATTGATAATTGGAGTAACATATAAGAATCAGTACTCCATCCCCCCAAAATTTATACCCCTGAATTAGGAAATACAAAGTTAAAAATTATTAGTAAACAAAATGGCTTTCAAATTGGTGTTTCTAATTATTTACCCGTATTTGAAGCCAAACTTTCAAGACAAATATTTGGAATTTAAAAAGCAAACGATATATTTGGTTCAATATTTTTTCTTTTTTTAATCTCATTAAAATTCACTAAATTTTTTCTTGGGGGTTAGGATTAAAAATTGACCAGCCCAACAATACCAAAACCGACTCATCCCTTCATATTATCTAGATCTAAAGAACCAAGGTTTGTGCAACAAACAAATAAAATACATAGCAAAACATAGCACATTGAAGAAAATGTATTGTCCAACAAAATTTTTATTTATTTTAAATTCAAATTGTCTTCACTTATGTCTATACAAAAAAATTTAAAATTCATTTATTATACTTATTTATAATCAAATTAATACACACACACACATATGTTCACATTATATACATATATATATATTAAAAATTAATTATTATCTCTCTATATACATATACATACACAAATTTAAACCAATCAAAATTTTACATATTTTCAATTCCCTATAAAATCACCACCCAAACATAACAAAAGAGAGAAGGGGAAAAAGTACTCGAATAAAGGCACTGAAATTCTCATCAATTACGTAAATTATTAGCCACTGAACTAATTTATTTTACAATGTACAAAATTTGCTAAATTTATCGGTTAACAACACACATACATAGTCGTTGCCGTGTAACACTTCAAAAGAGCAAACACCACTGACAAGTCAATTCAAAGGGCACCTGACGATAAAATGAATGAATACAGCCGCCCGAATTATAGACGATGGGTCATTACAAAACGTGATCATAATTCTCATCAGTCAGTTAGCAAATCCTATAAACAGTAGGAAACCAATAATTGTTCAGCTGTTTTTACTATTTTCTGATGCATCACAGCTTTATCTACTGTGCATGCCACAGTTATTAATTAATAAGATGGTGTTGGATTGATCCTGTAAGTTGAAAAAAATATCTCATAAACTATTTAAAAATTTATAAACGTCCTATAAATATTTAATAATTATTTTAATCAAAGAAATTATAAATTTTATAAATAAAATATTTAAAATTTATAAAATTTTTATAAATAAGTTATTTATTCTCAACTTAACTTTAAACATCTTATAAGTAATTTTATTTTATATATTAAAAATAACATAAACGTCTTTAAATTATATTTTATTAATAATTTTTATATTATTTTCATTAGTATTACTTAAAAAAATTATAATCAATTATAATTATAAATTTTAATAAAATTTTATAAGATAATTTTATTAAATACTTTTTTACTTATTTTTAAAATAAAATATATGAATTTATAAATTCTAAAAACATTTTAAGTTATATCATCTTGTAATCTCTTAAAAATAAGCTTAGCCAAACACCCTTAAAGTGTATTTTTTTTCCCTAATGATCATTTTGATAGCATTAAGCGGAGTTACGTATAATCTTAATAGCAGTTTAATTTACAATTTGTGCTGTTGAAAGTTGGAACCTTCATATTATTTGAGTATTCTAAGAATTAGAAGCAAAAAAGAACATTTCTTTGGGCTGTTGTTTCTCTTCCATAGCTACAAGTGGTAGGGAAAAAAGCTTCTGCATTTTACATTTGTAATTCTTTTTTAAAAAAATTAAGATCTGGATTAATTATGTTGTAGCACTATTTAACTGCTGCTACACAAAACCAAGCCATGTAGTAAGAAAATATAAAATTTATAATAATTTTCAAATTTCAGTTAAGTTTTCATATCAAGTCAAATTAATTAGGTTTAAATTTTGGGATGGAGGGAGTATATATGTGAATTTTTGCTAGCTAGATATAAACAAGTTCAAGTAGCTACTTAATTAGAGTACACTTTTCAAAGGAAATAAACAGAAAAAACGATGAAAATAGTGGCTAAGAATGGAGTAATATATACAGAAAAATATGTGGGGGTGTAATTAATAAGACATGGGAAATTTTGATCCATCTACTTGTTGACAACAAGAAGTTAGAAGCTAACAAAAGGACAAGGCTGCCCTTTTGACTTGCGCAGCCCCTTTCAAGAAATACAAATGCTAACTAATGACTTTACTGTTTCTTAATCAAAATCCCTCAATAAAAAGGCTTGAGCAGCAGCACGCCAGGTCAAAGTAGAGGGATACAGGGAGACAAGTTTCGCTAGCAGCCAACATATATAGATGCGGAAAACATAATACTTCCAGACAGAGAGAGAGAGAGATAATGGGGAGGGCTCCCTGCTGTGATAAGGCAAACGTAAAGAAGGGGCCATGGTCACCTGAAGAAGATGCAAAACTTAAGGAGTTCATCGAGAAATATGGGACGGGGGGAAATTGGATTGCTCTTCCTCTAAAAGCAGGTAAGGAAGCTTCAAACCAGCTTGAACTTTGCTTGGAAAAATCTACTTTCCTCTCTCTTCTGTGTGGGTGTGTCTGTGAGTAGGATATGGGCGTCTATATGTTCATCTTTTTCTCTTCTGTTTGCTTTTCTTATATATGTTTGGTTATGTGTGGGGTTGGTCTACTGATCTTGAATCAGGTCTGAAGAGATGTGGAAAGAGTTGCAGATTGAGGTGGCTTAACTATCTGAGGCCTAACATCAAGCATGGTGAGTTTTCTGACGAGGAAGACAAAGTCATATGTACCCTCTATGCAAGCATTGGAAGCAGGTAGGCAATATCTCCTTCATGCCTTTGGGTCTCTCATCGTCTTTCTCATGTTGTCATTTAGTTTCTGCTTTCGGTATGTCTTGAAAAAGTTCTTCTGTTAACCAAATCCCATGACCTATTCCACAAATTGTCTTAAATTTTAACTGCTGGAACCGACACAAGAATCCTAAATTTCAACTGGAAAAGGAAAGACAGAATCCACAATAAGAGAGAAGGAAAGAGGGGATGCATAGTCCTGTTGGAAATTTGAATGTTACATAAAATGTCAAAAGGTGGTTCGATTTTTGTACAGTTGTGCTGAGTGCATGTGAATTAATTCAGATCATCTTCAGTGAAGGATAAAAAAGATTTCAATGGAACATTTTTCGACGACATGTCTTGAAAATGTCTTCAACAAATGCAGATGGTCAATTATAGCTGCCCAGTTACCAGGCAGGACAGACAATGATATCAAGAACTACTGGAACACCAAACTGAAGAAGAAACTTATGGGAGCGATTGCATCATGCCAGGGAAGATATTCACTGCCCTTTCCAGGCACCATTCAAACCCCACTAACACAATCTCAGCCCTTGTCCAGCTTGTCCCAGCTGTACGACCCAATTTACACCCAAGCTAACAACAAAACCCTCACCGCCATTCAGCCCATCTCAGCCCCACAAAATATCCTCTACTCCAACAGCAACAACCTTCCATTTCTGACCGGTCAATATTCTCACAATTATCAGGCAAACCAGGAGGGTGGTTTGCCGGATTTTCCGTACTATCCTGTGAAGGACAACATGCTCGTGTTTGGAGGAAACGATCAAGCAAGTTGTTCTTCGTCTGACGGAAGTTGCGGCCAGATCCGCTACGGCGGAGATCACGCGATCAAGCAGGAAGAAATGGCCTGCCTTCAGGGTTTGATCTCAAACGGGGTAGAAGAAAATCAGAAGTTCATGCTCCAGTGCCATGGAAAGAACATCATCAGTGGAGATCAAGTGGATCCACTGGATTTATTTCTTCTCGATCAAAAGCCAAACGGGATGCTGCTTCCGGACAACAGTCGATTGCAGTATGATCTCGAGGAAGTCAAGCAACTGGTCACTCCTGGCAATAATGGCTGTAACAGCAATTTCTTGTTCAACGGTGAAAGCAAGACGCATGAGAGGGGGGCGTACTACTACTGATGGGAAACTCTGACTGTAAGTACCATTTTGAAAGATTTGAAAGGGCATGGCCTTGGCATGGTGGGTTGGGGATTCAGATAAAAAGAGATCTGCAGTTTCTGGGGTTCTGTGATTCTGATGCAAAATTGAAGCGAAAATATTTATTTTATTGACAGTACATAGTAAAATCTCTCCTTTGTGCCTTCCTTCTAGGATAGTTGATGTTTTCTTTATGTTCTTTGTACGGTTTTACCTGCCACAAGTCCTCAGTCTCTTTTGTTCCATCGGGCAATTGGACCTAATATATATATATATATATATATATATATGTTGTTTCTTATCCACGATCATGTATCCTAGCTGAATCTCTCTCTTTTTTTTTTACCATTGTCTATACATAATTGATAGCAGCGTAATTTGATACACCAGAAAACCCTATTAGATGTTATGTTACGCCTTATAAGAGTTATCGATGCAAGTTTTTACCATCATCCCTACAAATTAATGCCCGTTCAATGAATCCAAGACGAAAGAAGTACATTGTCATCATTAAAGAAACTGCAGAAACAAAGAAGAAAGCATCCACTGTTGTTCACTCAATCCCACACGACATGCATTGGGAACTCGAGGGTGATAAGATAATATATCTGCATTGACCTTGGTGTGTGTTGGCTGTCAGCTAAGGAAAAGCCTACTCCACCTTCTCCTTGGCCAAGACTTTTAAATTGTCGAGGCACTGGTTAATAATAATTTGATTGGATTTATAAGATAGCTTTGAAATTTAAATCAATTAATGCTTGATGATTCAATTATGTGAGTGTCTCTCTACATGTATGCTGCACAAGCATGGCAAGGAGACAGGCGGCCCTCTAGTGTATTAAAAAAGAAAGTCTGCGTTGAGGATATAATAATGTAAGCAATATTCAATTTGCATGGTGGCCCTGGCTAAAGGATAAAAAATGACCAGAAGAGCCAAAATCTTAGTCTTATTTAAAGAGCCATTAATAATAAGAGGACAAGAATTAATATAAGATTTATGGCGGACAGACGGCAGGGCATAGCTACTGTACGTGCATGTGGATTAAAATTATAATCCAAATAGAAAATTGGGGACGACGGACGCCTATCACGGCAACCTCTCTGTGGATTGATTTGATTGGTTAATCATTGACCAACGTTGTAATGAGTATCGATTTCAGGGAGGGTCCCCTTTAGAGTTGACTCTTTCATGCTCACCACTATCAACTTAGGTAAGCTAAATGAATTTCCCCGGTAGTGATCTATTATTTTCTAGAAGATAAAAATTAATGGATCCGTCGTGCAACAAGCAACCACAAATACGGATGACTAATTTGTTTTTATAGGAGTGTTTTGTTTTTAAATAATGGTCTCGTGGTCGTATTTTCTTTTTTCTTATGTATTGTTTATTAATTCATATTGTTACTATAAAACTTTAGTGTTGGTTTTTAAGATATTCTACAGAGAAAAAAATTGCAATGAACTTGATCTGCCTTAGGATAAAGTTTAATGTTTACTTAAAATATTCATATATGCAATCTTGAGTCTTGAGTACTTGGAGTTTGAGTTGTGAATATTTTTATTTTAAATTCCTACTTGCAATCCCATTTTGTGTTTGTGTAATTTAAACTTGGTTTGAACAAAAGAGATTTCATGACATGGTGTAGTGTTGGCTTCATTAATAAATTAAGTAATAACGTTTTTAGAATTTTAACTTGTAACTAGAAGACGTCGCTTATTATTATTATTATTATTATTGAAATTGTATTACCTTGTTTTCTTATTCGGATATATCTCGTTTTGATTTTGTACCAAAATTTCGCATTAGAGCTAGCAAAGATGAATTTTGAGAGTCCTTATATATATATATATATATATATATTCAAGAATATACTCTCTCTCTCTCTCTCTCTATATATATATGTATTATTCTTGATTATTAATGAAAACTATGATGTAATATTTTAATTACTAATCAGGAATATACTATATATATTCATATAAATATATATTAAAAATAGAGTATTAGTTATCTACATTTCAAATACGCACACGCACCTATTTAACCAATTTAATTAGTTATCCATATATAAGCTTGAACAATTTTTTCTATTGCACTTTCTAATAAATGAATCAAATAGAGATACTAGTTGTGTACATATGCTTCCGCATTGACTTTTGAGCTTTACAAGCATAATTATGACGAGTCCACGGGCCTGCGCATGCTATAATATTACCTTATAAATTGAATTAGTTGAGGGATGTAGCTAATTTTCTTATAATTCATATTCCTAGCTCTAGAGATAAATTTAATCCCACCTTTACTTTTTCCTCTAATTTCATCTATCACAAATCTTAAACCCTCGAATTTATTAGATTTTAAAATCATTTCTTTTATCTACCCTATGTGTGTTTGTCTCACTTCAATAGTAATTACTAAATGTTTTCTTTTTCTAAATCAATTCATTCAACCAATATTTAGAAAAGAATCTTTCATCTAATCTCCATTAATATAATTTTCAAGACTTGCATACATATTATAAATACATATGTGTGTGAGTGTGTGTATCTCGACATTGATCTCTCCTTTCTCCAAGTCTAGACTTTGGAGTAGAACAATAGCAGCCAAAGATTTTCTAGGGAGCTGTCATTAACGTGCCCAAATTAAATAATAAGAATTGCTTCCTCAATTTTTTCAGAAGAAGTTCAATTTGTCCACTTTCATATCTACAATCTTGTTTCCATTCTTTAAGAGTATTAATTATTATATTAAATTGTTTATATTTATTAAACATTTTAACTATTAAAGTGATTTAATGAACCATGTTATTACACTAAATAAATTTATCCAAGATTTTCCCCAATTTTGTTGTTTGCATCGCTTCTTCTTCCTCTTCTTCGTTTTTTTTTCTTTATTAAAATTTAAATACGAATTATTGCTTCTGATAATTTACACTGAAAAAGTACAACAGGAAACTGCAGATGTGAAATTTATAAAAAAATCCTTATTGGAAAAGCACAAATGACAGAAGCTCCAAGATTGTGCCATTTCAAGATTTTATGATGTCAGTGCATGCGCCCATATTGCTAGTCATTTTCATTTCCCAAACACATACGGCTTTGATAAAATAATGTCACTCCTCCTGTTTTACAGTCAGGAGTGTTTATTTTTCTTCTGACAGCTGTTAACTCAGGAAGAACAACATAGAATCATGAAAAATAAAAAATTAAATAGCAACAATATAGCTGGATGTGTTCCCAACGGGGGCCAATAATGCAAACTTAATGCTGTGTATTCCAATTCAAAGATGTAGGTGGCAAGCCAAAAAACATAAAGAAAAGAAAAGAAAAGAAAAGGAATGAAATATAAAGAATGGAAGAAAAAGGTATAAAACATAGGAGAAGGGCATTATTGAAAGCAAACATTTACGACCAAATCATAGTTATTTTTGGGGGAATTTACACATTAAATATTATTAGTAAAACTTGTGCATCTTTATGAAAAAAAATTATATAATTTGATCAATTACAATAAAATATAAAATTATTCTACTTTATTGGCAGTTCAGTAATAAAATAAAACTTCTATACCATAAATTTTTAATAATATGTAATAAATTAGAGGCAATAAAAAAAAGGTAAAGCAAAAAGAAACAAATTGTTAAATTAAAAAAGAGAGACTTTAAAATATCAGTTAGGCCTGCAAAAGAGTAAAATAGTTATTACATCGGACAAATAGATTTATTAAGAGGAGTATTTTAAGTAATTTATTAAAATGCCCAAAGTTGGCTCTCCTAGGACATATATAATACCTGTGGCACAGATAGTAAATAATTAGTAACAAAGGATACCCTTAAAAAATCGTTAAAAGACAGGTGTCTTAAAAATAAAATAACAGTGTAGATAAATGAGGTAACCAATATAACCCACGCACATGCTAAGATACCTTCCAAAAACAAGTCTGCCCTCTCCTCTTATAGTTAATAACCCGGGGGGGATGGGGGGGGGGGGCGGCGCTGTAAATAAAACATGAAAAATTCCTTGTTACTTTTCTCTATGCAGAGACTTATTAGTGATTTGATGAAATTGATTAATTGAAAATGAACTGGGGCATCCCAGGAAGGATTTGTTTGGTGAGGTAGGAAGGTCAATAGACTTACAGTGTCACTGACTAATGAACTTGCAAAAAGACCTTGATTTAACTTTGGTGGTGATTTTTTGTCGGAAGGACAACAAGAGTTGCCACCGCTTATGTCTAAGGAAAGAAGCATAAAATTTTGCTTGTACCCAATTCAGCTTTAATCAGCCAATCACAACAATAAAAAAATTAGATATCAAACAGATCCCATCCTCCCAGTTATTTCCCACCCACATGGACGACTTAAAACTCTTTGCAAACAATGACATCATGTCTAGGCCAGACAGCATCCTGTCTGGTCCACATTTCTGTTCGAAAATCCAAATCAGATCTTTTCCCCCACCTTTACACTATATGTAACAGTTCGTGGCCATTGTGTTTTGAAGATTATGCCAAGGATGCGGGCTTTGCCAAAGCACAAACGATCAGCTCCTCTATAGAGAACAGAAACAGCATCTGCTGTTAACACAATCTTTATGGTCTGAGAATCCCATTACCATAATAACAACAGACAAGTCTAAAAGGTAGCCGTCACAGTGTGGTAGAGTTGTCGCACGTGGAAAGACCTGCTCAAGTCAAATATAAATCCAAGAAAATGATACACTCGGGTTTCATAATAGCAGGTTTCCTTTCACAAGTTCTAGAAAATATTCCATAGAGGGAACAAGATTCAGTGTACAAACGAGGATGCAAAGCTTCATGCTGGTGAAAAATCTATGTAAACAGCTCATGGGAGAGTCTGGAACAGTACCAACTGATGGAGGCATCGTCGTGCGTCTACTACATCAATTTTTTTTTTTTTTAAAAAAGGGCGCCTTTCAGAAGAAAATACGCCAAGAAACAAACAGCAGCACTTGCGATGCAGAATTTTTATCGACAGGTAATAACCTAATAATCCAGCATCTAGAAACACGAGGACAGATAAGTCAATTTCCCCCAAACTATCAAATCTGAGGACTTTGGAAGACATGTCACAAACATCATTAGAGCAAAGTGCAAGATGGAACAGGAAATCTGAATCAGATAAAGTAAATTAAATTCTGCAGGTAATTCAACAGAGTAAACCAAAATTAAAAATAATACACATGGTTCAAACAAGACAATAGGGCTCCTATTTTGAATCCTTGTGCGAAGGTCTGATTTAATTCTATTCCCTCTTCCCAAAATGATGCCCTCATATGGACAACCAACCATTCTAGGAATTTTATTTTAAAAAAGACAAAAAAGGCTTAATTTTTTTAAAAGTTCACATAAAAATAGACACAACAGATAAAATTTTGAATAAGTTGCCTACACAGTAAAAATACTACCACAAGGACAATATAACAATAGCAAATGTCAGCATCAAAATCAAATAAAGAACTACAGAAGTCCAAAATAAATGAATCAAAACTCTGAATTTATTTTGTAACACAATTAACATTTTGATCAAGCCAATAGAAAATGATCATCCTTCAAACTAAAGAACAGTCACATATTCAAGAAATAAAGACATATTACAAATGTTGTTTTATTTAATATTAAAAATTAAAACTTTTATTTGCTGTTACTTCATTCTACAGCCAAATGTGAGTACACATCAATGCATCCAAGGTCTTTTAATGAAATTTACATCAACGATGACTACCTATTCTTTGACACAGGCTAAATTGAAATGTGCATTTTTCACAATTATTTCATTTTATAGGATTTTTTTTCTAATTTTTAGTGGAATAATCAAATAAAAAGTCTAATTGATTAATTTCTAAATTAGTCAAATGTAGCAGACTAACTGAATACCATATCCATATTTGTCCCAAGTTGAACAATCAACTCTGAACCGTATTGTAAAGTCTGGCCACAGAAATTGGCAACCTAAAGATGAATAACGAAGAAAACAAATAGACAATATACTTGTTTTAGTCAAATTAACCTACATCCTAGACGCAGACAAAACAAATTGTACTATGAGCGAGAGAGGAATACAAAAGTCTTAAGAAAGTACTGTTAGACCTAAAAGCCTCTAAATACTAAATACAAGAGAGTGCCTCAAAATATTTTAATACAAAAAGGCCCAATCTTTTAAAAGGCACGGGTAACTTTAAAGCTCTCAATCTTCTTGTGCTAATTTTCTAAACAAAACCTACCATATTTTTACAAGGAAGAAACCTCAATGTGTGACACTACATATATGACAAACCCAAGGGAAGAATTTTCTAATATCTAGTCAACGTAAGAGAAAGCCACGCCCAACATATTTCAAGTTTTACTCTGATAAAGAGTTTTTACGTAGTCTCATTAGCCGCAACAATAGCTTCAATAGTTTCATTGGTTTTCTTGATAGGAATTTTCCTCTTGCTTTGATTTATTTTGCACCTTAAAATAATCAATTTTAATGTGTCCCTTCTTGAGACAATAATTACATTGCAAATTTTTGCATTTAGATTTAGATATTTATCTAAATTTACCATTGATAGTTTCTTTTTTATCAATTATGCCTCTAACAGCCAAGCCTTTTGCTTGACTTCTATTAATTCCTTCACTAATATCTTTATCAATCTACTCTGTCGATTTTAGTGCGAACTTAATTTCTCAATACAAAATTGTTTTTTCCTCATATCATCCTAATGAGGAGATACTCAAAGAATTAGGGAAAGAAACACAAAATGCCTTGTGGTTAAAGGATATTCTTAGCAAAGTTACCATTATTCACTATTATAGCCAAAGTACAGTATATTAGACTAAAGATCAAATGTGTGGACATTCTTGGCTAAACCAAGATTATGCTTCCACACACACATGGGTGTGGGGCCCACCCAAAGAGGGGCACACACCCATGCATATGTGGGAGCAATGCTCTTGTACCCAACCAAGAATAACCCCAAATGTATCATGAGATGACAAAGCATATTGATACAAAATTCCACTTTAGTCAAATATCATAACTGAAGGAAAGTCCTGGTTAAAACAATTAATACCAAGGACAATCTCATTGACATATTCATGAAGTCCATTTTATCATAAAAGTTTGATCTATGTTTGAACCTAATTGGTGGTCATTGTTAAACCAATGTGGGCTTATTTGGAGAAGGTGAAGCAAGTTCACCATTTGTTGATGTTAGGGACATTCCAAGGTGGAGGTTTGTTAAGTTCATGGCTTTATCCCACATCAACTAGATACTAAAACACTCTTCACACTTAGGTT
Source organism: Avicennia marina (assembly GCA_019155195.1). NCBI lineage: Eukaryota > Viridiplantae > Streptophyta > Magnoliopsida > Lamiales > Acanthaceae > Avicennia > Avicennia marina. The sequence goes on from CM032764.1 coordinate 2,070,831, forward strand.
TGTTTGCTTATAACGAGGAATGCTCCTTATTTAATTATAAATATAATAGGTCTTGTTTGAGAATGCAACGCCAAAGCACGTTGAGTGCTTTAGGGGGGATCTTTTTTGAAATATTGTGCTCTTTTGTAATGAAATATTTGGAGCTTTTATGTTCAGTATGTTGGTGTTTTTAGACCAAGGAATATTTTCCTAAGGTTTTTGCATTCTTCTTCTTTCATTCATAATAAAACTTATCCCTCCACCCATGAACATAGGTTAATTTGACTAAACTACATAAACGTTCTCTATTTTATCTAATTTTTAATTATTTAAGTTGCCAATTTCATGGGCTTAGACGTTTTACATTCATTCCTCCTTAACTTAAATATAGAAAAAATTAACATGGACTATTGAGACTTGAAAAGTGTGAATTATCATAAAGCGATATTCAAGGAACTTTCAACAGGCAAAAGTCAGGTACTTGTCGTAAAGTGACACTCGAAAATAGATGTCGTAAGCCGAAACTTAGATGTCATAAGGCGACACAAGTACTTGCTACAGGAAGACATCGTATGATGAGAGGCCATAAGGAGACACTTGAAATAGATGTCATATGTTAACGTAGATAGTTGTTGTAAGGCATTAATGTAAGTAGCACCATTGGGCAGTAGTAATTGTGATGCGATACGCAGAAGTAATGAAAAGATAAGCAACGTCAATAGGATGGCCACAATCAACGTGGCAAGTCATGACTTTATTCAAAAACTAATTTGTATGATTTGATTTGGAATTGTTTGCAAGATTAGGAATCCTCAACTAATTTTAGTAAAGAACTAAAAAAATTTATTGTAAAGAAAACTTACACAATAACATAATTGTTTCACAAATAACATAAAGTATTTATACTAGCTAAACCTAGGACTTAAATGGGCTAAACACATGAAAAAGCCTAAAACCAAAAAAAATAATGCACGAAATAAAATTTGGCTGAAAAACACATTCAATGCTTATCTGTGATTCAAACCCAGTCACGATAGGCTGCTTACATCTTTATGTTTGCACCTCGCATAGAAGTGATTTGGAAAGCTTGGGACTAGATTTGAGAATTAGGTTTCATAAATTTCCCTTTTTTTCAGATTTTGACCAGTCTAACTTTTTTTTTTTTTTTAATGATATAGTGGAGGAGTGACTATGAAAATCATACCCACTCTAGTACTGTTAAAAGATTGGAAGAATTAATGTATACTTTATCACTAAGGAGTTTCCCTAATTTATAGGATGAGACTAGTACAAAAATACCATAAATAAATTAAACTAGAGATAAAACTAATCCTATAAAATAGGAAATAAAATATACTCTAATATTCAAACAAAATCAAATGGTTCACATGAATCCAACCAAAAAACTAAGAAATACTTATGAAATGAAAAACTAAAAGGGGAAAAAACTGTTTTTTCCATGAATATCAACATAAAAGTGTTAAGCAACAAACACAAAAGACATATTTGTCCTTGTTCAAAAGAAGACAAGAGATAACATTAAAGAAACAATCCCACAATTTTACTACATATCCAAATTGAAAAGAGAACTCCATATTATGCTCTTATAGCTACCCCTTCCCACACACCAAAAATGGATGTACAAAATGCATTTTATAAACATTTAAGGTGTTTAGGAGCTCTGGACAGACCGGTAAGAACTTCATTCGAGGAATGGGGCAAGACAGAAAATTACACTGAAGTTGTATGTAAGCAACACACATCTATCTGAAAAAAACATTTATTTCATAAAACAAAAAGGGTAAAGTTACCATCTTCAGGTTTTTTTACAAATTCCACTCCTAAACTTTCAAATCTCTTGCAGGTCTTGTGTACATCATCAACAGTGATACCTATGTGTCCTGCAAGCATGCCATGACACGTTAGTCTTCCATTCAGTAGAAAGGACTGATAATTTTAGTTCATAAATCAAAGAACATGGAGAGAACCAAATGCATCTGATGCATACTAGCAGTTCCTTATAATAAAAGACATAAGTTGTCAAAAAGAAAGACAAGAAATATAGACTTGTCAAGGTCTAAAAATAAAAAATAAAAATCCAGAATAGGTCACTTGCTAAAATGAAGGGGTTTAACCTCGAGTGTATTAAGACAAATAGTTCTTAATAACTAAAGAAAGATAACGGGATTCATTGTAATGAGAAAACTGGTAGATAAGGAAACAACAGGTGTCCACGCTCATCTCAATATCCTGTCAGAGAAATTCATATAAAAATGCATGTACCTTTTTATTTTGGTGAGAACAGATAAGAAGGACCAAGAATGCAGCTCACAAACCATGAAACAAAAATAGGAATGATCTATATATGAATACTGTTTACCTTGCATGAGCACATATATACAGTCTACAGATGCAAGTACATGTATACATGTGTGAGTTAACACGCATGTATGTGTATACATGACTGAGGTAGCACGTGTGTACATGTAGAAGAACAACTATTTTCACAAAGCCACTTTCCCAACACTGGTAATGTTGAAAACCATTAGAAGGAAAGGTCAGCACACAGTGCTTCACCTTCAAGCCCCTTATAGGAATAAAATTAAGTATGTGACTTTCCGACCTATAATATAGCCTTATTTCGCTCAATTAAGGCAACAAGAGTGTACAGTGTCCCAAAAATAGAGCATTGAGTGTACATTGAAGCATATCCATATGTGAAGTTCAATGACAGGGCATCATGGGTAGAGGAACAAGTTTACACTAGACATTTTATTCAAAATTATCCAGCCAAAGTTCTAACTTCTAATTTTTAGCATTCTATGGGATGTGCACATTTGAAGCACAACTCAACAAACAATGGGGTTAAAGAGGATGAATGTTTGATTTAAATGTTTCACACACCAAATCCACAAGGATCTGAGTTCCCATTGTGATAACCTTCGAGATCAGGATTAGTTTCAGTACCCCAGTTACTATGACAAAGAATGAAAGTTATTTCATGAGAATATATGCTTGTATCAAAATGTTTCATTTAAAAAGGAAGCATTTCTTACAGTGTAAGCTCAAGTACAGCTTTCTGACCAAAAGTCCAAGATGTGCGCTCAATGGGATCGCTGGGAGCTGAAGATGTGTCCTAAATCATCAATGCAGAAATTGATTTAGGCGCCTGGTAAGATTACAAACTATACGTGGCAACATAGACACCTACATTCAGAGGCCTAATCTGATTGCCATCTATATACACCAGCATGCCTGTATTGAGTACACACACACAGACAAACAAACAAAACATAAAAAACTCGTTCAAGAGAAGCAGAAAAACTTAAAAGGTTCAACATAACATAATCTGTAAAATCCTTGCATAAATAGTTAAATAATTTCACCTCATATCCTAAAAAGTACGAGGTAAACTTCATATCTGGAAAATCCAACCTTTTAGGCAGCCTGTAGTCCAGAAAATTATCAAGAAAATTGATTTCAATCTGTCGTCAATAATTCCAAAACATAAAGCAGAGAAATTGTATAACAAATGTTACATTGAAAACATGCATCCAGTTCAAATCATGCAAATAATTGTGAAAATTATTTAACTAGCGATGTTTGGCTGAGTACCAAAATGGTAATTAGGGGTGTGTTAACAACAAAATTTGGACCGCATGGGATGGAATTAATCCATCCACCTTTATTAGATCTACCGAATTAACTAATTCTTCAAATGGAAAAAGTAGAAATATTAAATAACCTTCTAAATAATATCATATTGGTGATTGACATTAAAGACAAACAAACAATTTTAGCCTAAGAATAAGTGAAAAAAAAAGGGGCACTTACCCAAATATACTAACACTATGCCAATACAATCATAAATACATATATGCATGTAAATATCACTATACCCATATACGTGCATGTCCACCACTAATCTTTGGAACTCTTACCATTGGCATTTCGTCTTCCAATGTTTGCATCAAGGATGCCAAGCTCATCAGACTATTGAAACATGTATCAAATTAAAGTATCACAACTAAAAAAAGGATGCTGGCATCATAAGCAGGATAGATTAAGAAGAATAGTAAAACCTACATTAAAATCCTTATCCAATTAAAAACTGCTACTATAAAATTACTAGATATCTCTAGCAAACTAGCAGTCGAAGGTATTATTGCAATCCTGATATCTACACAGTAGAACATCCAAATAGGATACCAAACAGAAACGTAAGATGTTGATCAGCATCTATAGAAAGAAGTAAACAGATTTTTTATATCTAGGTACTCAAGCTGATAATAAATTCAATGGTTTATTCTGAACTAAGATTGAGCACACTTACGACATTCCCTTTATTCGAGAGTAGAAATCAAGACTAACTTTGGGGTCCTTCACCCGAAGCATCTGAATGTAGAAACCAAATTGAATCAGCCAAAAGTGCTATATGAATATGTCGGCCAATGTGGAACAATGATAGGGCAGCAAATGCGCATGGAAGATTATTTCCAGATAAAAATAAATTATAGTTGAAGCACTATTTGGCTCCAATAACACTGACTCCAATAAGAAATTAGATATAAAGATAAAAAAGAGCTATGTGAAGCTTACAGTTTGCTGTAGGAAATAGCCTTTGGTGGTCTCACCCAGCGAAGTTTGGAGTCCTGGATTGTTGTCTGCTGACTCTTTCGATGCCATCACGGTAGTTGCGGTAATAAATCTTCTGGGCTGATTAAAAACCTGCAAAAATTCAACTAAAAATGGATCAAAAATTGATTTACGCAGTAAGGGATATAAGAAACGAAATAAAAACAGGCTTTCTGGTTTTGAAAGTGAGAGAATGAATTAGTTGATCAAAAATACAAGGGCGGGCGGTTTTTATTTTCCGTTTGGACCTTAGGTTTGAGAGTGAATAATGTGGTAAGCAGAAGCAACAGAGGCGGCCCCTAAAGGAGAAGCCAAGGCGGGAGAAGGAGGCAATGCTGGAAGAAGAAGCCATGGCAGCATATGATTTTTGGTTAGAGATACAGACGGCGGGGATTGCCTACCTTGAGGGAAGGGGACCAAATAGGACCACAACGTCTTCTGCTTTTGTGCTTATTTGGGCGAGTCTACAGGCAGTATATAATTTCTTCGACAGTGTTTAGGACTTGTTTGGGCTAGTTTACTATAGTTTATAATTTTTTCAAAAGTGCTTACAAATTTTTTTGATCTCTTTATAAATAAATTGGTTTTTTTTATTTTTTTCAAATACTTTATAGATTATTTCATTTTATATATATATATATATATATATTAAAAATAACATAAATATTCAGTTACATTATAGCTATGTTTGGGAGACGGGTTTTTATTTGATATAATATTTGGTTTGAGTTGTATTGAAATAAGCAGTTGGTTTGGAAATAATATTTTAATGAGAAAAATATTTAAAAAATTTTAAATATATGTATAAAATATATAATTACAATTAAATGATAATTTTTAAGAATAATAATTATGTTATAAGGTATACAAAAATAAATGTGAGTATATTTATGATATATATGTATGTGTGTATAGGTATTAATTTGATTTTGAATAGGTGTAATGATTGAAAATAACTAGTTAGTTATATATATATGAAAGTGAGAAATTTTTAATTTGAATTTGAATTAAAATTTTGTTGAATAGTTTTTGTGATAGTGATAAATTTGAAACATTATTTTGTGTTTGTAGATTGGGTTCCAAACATAACCTATAGTAATGATATTTAGATTATTTTTATCACCACTTCACCAAAAAAAAACATAATTAAATATAATTATAAATTTAAATAAAATCTTATAAAATGACTTATCCAAACACTCTATTAACTTATATTAAAAATAAATTGCATGAATTTATAAATTTTAATAATATTTTATAAGTTACATAATCTTATAAATTATTTAAAATAAACTTAGCCACACACCCTCTTAAAGTATGAGTTTATATTCTCTTCAAAACATGTTATAAGACGGTTGGGAATTTACAAGTTTTTCATAAGTATTTAATTTTTATTTTTATTTTTAATAAAAGAACTTGTAAATTTTAAAAATAAATTATTTGAAACTTATAAGTTGTTTAAAAATAAAATAAGTTGATTATTCTTAACTCATTTTCAAATATTTATAAGTTCTTTATTTTATATATTAAAAATAATATAAATATTCTTAAATCACATTTTATTTATAATATTTAAGTTATTTTCATCATTGTTATATTAAAAATTTATAATAAATTATAGTTATAAATTTTAATAAAATATTATAAAATTATCATATTAAATATTTTTTAACTTATTTTTAAATTACAAACTTTAAAATTATTTTATAAATTATATGATTTCACAACCTCTTAAATATAATTTTAAGGAATTATCCATCGAGTAACCCACTAAAGAGTGTGTTTTCACTTCCTTGTCCGGTTCCAAGAAAGTGGGCTTTTGGTTTTTTTCAGCAACAATTCAATTAGATTTGAGAAAGAGTTCTATTTGTTTCCACTAATGAAAGATCCCACGCTGACCAATTGGAAGATTCTAGAGATTAGGCTGGCCTTAATCTTGCAGCCCATGTCGGGCGGGATTTGTCCTGTCCACTTGTTGATTAATCCCTTTTCATAATTATGGTTTTGATTCTCACCTGAAATCAAATTCGAATATGGAAGTATTCCTTATGAATTTTGGAATAGAGATATTTATTTCTATATGGTTAATGAATCGAAATGTATATAATTATTATATTCAATGTTTGGCCAACTAATGCTTTCGAAATGAGAAGTAAGAAATTTTTCATTTTAAAATTGGCTAACATAAAGTTAAAAAATGGACAGTTCGATGTAAGTCTGCTCTAATTAATGTCTCGAATTTTTCATCTTTCAACCAAAAAATATTAGTTTAATTGTGCGTTAAACTATCGATCATCATCATCTTTATGAATATTTTTTTCTATTGTTAAAAATATTGTATTTGCATAAAGAAATACCAATTGATTAATTGTGCTTTTACAATTATACCTGTACTACTCCTCTTTAAATTATCATCTATGGCTTCTAATAATTCGGTTAAATTCGAAAAAAAAATAAATAAAAATTTAACAAAATCAATAAACAGATCAAAATAAATTATACTTTCTCAGATGTAAAAAAAAATTAATATATGTTTTATGATGGATAATTTATTTAATTGTAAATCATGAATATAAATATATATATATATAATAGTGAATAAGATTGAAAAAACTCTATATTAGAAGGTTGATCTAATATATTAGTATAATTTATTCTTATAAATACATTAAATAAATAGATAAATAAATAAGGGTAATTTAATCATTTTATATTTAATATGCAAAGAGCAAGTATTATCTCAAATATTATATCGAGAGAGAATGGGGCATGTGTGACATATTTACATTAATGACGCGTGATAAGTTTGATGGGAATTAAATTGATTTTGTCCAAAACCCTAGAACTTATTAGATAATTAGAGGATTTTAAATTTTTGAGTATAAATATTAATTTCAATAATAATTATTGTGTTTATTCCAATTTCTATCATAAAATCCTCTTACCAACACAAGCACCCCATCAAATATCCTTTTGCAATACAAGATCTCCAACATAAAAAATACCCCTCTTTTATTTACATTTTATTTTCTGACTCAATTTTATATTTTATTTTCTATAATGTCCACTTATTTTTATGTATTATATTTCTAGTTTAGTTTTCTCCTTGTACTGTTTCCTTTTTCTCTCATTTTATACAAATTTGTAACACGTTTTATTTTTTAAGTAGTTTATAATTTTATTATATCTGAAAAGGAATTTGAAGATGATAAAATATAAAATAAAACAATATGTGATATGATTCAGCTATAAAATAAAATATGCATACTATATAATACAGAATATTTATATAATATAATACAATTTTAAATATGTATATAATAAATTATATTTTAAATTTTATATACATATGAATAGAATATGCTTAAACTGCTAGTAGATTATTAGTTAAATATAATTTCATGATAGTAGCTACCTTTCGGTCATTTAAAGTATTCTCAAGTATGTCCCTGGTTACTTTTAATTATTTACCTTTTTAAAAAATTTTGCATTTATCTTAATTAATAAATATAAAACAAGTTTAAGAAAATATTTTGTTTTCATCAAATAACTTTTTTTTCGACTTTGATTTTTGTACCTCGCCATTTCACTTTTGAAAACCTTGTTTCTTGCATACTCACACACACATATATGGATACATTATATATATAAAAAATGTTATAAGAAAACCATTGTAATTTTTAAATTTTATCAAAATGAAAAATATCATTATACATTTTTTTTGTATTATTATTGAAATTGGGTAAATTAAATTTGATATTTATTTGTTATTTACCATTAGCTTATTTATATATTTTTATTATAATTTTATTTAATTTTTACACTAAAAAATTGTACAAAATTGCTGGTATATATTATTTATATCATTAATATATGAGGATGCTAAAAGAATTATTTATTATTCAAAATTGTATTTATCAAAATATTATTTATTCTTTATGCTTACTCGTTTCACCCGTTTTCTACAACTTTAATAGTAGTATGATTTCTTATCTTTATTATATTCTTATTTTTCTCTCTTAATTTCAATATATTATATTTTATTCTATTTCTCATTTTTCAATAATACGTAATTTATGCTAAAAATGATTACTTTATTTATATAATTATACAAATTTATTAAATACGCTTTGGTGGCTAGTTTAATATAAATCTCAGATGAATATTGCCCTACTTTGATAGATGCCCTTTTCATTCTTCTAAGCCTTCCATTGCATGAAGGGATCTAATTTCAATTCAAAAATTTCATATATAAGATGAGCCACATTCACAACAGAACTGTCTATATCCCTGCAGAAGCAAGAACCCCACTTCACCACGAATGACCTGCAAGATAAAGAAATGTAAGAAAGAATGAAGAGACAACAATTATAGAAGTGAAAGCAGAAACTGTGGTAGAATTATTATCTACCACCTCTTCCTCCTATGTATTGTTTGTTGTTGGTGGTTGCTTATCACCAAAATGCCACGGGTGTGTTTGGTTTCTTATTAGGATGAATAAGAAAATTTTGATGATTTGAGTGGGAGGAAAATTTATATTTGATTTGTAAAATTTGGATGGGTAGAAAAATTATTTATATATTTAATATATAATGTTGATTGAAGGATGTGACGGTATATAAGTTTATAAGGTAATAAAAAAATGAATATGAGTAGGAAAATTATGAGAATATGTGTTGGTTTGATTGTAATTAAGTATAATAATTAAAAAATTATTAATTAGTTCATTGTAAAAGATAAGATATGGAAATTTTTGAATTAGAATTGTATAGTAAAATATGTTTAATTTATAAGATTTTGAACGATGATGAATAATTGATATTAAGAAAACAAATTTTGGCTATGTGATGTCCTTGTATACATACGTACATATTATGTAAGGAAAGGGCAAGAGAGTGTTACGCACACTCCTTGTGTTCTAATATAATAATATCGTATTGGAAGTAAATGCAAACTCGATATAAAATTTAAAGTACAATTGAGCTGTGTTAGTGAAAATTAGCTATTTATTAAATATAGACAAGTGTATTTTTGTAATTGAATTTTAAGATCAAAAATTAGTTTTTTAAAGGGGCCTCACCTATTATTAATAGTATTAATATAACACTTCTAATGCTTAACACCTTGTAATAACTACCATTGTCTTTAATTTCGTGAAATATACCCTTAATTATTTGTTTTAACTTAATAATTATATATATAAATATATATGCTGAAACTAATGCTTCTTCTCAAGTTTAAATGGAAAGTTATTAGCTTTCATTTTTTAAATATCTTGCTATTTTCATTATTATTATCAAGACATCAAAATTATTTATCTTCGACGCACACATATTTTGTTAAATTTAGTGTAATTTCATATTTGTATTAAATAAAAATTATGATACAAGTCCTTTATATGCGCGCGTGTGTGTGTGTGAAAAATTTGAATAAAATAAATTTGATATTTGAATATTATATATTTTAAATTACTATTATAATTTTATTCTATTAAATTAATTTTTATTTAATTTTTTTACACGCATATAGAGAGTGCATAATTGTTGATATCCTGTAAATTTTAAATGTAACAATGAATATTCTAGATATTTCCGGGTTTTGATTTTGTTCTAGTTTTGTTTGTCAAGTATTTGTAAACGGTTCGGTGTGATTAGAGTTGGGTACGGGTGATCAACAATTTTGAAAAATTTCCCGAACCACCCAAACCGTACCATACCGCACCGTTTGTATGAAATTGTCAGTAAAACCGCGGCTTGAAAATATAGTCAAGACCGATCTGATCTGCCTTTTGGTTTGGTGGCAATTTGAAGTTCAAACTGCACCCCTCATACACACTCACACATTTATAGAGTTTATTTTATAATTTTTATTAATTTGAATGACTATCTTTTGATTTAAGTTTAATTTATCAATTAATTTATAAAACTTACTAATTTTCACATATGATTTACTTTTATTTGTATTCATCCCATACATGAAAGATGGAGCTTGTATGTACAATTTGATTTTAAAAAATCTTGCAACTCTAGTAATGTTTTTTCTTAATAATAATGGCCTAACAAAATTACATGACGAACATCTATACCTAAAAAAATAAAGGCTTCAAAACAAGGGAACAAATGTGTTTTCAATTATTTCTTCGTAGTATGTCTTTGAATGATCAAATTCACTATCATTTGTGTCAATTTTGGTGTTTATTTGATTAAGTTTTGATTCAACGAAATTAAGTTTTTGTTCAATCAAATTAATTTATGTTAATCAATATTACCAAAAATGTAAATCATTCAAATTTAAACTTAAAAGACTTTAATTTGAGATTAATCACATATTGTTCTCACCAAACAAATATAACAACTATACTTGATATTATTCAACTTACTAGAAAACATTTTAAAAACATAGCACCAAACATTCAAATGTAAAAATTATGACCTCAAAACCTAATCCTCTAAAACTCCGCATGAACGAAATGTTGGCGAGGGTCTTCAAATCTCCCACAAATGTTAAGATCTCACATAAACATTATGTTTTGAAATTTTTTTGACCAGAGAAAACCAATGTTTTGGTCTCTCTCCTGGTGGGATTCGACAAATTTTCTAGTTAATTATTGGTTTGAATTTCTTCCAAACTTATTTATTTTCAAGATACACAACCTTATACATGATAAGATTCTTAATTTCATATATATCCAACTAAAGCATATGAAATGCGCTTTGTGGACTTTTACATAAACTTTAAAATTAATTTAGACCGATTCTATCTTTTAATTATTAATCTATTTAATAATTAAAACCCATTAGCACCTTGTCTTTTAATTTAATTATGAATCTTATTAATTAAATTAACTGCCCACGATTTTTGTAATTAATAATTTCATTATCAATAAACATAATAGAAAAGAAATAATTTCATTATCAACGAACATAATAAAAAATAAATAATTTCATTTGATTTAATCCAATTACAAGCATTTTCTTTACGCCAAGAGACTTCTCAAATGTCAATTAAATTCTCACATCCAAATTATCTTCTTACCCTTATCTCGTTCTTATATGTGTGACTCTTTAAGTTAATTTTTAATTAGCAATGAATATAGTTCAAATGATACGAGTAACTCTTAAATTGCAATTCACATTGTAGTTCAATTAAAATAAAATGAATAAATCACGTGAATCCCCCTAAGTATCATGCGATACAGACATTTTGTCTTACTTTATTCCAATTAAACAAAAACTATAGATTTAATCAATTTCATTGGCTTAATCATATGATCAGATTAATATTTCTTCATAAGACTAATATCTATAAGAAATACCTCAATATGGAAAGAAAATAAGGGACGTGAGGGGAAGCAATATTCTTATTGGTATAATTAGAGGACACGATACATATTAATTTTTTTAACCACAGCTAGATAGTCTCAAAGTCGGCTACTTGCCAAGCAAGACTACGAGGGAGTTATTTCAATTCTGCACTTTCAACCAAGTCAACCCCCCAATTTAAGGTTTCTATCTCATAGAATATTAATTACATATGACAAACTTCATACTCATTTATAAAAATACAAGTTCCTTATTGAATGAACACATACTTCTATACAAATATAAGTAACGGTATGTTAAACTCGTAATCTTGTCTCATACTAAGATAAATATTGATTGTTAATGTCTCAATGATGTGTTGAACACAATATGTACAAGATATTCATATTATCTCATGTATAAAGTTCACGTGTACTTAATACAGTTACAAGTAAAATATTGACGGTTAAAAATAAACTTTAAGTGTCTGTTTCGTTCCTCGACAAATTGTTCGAATCCACTCGCAAATAACACATTTTTTGTTTTTGTTGCTTATATTTTTTAGCAAATTTATACCAAACTTAAACCCAGCCATATATGTGGCTTGTGTATAAACAAGATAGATTAAAATAGTGTTGGGAGTTTACGCCTATATTTGATTTCAAATTTGGGAGCACAAAGACACACACTTAATCACTTTACTATTTAAATTTTATTACTTTTTTTATCTTATTTTTATACAATCAAGATAACAATACTTAAATATAATCCAAAATTTGAAAACAAACATAACCTATAATTGTTAGTTATAATTTTTATTCCGAGTTAGGTTGAATGCCAACTTTTTGAAGACATTAAAGTAAAAACAAATCTTTATTTTTTAAAATTTAATTGCCATCTACGGGCATTAATTGACAGTCACAGCTCACCAATCTCCTGCTTTCTTGTTAATGTAAAATCTATGAATTGATCAATTTAACGACGCATTCCCAATTGTCCTTTTCAGGCCAAAAACCCACGAAGAGCCTAATCCAAAAGGAATATGGAAATGCCGAAAGAAAAATACCTTTTAGCTATTAAATATATAATAATGATAAATGAGAGCATAATTATATAAATAAAAATATTTTTTGAAATATAAATTTATGTTATTTATAAAATAAAAGAAATTTTTAAAATTAAAAAATTAATACATTATAATCTAGGACATACATAAAAATAAAGTAATTTAAATATGACTTTTATATCATAAAAATTTATAAAAGTATTAAAGAATAAAAAATTTAGAAAAGGATATAATAATTAGAGTTGAGAGAAGTAATTAAAAGAAATGTAAATTGAATGAATAGAGTGAAAAGCAAATATGCATAAAGCTAAAGGTATTTTTATAATTACAATCAAATGAGTTTCGTATTCTTAAACCTAATATATTATATATATATATATATATATATAAAAGAAAATATAGAATAAATTGGAATATCATTTAAAGATGCATACTTTGAAAATAATAATAAACGACAACTATTAGAATTTTGAGGGTCGTCTATTTATTATAAATAGGTCTCTAGGATCCGTTTTCATACAGGAATAAAATATTCCACAATTTCACGAACATAATCACAAACCTCTTATAACTTTTTTGGCAACTATCCCAATTGAATTTCTATTTTCAAATTTTGTCTTCAAAATATAATCTTGAAATCGTTATTTATTATTTAAAGAAAAATGGAAAAAAATTTAAAATGGGTAGACGACAGATAGGCCCCGCGTTTATTTCTGCATGCTATGGCAATGTGGCTGCCTTATCCTGCAAAGTACGTCCCCTGAAAAGGGTTTCTATTCTACCCAACAGACGGACTGCCAAGAAGGAGAAGCATGAGCATGGAGAAATCGGGCTATGGTCGTGATGGCGTATACAGATCGTTGAGGCCGCCATTGTTTCTCCCGGAAGGCCCAAACCTTTCTGTGGTCTCTTTTCTCTTCAGAAACGCTTCATCTTTTCCCGACAAACCAGCTCTAATTGATTCACACTCCGGGAAGACCTTAACTTTCGTCCAGCTCAAATCCATGGTTTCGAAAGTCTCTCATGGATTACTCCAGCTAGGCATCAAGAAAAACGACGTCGTCCTCATCTTCTCCCCGAACTCCGTTCAGTTTCCACTCTCTTTCTTTGGGATTGTTGCCATTGGTGCCATTGCCACCACCGTCAACCCTACTTACACCGTCTCTGAGCTATCTAAGCAGATCCAAGATTGTAAGGCTAAGCTTATCATTACCGTTGAAGATTTGTTGCCAAAGGTTAAAGATTTTGGTTTGCCGGTTATTCTTTTGGGTACTGCAAAAGCATATCCAATTTCGCCCGTAGGGAGAATTCCTTCCATCACTTTGTTTTACGAGCTTGTGAATAATGAAGGTTCTGTGAATTTAGATCGGAATTCTTACGGAATCAAGCAAAATGATACTGCTGCATTGCTGTACTCGTCAGGCACGACGGGTACGAGCAAGGGCGTGATACTTAGTCATAGGAATTTCATCGCTGCGGCACTGATGGTCACTGCCGATCAGGAATTGGCTGGTGAGATGCACGATGTGTTTCTTTGTGTTCTCCCGATGTTCCATGTGTTTGGTCTTTCGATGATCACGTTTGCGCAGCTGCAGCGTGGGAATGCTGTCGTTTCCATGTCGAAGTTCGATTTGGAAATGATTTTGAACACTGTGGAGAAGTACGGAATCACTCATATGTGGGTTGTGCCGCCAATTATATTGCGGTTGACGAAACATACCATGGTCAAGAAGTATAATCTCTCATCCTTGAAGCAGATCGGATCCGGAGCTGCCCCTCTTGGAAAGGAGTTGATGCAGGATTGCGCAAAGAATTTCCCTCAGGCTGTTGTTTGCCAGGCAATAAATTATGGTCCCCCGTTTTTATTTCCTTTTCACTGTGTACCTAGTGGAGTAAATGTTTGTAGACATGCCACATTTAAAATTTGAGTATTTTTAACAATATTATGTTGGGGCCTATACCCTGTTTGTTAAATATCGCCAGGATGGAAAGACAACTTGATTATTCAACTGATTTGAAGTTATCGAGTGTCCTCGCGCGATTAAGTATATGAGGTAACATTTTTGGGTGATGAGAAGTACTGAATGTGAATGCATAGCTAAATTAATAGAACAATCCTTTGGGCTTGCAATTTTTAAAATCAGACCATGCACGTGCTCCAAATAATGTGATATTTGTCCTACATGTTCATTTCATGAATTTTCTGATGTTGTATACACTGGGATATATTTCTTGTATGGGATGATTTTAAAATCAATTTTAGGGGCTAAAGTTAATACAATTATAAGTTATGGTATATTTTCTCAGTTAAAGAATAAGCTTTGTAAAGTTTATTCTACCGAACTTTTGATACAAGCTTTATTTTGAAATGGGCAAGAAGCAAAATTTCAAATTTGGATTTTGAACAGAATATATGTGTGTGTGTGTGTGTGTGCATGTGTTTTGTTCTTTGAGCAAATGCGGCATAGAACTAGAAAAGAACAAATTACATATTCAGTAATTAAAAGAAAATAGAACTTGATCTGATCTTATAGGGAATGAATTTTGAGGGACCTTGCGAAATCCTGATAACTAGAGTACTAACAAATATGAGCAAGCTTCTGACAAAGCATCATATTATGCCACAATCTTTGTGTGAGCTTTTAAACAATAAATTTATGTTGCAAGCATCTTAGATGTGATTTATTATTGCAAGCGTTGCTGCACAGAATGCTTGTTGGCAATTTCAGTTCTAATGGCTTTCTAAAGTGAATTTTTTTGATTGATGCACTTCATCTGTGATTGGCTACTGTGATTGCATTCAGAAAAAAATGCTCCTCTGATTTCAGGGCTATGGAATGACGGAAACATGTGGAATTGTCTCTTTTGAAAATCCAACCTTGGGGCCTCGACATTCTGGCTCCGCTGGAATGCTTGTTCCAGGAGTGGAGTGTAACATTGTTGGTGTTGATAAAATGAAACCCCTTCCTCCTGGCCAGTTGGGGGAAATATGGGTGCGGGGACCCAATATGATGAAAGGTATACTTTTAGACAATTTTCCTCAGATTTATGCACGTTCCTGAAATGTTCTTCCTTTCGAGAAGGAGTGCCATGTTTGTCACTTCTGTGTCTAGTACATATTTCAAACAGACAAAGATTAATTAACAAAGAAAGCAAAAACAATTTCTGGCTATTCTGATAAGGTTGTCCTTAGTTTTTACCAAAAGCACGTCTATGTTGTATTATTATAGCCGTGGATATGTGATTCATAATTATATTGGTTTAAGATTGTTCTTAGGTTATTTCGACAATCTCCCGGCCACCAAGCTTACTATAGATAAACAGGGATGGGTTCACACTGGCGATCTTGGATACTTTGATGATGATGGTCAGCTATACGTTGTTGACCGTATTAAAGAGCTGATCAAGTACAAAGGTTTTCAGGTAAGTTATTTTCTGTGGATGATGGGTGAGATTTTTCCTCTACTACAATCAATGCAAATGTCGTTATTCATTGTTGCTTTGTTTTTCTGCCGGAGCATACTCTTTGATCAGCTTTTAATCCATTTTTTGGAGCTTTTCAGCGAACAATGAAACCTGTTCTATTATTGGTACAATAGGGTTTCGTTAATATTTGATCATTCCATGTTCTTAAAGAATCTTATCTTATGTCAATTAATTTGACCATATATTGGACCTTAAACACATTTTATTTTGCATTCCTGTATACTTCTCTTGTTTGCTGGCGGATGTTGTGATAAGTCATGGCAAGTTCTTAATGTGGCACATCAAATTCAATAATGCTGCACAGATAACATGTTAAGATAAACGTGCCATCAAACGTGAATTGAAAGATTAATAAGTGAACATATTCCTATGTTGGTTAATAAGTAGCTTCCACTGAAGATGGTCTGTGAGGTGTGAAATACTATGTTGAGACTCGAGATGATAAGGGCAGTTATTGCATTCTCACATGATGTATTCTTTGAAGCTCCCGAGTTCATCATATTCTCAGGATGTTCCTCTGTATTGTTGTGAATGGCAAATAGCATGTCAAAAGTTCATGGTGAAGATACTGTATAGATTTTTGTCGGTATCATCATGTAATTGGGCTCTCCTATGATTCTCAGTCTGTCAGTTTTTGTTCATGTCAGCTGATTTTGCCTGCAGTCACATTTTATGCGTAAATTGTGCTTTCCAAAGTAGGACCTTCAAATGTTTGAATGTAATGCTTTTAGCAGCTTGAGTTTTGCCCATTCATGTTTGCTGAATGCATCATAACTAGCAGTCTCTGTCTTGACTGCCATCCTCTGGCCTACATTGAACTGAGAGAAAACTGTGTTTTGGTCAAGTAATTAACAAACTTCATGCTCAATTTGCTGCGCCATGCAGGGACTTCAAAGCACACCGCTTGAGTGCTAAACCCCACTTGCATCCTATGTGTTATTTATCAGGTCCTGCATTAGATGGAATCATTCTGAAGCCAGATGTAATTCAGTTAGTAAATGCCTATGTTGTGAGCACACTGACTCTTATATTATTATTGAGGGCATTTTAACTTTACTGCCAGGTTGCTCCAGCTGAGCTTGAAGGGTTGCTTGTCTCTCACCCCCAGATATTGGATGCTGTTGTCATCCCGTAAACACTTGCACAATTTCTCTCAGCCTATGATACTTCAGAATCATGGCACAATTTTTCTCGATCATTTATATATCGTCCTGATACTTTCCTTTTAGGTTTCCGGATGCTGAAGCTGGAGAAGTCCCAGTTGCTTATGTTGTCCGCTCTCCTAACGGCTCCCTGAATGAAGAAGATGTGAAGAAGTTCATTGCTGATCAGGTACTGTTCAACCTAAGGGCCATGAGCACCAGTCTTAAGCTTTGCTCGTTATCCTGATTGTCCATGTTAATTTGGACTGCATGCCTTTGTTGCACAGCTAATGAGATTTCCAACCCCACGTCACAGGTTGCGCCATTTAAGAGATTGAGAAGAGTTACATTCGTGAACAGTGTCCCGAAATCAGCATCAGGGAAAATACTAAGAAGAGAACTTATTGACGAGGTTCGATCTAAAATCTAAGACTCTGTTTCTTTACTAGCCAGGTTGGCCATAAAACCTATCCTTCTTGGAACCCTCTGTTATGCTGTACATGGAAGCAACTACTAGTAGTTCTGTTGTCAGTTACATTGGCTGGGATTGCAATGTGGTTCTCCTCAAGCTGTTCCTTCTCATGTTCATTTTGTTAGTCATGTAAATAAAATATTAATATTTTATTAATATTATTTAATTTATTTTTGTTATTATCACATTAAAAAAATTATAACAAATTATAATTATGAATTTGAATAAAATTTTATAAGATGATCTTATCAAATACTTTATTAATTTATTTTTAAAATAACAATTATCAACTCATAATCTATAAAAACATCTTATAAATTATAAAAAAATAAGTTTAGCCAAACTCCCTCTCCAGTGAGACACAAAACAAAGATGGCCTATAGCTATACCTAAAAAACTATGTGAAAGTTAAAAATTATAAATCTACAGTACTACAAATTGCCTTGAATCGTGAATGAGATCAAAATTTTAGATCAAAATGGCTACGTTATAAAATATTAGGTTTTGTGTGTGATATATAATTAAGGCTTTATTCGGATGCCAATTATGGTAGGGAAGAAAATCGACATCAAAACTTAAGAATAGTGTAAAAATAAAAAATAGAAAAAGGAGATAGGAAAGGGTTATTTTGCCTAGTAATATATTTCGGTCTTTCAGCCCAAAAATTTGTGCAAATATCTCAAGCACAATTTTTTTGGTTACTAATTTTTTTCCTATATACACAAATGAAAAGGCCCTAAACCTTTCAGTCTCATTTCTAAATTTTCACTGTCACCCAAAAAACAAGGATGAGAGGAAATTTTTAGGCCTCTGAAGTGGCACGTATCCATTTCTTGGGGCCTTTATTTAGGCCTCTGAAATCCACACCAGGATATTGTTTACACGTCTATTTCGAAATCATATGTTTGGGCTTATATTCATTTAAATTTTTTTGAAGCCCATCGCTTTGTTTGTTTTGTAATTTTTCTCTCTAAAAATATAATCCCACATAATTATTATACTTTTTAAATTTTATCTTTTTTTAAATACTTTTATATAATTTTTGAGACAAAATCCCTTTGTAAGACGGAAATTTTGTAATTAAATTTCTATTAACAAGAAATTTATACAAGTGCAATTGCAATTTGAATCAAATTGATTGTTCGTGGGTATAATCTTTGATTTAATCATCTGATTCTTCCTTAAAAAATGATTGACTTGAAATTTGAACAATTTTTAAGGAAATGATTTGTACTTGATCTTCTTTGAGAGTTGTTAGATCCTCGTCAATATTGATTTTTAGATTTAGTACCACAATTTTAGATCAAATGCTGGATTTAGAGATTTTAACGAAGAACGCCTTGAATTTGATAACGAACTACTTCGAACTTCTTGAAGCTAGTATTGAGGATTTGAACTTCTTGAATATTCTTTCACTTGAAATCTTCTTGTTGTTCTTTCGATTATTATTGTTGTACTCTTCTTTTTGTTTGTAGGGGCCACCACTATTTATAGAGGTGGAGAGGCTTCTGCTACCGTATACGTTCGACGACGTGGTATTATTTAATTAGTCGAGAATATTTGATTTACATTACTTTCTTTAATTAGATGATTACAAATTAATTGTTGAATAAAAAATATTCTCCTTCCAAACTCACAGGACTTGACACGTGGCGTGATATGATTGGCCCGTCTCAACACTTGTCGTAATTTAAGTGAGCAGTGTTATTTGTAATAAAAGTGTTAATTTATTTATTATCTAATTTTAGGAATTATGTTCTTAATTTCTAAAATACAAATAATTAATTATTGTCATTTTATCACAATAAAATGTCACGTGGCGACATCTGACTGGGCAAAAATTTTAATTGCTTACACACCTAAAACACACACCCAAATTTAAAAACAAACATGTCCCATCATTCTTCCTCTATTGTTAACTCTATCATATTCTTATTGTTATTAAAATTATTGAAATTAATTATTTTCTCAACTCATTGAATGCATACACATCTGCAATTCATATTTTATTTCCTAAAAAACACATATAACACCATAAAACATCACACAACGATGATATGTTGTTTTCCAGTTGCAGGCAAGCCTCTACGTGGTTCCTCACACTTTAATCAGTTCCTTGGTTCCACTTTGTTCGTCAATCAGTGGCACAATTTTATCAAATTCAAAATAGGGTTGAATAATAAAATAAGTTGTTTGATACTCCATAGAAAATTAATTATATTAAAATGTTATTTTGAATTTGATTTGACGCTACATGATCATCAAGGGTTCACACTAGCTAAGGTAGTGTGTTGAGTTGGCCTCTTGTTAATCCCCGCTCATGTATGTGATTAGGCTTAGTGTTAGGTTTAACTATATTGTCTCATATAAATATTTATCACTAGACATTGTTGGAACATTAGCTTTTGTGGTATGAATGAACTTTCACCTTATTCTATTTGAATTTGAGTATTTACCAATTCTCGCGAATTTTTCCAATTTTGAGTCATTTTTGTTGATTCGTTGTGATTCGTGATGCATCAATTAACCATCAATGTGTCAATTGTAGTTGTCTTCATTTAGGTATGAGTCGATTTCATTGTGTTTAGGTCAAGCAATATCACACTCTTTGCACATCCCATTCTTGGTTAGCTTTGGGTATATCCCAATAATTCTTCATTTCAAGTCATTTATCCATTCATTTCAGTTATGTATTGCATCAATTGACATCATAGTTGGTTGCATCGAATTTTCTTAATTTGATACTTGATCCAAGAAGTGATGTCTTTGTGTGTTGTTCTTTCGTCCCGTCAATCCTTGGATCTTTCTTCCATATATCATCGCCTTCTTATTTATTTTTTAAAATTCTAAAATAATTTATTTGTGTTGTTTAGTTTGTGACTTGATCTTTGGGGGTTGAAAATTATTTAGGTCACCAAGTTCTAGTACGTTCTTAATGGGATTGTACTGGATTGTGAAAACTGCTATTAAGTCTTGAGACTAGGGTTTTTATCGGGTTTGATAAGTGCTTAAAATTGAGGGAGTGTTGGATAAATTCAAGTGAGGCAATTAAAAGGTATAGAAACCACAAAAGCCAAATATAAAAGAAAAATCAATAGTTGGAAAAAACAAAAAGGAACCGAAGAATAAAAATGATTGTGTCTAGAAAAAGGAGGCGAGAGTGTTAAAAATATGTACATATAAAGTCAAAACATAACCAGTTTAGTTTAATACACTCACTCAAAGGGAACCATTCTTACTGATTTTAATATGTTCAGGGTTTATGTCCTTTTAATCAAATATTATCTTAATCGTGGCTCATGAATATCGTGTCTTCAGTCAATCTAAATGGAAGTCTCATTTCTATTATGGCCTTAACCGGTAACCAATCAAAATTCGTGAACTCTAATGTAGCTCAAGAACGTGTCCAAAATCGAATTCCGACACCTAATTTTAGCTGCAAGAAGCCACGTTCACAATTACTTCCTTCTAAATCTCCTTATTGTCCTAATCAATTACAGGGATGACGAGACAAGCTCTATACTCCATAAACCTGCTAATTAATAATTATTTGATGTGATTACCCCAGAGCCACGTTGAGGCGAGATACAGTTATGGAAACCAAACCAAACCAAACCAAACTAAACCTTGGCCTACTAACATGATTTTAGGTCGGGTAATTACAAATTAAGTTCATTTTAACTGAACCGGCATTTCAACCTCATTGTAAACTCGAGTGAATAAGTATGTACTAGCGAATAAGTTACGTATTGAATAGTATGAGCAACAACAAATTGTATGAAATTTCAAGCTTAAGTTTCAAAATTATTACTTTTATTTACTAGTAAAGAAATATATAAAAGGTTAATATTGTAAAGTATTTTATATGAAATTTTAGTAGTACAAAAAGCTCTCAAGTGTAGCATTTATAATTTGTTTGCTATGGCATTTTAGGTGTGTTGAGTACCATCAAAATTGTAGTATTAAGTATTTATTTATCACAGTAAAATTATATATTGCAGTAGAAAGCTATTTACTATGGATTTATAGCCTATTCATACCATCCACCAAATTTTATATTACCAAATATATCAATCAATAAAAAACTTTATTCAAATTCAAATTTTAATTTTCTCTCCTTTATATATATAATTAATTAATTATTTTTTAATTATTATATCTATTTACAATCAAATTAATATTTATAAAAATACAAATATAACACTTATATTTATGTATATTTATATTCAAAAACTAATTATTATTTTTATGCAACAGTACATCATTCAACTATTATTATATATTTTATACATATATAAATACATAAAATCAATAAATGACACTATTCACCCTATCAAAATTTTCTTTTCCAAGCATGTCACGCTTCGTGATAACTATTCCACGTTGCAACCCCTCTCCCGAACTTAGCCACAGTGTGCAATTTCACTGCAATATAAGAATTCCAACCATCACTTTCACGGCTCGAAAACACCCCTTGCACACTATCATTGAATGTGCATCTAATGATATAGTAAACTAAAATACTGAAATTAATTAGAAATAACCCAATTTCCATTTAATATACAATAAAATTAAATACTAATCACCACCATCTTCTAAATTAGTAATATCAACCGATTCTATTGGGATCAGTTGATTTTCTGATTCGATTAAGATATAAAAATTAAAAATACATAGAATCGGTAAGAACCGGTAAAAAGCCGATCAAAACCGGTATGAACTGGTTAAAACCGGTAAAAAATTGACTAAAAAATAAATCAAATCAGTTTTATCTAAAAAACTAAAAAAAGAGAAAATTTTAGATTTTTTTTGGAAAAAATTACAAAATAAATTTTCACTCTTTTTTCACAATTTATTACATTTACAACCCTTCAATATTAGTAAAATATATAATTTTTATTTTGACTTTTGTTTTTAGTAATTTTTATCATTTTATTTTTCTAATCAATATTTTGAAAATTTAATTATTGTATCTTAAAATTAAACTTGGCCATGTTAATTAATCTGTTTATTTTTCAAAATTATTTTTCAATTTTATACTTTTAATCATTTGAATTTAATATGTTTTTTAATTTTTGTGATAAATTTTTATTTTAATTGAATTATTTAATTTTTAACATTACATCTAAAACTTATTTTTTAGTATATTTTGATATTGAATTATATTTGTTTTGTAAATTATTTTTATAATAATATATATAATATTATATAATTAAAATAATTAATTTTTTAACTATTTAACCAATCAAATTAATAATTCAATGATTCAATAAATTTTTAAATTTGAACATCAATTCAATTTTAAAAACATTAAGCCAGACATTCAAGACTCAAGGGAATCACAATTCATGACTTAAACTCCTTCCTAGCTTGTAGGCTCCAACTGCCCAGAAATATTCTCAGCCCAATCAACACGGCCGACACAAATAAAAGCTCAACACAGGTCCTACCCGTGAACCTTCTGTGCAACGCCCCTGTGCCCCTACTTTTCGCTTCATGTGCCCATATGAAAATCCATTTCATCATTGCTGACACGTTTGAAATCCCCATTACTCGCACAAACCAAAAACTGACGGCCTTTTCTTTCCTTTTTCCCAACTACAGTATATAAATAGGGGCCAAACTGTTGGGTTTGTAGTTTATTTTCCGATTGTTTTAAACCCTGAAATATCAAGAGTGAGTTGTTTGCAATGGGTGAGGTAATGTTACTGTCGCCCGCCGTCTGTTTTAGTAGCCCCTCTGTTTGCCCTTTTGATTGTGATTTTTGGGTTGACTGTTTTGAAATGTTGCAGAAGAAGGGAAAGCCACAGGAGGGTGCAGATAACAAGAAGAATGAGAATGGAGGAGGCAAGAACAGTGTCACCGTCGTGTTGAAGGCTGACTTGCACTGTGAAGGTTGCATTTCCAAAGTAATGAAGTGCATTCGCTCCTTTCATGGTACAATCGATTCTCCTACAACTTCTCCCTTTCGTGTTTTTCTAGTCAGAACCAGAAGTATTTTCCGCTTTTGTTTGTTTAGTTTGATTTCTCTGGGAATCCTCTGCTTTCTCTTCTCTGCATGCTCTGTTTCAAGTGCGTATGGTGAGTGATGAAGCATTTGGTGCACGAACAGGCGTGGATACTGCCACTATTGGCGGCGAACAGAAGATCACGGTGGTGGGGAAAGTGGATCCGGTGAAGCTCCGGGACAGGGTTGAGCAAAAAACCCACAAAAGAGTTGAACTGGTTTCTCCACAACCCAAGAAAGACAGCAATAACAATAACAGAGAGAACAGCGGCGGCGACAACGCGAAACAAGAGAAGAAGAAAGAGTCCAAAAACACAAACTCAAAGGATAAATCTGATGACAAGAAGTTAAAGGAAAAGCAGGTAGCGTTGTTCATCAAATGAAACTCCCTTTTCTTGTTTATTTTAATCCATCCTTATTTTGCTCCTTCTTCTCGTTAACGAAATTACCATAACCACTACTGCCGCGGCCTTCTGTTCGTTACATTGCGTCTGTGCGTACGGTGCTGTCCTTGCACCAATGGCTGTCTTTGTGAATTCTGAAAATGCCTGACGCCCGTCCCTCTCCTTTCGTCTGCCAGGCCCAGCGCACGTTAGTTCAACCTCAATAATATTCCGGTTTATTTTATTGTTCCCGCTTATGTTAGCAACAAACAGTCTCTACAACCGCCTACCGAGCGGTTGCTGTTGGCGCAATTTATGCTGCAGCTCTCTGATTCACAAACGTTTCTCATTGAATCCCACTAAATTTGATAACTTCCACGTTTTCCGATAGTTGGTCCCCCAATTCTGCCACGTGGATCCGGCGCGTGTTAGCAATGCTCGTTAGTTTTCTCCTTTATGATCCAAAATATTTCTACTAATAATAATAATGAATAATCCATTTTAGTTTTTTCATTTTTTTCTGCAGCTTCCTGTTACGACGGCGGTGATGAAGGTGCATTTACACTGTGAAGGCTGCACTCAGAAAATCTACAAGGCCGTCAGAAAAACCAAGGGTGGGATTATCGTCTTCTGTCAAAAACCTTTCATTTCTGTTTTTTTTATTCCGATGGTGGAATTTGTTTTAACGGCGTGGAAGGTGGTCTGTTCGCCGGTGTCTGCAGGGTACCAGGATATGAAGGTTGACAAGCAGAAGGATCTCGTAACTGTCACTGGCGCCATGGACATGACGGCGTTAGCTCAGGTGCTCAGGAAGCATCTGAAGAAGGACGTGGAAATTCTACCCCCGAAGAAGGACGCTGAGAAGAAAGAGAACAGCGGAGGTGAGAAGCAGAAGAAGAGCTGGAACGAGAAGGGGAAGAATGAAGGTGACAAGGGGAAAAGTGGCGGCGGCGGAGGTGTTAAAAATGGTGACGAGATGGTCGGCGGCGGAGGGAAAATGGAAGCGAACGGAGCGCAGTTCCAGGTCGGGTACCCGTATACGTGCGGGCCGGGTATGGTGGGGGAGCAGTTTTACTACAACCCGTCCGCAGTCGGGCCCTACCATGCTCCCCAACTATTTAGCGACGAGAATCCGAATGCATGTCGCGTTATGTGAGGGAATGGCTAATTGTAAATGATTACAGAGATGGGGGTATTTGAGTCTTTTGAGTGGATGACTGAATCTTATGTTTTGCTCTAGTAACGGTCCAGCGTGTAGTTGGAACTCCGAAGGGTATTGTGTTTGTTCAATCAATTATCAACTCGGTGGCCGATTTGGCTTTCTAGGGGCATTTAGGACTTTGCTCAAATTGCATAAGCTTTGATTGATCAACAATAAAGCTATGCTTTCCAATTAATTGCACTGCATAAAATTCAACGTTTTGAAACCTTTACTTAAATCGGTCGGTTTTTGGTCTGGTCACCCTATAAAATTGGCCAGTCAAACAATCGGTATAAATAAGTCAAAATCGATTAAAACTAAATGTTAATTTGAGTTGAAAATTGACTTTATATGTTTTATTCATAAAAAAAATAAAAAAAGAATTTTCTATCAATTTTTAATACAAATGACCAAAATAAAAAAAATTTATTTTTCTCATGATTTCTAAAATTTTTATCTCCTAAATATTTGATTTGTATATATAATTTTACTTTTTATTTTGACTTTTACTTATCAAATTATTCTTATCTATATATTATTAATTTATAGAAATTTAAAATATTGCATCTTAAAATATTACATTTTTCATATTAATTGATTTGTTTTTATTTTACATATGTAAATTTTAATATTTATATTTATATTTTTGCATTGAGTTTAATTAATTTCTTTCACATTTGTATTATAGTCTTTTCATTGTTTTTGAATTATTAAACTTTTAATTTTATATTTAAACCATGTCATTTGCATATTAATAAATTGAATTGAACTTTATTGTGATAAAATTGATTTAATATTACCTTAAAGTGACTGAACTTATCGAAGGAATGGTTAGTGATCCAGTTAATATTTGGATTCAATCATTGGTCGCTTTTAAAAGTATTGATGAAAATAAACACTCGATTTGCGTGTAAAATTATCAGATAGGCACTTTGCACTTTGAGCCAATGAAGTCACTCAAGTAACTTGGCATCATTTTCCCTTTATTAACAATCTACACTTTTAAATTTATTATACTGAAATGACTATTATTTATCTTTTTTTTTTGCTATTCTTAAATTTTTGCTCAATTTTTTTTCTCTTGCTAAATTTGCATCCAAACAAAACCTAGAATTTTGTACTCAGATTGGATACAATGCAACCAGTTTAATTGAGAACTGGCACTTGTCCGGTCTGGTTGATTGCCGACCTTTTTCAAAAAAATTATTTTACATTATCTAGTTATTTATATTTTTTTAAATAAGAAAAAAGAATAGGAAGAAGATTAGAAAATATGAAGTAAAACAAACCGACAAGATAATAGAAGTGAATGAAAAACACAAAGACTGTCAGGGGCTTTCATGTAATTAGAGAATTAGTGCATACTCAATAAGTTATTTTATAACTAATAAATTAATTGTTCCTTAATAATAAATAATTAATTGTACATGTTTTACTCAAATAATGATCTACATTAAGTTTTATACTGATTAATTATGTAATTTTAAAATCGTAACCTTTGTTTTCAAATTTTCTTATTGAATCAACTTATACGTGCGTGTGTTTGTATAATACACACACACACACACACACACTATATATATATGTATATACATATATAATACACACTATATATATATGTGTATATACATATATAATATCGGGTTTATCAAGGTTGTGTTTATTTTTATTTTTTTATATGTATTTTTAAGTATATATTTTTAAAATTATAAAAAAATAAAAATTAGATAAATAAAAAATTTAAAAATATAATAATTATAATATATGTATTTTAAGTGTAAAAATAAAAATAAATAGCTTAAATTTTGAAGTATTGGACCAACGGTTCCTGAGTCGAGAAACTATCCTACCGTACCACCGACTCTAAAAACATCGAAAAAAGGTTTAAAGAAGAAACAAACTTTCAACCATCAATTCTCCCACCTTAAACGATCCCAAAAAATCAACGGTCCAAATCCGAATAATAATTAAGGGGTGATTGGCTAAATTTATTAACAATATTTATAATTTATAAGACTCCATATCTTATAATAAGGTACTTTTAAAATTGATAAACTCACGTGTCTTATTTTTAAAATAAACTTATAAATTAATTAAATAAATTATTTTATAAAATTTTATTAAAATTTATAATTATAATTAATTAATATTTTTAGTACAATAATTATAAAAATAAATTAAATATTATCAACATAATATAATAAAATATACTTATGTGATTTTTAATATATACAATAAAATAACTTATAAAATATTTGAAAATAATTTGAAGAAAGATCATTTATTTTAAAAATCTTATAAATTTTATAAATTTTATTTTACGAGTTTAAATTTTTTTAAATATTTTTAAATAATTTATAAAATTAAATTTTTTTTATAAAATATTTTAAAAAATTTATAACGTGCTGCCTTGTAATACTGAGGCTAGTCTGTGAGGAAAATTTGCAGACCCCAGAATGAGCATTTATTTTTGTGTCATTTGTCTGTCAGAGGAGAGAGACCGGCGCGGGTAGTGGTAAAGCTTCCTGTTGCCGTACAAAAGCACTTTTGCTTTCGCTGTCCTGCCGCTTTTCCCTTGTTATTACTGCAATCTGTGTTGTAATTATTACAGCAAACTGTTGCTCTAGCTCCTCACCTTTTCAGTAATTAGCAGAAAACATTAAACATCACAAATTTAATAAATTATCAAATTGTAGAATATTGTTTATTCTATATTATTTCAACTAAATCTCTTAATAATTGAATAAAATGGTTTAAATTTAAAATTCTTAAAAAATAATCATATTCTTACTCTAAGAACAAATGATTATCCGGCATAATTATACTGCAGTGGCTAACAGGTTAGCCACGATCAACTAAAAATGGTTAACTGAATCTGTCCTGGCGTTTTCACAAATACTTTGATTAAATTTATTAAAATTTTCAACATATATTGTAAAATGTTTAATAATTTATAGACTTGGCAAAAGTATTCAATGATTCTGTAATTGAAAAAATCATGAAATTACAATAATAAAATATTTGCAACGTTTAATTTCTTCATAGACAGTACTCTTTCCTAAACTACCTCGAAACATTGCACAAGTTATCTTGTTTCACGTATTTAAAGATGTAATGATTAAGTATATAATATCAATTGCACCAGCTTTTTTATTTTTTAATTTTTTTATCATCATTAAACTAAAAAATATGATCATGTTCACATTTGCAAAACTCAAATCAGATATGTTAATAAATATTTCTTTATTCTAACATTTCAATATTTTATTTTTCAACAATCCTCATCCTTAGACTAAGAGAGTTCCACAAGCCCAGCTCCACTTGTTCCATAAAAAAATATTCAAGAATCAGTACCATACATACTAGCTTACGGCTTCTGTGCATACACACCATACACATCTCACCTCAATGCAGTAAATCAGACATTGCACATTGAGCAAGCAGATCACTCTCTGGAATTCGTAAACCGATCTCTTTCTTGGTATCTGTAACTGTAATCCAAAGGCAACGTCGTCATCAACTCTCGTGCAATTCTGGAAACCTCTCTTCTCGATTTCTTTGTTCACATCAACATGGATTGCTCTACCCTGTCCCTGCTCAAGGCCCTCCACTCTGAGTCTCGTTGCCAGTACCTCCCCCACAACTGCTGCTGCCTTTGCATTGCAAGTCAGACCACATTCAAGTGTACTATTGAGAGCATGCTTAATTGTCGAACTCGTTGCAACTATTCATCCATCATGCTTATCCTCCACATTTGCCGTGGTATACTTCAATGATATGAACCGTCTCAGAACGTATTTCTTCCGTTGCACGTTCAATCTGTACCTATGTAAACAATGACCACCCCTCAGCACATTTTTTGTATAGGCAGTCACTAATAAGTGGACTAACTGAAATGAATATCAAGATTCAAGAGAACAAACCCAGAATAATGAGTTCAAGAATCATTAGCCCTTCACTAGTATCGCAATTTGGGACTCGGAGGCAGGGAACCCAGAATTCATCAACTAACCCAAACAATTGAAGAGGCATGTTACAAAAAACACAGAAAATACAGAGAGGAACAAATTGTGAACCGCATGTCCAATCAGACATGGCCAGAAGGGTGTGATTACTGGAAAGCATGAAGAAAACACAAAACTTTGTACAAAATAGTAAATATCTATTTGCAGAAAACAGAGTAATGCACGAAGGCCAGAATCATAAGAAAAAGAACTCCGTAGATATTAAGCAAACGGACGGCATAAAATGAACTCTCCTCTCAACTACTCACAAACGAAAAAGAATTGCTGCATTTGACAATCTATAATCCTTTTATGAACCAGCATACGAACATAAGTAAAGATTAACCCCTACTTCATGCCACCTTGGAAAATGATCCAATTACCCAAAAAGCAGTACAAAAAAAAAGCCGATCAAACTAGAATTTGCTCCAAAAACCATGCCGAGGGATTCGACTCACCGCAACCTGCAGCTTCGACTGTTAATTAATATTATCACGTCTAAATCATCAAATTCAACAAAAGTTATTTTTGTCATTATCAAATTCAGCAAGAGCAAGTTTGTAAATATATTCTTTTGCCGTGGCAATTACTTTGAGGTAACGATGGACGGACCAGAAGCTCAAATGTAAGATATCAGACATTGAACAATTTATTATTGAACTGGGCCGAACAGCATTCATATAATTGAGCCTGAGCCTATTATTATTGGGTGGCCCTAAGCCCATCCACCAGTGATGTTGATATTCGTTTGTTTCATGGAACCGGCTCGGCCCCTCAACCATCACCGTTAAAATTTCATCCAACGCCCTTCATTCGTCGACACGCGTCCCTCACTCCCATCTGAGCCTCTCTATATGTACCGTCTCCCGAGCTGAAACCCATTCTTCAGGTTGTGGCACTACGCTGGGTGCCTGTTACGAGAAAAAGGGAAGAAGGCCGAACCCTAGACCCGCCCTTTGGTTTTCCTTGTGTCAAGGCAATACTCGCGATATTTCAAGGTAAGTTTTACGAATTTGCTTCTTCTCTGGTTCGGTTCTCGTGTTGGCTTTTGTATTTTTCAGTTTTGTGCGTTTGGGGATTGACTGGTGATTTGACAGATGGTGTCGGATGCGAGTAAGAAGAAGGCGGCTCAGAAAAAGGCTGCGGCCGCCGCCAAGAGAGGGGGCAAGGCTGCTGCGGCTGCCGCCTCATCTAAGGCTGCTGCGGCTGCGAACGGTAGCAAAGCCGATAGTTTGGCCAGTGCCGTTGGGGATCTTCAGATATCTGATCGGACATGTACAGGGGTTCTCTGCTCTCATCCTTTGTCGAGGGATATTCGGGTTGGCACCTCGATCCTTTCCTTTAGGTTTAATTATTGTAGGTGAACTTAATTTCTGTAACATGTACCCTTTGGTAAACATGCGTCACAAACTTTACGAAAAAGAAGATATGGTGCAAAGATCCATTCGGGTTGAATCTGCCGAAGAATTATTTAGTTTGTGCATTGATTTTGGCATCATATAAATTTATGTGTTCTATCCAGATCTGCATTGAAAAAGATGTGTTGTTTATTCATGTATGCGGGAACACAATTTGAGGCTATAAACACCAATTACGTGTCTTATTTTCTATTGTTTTTTGGTTGCATGGTATGGATCAGATGAAGTTAGATAATTTCTCTGCGTTTCTTGTCTTTTGAGTTCTTATATTACTTGTTCTGCCATGAGACTTAAACTATTACATTGATTGAATATGAGACATTGTTTCAAAGTCTGAACTTCTCGGAAGGCAAACTGTGAAAATTTTGAAAATTATGATGTTAATGCTGAGTTAAAACAGGCTGAATATATTATGCCCTCCGTGTTATCAGAATAGATGGTGGGTAGCATTGTTTGATAGATGTGCAAATTATTAAAACTAGGTGATAAATGCTTGTCCTCTTTGGCTATCATTTTGGGCATCCCTACTTTTCATTGAACCCTAATGAATTTAGATGCTAATACACCAATCGATGAGATGCTGGATAAAAATGTCTGCGAATGATTACCAGTTTTTTCTTTCGATAATTTGGCCACATGGCATACATGGCTTGTCTGTTGATTTTGGAATCTTTTCTGGACAAGTGGCTCATGTTAGTTTGTTGCTGGTACTTATGTGAACGCCTAGTGTGTCCAATAGCTTGCTCTGTATTAGGTAATAATGTGTGTAAGCTGTCTTTTTCACCATGAAAATCATTATAACTAGTTTGGTACTTGTTTTTATATAGTTAGGGTCAAGATGAATTGATAAGTTGATGGTTTGTGCCTTTTTTGCAGATAGAGTCTCTTTCACTCACTTTCCATGGCCACGATCTAATAGTTGACTCTGAATTGGAGCTCAATTATGGAAGGTATGTGCAAGTCTTTGGCTCAGTGTTATTTATCATTTAATATATGTACCTTGTTTAACGCCTTCTATTTGCAGACGGTATGGCTTGCTTGGGTTGAATGGCTGCGGGAAGTCTACTCTTCTCACTGCAATAGGTTGCCGAGAGCTTCCGATCCCGGAACACATGGATATTTATCACCTTACAAGGGAAATTGAAGCTTCTGACATGCCTGCACTTGCGGCTGTCATAAGTTGTGATGAGGAGAGGCTGAAATTGGAAAAAGAAGCTGAAGCATTGGCTGGACAGGTACATAGATTATGGCTTAAGAGCATTAGTGCTATTAGATGGAGAACCTCTAACTTAGTAGTTTTGTGTTCTTAATATATCATTCTAGGAAGATGGTGGCGGAGAACAACTTGAACGCATTTATGAGCGCTTGGACGCAATAGACGCATCGACTGCTGAGAAACGGGCAGCGGAGATCTTATTTGGTCTTGGATTTACTAAAAAAATGCAAGAAAAGAAAACATGTGACTTTTCTGGTGGCTGGAGGATGAGGATTGCTTTAGCAAGAGCTCTTTTCATTAACCCAACCATCTTGTTACTTGATGAACCAACAAATCATCTTGGTATGTATCTCAAAAGCTTGTTCTTTTGTCTTTCATGTAATAAATAATGTGACTTTTAGTGCAAAAATCATTGCATGGTTGGTTTAATAATGGAACCTATTAACGTTGTGCTTATATTTGCTTGAGATGAGTGTTAATGATTCTATAGGCTTTTGCTGGGGTAGTCTCATCTCATGATCTGACTTTCTTGCTCTGAATATCTTGCATGTTCTGTATGTAGTGCATGGCCTTGACTGGTGTTGGTGTTGCTTAGTTTTTACAGAACCTTGGTTAAGCTAAGTGTCATTAATCATCGTTTGTTATTTGATTGCTCTTTTGGTAATTAGTTTTTATGGAGGCTTGGTATCATCTTTACAAATTTCTTTTTGATAGTGCTCCTTCGTGGGTCAGTTTTTCAACTACCTTCCTGGATCTTGTGGAGCACAGTGTATGTACTGTTCCCTCTGAGACGTAGACTAAGAAAGCTGCATAGTGAATCTTTGATCATGAGTTGATGTGTAGAAAGGCCAATTTCTGAAATTTGATGCATTTATTTGTGTAGCATGTTTCATACCTCTGTACCAAACTTTTTTAACATTCATTTCATACAATTACAGACTTGGAGGCTTGTGTCTGGCTAGAGGAGACATTGAAAAAGTTCGATCGGATTCTTGTTGTGATTTCACATTCCCAGGATTTTCTGAATGGAGTTTGCACCAACATTATCCACATGCAAAATAAGAAGTTGAAGCCATACACTGGTAATTACGACCAATACGTTCAAACCCGGGCTGAACTTGAAGAGAATCAAATGAAACAATACAAATGGGAGCAAGAGCAGATAGCTTCGATGAAAGACTACATTGCACGTTTCGGACATGGCTCTGCTAAACTGGCTCGTCAGGCGCAGAGTAAGGAAAAAACTTTGGCAAAGATGGAGCGTGGTGGTCTCACAGAGAAAGTGGTCAAGGATAAGGTTCTGGTGTTCCGATTTCCTGATGTGGGAAAACTCCCTCCTCCTGTTCTTCAGTTTGTGGAAGTGACATTTGGTTATACTTCTGATAATCTCATCTACAAGAACCTTGATTTTGGGGTAGACCTTGATTCAAGGGTGGCCTTGGTTGGGCCCAATGGTGCTGGGAAAAGTACCCTGCTGAAGTTGATGACGGGGGATTTGGTTCCTCTGGATGGAATGGTTCGACGCCACAATCACTTGAGGGTTGCACAGTTCCATCAGCATTTGGCTGAGAAACTTGACCTGGAAATGTCTGCTCTACAGTTTATGATGAAAGAGTACGCAGGGAATGAGGAAGAGAAGATGAGAGCTGCAGTGGGGAGGTTTGGGCTTAGTGGCAAAGCTCAAGTGATGCCTATGAAAAACTTGTCTGATGGACAAAGGAGTCGTGTGATCTTTGCATGGTTAGCATGGAGACAGCCACACATGCTGCTGTTGGATGAGCCAACCAACCATTTGGATATTGAAACTATTGATTCCCTTGCCGAGGCTTTGAATGAATGGGATGGTGGCATGGTTCTTGTAAGCCATGATTTTAGGCTCATAAACCAGGTGGCCCATGAGATATGGGTTTGTGAGAATCAGACTGTGACTCGGTGGGATGGCGACATCATGGACTTCAAGGAGCACTTGAAGGCAAAGGCTGGTTTATCTGATTGAAGCAGATGTCAGCATGAAGGCGCATGTAGTTTTCCTGGCCTTATCTTTGATGCACGGGGCCAGAAGATCATCTATTGTTTTATCTAGTGGGGCTTGGTGAAAGTAACGGGTAGGTGCTTCTGATTGGTCATTGTTGTGGGCCTGTTTCTACAGATCCCTTAGTAGGATATAAGTAAGATGGAGGTCCGAGTCACGGCTTTTACATGGATTTTTTTGCTATATTCTTGACTGCAACCCTTGGTTACAGGCAGCAGGGGCAGAAAGGATGGCCTGTTGAGAGTTTCTGTACTTGCATAACATTCTATGTAAGTTTGACATTGTACTCGAATATTTCCGTTGTCCTGGAACGAATGTCTTGTGTATTAGTGTTTTAAATATTCAAAGATTTGGTAGACTTGAAAGGAGCGCAACATTGTGCGTTGACTTTTCAGTAATTACTAAGTACGTTTGGCTTTGTGGCTTTGTGGTGTGTTTATGTGCATCTTGCCTTCGCTTGGTGTGAAAAGCCAACTAGAAGTCCTGGATGTTATAGTTTCTCTTTCGATATTTACTTATTTCCGTTGATCTAAGAGAAAACATCTTGGAACCCATGGTCAAATGTTCCATCTCTGTCTCCACAGAGGTTCTCTTGAAAGACACCTTTGGTGTTGGTAAATTCAGAGCGGGACAACTTATTGTTAGCCTATTTACTCACTTAGGAGCGTTAGTCCCATTTTACCTTACATACAATCCTCTGCCTTTTCCTTTTCACCTTTTCTAACTTGCTTTTCTGCCTGTCATGGGTGCAGAGTACCTCAAGTAGTCTTTTGAATTAGGTTGTATCACTTGTCTGTGGGTCTGTTTGAGATGGAGCACCTCTAATCAATAAAAATTTGATTGGTTTTATTTTTATCAATTAATTTTTTACTTAAATTTAAGTTGTCATTTTTGTGAGTTATTTGAATATAACTCGTGAATTTATGATAACAAAAACTCATTAATTCATTTTAGTCAAAATGAAGCTACTTAAGTTCAATTTAAACAGTTAAAACACTCAATTTTGTGTTACGTATGCTAACACGAGAAAAAAATTATTAAATTGTTGAACATGCGAAAAGATTAATAACAAATTTAAAGTCTTAATATTATCATTGATGATGTTCACACTTGAGGTGTATATTTGCACGTGAATGAAGATGGTAAGTGCAAGATTTATGTGGTTTAGTTCAATGTAGCTTACGTACATCAGAAAGGGTAAACTCTTTCTTTTTCCACTTTTTCTCTTGGTTTTTGTACATAGTTTTACAGTATTTATAGGCATCTTTTAAATAGTGGTTATTCTCATGTTTCCACTTGATAGTTATATCCAGATTCCTATTACTGTTGGCAGTTACACGTGTAAGCTAGAGGTCACTACACTTGATAGTTATATTCATTTTGTATGTGGCTGTGATGAGGTAACCTTCTTGAGTCTTCATGTTTGACTAACTTACCAAAGCATATTAATCATTAAAAAATCAAATTCAAATAAAAATTAAAAAGACTGAACTATATATTAATTTGCAAAGACTATTACCAAACAAGCATAATTTAAATATATACTGTTATAGGCTATTAATGGAAAATGATGCTCTTCATAATATGTTAAATTTTAAAGATGTTTTGTCCATAATAAAATAGAATTTTAAACCAATCAATACAATTATTTGTATTTAAGCTTATTTTTTAAATTTTTTAGCCAAAAAAATTTAGATACCATAATGAAAAAAGCAGTTAAACTTTTTTTACAATCAATTTTCATATAGAACTCTAATAGAAAAAGAATTTGGTGAATATTTCAAACATGGGAGGGAGATTTTTGTAATTCTAAAAGGAAACGGGGTATAACTTGTAATTGTACTAACTCATATGGATGTTAGTTTAATTAATCCTAAAATACTTTAAAATAATTTGTTAATAAAAATATTTATTTAGTTATTTTAATTTTATAAAATGTTTAATGAGTTAATGGATTGATTCACGAGAAACTTGAAATTAACTTGTTTTTTTATTCATTGGTTTGGGTTCAATTTAGATTCACACTATAATATAAATTTATTAATTTTGTATTAAGTTCGAAATATATCAAAACTCATTATGTAAATTATCTTGTACGTGAAGAAATTACGATGTAGAATTGGTTTACTTGATATGTGATCCATTAATCAAAACTCTATGTGGGTAGAAATAGGGTATGTTCAATTTGCTTTCCATTCAAATTAATACATTGTAGTTGTTATATATATATATAATTTTATATTTTTTCTTTCTTATTTTTATATAATTTCTTTTAAAAAATTACAATTAACAATGTACATTTAGCAGCCAAATCAAACAGCACTTTCTATCACCTGGAAAAGAAAATAAGATTTAATATTCAACTGCTGCTGACCTGGAAAACTCCTGGTGGACTGAACGTTGGGGAACCCATGTTTGCTTGCTCCCCCGATTGCAATTTGCCAGATGAGTTGGCGTCTAAGATTGACAAGTCAGTTTTAATGGTTTGACTTCAATGTCAATAATATAGATCTCAGCTTAGATTTGAGTCAACTCCAGTCTTTGTTGAAGCAAGTGTTAGTGGTGAGTTAAATTATCGATAAAAAATACATTAAGAGATATTAATTATAAATATTATTATTATTATTATTATTATTATTATTATTTAATAATATATTAATAATTATTTTATCAATATTTTAACAGTATTTTTATACATGTAAATTTGAATCGTGTAAAGTGTTACATATATTCATGTGATTATGTTAAGAAGTCTTATGCATAAAGGGTTATGAACATGGATACAAAATTGTTTTAGTATACTATTATTAAAACTAATTTGTGAGTTACAAACAATCTAAAGGATATTAGAGAGTTGATATGTTTTGCAGATTTTGTTTTTGTATAGTGAGTCCATACCGTTTGGTATGAGGTATTGAGAATACATGTGTGTGAATGTGTTATTGGAGAATGAGTATTCGAATATTGACTCGCAGAACGAAGCAGACACATGAAGTTTACTCTTTATTGTCAATGTCTCACTTTGTGTTAATACGTGTGGACCTCAGACCAGAGACAACGTGGTTGTCTTGTACGCATAACAGTCAATATGTCATTGGAGTATTAAGGACCACTATCTATCCTAGTATATGATAGGGTCATAAGCTTAAAGTGTTATTGTTCGGGTGCGTATGGAGGTATGTGTATGTTTAATAAAAAATTTGTCCTTTACAAGTGAGCAAAATATTTGTTCTATGCAGTTGACATTTTATAAGGCAAAAATCCTTTGCTAAAATAGTGTGTGATCAGAAAGGAGTTTTTAATAAAAATATTAATCTCATGAAGAAATTTCAATTGGTCAAACGATCGAGTTTTTGATTTTTTTTTAGACCCCTAGCTTTTGTTTAGTTGGGATAAAGCAAGACTAAAAGTTTATACCGCAAGAGATTTATGATCGAGAGGGTTCATTGTGATCCATTTACTTTATCTTGAATGGGCAATGATATAGGCTACAGGCTAGTTGTTACCTATATTATTTGAGCAATGTTTGTTACCAGTTAAAGATAAACCTAGATAGTCATACACATAAAAACAAGATAATAGCTTGATGTAATTGCAAAGTGGTGATCATGAGGTTTGAGAAGACTTGTGGATTGAGGCTAGAGAAGTCTCATGTTATATTTTATTTGGTTGCAATTGGATTAGACCAAATTAGAATGATTTATTCCTCATTATATTTGTTAATGATGAGATCATTAATTAAAAATATGATGACCCTTTAATTCAATCTATGAGATTAATTAAATTAAAGAGATAAGGCACAAGAAAATTATTTTATGCTCATTATGTTTGTTAATAATGAGGATTGCTAATTGAAAATATAATAGCCCTTTAATTTACTTAATATGATTAATTAAATTGAAGAAAATAATTCAAATAGACTTTAATTATTAATTAGATTAATAGTTAAAGGTAGATGGGTTTGGAATAATTTTAAGGTCTATGTGAAAGCTTATGAAGCCGATTCCACAAGCCCTATAAATTCCAGTATACATAGATTGTGTTTTGAGAATGAATCAATTGGAAGAGAGAACAATAGTCGCGGTACTGTTCATCCATAAGCATTGTTCATTTGAGCACTATTTACCATTTGTATGTGAGAGAAAATTAGGAATTAGTCTTTCTCAATTTTATCTTAAAAATTCTCTAAGTGCAAGAGTTCTGAAATTTCATAAAGAACTTTATGGAGTTTTGTTGGAGTACTATAGCCAACGACTTGTTTGTGTAGACAAACTAGAGGTTGTGACTTTATCGCGGCTTGTAGATCATAAACAGAAATTATAGGATTTATTTTTAGGTAATTATCGATCCAATTATCTTGAAATTTATGTTTATGTGTTTTATGCAAGAAAAAGTGGTCTGAGATTTTATTTATTCCACTGCGTCTTAGGTTTTTTATGATTAAAATTTGTAAAATTTGACATCCCACACTTAGTGAAACCCAACAGCAAGTTAGATGTAACCGTGTTCTACATTGATAAGGAGAATTATTTTGTTCTACATTGATAAGGAGAATTGTTTTGAGCCAATTTAAGTAATAGGTAGTCATCTTTTATATTATATATCAAGTCTTATTAATACATGTTACACAACTCTTTTAATTTTTTGTAAATAATAATTTAGTGTAATATCTATAGTTTATATTTGGATATCTGATAGCTTAGTATCAATTCATTCTCAATGTGTTTTTTTGTGTGAATTGTCTAATAATTTATGCTCACAATTTTAGATACCTCTCTAATTTAATTTGAAAGAAATTAAAATAAAATTAAAAATAGAATACTTTCATTATTTGTAACTATATTTATTAAAAAAAATAAAAATTATACACTACACAAATACTATTACTTTCTTGTTTTTTTATTTGTGCACAACTGCTTTTATATAGAATGCATATTTCAAAAAATATTTATATTATGTGTTATTATAGTACTTATATACATAAACAATTGTTATTAACATCTAAAAAATTTAATTTAAAATAAAATATTCTTTGATACACTTATTTATAAAGTGATATTACAAAATTAATTAAAAATTTCTTATTTGTTTATTTTATAAGTAAATTGTAACATAAAAGGCCCACCTCGATTTAAGGTTTGGCCCAGTACTCTAAATGTGGCCCAATTTCTTTTGAGCCCATTCTGCTTCGAAGGGTTATAAGGAAGCCTTTAGAACAAGGCTAATTTGGTAACTTCTAGCTTGCAACCATTACGATTTTTCTCATTAATGTGATGGAGGATACAATTGGAATTTTGGTGTTAGGGCTACAATTTAATGAGCAAATGCCCTCGTATACTTTACTTTCCTTTTTTCACTCATTTCCTTCTCTAGTTGAACCCTATGTTGCCTTTCCCATCTCATGAGCTGCTAGGGTGTTCAAACTATAACAAATCCTACTTTATATAACTGCTCATAAGTTGATCTAGAGGAAAAGGTCGTTTACTTTGAATTGGAAGGAATTGTTGAAGATTTCAATGGGGAAAAGAAAAGCACATTTTGTTGGAAGAGTAAAGAATGTATAGCAAATTTAATGGAGCGGGAAGGAAAAAAAGATGAGGTGGTGGTTATCTTATAGAGAAGTGTAGAATCTTAGGGGACACACGTTAACATCTAATGTGTCTTAGGATATGAAAAACATATGTAAAATTCGAAGGTAGTGGAAAGGACAAAATGTGTGGCGACTCGACCCTCGACTGGCCGACTACTTCAAAAATGTTGGAACATGATATTTAGTTGCCCTTAAGACCGAGAGAGCTCAAGCTTACAGAATTCAGAGGACTAAACCCTCGATCAGTTAAGTGCCCAAAAATATTGTAAGATGATATTCAATTGGCTAAGGCCAAGGGAGCACAAGCTTACAAAGTTTGGAGAACTCGGTCCTCGATTAGCTGAGTTCTCCAAAAATGTTGTAAGATGATATTCAGTCAATATTAAGGGTGATAGAGCATAAACTTACAGAATTTAGAGGACTTGGCCCCCGACTGACCTGGTGCTCTAAAAATGTTGTAATATGACACTTAGTTGATTTTAAGGTTGAGATAACACAAGCTTACGAAGTCGGAGGACTCAACCCCCGACTGGTTGAGTACCCTGAAAATATTGCAAGATGACACTTAGTCAGCCTCAAGGCTGAGAGAGCACAAGTTTACGGAATTTGGAGGACTCGATTTCCAACTAACTTAGTGCTCCGAAAATATTGTAATATGACACTTAGTCGACTTCAAGGTTAAGATAGCATAGGCTTATGAAGTTTGAAGGACTCAGGCCCCAACTAAATAAGTACCTTGAAAATGTTGAAAAATGACGCTTAAGTTAGCCTTAAGGTCGAGAGAGCACAAGCTTATGAAATTTGTAGGACTCAGCCCTTGACTGGCTTAGTGCCTCAAAAGTGCTGCAAGATAACTGCAAGATAACACTTAGTTAACCCTAAGACCAAGAGAGCGTAAGCTCACAAAATTTGAAGGATTTGGCTAGTCTAAAAAAGTTGCAAAATGATGCATAGTCAATCGCAAGGCCGAGGAAACGCAAGCTCATTATCGGCCTCAAGGCTAAAACAGAATATGTTTAGGTGGTTGTGGAATGGAGACCCAGCTTGTCGTGGGAACGCTTTGAGTCTAGTATGAGATATCGCCTAATTGGTTTCAAGACTAAGTGTCCAAAGTGATGGTTTGATCTATTTACTTCATTACATTTCTTATTGAAAGTTTGCAGCATTCAACTCTTATTTTAAAAAGGAGAAAAGAAAGGGAATAACAAAATTAATAGAAACTGCTTATATTATTTCAATAGAAAGAGGGTACAAGATGGAGGAAAAAAAGAGTAGACACAATAGAGTAAGAAATAAAAGGAAGCATCAGCATGAGCTATTAGTCGTCATCCTTCTCCCAAGACAGATCCTTCACTAGCTAGTCATTCAGAGCATACTTGTCTTAAGCTGTGTTCCATGATACCTTTACTAAGTTAATGTGCCATGCAATAGCGTCTCGGGTAGCAGAGCTTCAAGGCACCTAGTAGAGCCCTAACGAAAGGTAGTTTGAGCATCATTGGCCTGTTCAACTCGATGTGTCTCAAAACGAAAGTAATCATAGAGGTGCGATTGGAAGAAAGACTCTAGAGCTTGGTGCCTTTCTTTCGTCTCCAACAGCTTTTGAGTGGATGGCTCCCTAGTTCGATGACTACTGATGCTATTTTTACCACAACCCCTCAAGTGATCTACTAGAGCTAAGTGCTCCTACTTCAGATGTGAGTGTTGCTGCTCCATCATTGCTCCTAGACGATGGCATTCGTTAACTTGTTTATAGCCTCTCTGGAGCTCTTCTTTTAGCATTTCCAAACAATCGTTGAAGCCTTCTCCTTCAATTTAATGTTCTCTATCATTAGTTTAATATTTTCAATCTCCATGTGCCTTATGTGGTCCATTACTGCTTTCAGTCTCTCAATGTGTTTAACCCATGATTTGGTGAGTTTTGAGTATAGGGACCCAGGGGAAGTACTTCTAGAGGTAGACATCTTTGTAGAAACTTAAAGGAAAGAGATCGAGAATCAAAATGATGCAGAAAAATGGTGGAGCAAGTGTACAAGAATAGTGTGAAAAATGAACTTGAATCTTGGTATTTATAGGAGAAAAGGTGCATCAAGAAGGAACATGCTACCGAAAATGAAACTAACGTCTCCTAGATTTATGCAACATTAAATTGGTTTTATCCAATACCGAGGGATATCCTTGATCTTTAGGGGGAGTATGCTACTCAAGATGACACTTAGGTAGCCAAGCGAGCTAAATAGCCAAACAAACCTGTAGCAGCAAAGTAATAAAGTAGGACGAGAAGGGTCTCATTTAGTTATAAAGGCAAGTGACTTGGGTTGGCCATCTCATTCAGGGAAGTGACCTAAGTCGGTTATCTTAAATTCAGAAATATAAGGTAAGATTATTGCTCTTATTTGCATTATTATGCGACTTTAATGGTTTTTTAGATTTGAAAATGTGTATAATGACAAAGTAAGTTTTTGAATTTGTAACTGCTAATTTTTCTCCATACCTATGTTAGTTAAGAACAACTCTAAATGTTTTTGTGTAGTATTGATGAATAATTTTAGAAGAAGCAAATTAAATACACACACACACACGTGTGTTAGTATTCTTCATGAAATAATGTTGGATTCTCCCAATTTTTTATGCCAAACTTTAGGTGTTTTTTGGATTTTTAAATGACACGTAATTTGTACATGATTGAGCTAGTGTCATTGTGTAGCCTTGCATTACTTTGTTTCTTGTAGTAAAAGGTGTTGAGGCACATTAGATTTGTATGTATAACAAAAACGTTCTTGGACATCGTAGTTTGACAAAGGAATTTAAAAATGGGATTAATAATTTTGTAGAGTAGGTCATGAAGGAGTATGATTTTATGGATAGTAACAAGGTCAAGGGTTCTTATTTGTAGTGCAAAGATAATAGGTTTTTTAGACCAATGAGGTGAAGTTGCTCTTATTTAGGAAGAAATTTGTAAAAAAAAATTATAATTGTACTAATGATGGTGAGACTAAGTACTTTAA
The DNA here is from genome assembly GCA_019155195.1 of Avicennia marina. Taxonomy (NCBI): domain Eukaryota; kingdom Viridiplantae; phylum Streptophyta; class Magnoliopsida; order Lamiales; family Acanthaceae; genus Avicennia; species Avicennia marina. The sequence goes on from CM032764.1 coordinate 2,113,768, forward strand.
CATTGATGTAGGGTGAGAAATGAAGATAGGACAAGATCTAGCACTATTCGAATGGATAATGAGCTTAACATTCTGTGGGATCGATGAACGGTGTATGATGCAATTAGGCATCGCATGACAACATTGATGTATGAATTATGACCAAGTAACACAATAGGACTGGGTGATGAAGACACTTCTCCCAATGGGAGACAAAGTGATGCTGCAAACAATGTTGAACAACTGTTAGGCAAATTTTCGACATTTTACATGTGACGAACTCACTTGTATACGATGGATGTAAAAATTTTTCACTTGGTAAATGTTACATGATTAGTGAGTATAAGGGCAAGTATGGTAAGTCATAGAGTTGCTATAATGACTTGGTGAGGTTGATTGGTGAGATATCATCACGCGACTATTGAATGTGCTAAAACTATTACAATACAAAATGATTGATAAAGAACTTGGGTTTGCTTGTTGTGAAGATTAACTATTGTAAAGCCAGTTGCATGCCATATTAGAACGATAAAAAAGCCCTCAGGCATCGCAAATTCAGTGGCCAACCGAGGTTCAGACCTTGAACAAATAATAATCATGCTAAGAGAAATGTCCCTTATGCCAGATTGCGATACCTATCATTAATTCCAATATTGTATAGATTATATGCTTCAACTGAAATAGTAGAACACATGATATTATATGCCAGTTACACTATAGATGAGGGGTCCATCTGCTGTATGTCTGATACTGAGGTTTGGAAATACTTCTATGGGACATGTCTTGACTTTACTGTTGACTCAAGAAATGTAAGGTTTGGCTTGTGTGCCGATGAGTTTGTCCCACATAGATTCTATGGTAAAATAATAATAAGATAATATGACAATATGTAAAGAAAATGATCAATTTTTAGAATTTACATTATATATATATGTGTGTGTGTGTGCAATAGAAGTATTAATTTAATTGTTAATCATTGTAATAATTAATTTTTGAATTTTTGAAAATTTCTGTAGAAGAGGGAATTATTTGAATTTAAGCTTAAATAAAAAAATTTATTAGGCAATAAATTTATAAATGGTGTAAATTTAGGTTAGTATAAAACCCACCAGGTTGGTTTGGTTCTCAGTTAGGCTGGTTAGAAAAATTTCGACGATGTTACACATAATGTGGTCCGTAGACCCTGTACCGAAAGACTGCCAGGGTCTCCGATTAGGCGGTGTGTTGGGACATGATGGAGATTTGGTTATGATTAGTCAGTTAGGGCAGTGGAGAGGGGAGGGCTTTCCTGGATGACCACGCCACTTCGGCGGCAGGCAGACACACGTGTCTCAGCCATCCCTCTTCCAACCCGGGTTCATTAGGCAGCAACAGTTCATGGCGGTTCAAGGATCGTGGTTCACCATGGCATGGAGTACTTGTAGGAACATGGGAAAAGTGCCCAATTCGCATTAGTAATCACGTAGGTTACGTTTGCAATTACACTTTCAATTTTAAAACAATATTTAAAATTTTACATTGTCATATGTATTGTTTAATAATATTTTTATTCAAATTTAAATTCAAAATTTTTTGATCTCGTATGTTTAACTAATTAATTATTTTTTAATCGTTATATTAATTTATAATTAAATTAATATATATTTATGTCACATATATATTTATATTTATTTTTATTCTATAACATAATTATTATCTAAAAAATTATTACATTATTTAATTATTAACATGTATTATATATATATATATTTAAATAAATTATATTATTTATTTTATTAAAATATTTTTTTAAAATATATATGGAAGGAAGAGCTCCCTCCCAATCATGGCCATTGAGTCCACTCCCCTTTTCCTTTATTGAATTGCGTGTACGTGTGTTGACCGTTCATCCTAATTTGGACGCATTAAGTTTATACAGTATAAAAAATAAATATGGATAGAAGGTAGTTGCTATGAGAAACTTCACTTAAAATTTTGAATTTATTTTTATTTTTTATAATTAATTAATTGTTAAATTTATTTATAATAAAATTAATTTATATTTTTTTTACAAATTTTCTACTTATACAATAATATTTTATAAATTTATATATTATTATATTATTTAATTATTATTATATATTAAATATAATTTAATATTAAATATAATTTTTATACTCACTTTAATTACCAAAATATTTAAATAAGGAACCAAACATAACCACTAAAATCTACTTTTATTATATTATAATTAATAAAATTACATATTCTATAAGAAATTTTATGAGTAATTTATACACGAACTCTTCCCGTATTGGGCCGCTCCCTATATCTCGCCCGCTCTTTTGTTTGCTGTTGCTGTCTCGCAATCTCTTCTTCCACTCCAAGAAACGTCGATCGTATTCTCCAATCGTCATTTCTCAGATCGCCGACAAAATGAGTCACGAAGCTGAGTCGTCTGATTCGTGAGCACTACACAACTGAAATCTGTTTCCCTTCGATGAAACGCATCTTTTTTTTTTTTTTCCCGTCTAATTTTGGACGGAGTAAGCGCCGGCGATGTGACGATCTTTTTTTTTTTTCCTTGTTTTGAACAGGAAAGGTGGGAAAAAGGACTACTCGACGGCGATCTTGGAAAGGAAAAAGGCTGCGAATCGGCTGATTGTTGATGAGGCAGTCAACGACGACAACTCAGTCGTCACTCTCCACCCCGAAACCATGGAGAAGCTCCAGCTTTTCCGTGGGGACACTATTTTGATTAAGGTAATGTTCTTATAGAGATTCACATTTTAATTTTAATTTTAATTTTCTTTTTTCTATTTTTAACTGGGAAAGGGGTTAGGGTTCTGTATTTTTGAAGGTAGCCTGTGGTCAAAAATATATGAATGTTGGGTTTTAAGACGAGCCGTTTATGGGTTGCTTACGGGTTCAGGTATAAATACTTAAAAGAAATGAACGGAGATTAGATTTTTTGGTTCAGTCAAAATATTGAATGCAGAATAGTATTTTTGGAGTTAGTCCCAGATTAAGAATATACTGGTTAGGCTCAATTTTGTTCTGCCTTGAATGCTGACGACAATAGCAATTAATGTATTGCTTGATTGAGAACTTTTGTTTTACGCATCTGATTTGTCCATGATCTTTCAAAATTGTGTGAGCCCTAAATGAGAATATGTGCCGACCACAGTTTGGTGTTCCCAAGATAACACAGGAGAAATTTGATGCTAATTATTGTTGTTCGGGTTGTATTTTTCACAAGTATTTGATCTTGATATGTGTTCAAAATTGCAGCACTTGAGTTTGGAATTGCAGCTGTTTATTGGTTGATCTTGGGCACTAACTCCAGACAGTTATTACTCTATGCTTTCCTTCTAGTACCCCTCGTTTGGGTTAGGATCCTGTAGGTTAATACCAATTTTGGGTGTTCCTAATCCCTTAGTGTAATGTTTTTTGGTCTATTGATTTGGATTTTGGATCACTTGTAAAACATATATTGAGTTCTTATACTGGAGAAGTTATACTGAGTTTTTGATCATCTTGTCTTTCATTTTGGTGACACTGAAACTTGAGCATTCTGTGCTGGTAATCACCAGGGGAAGAAAAGAAAGGATACAGTTTGCATTGCCCTTGCCGATGACACCTGCGAAGAGCCAAAGATAAGGATGAACAAGGTTGTCAGGTCAAATTTGAGGGTTCGACTTGGGGATGTTGTTTCTGTGCACCAGTGTCCAGATGTGAAGTATGGAAAGCGTGTCCACATGTTGCCTTTGGATGATACAATAGAAGGTCTCACTGGGGACCTTTTTGATGCATACCTGAAACGTAAGCCTTTAATGTTATTATATTGTTTTGGATTTTGCATGTGTGGTAGCATTCCAAATTTAATAATTCTTTAAATATTGTCTTAAAAATCTTTGCAATCATTGAAATATATGTGCAGCATATTTTCTAGAAGCATATCGTCCAGTGAGGAAGGGGGACCATTTTCTTGTGAGAGGGGGGATGAGAAGTGTGGAATTTAAGGTAATTGAAACTGATCCAGGGGAGTATTGTGTTGTTGCCCCTGATACTGAGATCTTCTGTGAAGGGGAGCCTGTGAGGAGAGAAGATGAGGATAGGCTGGATGAGGTTGGCTATGATGATGTGGGTGGAGTTAGGAAGCAGATGGCTCAGATCCGTGAATTGGTGGAATTGCCTCTGAGGCATCCTCAGCTTTTTAAATCTATTGGTGTGAAACCACCCAAAGGAATTTTACTTTATGGACCCCCAGGATCTGGAAAGACCTTGATTGCTAGAGCTGTTGCTAACGAAACCGGTGCTTTCTTCTTTTTGATTAATGGGCCAGAAATTATGTCCAAATTGGCTGGAGAGAGTGAGAGCAATCTGAGAAAGGCATTTGAGGAGGCTGAGAAGAATGCTCCATCAATTATTTTCATTGATGAAATTGATTCGATAGCACCTAAGAGAGAGAAAACAAATGGCGAAGTTGAAAGGAGGATTGTTTCTCAACTCTTGACTCTCATGGATGGTTTGAAATCTCGCTCTCATGTCATTGTTATAGGGGCAACTAATCGCCCTAACAGCATTGACCCAGCACTGAGAAGGTTTGGCAGGTTTGATCGGGAAATAGATATTGGTGTTCCCGATGAAGTTGGGCGCCTTGAAGTTCTTCGGATTCATACCAAGAACATGAAACTCTCTGATGATGTGAGGCCTTTTGTCTTTCTTATATCAACTTCTATTTTGCCATTTTACACTCAACTAAATTCTGTTTCACTGAAAACAATTTTGTGATGTTGCAGGTTGATTTAGAAAGGATAGCAAAAGACACCCATGGCTATGTTGGTGCTGACCTTGCTGCTCTCTGCACTGAAGCTGCACTGCAGTGCATCAGGGAGAAAATGGATGTTATTGATTTGGAAGATGACTCAATTGATGCTGAGATACTAAACTCCATGGCTGTTACAAATGACCACTTCCACACTGCACTTGGAACAAGCAATCCTTCTGCTTTACGGGAAACGGTAAGTGAACTTTTGGCTGGAATCATATATTGCCCATGTGCAGTCATTTGATATTCATCTTATCGAGAGAATTTTTGTTCATTGTATTTTTGTAATTTATGAGCAGGTTGTTGAAGTGCCCAATGTCACCTGGGAAGATATTGGAGGACTTGAAAATGTTAAGAGGGAACTTCAAGAGGTAATAGAATTAAGGCGAAGTCATTCCGCGTGTTTGATGTACTATATTTTGTTAAAGCATTCTTAATAATCTCTTTGTTATGTTGTAGACTGTGCAATATCCAGTGGAACATCCAGAGAAGTTTGAGAAATTTGGTATGTCACCTTCGAAGGGTGTTCTTTTCTATGGTCCTCCTGGATGTGGTAAAACACTTCTGGCTAAGGCGATTGCAAATGAATGCCAAGCCAATTTTATTAGTGTTAAAGGACCTGAGCTGCTCACCATGTGGTTTGGAGAGAGTGAAGCTAATGTTCGTGAAATATTTGACAAGGCTAGACAGTCTGCTCCTTGTGTCCTCTTCTTTGATGAACTTGACTCTATTGCCACTCAGGTTATTCCTGTTATGAAATAACTGAACTTAATATCTACTTTGTGGTGAACTTCTTTTTAATATTTACACCCTAGAAAATGCAAGACAAACCGTGACCACTAGACTTTTTCATTTTACATTTACATTTCACACAAATACAGTAACAGCTTATGGGGAATGTTCCTCGGGGTTGTTGCAGAGAGGAAGCAGTGTTGGAGATGCTGGTGGTGCTGCTGACCGAGTTCTCAATCAACTTCTCACTGAAATGGATGGCATGAATGCCAAGAAGACGGTTTTCATAATTGGGGCTACTAACAGACCTGATATTATTGATCCAGCACTTCTACGTCCGGGTCGCCTTGATCAATTAATTTACATTCCTCTGCCAGACGAGGATTCGCGCAATCAGATCTTCAAAGCCTGCCTCCGCAAATCACCGCTTTCTAAAGATGTTGATCTGCGAGCTCTTGCTAAGTATACTCAAGGGTTTAGTGGAGCTGATATAACCGAAATCTGTCAGAGGTCTTGCAAATATGCCATAAGAGAGACAATAGAAAAAGTATGTTTCTGTCCCTGATTGTTTTTCTCCTTCATACTTTATATGGACTATGTTGCAGCTTATTCCTGTGCTAGCAACTACAGGGCCCACAGTATTTATCAATCACCAATATTGTGGACTTTCCACTGAATTGTGGGTGTGTGTTTGGGAAAAAAGAGCCTTTAATGTGTAAAGGTAGATAGATGTTTTAGTTTTCTTCATTTTTTCAGTTATTCTTTTATGCAACTTCCAACTTGATCCAAATTCCTAGTTCTAGGTTACCTTTGTTGTCTTTATTTAAATTCTCTGGTGTTTCTGTCTCTGAGTTTGGTACATGGTTCTTGTCAACTGAGATTGCATGTGAGATTATTGACAAGGATGCTTATTTCAGGACATAGAAAGGGAGAAGAGACAAGGGGAAAATCCTGATTCCATGGATGAAGATGTAGAGGAAGAAGTTTCAGAAATCAAGCCTGCTCATTTTGAGGAATCCATGAAATTTGCTCGGAGAAGTGTCAGCGATGCCGATATACGCAAGTACCAGGCATTTGCTCAGACCTTGCAGCAGTCAAGGGGATTTGGAACTGAATTCCGTTTTCCTGAATCAGCAGCCGGAGCATCTGGATCGGACCCATTTGCTGCCTCTGCAGGTGGTGCTGATGAAGATGATTTATATAGTTAGATGTCCAGGAGTCCTAGATTTTACCTTGCTTTACCTCCAGATATCTATCTATGGAGAATCTCCAGAAGTGGGTGATACACCGACTCCCGGTGCTTCTATTTTCTAGAAAAAGTTACCCTTACTTTTCGCTATCCTGGATTTTTGGGGATGCATAATCAACTCATAGTATCTTTTGCTTTACCTCCCTGATGTCTGTTATGTTCGCCTTTACATGTAGAACCAAAATGATGCGAGTTCACCATCTGAAATTTTAATGTGCTCTGGCAAACTATTCTGTTGGTGTAGGCCATCTGTGATATGTTGCTAATCAGTTAAGAAGTGTGCCTGCTTTGGTGGAGTCCAGGGCATGTACGTAGCCAATATGCATGGTAGGATGCTTGGGCTTTGTTAGGCTCCTCTTTTTCACTATTCCGAATCTATTCTAATTTCTATTTACTAAACATTTTATGCCATAAATTTTTCATTCAAATTCAAAAATTATTTCTTAGGTATAAGTCTAAGATATATATTTATTTTTTAATTATTACATATAAGAAGTGCATACACGAACCACATTTGATCTGAAGAAGTGCTGCATATCAAAAGTGAGATTCTAACTTAATTTTAGTATTCTTTTACCTTTTATTATGTTACCATTTAGATAGAATATTTTCGTTCTCACAAAGCTTACTAAATTCTTAGCTATGCTTGTTTTGCAATCTTTCAAAAAAATACACCCATTTTAATTATTATATTTTTAAATTTTTACACTTTTTTCGAAAATACACGTTAAAGTACGCCCATGAAAAGGAATGCAACCACGGGATTTGGAGGTAGGCACGGACATGGCATCACTCACGAGAAAAATTTAATCTGTCTCTCCTATTCAAGAAACATATGATATTGGGAAACAAATTATGCACTTGTTTCCGTGAAAATTTGAGAATTCAAAAAGAAAAGCAGAATACACGTGTTCTGAATTTATTCTGCCACAGGTATCTTGTTTATTTTTCATTGCAACAAGTTGCTTATTGATTAGTGGAACTGTTGATGGTAACTACAGCGGCCACCGATGCATGCCACTTAACTGCATTCTTCAATGCTAGACCTGTATTATGTATCGATATGCATCTTTTACACGAGACTAATCTTCCAACTATGATCCATTTGTTTGACAAATTATATTAAATTAGACATGTCAATCGCTTCTATGATATTAAATATGATGGACTTCCCTAATCAAATGAAATCCCCACTTAAAAATCCAGAGCAAACTTATTATTTCTACTGCCTTCCCTATTTCACTTAAATCGGTATCCCCTCCACGGGGAAAACAATGCAAATAAATAATAAGAATAATATGTTCTTTTAATCATTATCAAATGGGAATTAGATTCCTCTTGAAACTGAACAAGCATGGGTATACTCACATTGAAGGGAAAATAAAAAGAGGAGGGGGGGGGGGGGGTGAAGGTAGGAAAACAGAAAACAGAGAACTCAACTAGCCTATATAGTTTTCAACGCGGAAGACATACTAAAAAAGGCTGAAATACTTAAACACAACCCTCTTTGGCAATCTTTTCTCTTTCCCAAAACTAAGACACCGTGCTAAGCATGTACAAAGTGCAACCGGACGATCATCCTTAATTCGGCAAACATGGGCCTAAGGTGCCCGAAAATGCCTGCCGGAAAAGCACCTGGACGACCCAAGTGCATGAAAGTTCACGTATCTGCTAGGCGCCGACGAACGGCGAGACCCTTTGGGCAGGCAATTCTTGACTTCCCCCCGGTGGAAAACCCACTGCTTGTGATTCAAAAGTGGCCTCACTGTCGCGTAATCTCCTCTTTGAGACGCTATAGGCAACGCCGTTGATGGAGCACTAGGCAGGATTGGATAGTGCCTGGCCATTGCTTCTTGCATGGGAGACAGGAGGACGAAGAGGAAGAGGACACGAATCAATGTAATGCAAGGAAAGGAGGTAGTCGTAGACATGTTTCAGTTTATGTTGCTATGTGGTCGCTTCTATCCTGTGGACAAGTTCTCTTGTGCCGAAGAAGAGAGATGAATAAGGTTCCTTAAATAGGACCGTGAGCAGGTGCTTAGGCCAGCTCCACGCGTGAGTGATTTTATACTTCTTTTGGACTTGTGATCATAATAGGGCATTAGATGACTGTAAAATGTGTGTAGTTAGTGGGAAAATACTACTCCTATGAGACGCATATTGAGGTGTGTGTGCATTTTTGTTTGAATGGGGGAAAGGTGAGAAAGCTCGTGAGTTTCTATCAAAGCACTAAAAGTAAAATATTTCATGGCAATAAATGAATAGAAATGGTGCATTTAGAGCTGTAGCAGGATTTTCTGGGAAGGACGGGGGGCCAGGTTGGAGGATATGTGTTGAGCCACATTGCATACTGCATGCATGGTTGTACGTAGCTAGTCAATGTGTCTTAAATTTGAGCCCAAGATTACAGACATATCTACTTTTTGCCTTTTGGATAGCTATTCTGAACTGTCTCTGCACAACCTGTCCCATCTTTCGGTTCCATATAGCATATATGTCATACTTCCGAGATCTAAGAGATTACTCGCCCATTTGTAATATTGCCTCTACACAACCTTCCATATATGTCACTTGGCAAGTTCCCAATACAAATTCATTTAATTTGCATGCCCCACTCGCCCCTGTAATTTTGAAGGATTCATTGTTTATTTATCTTCTTTGGAGAAGATAAAGGGCGGTGAAATTTAAGGAGTTAGCTGAAATTTTCCATCCTACAATATTGGTTGAGTTAATTTCTTCTCTAATTTTCCATTTGCTAAAAGTAAATTAGCTCATCATGAAGTGGTGCTTAAAAAATTATCACCAATGCTGAAAAATTAGGAGCATCGCACAAAAACGTGTGGGGATTTTATTCACGAGCCACATTGGTTTAAGGGTTCGATGAGAACCAACTCGCATCGATAAGGGCTCCTCTCTATCCGCACCTAGTGATACCCTAAACACATGCCGCTATGATGGCCTATAAAACAAGACAATGTTTGGTCAGCAATTTTAGCCCTTTTCTTTAAAGGTCTTACACAAAACCTTGTATGTAAAAAAATTTAAAATTCAATTTGTTAACTCTATTTTAAAACAACTATTATCTATACACACCCATCACTTAATTGCATCAATAATTATCTCTAATCTAAAAATTAGTTATAGTTGTTATGCATTGTCAAATCATCAAATCTTTTTGTAATATTACAAGAATGTCAAGCATACATTTAATTATTTGTACAATATCCGTAAACATTAACACAAACGACACTTTTTACACCACTAAAAATGCCTTCCAAACTTACCCTTAAAATTTTTATATCTTATTTATAGTTTTAAATATAGGTTATTTGAATCTTTTTTATTATAAATTAGGGTTATATTTTATATTGTATAAAATTTATTTCATATATATATATATATATACAATATACTTAAATAACACATACACATATCGCTAGGTATTAAGTGCAATAAGATTCAATAATTATCATAAATAATTGGCTACCTAACATCGTGTACATATTCAGGGAAAGTTTTTGCACAAATTTATATCACATCAAACTCATTTAATTACAGTACATTTATGAATTTGAAGAAAAGGACTGATGAATTAATCACATTCAATGTATAACCACGTAGTCTGTTTGATTAGGTCAAATAAATTCCGTCCTTTAAATGGCGAAGGCAATTGTTGCACAAAAAGGACTAGAACTTGATCGAAATTTAATAAAAATCATATACCAGAAAGTCTAAAAAAAATGGCTTTCAATCCATTTGTGAAGAATCAGCCCATCTTAATTTTAGTATTGTAAGTTTATCCTAGCTTTTTATCCATCAAGATAGAAATGATTTGGATTCTTTTGATGATTTTTTTCCTTTTTTAATATAATGCCAACATTTGATTTTTTTTTATATTAAATTATTAGATTGTACCTTTGAACCAATCCTAATGGAAAAGGACCAGCACAAGAATTATTAATATATTCAAGAAAATCAAACTTCAAGAAGTCAGAAGTGAATATCTGGAATTATAATTAATATACTTGATTTGAAAAGCAAAAAAGTAATTTGTTTGATAAAGCTCACAGAATGCAAAAGTAACAATTAAGGCTGAGATTGAATGGGATATGTAACTTTGAAATTGATCTTCTGAGATTAAATGAAGAAAAATTATGGGGATAAATAATAATGGGTTGTGTGGAAATCTAATGCAATGGGTGGTTGTAAGTGTTGGCAGGAATGATCCGATGTAAGAATTAAATCAAATATTATAAGTGAAAATGTATGTGTTATAGCGTCTCGAGTGTTGTTTGTGTCTTTGTAACTAACATTCAATTAGTGTTTTAGGAGCATATTAGCCTTGTTGTCTTTGGGCCACACTTTTGCCATAGGTGAGTTAACTTATGTGGCCACTTTTCTCTAAGCTTATTATTGTTGGGTTCTTGTTTCTTCACTAAAAATATTAGCAATTCTACGTCTTAATTTTTGTAGATTTATAGAACTGGACCCTTAATGAGTTCAATCTAACACTCTGATTAAACTCATGGGTTTCTATAGGAATTAGGCCTTCCATTAAATCAATTAGGTATCACCCAACCACACAATAGACCTTTTATGGGATCTAAACATTTTTTATATGGATTTATTCAAGTACCATTGGGATTTAAGCATTTTCTTCGATGGGTTAATTTAAGTACCGTCATCATTTTATCACAAGTTAAATTATTATTTTTTGAGATTGTGAGTAAACCCAATTATAAATTCTTATTGAACCTTTAGGCCCGATGTAAGGACTAAGGGCTTAACTAAATTGACAGCTTCATCTATAGATAACACATGTTAGGTCAAAATCTAATAAAATTAAAAAGAACTATCCATAAACTTGTGTATGAACATATATATAAACGTTCTTGACATTTCATATTCAAAACTTTAAGATTACAAGGTTATGAGTTCTACATTCATTTATATATAAGTTACTTACCCTTATTATTTTTTTTTCAATATGAGACAACTTTATTCCTCATTTTTTGTTTTTTTTCGTATTAAACTCATATTTGTTTTTTTCAACATTTTTCACCTAAGGTTTTGCAAATGTTAGCAATGTAAGAAAACATAGAAAAATTATTACTATGCATGTGCATTTATTTATAAATTATAAAATTATTATATTTTAATTAATAAAAATAAAATTTTTAAATATTAAAAAGTATAAAGAATATTTAAAATAATAAAATAAAGAAATATCAAGAAAATTTGAGAAATGAGAAAATTTGAGAGAAAACATTAATTAAAAAAATTAAGAAAAATTAAAAAAAAAATTTGTGATTTTATATTGTATAAAAATATTTAATATAAAAAATGTTGAAATATCAAAAGAATTTAAAAAATGATAAACTTGAGAAAATATATAAATATAGATTGTAAGCTAAATGAAAAGATAGAATTAAGTAAATGATAATAAGAATAAAAATATTTAATATAAGAATAATTATGTAAATTTATTATTTTGTAATCATATATATATTTTTTAAATAATAATATAGTATAGAAATATGGTTTATTATTTTCCGACAGGACAGATGAGGAGCATTCAAAAATATCAACCAGAATAGGGGCATATCTGCAAAGAAACATTAATATCTTGCCAGCGTGCATCATCATCGTCATCAATGCATATAAACCCCACGGAGTGCTTATTTTCTTCCGTCATAAATAAAATGGCGCTAAGCTTACAGGCTGTAACTCTACCGATGGCATCCTTCAATTACAGTGAGTTGAGGGCGATAAATTTACGTGTTTTTGTTTTACTTTAATCTACGCTTGTACATTAATATGTTTCCTTTTTGGTTAACGACCATTAATTACCATTCGATATGTGCAAAGTTATTTACTGATATTCAATTAGCGCTGCTGATCGTTGTGGTGGTTCTAGTGGTTGAATAACAGCGTAAAAATTGAATCGTTTAGGCCTTCTTTTATAATTACTCGAATGGTTTTTGGTTTATTCTGTAAGAAAGTTTTGGAAATATGTCTGGAAGGGTTTTTATGTGGTGGCAAGTGGGAATTCAGTTTGTCAATTATAATTGGGTTTCATTGAATCGAAGAAACTCTGACGCCTAGTTGTTGTTTGCAAGTAAAAAGGCTATCTGCACAGAGTGTACTATTTTCTCTGCTTGTTGGAAATTTATTAATTGCATACTCTGTTTTGTGGAATTATATTTAAATTTGTTTCGATTGGTAGCAAATTAGGAGTGAGCTAAAGGAGCACAACAGATGGTGAGCTGCAACTTGAGGGTTAGCCTTTATTATGAGTTCACATTAAAGTTTCTTCGTGCTCTGATTCTTGTAGTTCACTGGTCATTTGTTTTGTTGAATGACGTTCAGTGTTGTCGGAATTAAGTGATGCAGATGGATATAATTTGTTTGTGAGGATTACGTTATATTAAGGCGGCTCCATGTTTAATGTGTTAAAGGGAGTTGATTTCTTGATTTAGTCTTTATGGTTTTCTGGCGTGGAAGTGAGTCATCAAGCATGACGTTACAATCTTTCAATTTAGTGCGTTCACCTACTGACCAGAGATTGGTGCTGAAGTTTTAATGTGACTGTTGTTAGAACTTTCAAAGTTTCAAAGAGTGTCCATTTGCATAATTTCAAATTTATAACAAGAATTGGATGGTTGAATGAAGTTTGAGAATTATCATGAAATAATGTATTTTAAAGCCAAACATCACTTGCATTAGTCGGATAATTTTGTTTCTAGATATTCAGTGCATGTGTAAATAACAACAGCTGATAACTAAGCTGCAAGTGAATGGCAAGTTATGTTTGCTGCCTAAGAAAATATTGATGTTGTTGGATTTTTGTGGATGATACTGACAGAAAGCTCCGTAGTTAATACCTCAGAGAGAGGACTAGATCCAGAACCCTTGTGATCTCTATTGGCAGAATTTGGAATTTAAGCTTTCAGAAACACAACAACCTGGCAATAGTATCTTTATGTTCCTATCACTGAAATTCTTTAGTCAGAAACTAAATGTCATTTTTTTCTATGTGTGCAACGCCCCTTGTCATAAATAAGATGCACACGTAAATTTGGTACAAATATATTCATTCTTATGAGAATAATTAAACTTGCACTTCACAATTTGACGAAAAGAGTGGTTTCTATACCAAAATATTTTTCTGTATCTAATGTATGGAGGATTTCTTGAAATTGAACTATCTAGATTGCCTCAATTGACTACTCTTTTAGTTTTCATAAATATTTTCATTCACATAAACAGATTTGAGAAAGATGTTCCCTTTTACCTTTTGTGCAAGTTTTGAGAAACAATGCATTGTTGAATTTTAATGTAATGTTAGTGGAGTGCCAAATGGTGGGAAATTTTGAGAAATTGCCAGAAGTCAATTTTACATTTTTTCTTGTTTACAGTCTTTGAGTTGTGCCCAAGTTTTCTTTCATGCACCAATCTTTTCATATATATATATATATATATGTATGTATCTATGTATGTATGTATGTAAAGATAACACTTTCAATCTTGATCACTTCATATTACTCTATTCTTGATAAAACATTTTGCTTGTTGTTAAATTGATTGGGACCACCTTCATGTGAAGGACCATATTGTACTGTGAGATCATGTAGAATTCCTGTGGGTATATATGAAATACTGTGATGAGAATAAAACTGATTTTTCTTTTGTTCTTTGAAGGAGGGGGAAACTCCAAGCGCAGAGTCTTGCAATATGTTGATGCTCAACACGTGAATAGGGCAAAAACACAATGTAGAGAAATGCCTATAGTTCTGTCTGCACTACCTGAAACAACAGCCTCCATTGCAGTTGCTGCTACGGTTGTTGGTGCCGCCGCTACATTACTTTTTAGAAGAACTAAAAGTTCTGAAGCAACCGAGGTACATGTAACTACCAGGAATATGTCGGTGTGCGTTAATAGAAGAATGATGTAAAACACATGTAACCTAAGTTACCTGAAAGGTATCTTGGCAAGATATTTTATGTGGCAAGAACAATATTATGGGATCGTAGTTCCAATGATTCTTTGCTTTGTCACAGAGAAGTACCTGATTATTCTGATGTGTTAATCAATTATTCCCTAGTTAGGGATGTTTAAGAATGTGTGAAGTTTGCTGATATGACCGAAAGGGAAGGGACAGTAAAACCAACCCTGAAAATTAAAATGGTGAAATGTTCTTTAACCATATAAAAGAAGCACAAAAAGCCTAAAAGTAGATGCTAAGATTAATGACTTAGGAGCTCCATCCGTTTGGCTTTTCTCCTCGGCCTTGTAATGTGTTTTTTTTTCTTTTTTTGCCTTTTATATTTTCTTTTGCCTGTAATTTTTGTAATAGACAGGCTTCTGTGAAAATCTGTGACGATTGTGGAGGCTCAGGAGTTTGCTCTGAATGCAAAGGTGAAGGATTTGTACTCAAGAGATTACCGGAAGAGAGTGCTGAAAAAGCAAGATCTATGGCAAAGAATATGGCAACAAGATACACAGCAGGGTAAGTTGTGAGTTTTTGATATTCCTTCCATTTTCCTGCTCCACCTCTTCAAATAGTAATTGCATATATATTCCCCGATCTGTTGACACTAGTCTTCCAAAGAAATGGAGCTACTGCACAAAGTGCTCCTCTGCTCGCTCCTGTAGTACATGTGGTGGTAGTGGGAAGCTAACCTTCCAGAATTAGTCTTTTGATAACTCAAAATCAGGTCCTCATGACCTCGTCATAATTGAAGACGTTGCAACTTGGGTGTGTCCACAGGTAGGGAACTGACCCCTGATTTTGTATGTGTATTGACTTCTTTTGTTAGCCTGATGATCTTATATGGACAATTCTGTTTTAACTTTATTAAAGTGTTGCTTTATAGACATGTTACGATAATTTGGATTGTAATCTAAGGCCAATTTTCTCGTGTTCTTCTTCATGGAAGTCTATGTGCTCGCCCACATCATTCTCTCAGTGTGCTTAAATATTATTGGTACAGAAAACTCTGTGATATAATACAAATGCTATGTTTGTTTGATCTTTAGGTGTGTATTTTGAAAAATGCATGAAAAGAAGAAAGAAAAGAGAGAATTTAAAAATGTAACCATAAAAGTGTGTTTTTATTTTAGAAATGTGAAAACAAACTTAGATTTCAGACTAGTGATATTTGTCAAATTGATGATCATGGTGAAGTGGAGAATTTTTTTTCTTACAGAAACAAGTTAGTTCTCCCCGAATGATTCCTCTAAACGTCAAAGTGAACGGTCTTTACTTTCTTGGCCATTTTTCTATTTTAATTTCTAGGAGTTTAGAGCAACGGCTGCTATCACAATAGCCATGTTAAATTATATTATTATAGTTGATGTTATCGTTAAGAGTAAACTTCACCTGAAATTGTGCCATTAATTCATTAACATTAGTTCTTTCCCTTTATCTTAATGCGATAAAGAAATCTACAAGATGTTTTTATTTTCTATCTAGCATGAGAAAGCTTAGTGGAAAATCACAAAAGTCAGATTAGCAGTTGAACTAAGTGATTAGCAGTGGGAAATATGTCATTGTAAGTACGGATGGCATTTGAGAAGCTATCACCTAAATCTGATATGCCGTTAAGATTTATTTCTGTTTATTGTCACCTATAGCAGATATGCTGTGGATTTATTCGTTCTATTGAAATCGACTGGGATTGACCCTGCTACCTCAGGATCAATCCCAGAGAATATCAAATTAGGCCATGAATAAAATAAGACAATGTGGCTATGCTTGTTTGCCTTTTTGATGGGATCAAAATAATGAAAATGTTGTTTGGTATGAAAATTATGTTTAGTTGCAAAGCTTTTAGAGGAATAGAAGTTTGAATTTGAGCTTTCACACACATATGTGTGTGTGTGTGTAATAATGATTGAAAGTTGTGGTAATATATAGAGTTGTTCATGTTGTGAGCGTAGGTATGTATATATATGTGTGTGTTGATTTAATTTTAAATATATATAGGGATTGAATTATAGATTTTTGTGTGTACATGTAACAGATTAAAAATTTTGAATTTAAACAAATTTTAGCTCTTAAATGTTTTGTTTTATTAAAATATTAGTGGATTCCAAACCCATCTAAATATGCAAACATTGTAATGTAGCCACATACTTTGCTTTAATTGTAACAAACTAAAATACAAATAAAAATGTTTTAAAATTAGAAATATATGATAAAATCAAAAAAAGATACAAAATATAAAAGAAATAAATTGCAAGACATAAAAAATGTTTTATCATATTACAAAAAATAAAAAATGAAAGATATAAAATCTTAAAAAAGGACATTATAATATAATTTAATATAATGCAATAAAAATAAAAAAATTTAATCTCGATGTCTAGTGTAAATAAAAATAATAACATTTTTGTTCGATCCACAAGCTTATGAAAACATAGTAAGTGAAATGTTCAAGTTCATTGGCTTTAATATATTTTTAAAACTCACTAAATTTAAATATTTTAATCTATTTACAACTTGACAAAGGTAGCTTTTTCAATCCAAAGTTCCAATTTGATTCTAAGCAAATTGGTATTTCAAGCCAACTTGCTCAAAACTTTCTATTCCTTGTCAAGATTTATTTTCATAAAATGATAAAAAAAACTGATTTCGTACGCTGAAAAAGAGAAAAAAAAAAGCAAGCAACAACTTGAGCATGTACCATTTAGAGATGCCTTTGTCCATTATATGCTTCTTTATGTAAGAACATTAAAATTTTATATAATTTTATTATGGACACGGTCGACAATTCTCTCACAGATCCTCCTTAATAAAACATTGAATTATCCTCAGTCTTGCCCTCAGCTCCAATCATAGATTAATTAGTATGTATTAAATTTAATATTTCGTTCTCATAAACTACTCTTATTTTAAAATTGCAATAATTAGGATCATTCTTAGAACATTTAATTCCTGAAATAATACACACACACACACATTAGATTGATTTATTCGGAGACTATTTGTATGTGTGTGTATAATTTTTTAGAGAAAATTAAATTCTCAATTCATAAGAATTTACATGAATTTTAGGGAAATTAACTTAGATTGAGTGTAGCATATCAGATCCTGTCAACTCCAAGCACAATTTGCTTTTGCACGCACATCAAGACTTGGAAGTTACCAAAAAGCTTTAATGTGCGAATTGTACTTGTACATATAATAAGCATTAGAATATTCTAGAAAATTATAGTATGCATTAGGATAATGTAGAAAATTTTTGAAATGACCCAAAACATTCTTCTAAAAACATTGAAATACTGGCAAGAGGTAGAACTTTCTAAATGATGGTATTGTACTGTTGAATCGGAGCGATCCTCCCGTCTGTTAAGGAGGCAAAACAGTATAAATAGCCACAGGAACTTTACTTATAATCATCCAGTGATCAAGTTGCAATCAAGGGATTCAAGTAATAAACATTAATTCCTTGCAAACAACGTGTGCCATAAAATTTTACTTCGTCATCTTTCCTTGTTCTTATTTTACTCTTTACATATTTGCACGGTTTCATTTTGTAGAATTGAGTCAGATTGAATTAGTTAATCTTTGAAAATGGTAAATAAGTACAATACTGCACGACAAGACTTGTTATAGGAACAAATCATGGCAAGAAACTCCATCAAATCACTGCAAAATTTTTCAAGAGGCTCGTCTTATCCTTATTACACACGCATAGTTAACTCCATGAACGATTGATTATATGTATCACTTGACCAATTCAACTTATGACTTTTATACATACATACATACATACATATATATAACGCGAAACTTTGGCATCTTGTAGGGGCATCATGCCTTGAACATGGACTGATAAATATGCATTAAATTTTCAGAGTATAAGTATCCTACAAATATTAATGTTACATTTCATATAATCGATTAACTAAGTCAATAAGAGTGCGACAAATACGGTACCGAACACGGGGTTCCCTAATTAAATAAATGGATGCATCGTGGCCTCCAAATATTAAGATAATAATAATGTATAGACTTTAATTTCTTGCATTATGTGCATTGACTATATAACGTTGTAGTTGATAGAAGCAAGAATCATAGGTGAAGTTGGAGATATGTCGATTTCTTCGTTGAACACTTGATT
This sequence comes from Avicennia marina, assembly GCA_019155195.1. Taxonomy (NCBI): domain Eukaryota; kingdom Viridiplantae; phylum Streptophyta; class Magnoliopsida; order Lamiales; family Acanthaceae; genus Avicennia; species Avicennia marina. Next base: position 2,132,667 of record CM032764.1, read on the forward strand.
TTTAATTTCAACAATCCGTCAACATTTTAACCTTCCAACCTTTCTACGCTGCTTATTATTATATTTAAATTAAACGTGACAGGACGAGTAACATTTAGAGCAGTGGTTAATTAGATGGGACGTGAATATGTTAGGTTAAGGAGTTCAATCGTTAGCAAAAGAACATGTTGGACGGGCTTCTTATCAATCACATTGATTTAATTTGTGGGTCTCGTCGATTGTATATTAAATTCGTAAAAATATCAATTGTAATTGTTTTAAAATTAAGGGTTGACTCAATCCGGCCCTTCGTAAACGCACTACGTACTTCATTTAAAAAAAAAGTTAAATACTAACATTTAAATTTTGAACACTCGTTGCACATGTCATATAAAATTATTGTATAGATAAAATTATATAAATAAATTTTTATTTCTATTCATTAGCATGTGTTACCAAAATACGTTAACATATTTATATACAACTCCTTATTAAAAGACCCCAACAAATATTAACGTCTTAGAAATTCTAAACTCCTTATGATAATCTTGATGTTTATAACAATCTTATCCCTCATGTATTTATATCAAGTACAGTACCTAAAAACTCCATTTTTATAGTGAAGGTTGGCGGCATGGCGTCCCAACAACGACGTCGTCCCAATTTTCTATTTGAATAGACTTGTTCATCCGCACGCACCCGCGGTAGAGTCGTGTGTTTTTTTATCACGGCAGTGGTCCGGACTCAGTCACTAAAAGGTCGCACAGACATAATCCACATAAAAGATAAGCTGATAAGTAATCAGTGAAGTAATAATTTAAATTGTACAAAAGCCTTCTTATATAAAACCCAACAAATTTAACTAATGTCAAATTATCACAGCCTAAAAGTCTTAGCCATGAAGGGGTAATGGCCTCTTTATTTGCTCATTAATGGCAAAGAAAAGCTAAGGTCAATGCAGATATATTATTTTACTTTTACCACTAAACGCGCAATCCACGCTATCACCTTCTTTGTTAATTTTCTCGCAGATTCAACTTCTGGCTTCTTGTCTTCGCCTTATTGGTACTGCTTGCTTGTTGGTTTCATTGGTGTAAGGTCAGTAGGGTTTCTGAATTAATCAATTACGCTGCTCTCAATTTATTCAGGTCCCTTGATTAATTAGTGTCCAAGTTTAAGATGTTTACCCTGGGTACGTTTGTTGTTTACTAGGGTGAGTTAAAAAAAGAAAAATTATGTTTGGAAGTAAGTTACAGAAGGGAGTGAAATTTTAAATTATATATATTTCATGTGAAATAATGATTGGATGCTGAAATAGTATATACACTCGTAAGGTACTAATATATATATATATATATATATATATATATAAATGTGAGTAAAAAAATTATAAGAACGAGCATCAATTTGATTGCGAATAGTTATAATGATTAGAAAATAATTAGTTTAATTATAAGGTAAAAGATGAAAAAAAATTTGAATTTAAATTTAAATAAAATTTATAAATTAAAATGTTTGTTTTGTAAAATTATTGAGTGAGTTTGAACAGTGATTAATAAAGGACCAAATATACCAAGGCAGCAGGTAAAACCGGACAAACAGCGTAAAAGAGAGAATCAACTGCCCTTCAAGAAATGTACGAAGGAAAAAGCTTTCACTATGGGCTGTCGATAATTAGAAATATATATTTCCCCTGCAACTTGCATCAACATCACAGGACCCCAGAAACTCCACACCTTTTTAATATGAATCAGCACCCCACCATGGCCAAAGCCACTCCCTTTCAAATCTTCCAATACGGCACTTACAGTCAGAGTTTCCGTCAGTTGCAGTACTTCCCCAACTCATGTCTATTATTCTCGTCCCTGAACGTGAAATTGTTGTTACCCGCGGCAATCAGCTGCTTGACTTCCTCGGGGTCATACTGTAACAGAGTGTTTTCCAGAACCCCGTTCGGCATTTGATCGAGAAGAAACGAACCGAGTGGATCCTCGTGATCTCCACTGACAATGTTCTTTTCACGGCACGGGAGCATTAGCTTCTGATTTTCTTCTAAGCCGTCAGAGACAAAACCCTGGAGGCATCCTATTTCTTCTTGTTTGACCGCAGGATCTCCGCCGTAGCTGATCTGGCTGTAATTTCCAGCGGATGATGAAGAACTGCTTGCTTGATCATTTCCTCCGAAAGCAAGCTGACTGTCCTTAACAGGATAATACGGCAAAGCCGGCAAATAACCCTCCTGGTTTGGTTGATAATTGTGAGAATATTGACTGGTCAGAAATGGAAGGTTGTTGCCGCCGGAGTAAAGCATATTTTGCGTGGCTGAAAGGGACTGAATGGCAGTGAGGGATGTGTTGTTAGCCTGGATGTAAATTGAGTTATGTAACTGTGACAAACCATACATATCTGGGGATTGTGTAATTGGTGGGGTTTGAAGGGTGCATGAAAATGGTAGCGAAAAATTTCCCTGGTTCAATGGCATCCGTCCTGTGAGCTTCTTCTTCAGCTTGGTGTTCCAATAGTTCTTGATGTCGTTGTCTGTCCTGCCTGGTAACTGAGCAGCTATTGCTGACCATCTGCATTTGTTGGAAACATTTTCAAGGCATGTTACATGGAAAGATGTTCCATTAAAAGAAATTAAATTTTCGGCTTTTTTATCAACACATGTGGCCTAGTATTGCAAACTGATTGTGATCTGCATTTACGGCCCTCACACAGCTGCACAAAGAAGGAACCTGCAGACGTTGTGGTACATATGGATTTCAAACAGACGGTATATATGCGCTTACCTGCTTCCAATGCTTGTATAGAGGGTGCATATGACTCTGTCTTCCTCATCAGAAATCTTACCATGCTTGATGTTAGGCCTCAGATAGTTAAGCCACCTCAATCTGCAACTCTTTCCACATCTCTTCAGGCCTGATTCAAGATCAGTAGACCACCCCCACAAATAACCAGACATACATAAGAAAAGCAAAAAGAAGAGACAAAGATGAATATAGATAGACGCCCACATCCACTCCCTGACACAACCACACACAAAGAGAAAGAAGGGTAGATTTTCCAAGCAAAACATTTAAGCTGGTTTCGAACTTTCCTCACCAGCTTTTTGAGGGAGAGTAATCCAATTTCCACCGTTGCCAAATTGGTCAACGAACTCCTTAAGCTTTGCATCTTCTTCGGACGACCATGGCCCCTTCTTCACTTTGGCCTTATCACAACAAGGAGACCTTCCCATCCCCCTGTCTCTCTCCCCCCCCCCCCCCCCCCCCCCCTCTCCCTCCCTCTGTGTGTGCGTGTGTGTGTTTGTGTGTGAATTTTATTATGCTTTCTGCATCTAGATGTCTTGGCAGCTCCAGAAACTTGTCTCGCTCAAGCCCCTCACATTAACTTGGCGTGCCGCGGCTGAAGCCTTTTTATCGAGGGATTTTAATCATGAAACAGTAAAAGCCATTAGTCAGTATACGTAGTTTCTTGTAGGGAGCTACGCAGAAAAGGACAGCCTTATGAATCTATGTTTCCATTTGTCATTAATTACACTACTATTTAGAGGGTATTTAGATGAGGTTAAAGTAACTTATAATGTTTGAAAGCTTTTAAATTATGTAAATTTATTTGAAAAAATTTTCAAAATATAACTTAGCTTACATGTTTTAAGGAATCAAACGTTTAGAACTTAGGTTTTCACAATTTATTTTTCTCAACTTATTTTAAAAATATTTTACTGGTTGTTTTATCATACAAGGTAAACTGTAAAGTAGCTTAAATATCCTTAATTATATTATATTAATGATGAATTTTTTGTTACACTAAAAAAATTAATGTGGCTAATTACATTTACAAAATCCAATAGTATTTTATAAGTTAACTGAATATTATTTTATCAAAACATATTGAGAGCTTGTTTTTTTAAATAATTAAGATTTATGAAATTACAAGTTTCAAGCATATCTCATAACTCAATAAAAATAAACTTAGCCAAACACTGCCATCATATATCGAATTTCCAGAACGTATTTCATTGGAAGAAGTGCTGTAATGAAGTGGCCACTTCAATTTGTTTATGCCTAGTCAGCAAAAAATAACATATATACTCCCTCCATCCAAAAATTTATGCCTAATTAATTAATTTGATCACTTCATATGAAAACTTAAGGGAAATTTGAAATTATAAGTTTTATATACTTTTACTGTATTGTTTAAGTATTTTTAGTTAAACATTAAATCATACTATATTATTATCTCAATTAAGAAATATTTTTTATTATAAAAAATCATTTCGAAGTACTATATTATATTTTAAATGTCTTAAAAAAATACAATTTACAAATTTAAATTATTGTTTGTAGCTATGAAAGAGAAACGCTTAATATCCTGATGGTTCCAACTTACAATCAGGTAAATTTCAAACTGCTATTCAACATTATTATAGTATGCAACTGTGCTCGCTGTCATAAAATGACGTTAAGGAGAATATAATATATCTATATATATATAACACTAGGACATGTGGATGGCCGTATTTGTTTTGTAATTATACATCACTAAAAATACAAATTTAATTATTATTATTTTTAATTTATTTTCTATCTTATTTTTATATAATTTTTTTTAAATACTCATAATATATATTAAAATTGAAAAACAAACAAAACCCACGACAATAAACAATTATTGTTGAACAATCATTTCCCCACTGTTTATGGGATTTGCTAATTGTCTGATGCATGAGAATTATGATCATGTTTTGTAATGACCCATGCCCTAGAATTCAGGTGGCTGTATAAGTACTTAAAAATTAAAATCACGTGACTTTGCATTATAGAAAAATATTTTAATAAAAAAATTATAGGAGATCAAAAGAATTTAAAAAATGATAAAAGTTGAGAGAAGATATAAATATAAATTATAAATTGAATGAAAAGAAAGAAAAGTAAAAGGAATAAAATTTTTTAACATAAGTGTAATTATATAAATTCACTTTATGTAACCAGGAATTCTTATTTAAACAATAATATAGTATACATATGTCATTCATTTATATATTATCTACATGTTGCAATCAGTTTTTATTTGTTTTTCTTTACTTTTTTTATTTTGAGTTATAACCTGTTTCATCTTTTAACAAAATTTTCCCCCCATAATTAATTGCCGTGAATTATTTAAGCAATGAGTAGCACAATTTGACTGACCCTATTTTCATTAAAAGTTTCCAAACATATTAAATATATTGCTAAATAAAAAAATAAATAAAGAAAGAATTTAGACACACACACACACACACACTATATTATTAAAGAAATATGATTTCTTGATTACAAAGATTAACTTACACAACTACCTTTATTTTTAATTCTTTTATTTATTTCTTTTCTTTTAATTTATTATTTTAATTGTGTTTTCTCTTAAGTATTCTCTCAATTCATATTCTTTTGATCATTATTTATATTCTTAGTTTCATTATTTTTATAAGTTTAATTTAAATTATTTTAATATTTATATACGTATAATACTTACAATTTTGCTAATATATGTACGTATATACAGGCAGCGCGCGCGCCTATGCATGACTGTCTAGAACTGTAATTTAACAGTGGCAACTTGCTTTCCAATTTACTAGTGACTTGTAGCTGTCGAGGAAAATTGTTCGGACAATGATATCTTTTTCAAAATATAATTTTAGGCCGAAAGCATTTTTATAGCACGAATGCAGCACGTTGAATGTGTGCACAAAATTATTTATAAATTTCATAATTTATTAATTATAATATATGATTTATACTATGTATATTAAAGTTTAGAATTTCTTTTTAGTTATCAAATGTATAATTACTAGAATAGTTTTACTTTTTTTATATCTACAAGCAATAATGCATGCTATTTAATAAAATATTCATTTATTTAAATAATAGAATTTTAATAGTAATTTATGATGAAGAATATACAAGTATCGAAACTAAATGTATTTAAAATTTAGTATAAATATAAGAAAATTACACCATGATATTTTTGTTTAGATGTAGGCATGAAATTTACACTGTATAACATTATATTTTTTTTTATTATAGAACATTTGTGAATGTGTGTGCCAACAATAAATAACTTTAATATTTTTATATAAAAATTGATTAGTGTGATATTAAAAAAGTAAAAGTTATTGAAATTTGAAAAAAATACGATGAGTTGATTGTTGTTAGTTATTTAACAGTGATAATAGGGACATATTTGATAAAATATTTAAAAAATCAAAGTTAGTTATTATTGGGGTAGATTAGTTATTAAGAGATACACTCACATTTCACCTTCCTTTTCTAATTTTCAACTGATTCATTATCTTCCTTTAATTTTAATTTGTTCTTTTGCCTTTTTTCTCTCAAGTTTATATCTTTCTCCTTTTTTTTTTTTTTTCAAATAACATAAAATGTGTATTTCAGAACTATTATAAATTTATATATAATTATCTACAAGCATCAAATATACTTTTATTAATAGTGAAATTATTAAGGCTTTAAACTTATAATACCCGACCTTATTTAAATATTTTATAGTTTCTCGTTCTCTCCTTTCTTGTAAGATATTTTTATTCCTTTTCTTTCATGAATTTTCTAAATCCTCAAACTCAGTTCTTTCACCTTCGTGTTTTCCTTTAAATTTTCACATATACTTTTATTTTCAAATAATTTAATGTTTATCGTTGATAATATAACAATTTTATAACTTATAACAATTGATGAGATTTTATACTTTGTAAATAATTTTACACACATCAATTGCCAATGAAACTAGTTTTAAACAATAAAAATAAAATTGTTGAAAATTAAAATTATATTAGAAATAAAAAAAAAAAAAAGATAATCATTGAGAAGTTGCAGGAGAAAGAATACGAAACAGTAATAAATTTTATAACTATACTCTTTATTAAAGGTCATTTTATGTAATTTTTTGAAAAAACTTTCATTTATATATTACTACATATTTTATTTAAGCACCATAATTATCATTTTATTATGTCAACAATAACTAACTGTACATTCTATTTCTCATGTAGCTTCAACACAACTTCAATTCCACTACCATGGATATTCCATTTTATTTCTTATCTCATTTTATCTGTCATCCAACACACATGCAAAAAAGGAAAAAAAAAAAAAAAAAGAAAAGAAAAAGAAGAAGAGGAAGAAGAAGAAGAAGAAAAAAAAAAAAAAAAAAACCCTCCAAGATCAAAGGTAATACAGGCTTTATCTCTTTTCCAAGGAATATTTTTTTTGGTGAATCGTTATATGTTCATTCTATTTGTTTGATTCTTATTATTATACTTTATCTTATTGTCTATTAAATAAATAAAAAAAAATCATTGTGTTCATTTATGGACGCAATTTCGCGCACAACGAGTGTGCGACTAATTACTAATGTAATTGAAACACATAATAGATTTTTACCTTATAATTAAATTACTAAACCCTAGAATACTTTCCATTTCCTCGACGACGAAACCTGTATATACTATATTAATGTCAAGCTTAATTCTGATTATTCTTGGTCTTTAAATTTAGAATTGTAGACTATTCTTATTTTATTTTTATTTCTTATTCATTTTTCATCTATTGTTTAAAGTATTTTTTTTTTTAGAAAAAACATTATATATGTATACAAGCTGAGGTTAGTGCATATTAAGCTTTAATATTCGTAACACTATGACAATGACTTTAATATTCATACTTGATATACAGTATATATGTATACAAGCTGAGGTTAGTGCATGAATGTTTGAATGTAGGATTCTTGACCAATTCAAATTGATTAATTAATCTTCAGTAAAATTAGACAACATTGATTTAACCCAAACTTCGGCATCTTGTGGAGACCTTACCAACCCTTAGACATGGAGTGATCTGATATGCATTAAATATTCCTAAACGAAAATATAATATGAATATTTGTTATTTTATAACAGTGCTAGAGACTAATTAAGTCAATGAAAATAAGGTTAATACAGAACCGTACACTGTGTTTTCCCAACTAAAATAATTTGGACGTATATTAAATTCCAAATTTACAATTTCTAAATATTTTTATTTTTATTTTTTTATTTATTATATTCTCTTCTCTTACTTTTATTTATTACATTTTTTCATTAACCATGTTTCCCAATTTCAAAATATTCAATTTTCAAAATTTTTTCTTTTCCTCCTTCTTTAAAATTCAAAAGTAATATAAAAAAATTATATTTAACTTTTAATTTATTTTTGTAACTGTATACACGTATTGCATGATACAATAGTTTTTATCATTAATAATAAAAGCATATGTTACTGTGTGAACTTTTAATTTCTTGCATGATCACACGATTGACTATATAATATTTTAGCTGTCCATTTCTTTTTTGGACTATTGGTTGTTACTTTCAACAAAATGGCGACATTTCACCCTCCCAACTTTTCTCTGTTGCTTATTTTATTTAAATTAAATGTGACAGCAGGATTGACATTTTGGGGCAAATATTAATTAATTGGGCTGTGAATATGTTAAGTCAAGGTGTGACAATAGTTACTAGTGGAATGGTCGGTCATGCTTCTTAACAGTCATGATTTGATTTTTGGGTCTTCTATCTATTGTGTATTAAATTCATAAAAAGCAATTGTTTTGGAATTTAGGGTTCAGAACCCACCCAAAAGTTACGCTATATCTTTTGCATTTGTAACTAGACTTGCAACACTGATTTACAAGTAAAAAATTTTAAGAATTATTTGATCGTGAAAAATAATTTTAAACGACACTCGTTATTAATTGGAGAAGATGATTATTAAGTAATGATATGGTGCATAATCATGTGAAATAACGTGGAATACAACATTCAAATAAGCTTAATGAAACTTTATTATCCATAATTAGACCAAATTGCAATGCAAAAATGTTTATGATTGGATGAAAGAATGGTTTTTAACATCAAACTTTTGAAGTTAATTTGATCAAGTACTGCTCCTGTGATCTCGTTAATGGAGTTATAATACACTAGATTAGCTATTATTTTTATAAATGAAATAAATATATTCGAATAATTACAATCAAATGGAAAAAATTACTTCTATTATATTAGAATCGTATTATAATAGGCAGGACGAATTTATGCTGTACCATTGAGAGTTTGAACTTAATGTTGCTCTATATTCTAAATTTACAACGTTACTTTTAGTATATAAGTTTACACCATTACTCTTACACACTCAAATATAATTATTAATGTATCATTACGACTTTTTTATAGTATATATTTATGGCAAAACTTTTTAATTGCACTTTATAGAATCTAACAATTATTTTTTATTTTTTATTTTTTATTTTTCTACCCTTTTTATCTTGTCTTTTAATTTATTATTTTCATTGTTTTTTTTTCTCTCAAAATTTATATATTTTCATTTTTATCTTTAATTTTTCTTATATTAATTATGTTTTAAATCTATACTTTTGATTGCTCGTTACAAAATCACACGACTATCATTAATTTTATTTTTTATTTTTCCATCTCTTTTATCTTTTGTTTTAACTAATTATTTTTATTTGGTTTTCTCTATTTTTCTTCTTTTTTCTTATTTTAAATATTATTTGTAGTTTAATTTCAATAATATTTATAATTAAAATACAATTTTTTTTATAAGTTATAAATTTATTTTCAAATTCATTATGCGTGCTGCTTTTTACTAGATTTATTTTCTCCCTCTCAACTATACACTTTAGTGTTCCCCTCAGACTATGAAAATATGCACCATCAAATTTTTAACTTAAAAAATAATTATTATATTTAAATTATTAAAACTCTTATGAGATTCTTAAGTTTATGTGAACTTAAGAGCATAAAAACTAAGTTTAATCTTGATCAGCATTAGAACAAAATAGTTAATTTCTATATCAAATTAGACATTGTATTTGTTTTAAATGGACTTTTACTCATAACTTTGTAAATAGTTTTTAACTGGATTATTCTTTCATTATATCTTTTAGGGTTTGAGTAAGACAATAACGAAAAGTTTAAAGTGATTAGACAGAGGACATTTAAGGATACCAAATAACTCTATATAAATATTTTTCACACTTAATTTTTAACCCCTTTTATTTTAAAGATGTTTAATAAATGTAATAATTCATAACCATAATTTAAAAGTTGAAAACCACAACTCCCAGCCCTAACATTTTTCCTTTTGTATGGAAAACTGTATAAATAATTCCAGGAAACTCAAGGCTTTGTTTGGAAGCTATATTTTAGGGTAAAGAGTGATGGCATATTTTTTACGTGGATGCATTTGTAAATAGCATACAAAGACTACACGTTATAAAATTAAGGTGCTCAATACTATTTTTCTATCAAAATTAACATAGTTATGAATTCATTGGCACCTGATATCTAGACTTTGTGATTAATGATAAATATACTAAAGATCTATTAATAGAAACTTTTTGGCAACTGTTACATCTGATTAATAAACTTAAATATGCAAGAAATGACACGCAAATTTCAAGAAAGGCAAGCCTGAAAATGATTTTATTTGTGGATATAAAATTTCGTGCTCAGTGAAAGGTGTAGAAACTCGCAAGCTCGCACTAACCAAATTTATGACTTCAAAAATTTTGTCAAAAAAATTTATTTTATTCGGATGTTAATTACAGCGAGAAGAAAAAAATAACAAGAAAACTCAAAGATTAATAAAAAAAATAAGAGAAGAAAAGAGAAAAAAAATTATTTTATTGAACAGTATATTTGAAAGTACAGATTTTGATGGAAAACCTTTTTTCGCAAATTTGAATCCACACAATTTTTTTTCCCAAAAATTACACAAGATATATAAATCTTGAACATTCCGCAAGCCTAAAGCAGCTTAAATCTAAAAATGAGTTACATAACTACTCCGCAAAATGAACTATCAACTTTTGTTAAGATCTGAAAGATTATAAATATTTTAACCAAGTTATCGTGTCCTAGCACTAGTTACTTTAAAAAACAGTTGTGAAAACAAATGCTTCAACCTATTATCTCGCATAAGCAATGGTGGCACGTTCACATAATGGATTAGGCTTGGTTTAGGTCCATTTTGAACATGAATAGTCCGACATGAGTTAGATTCAAAAGGAGCCCTATACAATTTCCTAGTCATGTCTATAAATTTTGGTGCAAGAAATAATTATTTCTTATCCTAATAATATATTCTAAAAGATTGTACAAATGCAATTTTCTAAATGGTGATATTCAAAATGAAGTTTTATATTAAAAGTTCAAATGTTGGGTCGAACCGATAATAGGTCCACCCCATGTCAAACCCATTCCTTTTTCAAAAACCATTTTAAGTGCTAACCCTTCTTCCCTTCCCTTCCCCTAGTTAATTGTGATTTATGCTTTAGATTATTTCAATTGTGTGCGTGTGTGTGAACCAAAGTATAATTTTGAACTCGTAGGCATTTCTATCTTTGACGAATCTTGCTTATAGAACCCAAAATAAGTAGCACCACAGCTGCCTACGAGGAAATTAAGCTACTTTTTAACGCTAGATCACAATTAAGCAAAAATTCCTACTGCTAACCCAAGTACAGGAATAACAGACAACCTAAGTTTTGCAATCAGGAAAATCACCTTAGCTGCTATTTTCACCTTCTTGGAACCGGCTTATAAAGCACAACAGTGACAAATTTTGAACGAAAGCGATGTGTGACTCCAAGCGCCACAACGGACCGAGGTTGTTCTCTGTTCTCTATATAGAGATGATTCAGTGTGACATTCTGTGGTGGTGGGAAGGATCCACAAAGGTCGCTACTTGTTGAGTGGTTTAACAAAGTATGCTGCAGGTGGGGGGGTAGGTTAGGTGGTTCTCGCCCTTCATCTTCGCTCCCTGGGTAGGTGTTGTTATAACTTGCTTCAGGTGAATTGGGCACATCAAATCCAACAACACTCACTTGATCCTGCAAGACAATTAAACTTGTTTACAGTACTCGCAGGTTGGCAACAGAGAGAATTGATCACAATAGTTTCTCAAGCTTACTTGGTCTTCACCATATTGTTGGTTCATTGTTGCCTAGCAGAACCAAAGAGCCTGAAAATATTATAAACATCTTCTGTCAGCATGCAAATGTCAAGAGCAATGTGAGAAGATTGCCAAAGTCATCATATGTTGAGATGCATCAGGATAATCAGAACAATACCACTTATCTATTAAACATCAAAATTGGAGAATATGACATCATTTCTATAATAACTCAGGCTGTCTCAAGTTGGTCGTCAAAGAGTTCTGAGCTGATGAAAGAGAAATATGTTTCACTGGACTTCCGCACTGCTTAACTGATGTGGAACATCAAAATGTCTTAAATGATATTCGGACATGTCTTGATCGATCTTGGATAAGAAGGCTTGACCTCAAAGAGATTTGGTACTCTACAACATCAATCTAAGGCTCAGGGAATCTACCCGCATCGATTGGCAAGAAAACCTCAGGATTAACACAAATCTACCCATGTCGAACGAGATCCCATGACTTTAACTCTTTCATACAAGATGTCAGAGTCCTTGTTGAGGTTTTAAATTTGGTTGTTCATGTTATCAGATTTGAAAACCAAATTTCAAGAAAAATTGTGGAGATATGGAACAAATTAGTGTAGAGATTCCATTAGTATTATAAAGTATTTCAATAAGGTATGTAAAGTTGTTGATATGGTTGAGTGCCAAGTTATTTTGGGGTGCCAATAGAAACAAGGGCTATATTTGGAACTCATTCTTCAATCTCTCAACATCTTATTCAACTTCACACTCTCAAGCATACAATTCAATAAAAAAAATTTTCAAATTCAAATTCAAATTCAAAATTTCCCTCACGTATATAGTTAATTAATTATTTTTCAATCATTACACTTATTTACAATCAAATCAACACCTATATCTAAACATACACACACTTACACATACACACGTATGTATACTCTAAAACTAATTATTATCCTTATATACTATCACATCATCCAATTACTATCATTTAATTTATACATATATTCAAATAAATTAAAATTTTCAAAATATCAAAATCTTACAACCAAACATGTTACTCGTTCTAACACAATTCTCGACCCTAAACATAACCAAGATGTACATTCCACTAAGTCGGTGAGAATACTTGTAGAGTTGTTAAATATAACAAGATGTACATCTTGTGTTATTTGAAACAAGTTCAATCAAAGTGGTGAAGAAGGCTAATGCTATGAAGGAGAATTAATATCTTATAATTCAAAAGGAGTTGTGAGCTTATCAAATAAGGAAGTCATATGACTTATACCAAAACTTGTGCTCTACTACTATTTGATTCAAACAAGAATGCCTACATGGTAGCATGACAAGAATATCACTTCAAAGTTCAAACAAATAAAAGTAATCATTGCAATCCAAAGTTATAGGCAAATTCAAGGCATACTAAATTGAAAAAGGAGTATCACCACACCATGTCTATGAAGTGCAAAAGTAGTAATTAAAGGATCCTCCGACGAAAATGCTTCAAGTGAGTACTTTATCAAGGTATGTGGAAAGAAGGGAATTCTACTTTATCAAGGATCCACCCACGACAATGCCAATACATGAAATTATTCTTTCTAATGATCATTTTGGCATGGCCATAAGTTCTGTGTGAAAGAGGGAATTCTACTGCATGTATTTAGAGTAAGTTGCATGAAATAAATATAATGTGAAAATAATGGATGCCGAATGGTATAAGCGACTCAAGAAGGCCACCAAAAATTTTGAAGAATGAAGTATTCAAGGCTCCTACTTGCAAACACAATATTGTATGAGATCCGATAACTATATGTGAAACTCTGCCCAAAGTTCCAAGTGCACAAATCAAGAAAATTATATATGAGAACCCATAATTGGTATTTTTAAAACCCTAACTTTATACAAAACTCAAGAACGAGTTCTTTCTCAAGAGAGAGGTTTAATGTTGAATATTAACATGCCTTAAAATTGAATTCAACACATAATGAATCTTAGCTAAACAGGATCGATCTCAAAAACAATGGGGATTCTATGCAATTGCTCTGTGTGAATCAAGGAGAAAACATACGGATCAACCCAAATTTATCCATGTTAATTAGGAAGAAAACAAGCTATAGTAGGACGATTTTTGGTTTATTAAGATCAGTCCATATCAATTAGAAGAAAATCAATATGTAGAAATATTGATTCTGAGTATGCAAAGCTTGACCCATATCAATCTTGAGGGTGACCTCAAGTTTTAATTCAAGAACTTATTTAGATGGCCTATTTTTAATAAGATACTCTTAGACCTGTAATCTATTACTTAGATAGGGATACGAAGTTTAGATAGGATATTTATTTATTTGGATATTATATACTAAAGTAAGGATTTATTCAATCTCTTTTTCCTAATAGGAAAACAATTTCTTGAGAATTAGACATTATAGTTATAAATAGAAGACTTAATAAGGCTACTGTAATTAAGTTATATTATTTTATACAAATTTTAGAATTTATTTCCTTAATTTTCCACACGGATTTGTACTTGTTTCTTTCATACAACTGTGTTGCATGTGTGTTCTTGGATTCAACATGTTTTAATCCTTAGTTTTTGCTTGCTGCATTCAAATATAACCTGATTCATGCTTCTGTGTCACATTTTAGTTTTTGCTTGCTGCATTCAAATATAACCTGATTCCTACTTCTCTGTCATGTAATTAACATAATGTCCAATTGAGCTCAATGACTAATCAATTGAGATGGCCCAATAAAAGTATTTCATAGGAGCAAAAAACAAAGCATAAACGTTATGGCTATGTTTGTTTCCCCGTCTCACACTATTCACACCTACCCAAAATTTTACCCACAAAACATATTACCTCACAAATTTTTATTCAAATTCATTTAAATTTTTTCCTTACATTTTATAACTAATTATTTTTCAATCATCACACCTATTCACAATCAAATCAACACCTATATATATACAAATTCACTCACATTTATATATATTCACATCCTATAAACCAATATACCATCATCCAATCATTATTCAATATTATTTAAATATATATGAAAATACTCAAATTCAAACTAATATAAATCTTCCCTCTTTATATCTTAACACTAAGCATAGGCTATGTTTGATTTCATTTTTTTCACCTGAAAAATGCACTACAATCAGTACACTTTTTAAATCTCTCTCTCTCTCTCTCACTTTTATACACTTTCCAAAACATACACCAAAAAATAAAAACAAACAAAAGCTTAATTTTCATACCCATCAAAATCTCCTCTACTTTCATGACAAGCGTGAACAATCTAACAACAAAGAACATGACAAGCAAAATATGATATGCCATTTTAAGTTAAAACTTCAATCTATTCCAAAGCTCACCCAGCATTTTCGAAGAAAGTCACCTTACAAATTTCACAATGATGCGCCAGCACAATTTAAATGTGAATTAATTGAGTCTTCAGTCTTCACTAACCATGGCCCACGCACTGACATAACAATATAGTAACTGAAAATGCAAGTTCTGTGAACCAGTAGCTATACTCATGATAGCATTCAATGAATTCACAACAAGAATCAAAATTTCTTTGAGAAGAATTCTTTTTAATTGGATCATCATTCAATCATACCGGGTGTCAACTCAAAGTAACCTTTCATTCCATGCAGATAATCAAGAGTCTGCAACCCTACGTTAGAATTGTTTCCATGCTACACAGTTCATTTAACATGTTACTAGTTGCAACACATGGCCAGACAAACAAATGGTAATTGAAAAACACTATTTCCATGTCACAGTATTGTCTCACTGTCAAATGGTTGGGCCATTTGAAATCTGAAGTAAAATTCTAGGGACTAAAACTTGTTAATAACAGACAAATCACAATTTTAGCCCCGAATATCCACCAATTTTGTTTGCAAGGAACAAAAAGTTAAAAGTACTCAATGAAATCATGCATTACACTACCAGAATGCTTCCCCAAAGAAAGAAAAGAACAAACAAAGAAAAACCTGATCTACAGGCAGCATCACACGCCTAACATTTTTCTTACTTCTCATACGATAAATTTCCACTACTTTTCTACTTACTGCACAAAACTGAATAATACCCTGAGGGGAAAAAACACGGAAAAACCTGACCTAAAGGCAGCAATTACATGGCTAATATCTTTATTATCTGTCATCATAGGTATCAAAAACTTCCATCACCTTTTCCACATATTGCAGAAAAATAACCCGGGTGGATCGAATTCAGATAATCACTTGCAACCCTAAGATTTTGTTTTACCCGAAAAATCCATGCTGCTAACTTCCCCAATATGAATGGTGTATTATATCAATCATTGAATTATAGAAACACTACCAAACCTGATTCGAGTAGGCTCTGTCGCTTCAATTATCAATCAAAAAACTCTTAAGGCGATTCTCCTCTTCAAGATTCAACGCGGGAAACGGAAAAAATCAAATCTTCGAATAAAATTCCAGAGACCCAAAAATTCATCTGCAAAAAGGGAAAAGGCCATCACATATTTCGCCGAGCTAAAGACCCAGCAAGCAGAATCGCCAATAAATCAAGAAATTCAGGAAACAGACGGCGTAAAATATTCGAAAGTCCACTAAAAGAGAACAAATCAGAATCTAGTTATTAAACTTCAGAATAAAAAACAAACAAAATAGAAAGCTAGTGAAAAAACATCGACAACTAGAACGCAAAGAATCAAACAAATCAAGGAGAATTCCTACCTGAAGAATGGCTTAAGGAAAATAAGTGCAGCTAAAGAAAAAGAAATCCAAGAATTCATCACCACAACAAAGGGAGAGAAATCTATATATATAATATATACACACTCACACACAACACAACTTTTTGCCTTTTATTTATTTAATCAGTCCCAAATTTACCTTATGAAAGACGGAGAAATCTATTTATGGCATTATAAAATCCGCCAATAGAATCTTAAAGATAACGAATTATGTGCTCGAGTCAGGGATTTTATTTTGCACGCGAGAAGATTCATCAAAAACTGGGCAAGAAGAAGACTCGGTGAGACAGCCCCTTTATTGGGGAAGATATTGGGCCTCATGGTTTCGTGATTCTGGGCTTTTGCAAAAAAAGTGTCAAATTTTTGGGCCTCAAGCTTTAATAAAGCCCAATGTCTGAAGAGATGTTCAATCTTTCTTAATGGATTTGATCCATTTATAAACGGATATGAATGAACTCTTATAACTAGTAAAACTCGACATTTTATGAGTGTACATGCTTATAAAATAGCTATATAACTTTATTAATTATAATAAAATATAAAATTATTATATTGTTTTATTAGTTTAATAATAAAAATTGCTTAAGTATATATTTTTAAAAAAGATACTGAAAATAATTGAGGTAATAAAAAAGACGGTGAAAGAAGAAATTAAATGCAATGTTTTTAAATTAAACCCATGATCAAATCGGCCAATTTACTAATTCGTTAGCCCAGTGGTTCAACCAGTGTTAAAATAAGTTTACTCAGACTATACTATACAAAATATTATATATTGATATGAATTATAATATGTGTGTGTATATATATATCATAAAAAAATAATAGTAAATTCTAGAATAAAGAAAATAAAACAATAAATATTAAATTAAAAGAATTCAAAGAGGATTCTTTTTTAACATACGCATCAATAAAAACACAATGACCGTGTAATATTCTTCTCTTCATGTTTTTCTCAATGAGATATAAGTTGAAGTTATTATCATTATTAATGATATATTAACTTTGTAAATTGCATATGTAATTGATTAATAAAAAAACGCGTTATTACACATAACATCATTGCTTTATATTTTTTTTCATGAAATGAGAAAGAAGGACACAATAAAATAATATACAGGAACCTTAATTAATGAGATAACATTCCTATTTAATCATCATTAAGCATCCCCATTTATTATCATATATTTTCAATATTTGTTGGAAATAGAGAGAGAAGGTTAATTAATGCAAGACAGCACAATTAATGAAGAATCATCAATTTATCATTATTTTTTTTTAATTTCAGCTAATGAGAACTGGTTTGACCGAGTTACTAGTCTTATTGATTTTAATCAGTTCAAGACGATTTTATTTAGTATGAGGTTTTTATTGTTAACGGACCCGAACACATGACAGCTTCCCAGTTTAATTGATTCAATCGGCCAATCGATCGAGGGCTGTTTTAAAAAGGTGACTAAATATTAATTAAAAAAAAGAGAGAGAATTATAAATAATAGTATAGAAGAGAAAAAAGGTAAAAATATTTTAATTCATTCATATTTAAAATCAAAAGTAGTTATTAAATAACCTAGATAAATTTATTAAAAGGGGTATTTTAAAAATTATTAAAATCATTAAAGTTAGTTATTAAATGGGATTTCTAGTAAAATCACAAACCAAATTTTTATTATTTTTCAAAAAAGGAAGAAGGGAGAGAGAAAGAGAGAGTTTACAAGATGATCGAATAACTGTGCAAACACGGAACAAAATAGACCTACTTGCATATGCCAAAGTTTAAAGTGAGCTCAGCTAGAGACAAGATGATTCACATTTGCGGCACCCTCAACACTTCATCATGGGTGCCTCCTGCAACTACATAATGAGAAACTAAACGAACAATAAGATGGAAATACGAGGCAAAGATATAGATTGGTTGATCCAAATTTTGTAAAACAGTATTAGAATATAGAACAGTTATACAATCACCATTGTGGATGATAAAAATAGCAAGTTGCTTCAAGGTAAAATCATTGAAGGGAGACCATCCCCATGAATTTTGCAACAATCATATAAATAAGCACGACAAGCAATCTAAGTGAACCATAAGTTGTCAAGTTACAATTCAAACCAGAAATTATGCAGTTCAATTTAAGAAAAACCTAAAACATTAGTTGTGAGTTAGTCTACCTAGTAAAGAAGGAAAGACACACCCTTTACAATGCCTTAAAAGGACAACTATAAGTCTGACTGTACATCACAGAGCCCAATCACAAGCACGTAACCGCAACAAGTACCACTGTCAAAGCCGAACAGATAGTGGCAAATTTCAACCCAAAAAAGCTTGACAAATCTTTGAATAAAGCAAGGAAGGCAAGGGTCACATGTAAAGGGCAAATGTACAAGCAGCTAACCTGTAGTGCATAGGGGTTGGATTTGTTAGTGACAGGGCAAACTATTGCTTGGCGTGGACTAAGCCAAAAAGGCCATTTCCCCTTGTAGTGCTTCAAAAAGTACTGCAGACATCCACTCAACAGAACCGAGAATGGCTGTGTGTATCATAACAGGCTTAGCTAGGGAGTGGGAAGTCCAGCCCAGATGGGACAGTTTTTGATAAACAATTAATGCTTGAAAACAAAACATGCACTTTTTCTTGTACTCAAGATCTAAGTGACGAACCACGCCAACAAGCACTCCCATTCTAAGATGGCCTCAACGTATGGTAGCTCACAGTCAGGGCTCTTTAAGCACACAATTACCCTTCAAGGTTTAGAGGTGGCACTCAAAGTATTCAGGCAATAGCCTCTCAACTTTTGATCGGTGCATTTTGCCTTCATAAGATCCATCCACAGAGTTTCCTTAAAAGGTAACTTCCCTAAGCAACTATAAATGTTCGTTCACTGGCTATTGAAAGCCTGTTCCAACATGTGCTGATTCCCTGCTGAAAGATGTCATGACACCGCCAGTGACGACACGAGCAAGATCGGTAGAAGCCACGTGAAGAGACATGTGAAACTCACTACTTCACTGTCGTTAAAGGCTAGCCGTAAATATCGGAAACTGTTCAATCAAGTACAGAAGGAGCTGGTACAAAGATTGTGAAATACACTGCCATGTGACAAGTTTTTCAATGTTCAAGAAGAAGGCTGTCGACACATGCCAGAACACATGGAATGGCAGTATAGGGGATTGTCGGGAACCAATTCTTTGAGATGATTGGCTTCATTGCAGTATTGAAAGACTTGGAGATACAAAAGTTGGCCCACAAAATTCAAGAAAAAAAATTTCAGGTTTAGTGCGTGAATTTTACTTTAATGTTACAAACATATTAGTGAGTACAATTCCGAATAGCACTATCAAGTTTATGTAAGAGGCAGATGTTCTAAATTTCACCTGATGAGATAAACACGGTTTTAGGCTGAAGTTATTCGAAATTTTTCATCTGCTTATCCTGCACCAAATTATGACGAGATTGCACACCTTATTTGGTGGAAAAGTGACAGGATGGCCGAACGGTTCCGCGTTCTTTGCATCTTACTATCAAGTACTTACCCATGTTTTGAATTGCAATATATTATTTGTTGCCTACTACCAATGCTTCTATCGTGACTAAGGAGATGAATGCGTTATTATTTTATCTCAGGAAAAAGCTTGAAGAAAATTTAGGCAGATTTGTGTTTACCAATGTTGTGACATTTGTTGAGTCACAAATTATTTCTGGACATTTACCTCATTTGTGTTTGATTACTGCACTGTCGAGGAAGCAACAAGTAAAAGAAGAGCAAACTGATTTTCCTGAACCTGCTGAATATATGGGGTATGCCACTCGGTTGCTTCATACCATAAAGGTTAATGATCTGCTAACACCATTGCCAAATTTAACAATGACTGCCTCTATGGAGGATGCTCTGGAAAACACATTAGAGAATTTGATTGCTACATGTACTAATTTGGGAAGGCAGATTTCAGAACATGCATGATACAAAGGCTATAATTAACGAAACTAATGTTGTGCTAAAGTCTATCACATCATATGTAAAAAATCCTGTTACTAGAGCTGCAAAAATGTACTGGACGATTGATGTCAGCTGCTGGACCTTCGTTGACTGAAGTTGGATCTTCTACTACTGAAGATAAACCCTCTACAGTCCACGATATTCATGATGTTCCAGCAGGTACTGTAGCAGAGGCTATGGGTACTGTAGCAGAGGCTATTGGTACAACCTCTGTACCTAAAGAGTGGTTCTTCTGGGATGCTAAAGGGTCGTCTGATCTCTAAGGTGAATACTTCCCTTTAGGTTGATTTAGATTTCATGCTTTGTCATTATGCAACCCAAATGGCAAATATGAATAAGTGATTGAGTAGAGTACCTGCTATATATTGGACTTAGGGGTAATTTACTACATTGTGGAGCTTATCTTAGTTTTCTTTTAGACTTCTTATTATCTTCTTCTTATTACTAGATTTGGATGTTGCAAGTTATTTTATAACATGCCATTTAGCAAGAGCAGCGTATTTGTGCTCAAATTCTGCTATTAGCTTGTAATAACTACAATAGTCTATATTATTGATGATATGGTTGCTTTAATGTGTTTACTTATGATTTTTATCTCTCTTATTTTTTGAAGGCATAAAAGCATAGGGTTGTGCCCGTTAATCCCAAGCCATACATTGCGTGTTGTCACTATTTTGACAAAACCCCACTTGACTTATGTGTTTTGGCAATATCTATTATATTACATGTTGCTGTAGTTGGCACAACAAGTTTCGATAACTAATCTGCAATTATTTTTGGAATGTTGGAAGTTGACCGAATTTCAAAGGAGGCTTGGACCTGATTTTGATGTTAATTTTCGACAAAATTAATTCTGGAGAAAGCATTTTTTATTTAAGAGTCCAAGTTGACAAGAAGTCTAACTGCCATATTTTGATGGACTCTTGGAAAACTTGTGTAGACAATTAAAAAATATTTGCCCAATCTGCCACATGGCATTTTGCTTTAATAAAATTTCAATAATTGATTATTTATATTTTAGAAATTAAAATAAACATAATTCTTAAAATTAGATAATAAATAAATTAACACTTCTATTACAAATAGCACCGTCTACTAAAATCGCAACAAGTGTCGAGACAGGTCAATCATATCACGCCACGTGTCAAGTCCTGTAAATTTAGAAGGAGAATATTGTTGATTCAACAATTAATTTGTAATCACCTAATTAAAGGAAGTAATGACAAATCAAATATTCTCGACTAATCAAGTTATGCCACGTTGACATGCTTATATGGCAGCAAAGCCCTCTCCACCCCTATAAATAGGGGTGGCCTCTACAAACAAAAGACACACAACAACAATACAAGATAAAGACAACAAGCAACTAGGCGACAACAACAAAAATTTCATGGTGAACAAGAGGACTTTAAGTGAAGAAGCATTCAAGAAGTTCAAATCCTATTCACCAGCTTCAAGAAGTTCGAAGGAATTCGTCATCAAATTCAAGGCATTTTTCCCAGAAACTTATCAAATCCCGGCTTTTGATCCACATTCAAAGTGCTAAACCAGTAGATTAACGTTATTGAAGGCTCTAGTCAACATTAATGAGGATTAAAGCTCAAAAGCTCTCCTAGTTTTAGCCAGATTCTTCAATCAATATTCAAATCATACAAGTTGAAAGAAGAATCAGAGAATTGAGTTAGAAATTGTACCCACAAAGTTCATTTGATTCAAATTACAATTGCATTTTTACAATTTCTTGTTAATAAAAATTCAATTGTAAGAATTTTGCCTTACAGTTTCTGGCACGCCCAGTGGAACCTCTCTACCTTTCATCTCTTCCCTCAACAAAAAGCAAATTCAAGAATCTCAAATGGTCCGTAAAAAAGCAAAGTCATCTAAAGCTACCGTCTCAGATGCCTCAGGAGCTACTCTCCAAAGAGGTGTTTTCACTAGAGGCCGAGCAAGGCAGTTGACTTACTCCAAACCAATCATTATCCTTGAGGCCGTTGATGAATCGTACTACTTAGGTCAAGGGAGCGAGGACAATAAGAATAGTTCACCGCCCTCCAATCCTCGTCCAGTCGCCTCACCCAGCTTCAACACCACTCCAGCAATAATGACTAGTGCCTCGAGTCTAGTGGATCAAGTCGCTGCATTAACCAAGTTAATTAAGGATCTTGCCAAGCATGTGTAAGAATAAGACTCTAAAATCTTTAAGCTAATGGAAAAGACGGAACCTGCTGATATTAGTCGCGTCGAAGAGAAGCCTTAAGAAGTTTATGATGAGGCCGAGACATCCAAACAGTAGCCAGACGAAAGAAAAAGGCCTGCTGTTGAGGAGTTGTAACCCTCTGCAAATGGCTCCATCCCCTTCGATCAACTAAAAGAATTCATCGAAGGGACCATCAAAAGTAAATTTGAAGGGACCACCAAATTGTCCCTGACTTACGCAAAGCGCTACACGACTCGAATTGATGGCCTGAAGATGTCAGCAAGTTATCAACCCCCCAAGTTCTAACAATTCGACAGAATGGGGAATCCAAAGTAGCACATAGCCCATTTCATTGAGACCTGCAATAACGCTGGAACCTACGGTGACCTCCTTCTCAAGAAATTTTTCCAGTCTTTGAAAAGAAATGCCTTTGACTGGTACACTGATGTAAAGCTAAAATCCATAGACAGTTGGGAACAGTTGGAGCAAGAATTTCTCAACCCCTTCTACACCACCAGGTGAACGGTTAGTATAATTGAACTTACTAACACTTGCTTGTGGAAGGATGAGCTTGTCATTGGATACATCAATTGTTGGAGGAATAAGAGCCTGAATTGTAAAGACAGGCTTTCAGAGGCTTCAGGTATTGAAATGTGCATTCAAAAAATGCACTGGGGCTGCAAGGGATCCAACTAAAAAACTTCGAAGAGTTGGTCACTCATGCTCACGATATGGAGTTGAGCATGATGGCCAATGTAATCTATGGTCCACCCACACAAGACTCTCAGAAGCTAAGGAAAAACAAAAAAAGGCAAGCTCTTCTCCAGCAAACCTACTGTTAAGGCACCGGCAAAAGAGTCAATGGCGGTCAAGGTAAAGCCTGTTAAACCGTCGGTAAAAGAAAGATTTGTTGAAAAAAGAGAGGTTCCGCCGTCAAAGAGGCCGACCTTAAAAGAGATGTAGGTCAAGTCATATCCTTTCCTAGACACAGACGTCCCTGGGATTTTTGACAACTTGCTAAAGGCCAAATTCATCAGCCTACTGGAGATGAAGCGGCCTGCAGAAGTCGAGAAGACTGATAATCCCAAGTACTGCAAGTACCATTGCTTGGTTGGACACCCCATCCATGACTGTTTTGCATTCAAAGACAAAGTCATGGAATTGACCCACTAAGGAAAAATCACATTAGAGGATGATAGTGTTAATATTAACACCACCACCCTCAACGATCAAACAAATAGAGTTGATGAGACGAGCAACTCCCCTAATAAAGTTGGCTGCTTCCAAAAGAAAAGCCAAGAGTCCCTCAAAGACTTTACGGCTGTAGTGGTCTTCACGGACGAAGATTTGATGCTGGGGTTCTAACTCCACAACAGGTCATTGTTTATGACGGGCTATGTCTATGAACAAAGGGTCAATAGAATCTTGGTTGACGATAGCTTTACAATCAATATTTTACCCCTAAAGACACTAAGAGAATTGGGGATCTCGACCGTTGAACTTTCAAATAGCTGCCTGGTGATTCAAAGATTCAACAAAGGGGGGCAGAGAGCTTTGGGCACCATGAGGATGGAGTTACTCATAGATGATATGGAGTCAACTGTCCTGTTCCATGTCATTAATGCTAAGACGTCATACAACTTACTTCTCGAACGGTCATGGCTCCATGAGAATGGGGTAGTCTCCTCTACTTGGTATCAATGTTTTAAGTATTATCGCAACGGAGCTGTGAAGAAAGTGTTGGGCGATTGCAAGCCCTTCACTGAAGTCGAATACCACTTCGTCGATACCAAGTATTACTTGATAAGGTAGGAGCTCCTGAAACTAGCAGCTCCCAAAGCTAAGAAAAGCAACATGATAGTCTGGTAAAGAAAGATGACGCCGGAAAGGTGAATCCCAAAAGCCGTTAAGGTAAAATCTCGGTGATTGGCGATGCTTTTAAAGGCCTAACCTTGCCGCTGACCCACATCAACAGTAGATGAATTAAAAGAAGTGGAACTGGGCGATAACAGCGACCCTCGACTCATTTACCTTAGTACTATGCTAACAAATGAAGAGGCTGACATGTATATGGGGCTTCTCAAAGAGTTTAAAGATATGTTTGCTTGGTCATATAGGAAAATGCCAGGGTTAGACCCAAAGGTTGCCGTACATCACCTGTCTCTAAAGAAAGGAATTCGACCTATTAAACAAGCGCAACGCCGGTTCCAACCAGAGTTGCTTCCTCAAATCGAAGTAGAGGTCAATAAACTGATCGAGGATGGATTCATCCGAGAAGTTAAATACCCCACGTGGATCTCCAGCATTGTTCTGATCAGAAAAAAGAATGGACAAATCCAGGTGTGTGTTGACTTCAGAAATCTCAACGAGGCATGCCCGAAATATGGTTTCCCTTTACCCATCACCGAACTCATGATCGATGTTACTATAGGGCATGAGGCCCTCTCGTTCATGGACGAATCTTTCGAGTACAACCAAATTTGCATGGTGCCGGAGGATGAGGAATTAACGACCTTTCGTATACCCAAGGGAATACACTATTATAAGGTGATGCTTTTTAGCCTTAAAAATGCAAGAGCCATGTACAAGAGGGCCATGCAGAAGATCTTCGATGATATGCTCCATAAGAATGTCGAATGTTACGTTGACAATCTTGTGGTCAAGTCAAAGAAAAAGTTGGACCACCTAGACGATCTCAGGAAAATCTTCGAATGCAAGGTACCAGCTGAAGATGAATCCATGGAAATGCACCTTCGGGGTTGCTTCTGGTAAGTTCTTAGGCTTCATCGTCCGCCATCAGGGTATCGAGATTGAGTAGGCAAAAATCGACGCCATCTTGAAGATGCCAGAGCCTCGAAATATCCATGAGCTCAAAAGCTTGCAAAGAAAATTGGCATATAGTTGGAGGTTCATCTCAAATCTCGCAAGACGCTGTTAACCATTCAACAGACTTATGAAGAAGGGCATTCCATTCGAATGGGAGGAACACTGCAGGAAGGCTTTCCAAAATATCAAGTCCTACCTGACAAAACCCCTAGTGTTGGTAGCCCAAGTACCCGACCGTCTTCTGATCCTGTACATTGCTACGCAAGAATGCTCAGTGGGAGCTTTATTGGCCCAAGAAAATGATGAAACGAAGGAGAGCTCCCTCTACTACTTAAGTAGGATGATGACGCTAAACGAGCTCAAGTATTTGCCAATTGAAAAAATCTGTTTGGCGTTTGTCTCCA
This sequence comes from Avicennia marina, assembly GCA_019155195.1. NCBI lineage: Eukaryota > Viridiplantae > Streptophyta > Magnoliopsida > Lamiales > Acanthaceae > Avicennia > Avicennia marina. The sequence continues at coordinate 2,158,845 of CM032764.1, forward strand.
CCATCTAAAAATTAAGGCACTACTTTTAGGCTCATACAATTCGTTTGGTGTCTAAAGCTAACCCTTTAAAATACGTCATGACAAAACCTGTTCTCTCTGACAGGCTGGCAAGATGGTACCTGCAATTTCAACAATTTGAAATTGTGTATATGATACAAAAGGTAGTGAAGGGACACGAATTGGCTGATTTTCTGGTAGATCATCCTATCCTAGTCGAATGGGATCTGTCTAATGACTTGCCGGATGAAGATGCTCTAATAGTCAAAATCACTCCTCCATGGAAGATTTACTTCGATGAAGCCTCCCATAGGGGCGGAGCCGGTGTAGGGGTAGTGTTTGTGACATCAAAAGGTGAAGTTTTGTCTCACTCGTTCACCCTAACAAAAAATTGCTCCAACAATGTAGTTGAGTACCAAGCCCTGATCATTGGATTCGAGATAGCCATGGACATCAAACAATTCCACCTCGAGGTCTATGGTGATTCTAAGTTGGTGGTCAACCAGCTGCAAGGAGAGTACGAAGTCAAGAAGCCTGAATTGCTTCCGTACTATAGCTATGCCAATACACTTATGTGATAGCTTGAATGTGTCACAATTCAACATGTGCCGAGAAGCGAAAATAAGTAGGTAGATGCATTGGCTAAACTTGTCTCCGTTTTGTCCTTACTTAATTTTGTTTGATTACTCTCACTTAAAGGGCATGTAATTTGATGTGATGAATTGATTAATTATGGTCAGTGGACTGTTTGTTGATTTTGTAACATTGCTATTAACACAAATTGTATGATAGATAGTCTAATTTTATAATATTGAGCTTTTAGAAATAATGATAAAATATAAAATGTATGTCTGATTGCTAGTTTTTCATGTATAAAATATTGATTATATTTAGAATTTAATTTTTTTTATACAGATATAGTTTTTTGTTTTAGCAAAAGATACAATTAGTAGATTACAAAAATTTGAAGAATAAAATATAAATATTTAAAGTCTCACACTATATATCAACAAGAGCCTTGCTATTGTTGAAGTGGCTTGGATTTAATATTAGAAGTATTTGATTGAAGAAAATATTAATTTCACACCTATTAGCATTAAAGGCACATGTGTAAAATTTCAAATTAATTCAATAAAGAAATGAAAATTAGAAAATACTACAATAAAATGCAATTAAAAATATGCATCACAAAAACAAAAAATACAGTAACATAAATATATTAATTGCTATTTGTTGAATGAAAATATATAATTATGAAAATTCATGCTTGATAATTTTTTTTAAAAAAATACAAACAAAAAATTAAAGGTTACATGTCCGATTTTTAAATAATTTGTTTGTAATGTAAAAATTTTAATATGGGTTACAAAAAGTGATGCTTATATTTTAATTGTTTGAAAAAATTATTTGTATTTTTAATATGTTTTAAAAATTTCTATTAGTTAGACTATTAAAATATAAAATGTGTAATTAAGTCCGAACTTATAAATTTAACCTTACCATATTATGTAATAGCAATGTTAGGTTATATATGACATATTCACAATGATTAAATTTAATTTGTTGGGTTATGCATGTGAACTGTTTGTTTTAAAGATATCTTATTTGAAAATGATGTTCAGATTATACTGTATTGGGGGGTTCTATTATGCAAAACTCGAATAACATAAGTTGCAACATTGTCCCTTGTTATTTACAAAATATATCTCGAAATACCAGTTTTGTAGAGTTAGATATGATGATGTATGATTTAACTGGAGTAGATCAGAATCGTTTTGTTATTCATTTGAAAACAAAGTTTGTGTTGAGAGATGCGTTCGATGGACATGATGTTGTCCTACTAGTGATTGTAAATGACCTAAATTTACAGTTCTTATTGAATCTGATGAATTAGGTAATGTATTTACATTTGTACATTGAAATTATACAGCAAGAGCTTGATAATGTTCCATGTGTGCGACGTGTGGAAGGTGAAATGGGTCAAGCATCTCACCAATCGTTTTTTAAACCACAACAATTAAGTAGCATGCCTCTAGTCATTGAAGCATTGAATCATATGGACATTTAGGATGGTGTCATGTTGCCCGATCTTAACACACAGGCATTGTTTTTTGAACAATAATATAGAGGGAGGCCTCATATTCCGTAATGGCCTGTAGCAACTATTGCCACGAAAATAAGGGTATGGGAGGATGATGCTCTCAAGATGACTTGTGATACCCATGAATAATATGTATATCGATTAACATCTGACATCAATGATAGGGATTATGAAGATGAGGGAAATGTCGAGGATGAAGAAGATAAAGATGTAATTGATGTCAATTCGATGCAGCATGTATTGCATGCAACAAATGTCGGTCCATCAAACAATCCATGACCCCAACGTGTGATAGAGCCATCAAGCACCATACCATGGTGTTCTTCAACTATTCCAGCACATGAACCTGTGATAAAGCCATCAACGATGCCATTTAGTTCGACATGTGTGTGTAGATCTTACATTTTCAAGCAGTTCATATATACACATGTATGGTTGTACATTAGAGATAAAGATAAAAACTATGTCTCGAGTAAGCGAATTGTTTTGGTGCATTTTAGGCAAGTAAATTTAATTTTTTATTGCTTTCTTCTTGCAAGTGGATTCCTCTTATTATTGTTTATATGAATAATTACTGTCGTCGAAATAGATTCTTCTTTTTACCGTTTTATCACAATGACTTTACTACATAAGTGCCATCTTTTCCTTCTATTTTTTGGCAATTTATATTTATAAAAACATGCATTATTATAATACGATTGTTAACATTGTTATTAAAGTTGAAATAAGGTAATGAATTATGTCATCTTCATGTTATTACTATTAATTCGGTGTCTAATCATTGTAGACAATTCTTCATGTATGATTTTTTTACGATGGCTATGGGAGTTGATCTGGGCCCACTAGATTACAGTTTACTTACAGCATAACCACAGATTAGAGGTTGTGGTTTTAGAGATATAGACACTATACTTTGGTCATGGCATCAGACTAGAGCACTAGCTAGAATTCTTGACTTGGATGGCCAAGCTAAGTTTCTATTATGTGTATAGGTGTGGACATGTAGCACTTGATCAACACTTGATCACAACGATAGTTGAGAGGTGGCATCGTGAGACTCACACATTTTATCTAGTGATTGGAGTGGCCACTATTACATTGAAGGATGTGACATTGATTTGGCAACTACTAAGGAAGGGTACCTTAGTTATAAAGGTCAATGAGCATTGGAATATTAATGTTTAGTAGGAATATTTCATAGAGTATTTAGGGTTTACACCTACCACAGTTGTATTCGGTGATGCCACTATACCACTTTTAGTTTTAGTTAGGGAGGTCTAGCATCGAGTGCTCGCAACTAATAATATGTATGATAACATCGCTTGATACATTGGTTATTACGTGTTGTTGTTATTCGGTTGTAGTCTTTTTCCCGATTCATCTGAATATAGAGTGAAGCTACTATACCCGCGCATCTTAGAGGATGTCACTGGGTTCCAACCATAAAGTTGGTATAGCACAGTATTCGCATACATGTATAGAGAATTGTGCTTTGCATGCATGCGAGACAGACAAACAATAGGTGGTCCACTAGAAATTTTACAATTATAGACTTGGATTAGGATGCTGAGGTTGGGACTACAGACTCACGATCGTAGCCTTTATACTAGCCTACTAACTATAGCTGGTGATGTACAATTGCCTCCTACACCTTTCAGAGCGCAATATGTCTCACCAAATTACATTCTTTGTCGTGCCATCATCATGGAAGTGTTAAATTCATCTTTTTTTATTATTTTCCTATGCATACAATTGAACCAAGACAAGGAGGATTAACATGTTAAATGTATCTCACTCTATTTGTGTGATACGTGATACGTTAGATGGAGAAGCAGAATGTCAGGTATGGATAAATTGTGTCATATTAAAAACCTCTTTGGGTCATTTTATTGTGCATACCATCAATTCCATATACACTGCATGTTTCATTTTAATTTCAGTGGAGGGCTTACCTTAATGAGGTGTACAAGATGCTATCCAACCATTGTGAGCTGCAATTATGAACATTGTGTGGTTTACTTATTTGTTATAAGATAATTGAAATGCATCGTATTGATCGAGTATTGAGACAGTTTGGAATGCCACAGGGCATCCTTGTTAATCCATCACGACATGAGGATGCACTGTATAGTGACCAGCGACACGAACACCCAATGATTGATTGGGCTCAGTACCACACTGTATATGTTCGAGAGTGGGGTAGGAACGATCATATCATAAGGGGCCCCATTTCTCTTGGCACATGAGTGTCACGTGCCGGTTCATCACACCTAAATATGTATTCATGCATACCGGATATCTGCTTAGCCACATCACTTATTTCCTTTATGTGATACATTTCATGTTATCCCTTTCAATACATCATTGATTGTACTTAATTTATATGCTTATGTATACACATATGCATGTATAGATGCGTGTCACTCCATAATATGTAAATGGTTGATTGTAGGCATAACAGATGCAATAATTATGTACTGGTAGATATAATCAGTAGATTGTATATGGTGTGGACCGATTATCATAGCAGCGAGTCCAGCAAGATTTTCCATCGTACTTCTAGACGGGAAACATGACATCTGCGCAGCCTAGTTTAGGACCTAGCACATTATATTACCATGATACAGTGGGTCCTAGCACATCATACCACCATGATATAGCAAGTCCTAGCACTGTATATCAAGAGGATGTGTACATATCTTAACCACCAGATCAAAGCACCTACTCTCCATACATGTCACAGGCTAACTCTCTTTATATGATACTCCTCAAGTCCCCTTATACACCCCTTCAAGAGTACAATTCACAAGAGCGACATTGGCATTACTGTGGATCTCTAGTGGTGTTCCAATTAAACTTAGAGAATATGGGAGTACAGCAGCACCATACCATATAAGATCCTCAAGGAGATCTAGCACCACGGAGAGAACGTCGTGCTAGACAACCCACACATTGTAACACAGATAGTTGTTGGATGTGTATAGCATGTAGCATGTACTAATTTCTCTTGCATATATTAGATGTTCTGTTGAATGAGATTGAATAACACATTTTGTCTATTGTTACAATTTTTATAGATACGCTTATCTATAAGTGATCAAGTTATATAGTGGTACTAATAAAAATGGATTACGTGAAACTTCTATAAATATAAATTAAATTTGTAAGTAATATCACATGAATTTTCCTAATAGTCTTGAAATAAAGTTAAACGAAAGCATAGTGCATACATATTACCTATATGTCCTAGATGAAGCTCATACCTAACAAAAAATGTATGAATATAAAAAATAGTACATAAATATATTAAATAAATAATAATTACATATCAAATGATACAAGTTTTAAATTAGAAACATAATTTCTAAATTGCTTAAAAATAGAGAAAAGTGATAAACTATAATCGTAATTAACAAAAAGGTATTTTTCTTAATTTACTTTCTCCAACAAATATTTATTATTAAAATGCCATTATAGTATATTATTATACGATAAATTAATTTAAATCTCAATTTTTTGAAATATAAGGATATTTATTTAAATAAAAATTCTAATTTTATTTCAAATTATAATAATTTTATTTAAAAACAAATAAAAGTGTTAAACCCTAATTATAATTAACATAAAAGTAATTTTCTTAATTTATTTTCTCCAACAAATATTTATTATTAAAATGTCGTTAGAATGTATTATTATATAACAAATTAAACAAATTAATTTAAATATTAATTTATTAAAATATAAGATTTTTTAAAATGACGTTGGCTTCCCGTATTTTTCTCAAGTTATGGAATATTTTATTTATTCTTTTAGAAAAAGGCATATCCAGCAGTATCTGATGGCATCATCTCGTAGTCTAAGATGGCGGGATAGGATAATTAATTAATCTCTCCAAAATTAGTTATTTTAATAAAGTTTAATATTAATTTGAATAAATAATAAGAAACCCTATTAGATAAAAAATTAATACGAAAATTGTAAAAACAATAAGTCTGTTGATGAATGATTCATGGAGGTCCTACATGTTTGGTGCAGTCATTGTTTTGGTCCAAAGGCCGCCCAATAATTCAACAAGAGACATAAGACTTCTGAGGAACGATCCACTTTTACCCCCTAATAAAAACAACTAGGATCAAACATAGTCAAAAGTCCCATCAATTGGGACATCCATACACTTGTGCCATGCCCCAATATAATTATTTTCAGCTGTCAGCCAATGATGAAAAATCAAACTGTGCCCACCTTCCCATACATTGCATGCATATATTACTTACTAAATTTTTTATTTAAATTTAAATTTATTTTTTATCTTTTCTACAAATATAATTAACTAATTATTTTTAATTATTATACATATTTAAAATTAAATAATACTATATACACATATATGTACTTTAAAAACTAATTATTATTTACATCGTTATCATATTATTTAATTATTATTATATATTTTATTCGTAAATTTAAATAAATTAAAATTTTTATTCTATCAAAATTTTATAATCAAATATATTATTCATCTTAATACAATTCTCATAAAATATCATTCTCAACAAAATCTCTTTCCCAAAGATAGCCATAGAGTTTCACTTACCATGTTAGCCATGCACATGATTTAGTGGGATGTAAATATAAACAAGTTGTTTGAATATGACTTGTCAAACAATTTGATCATAACTTGACTTGAGCTCAGCCAGTTTGTGAAGGATCACAACTTAAGTTCGAATTAACAAATGTTTAATTAATCTCATCAAGTTAGATTGAGCAAGACAGCAAATTGATTCTAGTTTTTTCTTTTAAATTAAATGTTTTGAAAGTTTTGATGAATTGATACAAAACCACATGTTTGGAAAAGTTGTGTTGTAATATCAAGTATAAAATATCGAAAGTAAATAATCCAAACACAAAAACCTATTAATGCAATTTGGGGAACTTCTCCTACATCTACAACGCATCAGTCTAGGAAATCTCTTCACTATATCAAAGATGTCAAAAAAAAAAAAAAAAAAGCAAAAATGTGTGTAAAACTCCAACTAAGTCGACGCACTTGACTTCAACTTCCAAACACTCGTGCAAACCCTCACGATGCTAAGTCCACAAGGAACCAATCTCGATTGATCTAAATTTTGGTTGAAATGGACATTATCATCTCACAATATACTTTTTTACTCTTTCGGCTACTCACTTGAATACAGAAGTAGATATATAATCAAAAATAAATAATCTTTCTTAATAGAACACTTGAGTGAAAAGTCCATGTTACCTTAAATAGTTTTTAAACTTTATAATCTTTATTGATAAGCAAATCCCACAAGTTTAAAAGATCATATCAGCACAAATTCATGCCCAATTTCTAATGTGAGATTTTCCTAAACTTTGTAAAAATGTCACAACATTGAGTAATTTTTCCATTCTAGGTGAGATCTTATCCATAACAAGTGAATCTGATTACGTATATTTTAGAAATGGATTAAACGACATATCAAATCATATTTTAAGTTAATTACTAGTTTTTATCCATTTGTGAACAACTAAAATCATAGAAAAATAGATATACTAAACATAGAAACAAGATTACATGAGTTCCCTTCATGACAGAGAAAGTACAACAATATTTTTTCCAAATTTTATTGTACCAATCATACCAACACACTAAACCACGTCAACGCTAAGCAAACAAATTTGATAATTTGCAATTAATAAAATAAAGTGAGACATGCGTAATCAAGGTTGAATTGTAACTTGAAAGATATGTTTGGTTTCAATTTTTTACAAAATAAAACAAACACATCAACCACTATATTTTTATACTCTGTATTTCACTGTCATATTTTTACACAAATTTTTTAAAAAATACAACTAAAGCACACATGTTTAAAAGCAAAAATAAACATAACTAGAGCCATTTCTCATCAAGTTGAATTTATTTTTGAGCTTGGTCAAAATGAAGAATCAAACCCAAGAATTATTCGAACTCGGTCGATTCACTGACCACTGTATGTGTGACTACAAAATGGGAACAAATACAACAAGTGAAGCAGCCCGTTTTCCACGAGTCCATTGGCATGTTTGGTCAAGGAAGAATCAATTAATCAATATGAATATGAATTGCATGGGGGCATCACGTGGCATACCGTGTCGTACGCTTCCCTCCGGCATTCCCACGTGAAGTTGTCGGCCCCACCAGTAAAGAATATCTTCTGCAGCCTCGCCGTGCGCCACCGCCCACTGCCACTTTGCAGAATGTCTTCATCGTTGATTTTCGGGAAAAAAAATTGGATTGGAGAGAGCGGTGAAATGAAATGAAACGTGAATTGTGATCTAAAAATACCAGGTCAGATTGTACGGAAAATGGGCCCTCCTTTCAGGTGGAGGCTTTGGTGTGGAGAATCTAACCCAACCCCTGATTATTATTAATATTATATTTTACCCCTAGCAGATTTTTTCAGTCTGTTTTCTGCCCTTTTTTTAAATGTTTGTTTCATTTGTTAAGCATATGCTTTTACGTGTACTTTTACAATTACGTAAAAATAAGAGAAAATATTTTTTTAAAAATGTAATAGTTGTTTTCATATTTTGTTGGACTTTCTTTATCCATCTAACGGGTAGTGGATGAACTCTGTTCTCAACTCAATAAATTATATTAAAGTACATAGTTGTGCTTGACATCCTGAAATAATAAGAAAGGTATATAATTGATTTAATAACCATATCGATTAAGAAAATAAATATTAAAATAATATCTATATATTGAAATTCGAAATAATGACATGTTATGATTATTTGATCGACACATTTAGTTAAGCAAGTATTTTAGAAGATAAGCTTTACTTTTTTTAATTTGTTATTTATATTAGCTCCAGTTAGATTTCGCACAATATAAATAAAACAATCTTGGTGTTACAACAATAAGGATGAATTCCAAAAAGTATGTCTTCCAACATTTGCTGACTCTAGCCTAAGAAAATATCTTCACTATACCTAAAGTAGTACAAGTATATCAAGGGAATGAGTAATACTCCAGCCAATCATTCTCCCTAATAACTTCAATCTCTTAAGCAACTCCACCCATTGCATATACAGTGCACTCACAACGAATCCAAATGGTTCAAAGAGGCTAAAACAGACAATGTTAAACTCATTCACACTTTACACTCCTTTTACTCTCTTTAACATACATAGAAGACATAAACATCACAAAAAGACAATATTTCTTGACTAAACATTAGAATAAAAAATTCGAGTAATTCTGAATAATCTTCAGCCTTTGTAGCTTTCATTGATCAGCAAATCCCACGAGTTTTGGATGCTAATTCTCTAAAGTCTGTGCACCATATGAGGTAACAAAATTTCACGTACAGACTCTATGTCAGATGATCCAATGTTAGTCAAAATTTTTGGTGAGATAACTTTCAACTCTGCAGATTTTGTTACCAATAAATCTAGTATGGATGAATTCTTCCACTCTTATAAGAAATTTCATGTCAAAGATTTGATTCCCATTTATAAATACACACTTAAAAAAATAGAAAACCCTAACATGGAAATATGATTACGTTAAATGACCCCTAAATAACATAGATAATACAAAATATTCTTCCAAGGTGTAATATCATTATCAACAAATGTGCCACGTCAATGCTTCATTTAATGCCACATTAGCTACCACATCAACACCGTCAACACCATGCAAGCAATTTATTTATGGCTAATAGTCCATTGTTATGATTTTTTAAATATGATTTTGTAACGTTTCATGAATATTTATCCACTACTTTTAGATTTATCTTACATTTTTATACTTATCTTTTTTATACAATTATTGTGCAAATTCTGTTGTGGTTTGAAACGTTATATAACAATTAAATTAATTTTACTATATAAAGGCTCTAGCCTACTCGTCATTCGACATAGTTGAGAAATTTGTTTTTTCCTTTTACAAGAGTTCATGGTTGCGGTCTATACTCTCTACAAGATTTCAAGTGTTTTGGCAATGGCGTGGAGGTGGATGGGCACCTAATCGTCTTATGGTTGTGGACATGATATGCGACGCTACTGTGAGCAAATAATGTTAAATCTTACAGTCATCAACTGAGAAACTGTAATCCTGGAAGAAAAACTGAGAAACTGTACGTAAAGAAACAATTACGATCTCAGGACAGCATCATCACTATTCATCAGGACATAATATTTATATTTTTGAGTTTTATATTATATATTTCCATATTTTATAATTTATATTGCAATATAATTATATTTTGTGTTAATTCAATTGTGTGTGTGTGTATAAATACATTACACCAACAGTTATGTAGTGTAGGAAAAGAGAGCTATCTGCGATGTTAAAATTTGTTTACGTTGAAACCAATATTATTAATATTGGACAGCATTTCGATTTAAAATATGTATTAAATAGTTCTTAATTTACTTTTTAATTCTTTTCTTTTATTGTAAAATTTAAATGAAATACTTCTTTAACTTTTTAATCATCTTTTTATTATTTGTGCTAAATGAATATATCGAAACATATATATCTAATAATTTCTCATTCCTTTAAAATTGTTAAATTTGCCTTTTCCGTAAAATATTAATTTTAAAAGAAATAAAGATCCATTCAGCGTAACTCGTATTCTCTTTTTTCTGCTTTTTGTTCGAAGAATTAAAAAATAGAGAGAAAAATTTTTAAAAAATAAAGGCTGATCTTACTCTTTTAAGGTTCTATAACATGGCTAGCTTATCATATTTTACAAGAAAGAAACAGATAAAGCAGTGTTCTCTTTCATTGCCTACGCGCACTCATGACTGAAAAAATTTCTTTTATGCAACTTGTCATTGATAACTCAAATTGGTGTGCAGGAGACGTCAGATTATTATTATTTTTTTTTCCTTTTCTCAATTCTCGAACAAGTTGACTCATTAAATGTTGTTTGAAATTCAACGTTCTAATATGATTTATATTTCATAGATCGAAATAGAAATATAAGGCAATCTTTTTAATGATTTGTGATTTCCAATGAAAGGAAATATGGTAATGATTGAATTTATATTATACGAAAACATTTCCAACAAAAGACACAAAAACTTAACAGTACTTAGATTTTCAACTCGATAGCTATTGAAAATTAAAATTGGACAGAAATAGTCTGCTGGAAATTTTTTTTTTTTTACCTTATGCTTTCACTGTTTTGTCTTATGATTTCTCTAATTATTGCCTTTAAAATTTTAATATTTAAAAATAATTGCCGTAATATCTAAACTATATGTTGTTAATATCATAATGGGAATGTTAGTGCCACTAGTGTGCCATGTATGCAAAGTTTGAAGAATTGTCATTCTTTGACATGATAGGTTAACTTGCTTATGGAAATTTTTGATTTTTTATAACTTGTCCCAATGCAACATGATTTGTCACAAAATTTGCCTGAATTATTAAGGTGAAGCTAGGTGTATTCCTTCCTAAATCAAAATATTGCTATTAATTTAGCTGATTATATTGATCTGATAAGATTATGAGCGATTGCATTAAGTATAGTTGACTTACCTTATCCAAAAAGATACAAAAGAATCTTAAGAGTAGATCATATCTAACCTTATCAATATCCAATTCAATCCAATCATACATGGGATGATTTTTAGAATATTTTTTGTTTAGATTTATGAGGAAAGACTGTTAAGCTGTTAGAAATCAAGGAAGGAATTCCAAAATTGATGGAATGGATGACTTAATATAGAATATAACAATTTCGAATTTTCTGAAGAATATCAGCTGGATTTGTTTGGAATAGTTTTCCAACCTTAAAGGCTAACTAGACAGATGCATTTGGAAGCCAAGTGAGCAACTTGCATTAACAGACTTCATTCACTCCAAAAAGAACTCTATGATTTGCTTCGAGAACTGATATTTAACTAATTCTTATTTAATAGTTTAAGTGTTTTGCATTGTTCACATCTATGAGAAGAAAAATTGCAAAGAGGTTGAATGCATTGCTAAGTTCCATCCGTCCACAACAAACCCGCTAAGTGATCAAACGAAGAAATCACCTTTACGGAGAGAAGACTCGCTGATCAATGCTAATAGTTGAGGCTAAGAGGTAGGTTGGAAATATGTCAACAAGTTGATATCAAAGCGAATTTAGATAAGACAATTGTTTGTGTATTGGTGTTAATCAGTTGTCCTAATAAGTGTTGTATTATTGCTAATGCAATTTTTTAGTTGTGGCCTTGCAGATGTAGAAGGGTTGTCTCTAAATTATGTGCATTATTTTTTGGTGCCTATCTTTATATTTCTACTACGTGTGTGGGTTTTTGGTAACATGTGATATATCACAACTTGCAACAACAACCAACCAAACCAACAAACAAGTGGCATTAGAGCTTGGTCACCCAAGTAGAATTTTGTTTTAGGTGAGTGAGGTCTAAAATAGTTGGTTGACAGAATGAGTACTAAGGAATGAGCTTCTATGTCACATCCACCTCTTTTAGATGGGTCAAATTATGTCTTATAAAAGACCAGGATGAGAGCTTTCATTAAATATTTGGATGAAAGGTATAAACAATTCCGGAAGAAGGATGGACACCACTTAAGGACAATGTTGATAGCTAAATTGTCAACAAAGACACCAAATTATGGAGCCTTAGTGAAGAAAGAGCAGCACTTGAAAATTCTCATGCTACAAATGCCATTTTACAAGTGTTTATGAAGAACTGTTCAAGCTTGTGGTAAAAGGAGGTATGGGAGATTTTGTAGAATGTGCATGAAGGCACAAGTTTGGTACGCATGTCTAAATTGCAAATCTTGGCACCCAAATTCAAAACCGCCGAATGAGTGACAATGAGGCAGTGGCCACATGTAACATGAAGCTGAGGGATATACCTTATCAGGCTTACTAATTTGGGAAGAAACACTCAGAAACGAAGCTGGTGAAAAAGATATTAAAGTCGTTGCTAGAAAGATTTGGCCCAAAGATCCCTACTACCGAAGAGGCACAAGATGTTGGATCATTGTTGTTGAATGAATTGATGGGGATGAACTTCACAGAAGATAGAAAGGAGAAAGAAATGGAGCTATAGACATCAACCACTAACCACCATCATCATGATCAAGATGAGGATTTTAATGATGCTGAGGATGTAGATATATATTTGACTAGAACAATTGCTAAGGAATTAAGAAGACCTAAGAGAAAATTCCTACATTCCCAACGACAACCAAGAAAATAAGGAAGGTTCTGCCAAAAATCAAAAGAAGAAGTAGAAACTAGAAGTCCTAGATGCTGGAAGAAAATAAAGTGTTGAGAATATGAAGGCTATGGACGCACCCAAATAAAATATGCCAACACATGAAAAAAGCAAGGGAGATCATTGAGAACTACGTGGAGCAACGATGACTCTGAAGTGAGTTGTAAAGAAGACGATGATCATACCAACAACCATGCGGCGTACAACTCGACCTTACACAAAAATAAGGGTATTACTGTATTTGATGTTATAACATATTTTATAACAAATGTTTCTAATTACAGTAGTAGTAATGATGAAAGTATTATCTATGAGAAACTATTGAGATTGAATTAGTTACAAGTTGAAAAGTTGTCTGTCATTTGCAGCAACAACAAAAAACTAAAGCTGGAGATTGTGGCCGTACAAAAGGAAAGAGATGAAGCATGTGCCTCCCACGCTAAGTTATTGAAGGGTTCTCACAGTCTAGAGATGTCCTACAGAAGATAAAACTTGAGGCAGAATAATTTGTTGTAGTCCTAATAAGCTGAATATTGGAAAGGTAAAGTTGGAGGATATTCTAACCGTGGGCAAGCTCTTTAGAGATCATCAGGCTCAGATATATTGGACAATGTAGTTCAAGTAGTTTAGGAAGCAAAGGAGTGTAGTTTGTAAGTGAACAAAACATGTTTTAAAAAATGTTCTAACAAGGTGTAGACTTGTTCCTGCAAAGGTTCTACCATTGCCTAGAACAAAGAAGCAGAAACAGGTTGTTAAAAGGCGATAAAAAGGTCGTATTTGTACTTATTACCCTTTTAGTAGTCACTACAATTTCTCATGTTGCAAGTTGTTAAAGCACACAAAGGAAAGAAGGCAGGTCTCTACCAAGTAGACCTTTTACAGACAAAGTATAGGTCAAAAAAGCTGAAAAGAAGTGCTTTGTGGTCAATATTTCACCATGTGCCACATCTTATGATGGTTAGTATTTCGACAGTGATTGCTCACACCACATGATGGGGAATAGAACTCACTTGAGCAACTCTACATCTTGCTCGGATGGCACAATGAGGTTTGGTGATAGATTGAAAAATAAATTCATTGGCAAGGATACATTGAATGTTGAAGGTTTGTTGAAATTGAAGAATGTATTGCACATGAAAAAACTCAAGGTAAACCTTATAAGCATGAGCCGATTGTGTGGCAAAAATTTGGATGTGAGATTCAACAAAGTAGAGTGTTGTGTGTTTGAAGGTGACTGATGCATCATGGAGGGAAAAAGATTAGTTGATAATTATTATTTTCTAGAGGATTCAACTAATTGCTTAAAGGTTGCAGTTGATGAAGCAGACTTGTAGCACAAAAACTTAGAATCTTGTATGAATTTTTTTCCCCTAAGATTCCACAGCAGAATAGAGTAGTAGAAAAAAAGAATCGGATGCTGCAAGAGATGACTAGAGTGATGCTGAATGCCAAACACTTGAGTTTAAAGCGGTGGGCTGAAGCTGTGAATATCGTATGTTATATCATCAACTGGGTTGATCTTCGGAAAATGCTCTATGAGCTTTAAATGGTTAGAAGACCGAACGTGATCTACTTTCATGTTTTTGAGAGTAAATGCAATATCTTGAAGGATCGTGATCATTAGGCAAGTTTGTAGCCAAGTTAGATTAAGGGATCTTCTTGGGTTACTCTATTACTAGCAGAGTTTATTGTGTATTCAACAAAAGAACATACACTATTATGGAGTCAATCATTGTGGTGATTATTGACATCGAGCCTATTTAGTCTACTGAAAGAAGGCATGAGGATTACGACGAACTAGTAAAAGTGGAGCAAAATACTAAAGAAAGTATAGATAAATCACTAGATGTTCTAATACATGATGAGACAATTACTGAGAATTCCAAGGATGATGTTGAAATTCCTAGATATTCATCCAAAGTTAGACAAAATCACACTCTAGAAGCTATTATTGGAAATTTGACTGATGAAAGGAGGATTAGAGATTCAAAGGATTAACTGTCGAAAGCTAGCAAGATATGTATGTCTTACATCCTTTTTAAAACCTAGTAGATGTCATGTATGAAGTTACTATTGTACGATTATTGCATACAGCAAAAAAAGGTCATTGTGATAGACTATGATCTAGCACATAAATAGATAGAGATGTTGAGAAGTGTAGTAGGCGCCTGCCTACCTAATTGAAGTGTTATCTTCCTTTCTGGTGAATTCATTTTTTGTAAATTATTTTTCTATGAATAGCTTTTATACTCAAAAAATTCAAAAAAATGGGAAGATGAAAGGAGGAAAACATCACAGCCGTTGGATGATTTTCAATTTTTGGTGATAGAAGTGGATGGTGTGGCAAGGGGGAGTTGAAAAGTTGTAAGGCAAGTTCGAATTTCTAATTTATCTATTATTGACCTTACTATGTTATAGCAGTAAGATCAAATTAAAATCAAATATGTCAACATTTTGGAAGATTTTTGAGATTTTGTGATAGGTGTTGTTACAACATTCCTTATATCAGTAGAGAAGAAAGATGGCTATAAAGAGTAAAAATTTTGTAGATATCATTAGTTGAGCATGAGCCACCAGTAAAATAAGAAGACCATGAACCAGATATTGCAATACTTGTAAAATAAGGAGTTCGAACATTAGGTTAGGAATAGACCGCATCCACTATTCGAAGGGGAAGTTTGAAGCAACAAATTAATTCTGAAGGTTTTGAAGGGAGTTTCACCTACTATGGAAATGCTTTTATCTAAGCAATTGGATTTGGAGCGAATTTTTGACACTTTGGTTTCCCTCTAATTTGGAGCATTGGATCACACAACTATAGGGCAAAAAGTTTTAGTAGCATGAGTACATTAGTATATTGTGATATTTCCTATCCACTATTTTAACATTTGTAGGAACACATGATTTTAAGGCTAGACTCTTAGGCAACCATGCTAACATGGTTACACTTGGCCTTTTGTTATTCTATGGCACAAAGAGGCATTGATTTGGTAAGGTGCTATTAAGGGAGAGTGATCTAGAGATGTGCCATGGTTGCTCAAATCACTTCGTGCTCCAATATAGATTTCTATTATGGTTTTCTCGACTAGTTATGGCTACCACTATGGATTTCATTCTTACAAGGATTTTTTTTTTTTTTTTTGAAGCTATGTGAAACTACTTACTTGTCCAGCTGGAGCTTTGTGAAGCTTTATTAAGCTTTGGTATGACTTTGTTGCCAAACATGTTCCAACATGTATTTCAACATTTTGACCTTAGCAAGCAAGAATCAAAATTGGAAGTTTATTATAGAATTCTTATGGCTTTATCATTATTACTTAGTTTTCTTATCTAGTGGTCAAATTTCATTTTTGACATTGGTATAGTGTCCCATAATGACCAAGGGAGAGAATGCTAATATCATGATGGAAAATGTTAATGCCACATATGTGCCACATATGCAGAGTTTGCCGAGTGGTTATTAGTCCTGGTACAACCTCCAAAGTGACGCTAAAATGGCAGATCAACTTGTTTGTGTAAATTCTGAATTTTTGGTAACTTATCCCAATAGATGATATAACGTGATCTGTCACATAATTCACAAGAGTTGTTAATGTGAATCCATTGGAGATATATATATATATATATATTCCTTCCTAAATTAGATTATTTGCTATTGACTTAATTGGTTATATTGATTTGATACTTATGAGAGCTTAAATTGGATATAGTTAACTTATCTTATTCAAAAAAATATGACAGAATCTTCGAGTTGACCGTGTCTAACCTTATGAATATCTAATCTAATTCAGTCTTATATGGAATGATTTGTAAAATATTTTCAATTTAGATTTATGAGGAAAGGTTGCTAAGCTACTGGAAATTAAGCAAGAAGGAATCTCAAAATTGTCATAACGGATGGCTTAACATGGAATGTAACAATTTCAGATATTCTAAAGATTGTTAGTCAAATTTCTTTGGGATAGTTTTTCACCTTTAAAGGTTGACTGGACAAGGGCCAAGTGAGTGAATTGTATTAAGAGATTTCATTTACTCAAGAAAGAACTTTATGGTTTGCTTGGAGAACTGTTTTTCAACTAATTTTCATTTAAGAGTTCAAGTGTTATACATTGTTTACATCTTTGAGAAGAAAGATACATTGTTTACATCTTTGAGAAGAAAGATTGCAATGAGGCTGAATGCATTACTAAGTTTCATCCATCCACAACAAACCTACTAAGTGATGAAACAAAAAAAACACCCTTAAGAATAGGAGACTCGCTGATCAATCCTGACAGTTGGGGATGAAAAAGAGTTTGGATAAAATAGAGACAATGAAGACTTGTTGTTATGAGAATTAAATTAAAAACATGTCAACAAGTTGATACCAAATAAAGTTTAGATAAGACGAGTGTTTGTGTACTAGTGTTGACCAATTGTCCTAAAAATTGTTATATCATTGTTAGTGATTTTTTTTTTTTTGGGTGTGGCCGCATAGATGTATGAGGATTGTTTCCGAACTACGTGAACAAAGTGTTGGTGTCTATTTTTACATTTCCATTGCGTGTATGGATTTGTGATAACATGCGATGTATCACAATTTGAAACACTAATCAACCAAACTAGCTAACATATGTTAAATTAGTAAGGAAATTAGATTGCACAATATAAAATTACTTAAATACCCTTAAGTCTTCACGTATTTCCTTTTTCCTATGTTCCAATTCTCATTCATATGATTCACTTCTTAATTTTAATTTATTCCATTCTTCATTTTTTCAATTCTTTTATCTATTTTATATTCTGTAGTATATATGAAGACAAGAGACATAATTTTGGTTGCATAATGTTAAATTATTACAATACTCTTATTTAAGTATTTTTTTCTTTCTTTCCTTGGTTTCTTTTAATATAACACTATTTTTCTCTTATAATTTCTATAGCCTTTTATTTTCTCTTTCTATTCTTTTTTTAATTTTTTCATATTTTTAATTTCAAGTTAATATTATATTATTATAATTTATATAAAAATTTACATATACAGTGTGCCACTTTAAAAAATAATAATAAGAAAGTGCAGTGATGTACCCGTCCACAGACAATGGCAAATGACTGGTTGGCGCAAACCTCCACGCCTCCAATTAAGAAGGACAAAATAAATAAAATAAAATAATATCCAAATTATTATCCAACTCCCACGAATTGATAAAAAGCGATGATAATAATTATTTCTTTAAGGAGAAAAATTTACACATATCCGTATTATATTTTTAATTTTCAAAATTTGTACTAACTATTTTTAGTTTTCAACTTACTGGCTTCATTTTTTTTTTCTCTCACAATTTATATTTGATTTTTTCTTGTCTTTACGATCACTTTTAAATTAATCTCTTTTGAAATTTTTTTATCATTTTAATCTGCGAATAACTTTATTTTATTAGTAAAACTATCAAGAATATAATAATTATATATTTTATTGTAATTTACAAAATTAAATATATTTTATAATTATGCACATTTATAGAGTGTGTAGCTTTTGCTAAGATCTAGGCGAGTGATTTTTTTGGCGTTTTAGAGACAAAGCATGGAAAACTTTGATTTATACAAACTTCTTTTGCACCGTGTTTTTGATAAATGACAGTACAATTTTGAAGCAATCATGTTTTGTAAATAAATTTAGAGCTCAATTTGATTAGTAATAACAAAATTAATACCGATATTTATGTTGTTCAACTCCTTTTAATTTTGGTTAAATTTCCATCAAGTTTGATTCAACTAATAATTAATTCATTTTTTCAAATATAATTTTTAAAATTTGAAAAAACATATAACTTAAATGACAGAATAGATCTATCAAGACATCGCGATGTCAATATCATATTGATGAATCTTTTTGTCTTTAATATCATGTTTATGTTAGTGACAAATACTAGTTGGCAATATGGACTTGTTATTGATGATCTGCATTTGGTGGAATTTTGTTGGGAAAATGGCTCTTACAGTGTAATGATAATAAAAACCATTGTTTGATTAGCTTGTACTATTGTGAATTGATTTAGAAATATATGATATTTAAATTATCTGGATTAATGACTGTTAACTAGTTAAATATTCATAGTGACAGTCTGGCGCGGAGAAAAAATTGTTTTTAATGATTCTTGATTATTTATTAATGTACTATATATAAATATATATGTGTGTGTGTGTGTGTGTGTGTGTGTGTGTGGTTGTGTCAACTTTATTATAATTTAAATTTTTTAATTTTTAGTAGTAGTAGTACTAATAATAATAATAATATTAATAATGTCATCATCATCATTTTGTAGGTTCAATTCCTATGGATGCAGGTAATGGGACCTCCAATAAGTCTAATGGAATTGTCTCTATATCGAAAGTATTTCATTATCCATACATGACAAATTGGTGTGGTATATTCATTTCATGATAACATTATTATTACTATAGCAAATAAAGATTCTTCTCTTGCTTATATTACATATTTATTTAATTAGTATTACTTCAATTCCTAGTAGATGCTAAGTATGTATCATGTCGCTAAGGTTAATTTTTCTTTTTTCATTTATTCTTTTTACTCTACTGTTCTTGTTTGTCAACTGTTTTTGAGAAAAAATTTCTTTTTACCCTACAAGCAGGAAATTTCCCCCAAATAACGCCAAATTTAATAACAAGTTTTCTCATACGTTACCTTTTTAGTCAAACATTCACCAAAATTAAATCAAAGGACTAGCTTAGTGGAAAATCAAAATAAGATGTAGAAAATGTAATGAAACGACATTGAGTGGAACTAAAATTGAATTTGACTCAAACAACATGCAATTCTAATTCACCATAAAAAATATAAGTGCCAGTACAATCATACTCATTACCCCTAAATTCATATATCTAATATTAATTGGTGCTGGCACAATAGAGTTGGCACTGTTTTGACATAAATTAAAAGTAAAAAATATTGTCAAAACTTTTATAAAAATGACAAGGAGTAGACTTCTGGTATTTACATAATAAGAAAATCAAAGAATCTTGTGACATGTCGGAAGTCATCAATTTTGACTTGTTCACAATTAGTAGAGTCCAAAGAAAGATAGGAACACTACAAAAACCGCTGAGCAAAAATCAAATTTGATTGCATCTTCCAAATACAAAGAAATGTATGAGGAGTTAAAAAATAAAAGCATATCAACATTAAAAGGAAGATATTTCTAGAGAATTGTCACCTGGAACTACAATATTAGGCCGTTGACTGGGACAAAATCTACTTGAAGATCCTAATTGAAAATTTGATGATATTGGAGAGCTGATTTTCATGAATTTAATGGAGGCAAAATCATTTATAAATAGAGTAGAGTTCGTAATGACTTGGGTGTGCCTTCCGTGAGTGTTGTTGAGCTTATAGAGAGAAATCACCCACTTTTTCACACATGCAACTTTTTTATTGAATTTTGTTTGGATCTTGTGAGTCAAACACTTCATATCAACATTAGTATTGTAGTCAAAAAGAGTTTGATTTGTTACTTAACAATCAGAAAGTATTAGAATGTATCAATTAGTTGAAATTAAGTATAAACTTAATTTAAAAGTGTTCGAGAGGGAAGAGTCTTGTTCTTAGTTTGATATATTTGAAATTACTTGTGTTAGTGGATTGAGTCATATGGGCAAGTCCCCACAGATGCAGAAGGCTGTTTTTGAACTCAATAAACATATTACTTATCATTGTGTTTACTTTTAAATTTCTTTGTTCCATGTGGTGGTGTAATTACATTTGTCGAAAAATTGTTTAGTGTAATTCCAAACATAATTGTTGTAAAATTAACTTAAAATTACAATACTTAGTCTAACTGAACCTATAGTGGATATTTGATACGAAAATTGATTGATCGTTTCATTAGAAAAAGTGAAAAGAAAAAAATGTTGGCATCAACAATTAAAGGTGATTGATTGATAAAGAAATTTTTTTACCCTTTGGACGGTGCAGTTCATTGACAGCAAACAAAATTGATTATCATTAAATTTTAATCCACTTATTAGCGACAGCAAGCTAATTTGATTACCATCGAATTCAATTAATCAACTTATTCTAGATGCTATATAGCGTGCGGTTCAAAAACAACTTGATAAATTTTGCTTGGTCCACACACATGACATTAGCTGTTGAGGGTGAGTCATGGCATGTACTGGGATGAGCCCTACCAAGAGAGAGACCTAATTTAGGGTTTGGAAAATGATGGTGGATAGATGTTCAATCTACTGCATATGAAAATCAATCAAATATATAAAAATATTAATGCATCAAAAAAGTACGTCAGATGCCTCTGCTAACCTTATAAATCACGCAGGATAGATACACTACTGTCTTCTATGTGTGTATGTAGTGGCCAGCCAAGAAAACTCCATCCCACAGTGTGAGTTCTCTAACCCTTTCCTCTCCCTCTCAGCCACAGCTGCCAAACTCCATCCAAGGAACCCCCTTTCTTTCGTCCTCTTCAATCTTCACACTCTCACACAGTTTAACATTCAAGGCCCTTCAGAGTTCAGATCTTGGGCATATATGGTCGTCTTTTCATTTGTTCTGGCTACTTCTTAAATTAGAAATCTTGGTTTTGTCCTTCATATATGCAGAACTAGCAGTGAATTAATTCCATTGTTGTGCAATATCTAATGAAGTGAACGTGTGAATTCATATCCTCTCTCTCTCTCTCTTTTTTTTTTTTTTTGTATATTTTCTTGTTGCGAGTAAATAATGTATTAGTATTTCTTTCTTAATCATATGTTCAACATTCTTCCCCATTCACAGATGCTAATTTTTACCAGTCAACATCAGAACATCAAGTTCCATCTTTTCTTCTTCTTTTTCTTTTTCGTTTTTTTCCCATATGGTGGAATTTTAGCTGATCCAACAGCACTAGAGAAGGTTAATTAGTTTCTTGAATCTCACGTTCGAACGAACTTTAAATCTTGCAATCAAAGAGAATTGGATCGTTTGCTACTTGATTTTTTCCCTGTTTTTTTTTTTTTATTTTCATTTTTCTCGAAATGAAATGTAGTATTGAAAAAGAAAATAGGGTTGCTTTTGTTCTCTATTTTTGTCTGGAAATGAGTTCCAACAGGAGAAGATGCTTGTTTGATACACACACACTGCCATCGTCAATTCATTTCTTTAATTTACATTTGACCCATTGGTAATAAGCCACATTAGCTTCCTCTTCTAGGCTTTTTCTTAGCTAGCGTTTGATTCCATTGATATGAACATAAAATTCAGTCATCTCTCTTGAATACGGATTCTCTTTCCCTGTCCGTCTATTACACTTATTTTCAAGAACCCCACTAATTAAGATAACTAACATAGGGGGTTTTCCGTGCAAATCTTGGAGATTCTTTGCATGGATCTATTGACACACAGACATATAAAGTCGTTGGTTTCTGGTGTAGCATCATCAAGATTCACAAGCAAATCCAGAGGCATGGTGGTGAGCTTATTGATCTGTATGTACACCGTGCTCTCTCTCGCACCGAAGCCTTTAGGAAGTGAGAATCTTGATGATGCTGCATCGGCAATAAACGACTGCCAAAGCAGTAGAACTAAATCGACGGTCGTGATCATAAACGGAAGCCCAAGAAAACCCCCTCTTCCCACATGGTCAATGGTGAGATTGATTAATTTTCTGGGAACTGAATATATACTCACAATTTACTTCTGTCGTGTATTCCTTCCTTTGTACTTCTGTCAGGCCTGTGAAAGCTCCACAGCAGTGACTACTGAGGGAACTTAACTCTGCAGATGAAATTGGTAACAGATCTGTGATTATTCCACTGTGCACGAGAAGGCCTTTGTGGCACTTCTTCTGATTTATCTCTCCGTGCTAAAGAAATGGGTCAGAAATCCAATTACTTTGGAGATGGCAAGAATTTACCGTCATGGGGTAATTTTCTCAGCGGTAATTTGAGTTTATTGTCTTCCTCATCGGAATATTTAATTTTTTAATTTTTATCGTAGTCCCAAAATTCGTGGCTGGATTCGAGGGCAATGGATATGTGAAGGAGACAGTTAGAGACAAAACTGGGAAAGGGAACATAAGTCAAGAACAAGAGGTGAGCAAATATTGGCTGAGTATTTTGTTTTGTTTTTAATATGCTATTTGTTCATATATTTGGAAGGGCATTAGTTAATAATATATAATTGCATAATAGATCATGGAAATTTGGTTTAAGCGTTTTCTTGTCTTGTTAATTTGGAGGGGATGCAAACTATGCTTGATTATTTTATGCACATTCTTCCAAGTGGTTCAGTACTATAATTTTCTGTAGAAAACTAATTAAATAGTTTCTTTGAAAATTTCAAGTGCACCCCAGGAACAAAACCATGATACAAAGCAGGAAAGAAATTAAATTAATCACCATATGTATGTGTGCATATGTAAATCCGTGTTGTAGGCCTCTTGACAAGCATCAGAATCTTCGTCACTGAAAGGATGACTATACGAACATGCAACTTCTGAACACTAATTTCTCACCTCTTAATATAACTAATTCATCCCATTGGATTCTCTAACACACACACTTTCGTTTCTATGAACTTTTATGTAAGTGTTGTGGTGTAGTAATTAGTAATTAGTTGGGCTTGATTGCAAGGTTAAATATAAATGGGCTTGACGCCATATACTGATGTTGTTGGATCACTGTCACTTATATCTAGCACACTTTATCTATTATTTTTTTAAATGGAACATTGCTGCCTTTTCATTTTTACAATCAGGTTGATGCTATTGCTAAATTATGTGTTACATTCATGTATAAATACCACAATCTTTTAGCTCTAGAATGGAATCCTAGGATCCTGAAATCATATATTAGTCCTATTCAAAAAGACTAATACCCCAAAATTTTGTTGTTATACTAGCAATATATTTACAAATATTATTGGCAATATTGGTGAAGGATTTTATTAGTAAATTCTTGATTTTATTTATTTATTTTCGGGTGAATAAAGGGGAGGAAAATTGAGTACACATGAAAGACAATATATACACTGTTCAGCTAGTCAAATCTTACTAAATTTTGAAAAATTGATGAGAAAACATTGCCATGATTAATAGGGACCAAGTAAGGAGGTTCAAGACTGACTTTGGTCTGAAAATTTTGGGGGAATTCATGTGAATTTTATGCCAAAAATATGAGAGGTCAAAAATTTCATAATTAGCCTAGTTACACCCTAGTATATATATGACCCCTAAAACCCTTGGAGAAAATTTATTTTCCAACTCTGAAAACACCAAGCAACCATCTAGAAGCTAGGGAGAAGAGAGGAGGACTAAAATTCTGTGCCAAACGTGTAGGATTCAAGGTGACTCTTCAGACCAAATTTGATAGAATTCATTCATGTGTCTAGAAATTTTATTTCACATGTTTTGGCACAAAAGGAGCATGCACATTATAGGCAACACATCACTTAAAATTTAGGTTGTGATATTAGGGCTACATTGGATGAGCCATGCGTAGAAATCGAAGTAAGAAATCACGTATAGGAAATATATAAGGATTGTTGTAAATTCTTGGATAGCTTTTGAGAAAATTGTGGAAAATTTATCAAGATTGAATTTTTATGTTTGAAATATGATTTAGAGGCTTTAAAAACCTGAAGAACATGTTTGTATATCGAGTAGAAGGAATAAAAGTGGGAAGATTAAGAGTGGGAGCCAAACATGACGCGCAAGCATACTCACATCGTGATTGTTACAACAGTCATGCTACAAAAAGGGCCTACACAGTCTTGAACAAGACTACGGGTGTCTCCAATACATTGTGGCTGACATTGTGAGTGTAACCTAGCGTGCCGCAATTGTGGCTTGACCCCATCACGATCACAAGGTGCAATTGTGGCATGAGATAGAACATCTCGCGACCTATTTCCTAGATGCAGAAGTGTCCTCGTGAGTGCACCTCTACCTCCTGCAGTTGCAAAGCAAACTGCGGATGTAACTAGAACATCTTGCAAATTGTCATACAATCGTGGAACTAATGTTCACAAGGGTAAGACCTTAAAAATGGTTGAATTCGATTTTAATGATTTTAATGCTAAAGTTTTTCACTTTTAACTTGAAAACACATCGAATTAGTTATAACAAGGACTCTCAGAATATAGAGAATTGCAAATATGAGATTCCAAATAAAGAATTCTTTAGATAGATGAATTTTATTCTGAGACTAGTGGGAGTTAGCAATAAATTTATAGGACAAAGTAAGCTCTTAATCTAAGACCTAGGATTGCATCAAAAAACATAGAGGAATCAAATTTCTACTAAGTTAGGAATTAGATTGGGAAATTGTTTTAACTAAATAGGGAATCAAGAAACCTGAACCAATGATCTTCAAAATCAATAAGTGGAAATCACGTAAGTGGTTATCTACAAGTTTTCATAACATCTTTTTAAAATAAATTATTTTCTTGAGAAATTGATATTTTTACTGAATTTATTCCAAATTATTTTCTAAAAATTTTATGTCTCATTGAGACTTATTTTTGAATAATATTTCCTACAGCATTTTCTTGTTGAAATATTTGAAATGCTTTTATGGAAATACTTTGGATATGGCCAAAATAACAACTTTTTACATTATAAATTACTTTGGATATAAACTACAGAATATTGGAATGTGTAATATAATATCCGTAAGAGTCAATTGGAATAGTTTAGGAACTAGTTCTACCTACTCACCGGACAATAGGTAAGATACATTACTCTTTCAATCGAGATAAAAGATTAAATCAAGTAACCCCTCAACTGGGGTTATATGTTGAAATACTTAACCCCCTTAATTAGGTTTATGAATTGAGACAAAGGGAAGGTTACACATGACCTTCCTTAAATAGGGTAAAAGATTAAGTTATTGATTACTAAAAATGATGCATGAACTGCTTAAATCTCTGAACATTCGGAGGAATAGTACATTGGAACAAATTAGTACATTACATATCCTATCTGATTACTCTCTTGCAAATTTTTAAATAAATGATTGAATTTTATAAATATTTTACTATATTTACATTTCAATCACAAGGCAGGTAACCGTTTATTAGATGCTTTGTTGCTCACTGTTTGCAAAAACTCTTTTTACAGTGAACTTCAATATGAAAGAGCAAATGTGGAGATAGTAGAGGGCATGGGAAGGATGAGTTTAATTAACTATAATTTCACCAAATAAAGAGGACCATGAATGTAAAAATATAGGACTATTTCATTTCCACTGTAAATACGTAAAACTTATTACTTTAGTTGGGTTGTTCTATGAATTAATATATTTTGATATTTTGAGTTTTGATATCCATTTGAATTGTTCTCAAATATTGTTATGTCACAACTTCGGATTGGCGGATTGGAGGCATAACAAAGACCTTGTCAATTTGAAAAGCTCCCTTTTGCGTTGTAATGCGATCATATTGCCTTCTTAGCTGCTCTGCTAGCATAAGTGGATTTCATTTACTTATTCTCATAATTTTGGACTAAAGTAAATAAACCAGGTAATAATTTAGCCCAGGACCATTTATAGTTTTAGGATAAACTGATTAAAGTTAATGCATTTTTTTTTTCTGTACCAGGATGATGTTTTCTTTGGTTATTTTATTAAAAAATAGCAAGGTACGTACATGAAGGACAAGCTTACTAGTATAAATTATTTTATGTCATTTACTCATGTTCAATTTGACTTATTAAAGCTCTAGATTAAATAAGTATCTAGTATAAAATTATAAAATTATAAAATGAATAATTCTACGTAAAAGTCATGATTAAATAATCAAAGTGATAGAAATTATTTATATCATTTAAATAACTATTTTAACTTTATATTTTTAATTGAATTATTTTCATATTAAGTTCATAATGAGAAAAAATAAATAATAAATTTAAATAGCTAACCTCACTAAATATAATTGTTAAAAATATATTAACTAATTCATGCAAAAAATTTTATCGTTCAGAATAATCTTTGGATTATAATGCCATCTATAAAAGTAAACATGCCCAAAAGGTCTATATCATTTACTTGAAATTTTTCTTATTTTGATATGGATGCAGATTAGTTCTGCTAATTATTATTTCTTCCCCCTGTACGGTTGAGATAGAAGAATCAATTTTAAGTTACAACCGGATATGAAAAGAACCCGAATTACGGCATTTGGCTGTAACTTAACATATAATACAGATGGTATCTTTTAAAATATAAATTTATGTCACTTGTGTCGTTTCCGATCATTATTCATGTTACTTTTCCAATATTCAATAAAGCTCAAGCGTAGATTTTATTGTCTGAAGAATTATTGTACTTGTCTGACTGGTGTTCTAACCTTTACATTCATATGTCAGTTAATACAGCTATTGTGCAAGAAAAATGATGCAGCTCTTCGGTTTTAACTCAAATTGAACTGATCCTTGAAATTAAGATATCAATTAATTTTGTTCAGATAATTAATACAACGATCAGGGTTGTGAAGAATAACACATTATTAATTCGTCAATAAATCTTCGTTGATGACAATAGTCCATGAATTAAATATGACCACCAGTTTCACTCAATTTGTTCTATCATCAGATTGTTGATCATTCATTTATCAATCAGTTTTCAATATTAATGCTCTATTTCCTTCTTTATATATTATACGATGACTGTCCTCGTTGACATGCAAAAAGTTTGATGAGGCATTGTTTGCAAAAGAATTAAATTAATATTGGTTGGGAGTGATGAATCTGCCATCACTGTTTCATGTGATGCTTGGACAGAGCCTCCTATTGGTGGATCTGCTGGAGCATTGACACTTGATAAGACAATTTAGTAGGAGGTAAAGAAATAAAACACTGTCTACTGTGAAAATTCGCTAACCATGCCATGTGCATGCATTTTATCAGTTAAAAAAGAATAATTACCAGTTAATGAGGATTATGTCACAGGAACGTCCCTGTACTAAATTTTTGGGAGTGATCAGTACAACTCTCCATGCAGCTGTGAGGTCATATTCAGCAGTATGACGTGGCTCCAGCACATCAGTCCTCCAATGTGTACTAAAAAAAATGGAAATATTAAATTGAGATGGTACAGGAGTCAACCCAACCGCAGGTGCACAAAAGTAGGGTAGAGCCAACTCTGCACAGCAGATTGAGTTGTTCAAATCCTTACTTCATTTCTTGTTGAATGCCTATCTTCTTAAGCTGTAATTACCCGTCCTGTCAGAAAGTCAATGCTTCATATGGGCACGTACGTGCGCAATTCAGTGCTGTTCCATATATGTGTGTGTGTGTGTCCCATGCTTTAAAGCTTTAGGTTGTATATATGAAGACATGAATTGTTCATCAATTTATACAAATATTTGCATGACACTCGCTGTTGGAAGAAAAGGGGTTACCAGAATGTAGAAGCTACTATAAAGCTATTATTAGGATAATTTCAATAACTTGAAAAACATAAAAAGGGGAATACATGTAAATTTTCAAGGCATATAATCACTGTCTTGAAAGTGTTATTTGCCCCTACTTATTTGCTAACCGGGTAGTGGCAAATTACCTCTAAAATACAATGGAAACAAGAATCTACCTTATAGCAAGTTTAAGCTTAATTTCTATAAGAAGGGAGTGCAAGAAGTTATTCTAACAAGCTCAAGATACTTGGATTATATAGTCTTGAGAATTTTCAAGTTTGTTTTCTTCTTTTGTAGCATGATTTGAATACTCGTTAATTTGGGAGTTTTGGGAGTTATTAAAATGAAGGGCCACTAACCATAGGTTTTGGAATTAAAATTCATGAGACGAGTCATGTCTTGGAAATTATGCAATTGAAGAGTCACAAGCCTTAACTTATGGAATTTAAAGGCTATAACACGAGTTATGTCTTGGAAATTATGTACATGAAAAGCCATGTTGCAACCCAAAAAACCCCAAATTAAAGAGCCTCAATTCCCACATTTTAATAGCCGTCAAGATATTGTGATGCAAGAACTATTTCCTTATTTTATGACTATTTAGTTACAGGCGATAATTTCTCATTAGATTCGAACCTAACTTGAAATTAATGGGTTTGGAATGAGTTTTTGTGAGTGCAAATCAAAATCAGATCAAATATGTGAACCTGAAAAGATAAATAGGTTAATTTTGGATTACTTGATAGGTTAACCTGTGAACCCGCAAATATATTTCAAATAATTTAATATTTATATAAATATAAAAACTATTTAAATAAAATTAAATGGTCAAATTGTAAATATTTAAAAAGTCAAGCCTTAATTTTAAGTTAAACTAAACCTAAAGTTGATGTAACAATGAATTTGCTATTAATAATTAAATATCATTTAAAAACAAATAAATTTATAATTAAACATTATTCAAAAACAAATAAACTTAGTCATTGCTGTAAAATGATTGATATTGGTTTCTTAATTTATAATGATGAAAATTTGAAACTTTTCATTAATCAAGCTTGGCATTCAAAATATGTTTTGGTAATATTCAATCATTATATAGGAAAATTCATTTTTTTGGTTGGTGAGTTGACAAATTAGGTTCGGATAACTTGCAAAATTAAAGAGTTAGGTTCTCTAACCCATGAAAATAAACAGGTTGAATTCGGATTGACAGGATGCGTGTAATACTCAAGTCTCAGCTCAACTAGCCAACTTGTCATCCTAACTTATTGTCACTCCTATATTTAGAGATGCTGGGTGTGTGGCAGGTTCGAGTGCAAATTCTGATTAGATATTTTGAGCTAGGAGAAGAAGTCCAACCAAATTAGGAGCATTACCCATTGAGACAACGTCTGTTAGGTTTAGAGCAGAGTTTAACGAAATTGGAGAGAACTGTCCATGGGCTTGTTAGGCCTAGAGCAGAGTTTAACAAAATTAGAGAGAATTGTCCACAGGCCTGTATATGTACATGTATATAAATGAATTTAACACCATGTATTAATCCAAAATATTGAGACTATAAGTTATGAGTCAAGTATTCACTTATATACAAGTCATTTTTTTCTTCTTCTACCAATATGAGATTACACTTTCTGTAACTTATATTTATTTCCCAACAAGCTAACCCCGTTATCACTCCTACATTTAGTGGCCATGTCATAGTCATACTACAAATTAAAGTAGCTTCCAACACACGCGGAGGCATGAGAAATTGCTTTGTATATCATACGAAAATTACAACCTATCGGGCAAGGAACTTTGAGGTTGGAGGCGGCCCTCGTACAAAGTTGTTTTTCCACTTAAAATCGTCTATCATTTTAGGCATAGTTGGACGCAGGACATCATGTCGCTCTTTAATAATGACCGCGAGGATGGTGTATTCAGAAATTTGTCACTAACTACAATTATTAATTAAGGTGTATCTTTGAATATATAATTTAAAAGAGTTTAATAAATTTTTCCACTGTTGTCAGATATTTTTAAAAACTTTTACATGATGTTGTATTTGATTTATAAAATGGTCTTCAAACGGTTGAATAACAAGGGATTTTTGGGCTTAAAACTTTTGCATTATGTCATCATCGCGACCTGGGTTACTTGAGTATGTTAAGGTAAAGAAGCTTATAAGATCCTAACCTTTTACACTGAGAGTTACCTATGAATACAGATTTAACCAAAAAAATATCTTGAAGACCAATTATCCACTTGTTGTTCAAGATCATAGTAAAGCCACGTCGCCCTTGATCGTTGCAGACATTCGTACCATATCCTGCTTCGTCGAGGATTCAATAAAATACGCGCAAGCCCATTTGATACCCAACATCTCCCATGCACGTAGCCAAGTGCTCTTCCTTTGGCTCGTACTATCTGAAGTTCATTGCAACATCTTTATTTTGCTCTTGTTGCGATCATGTACGTATGACTCGTCTCCCTACGTTCACAAGCCCCAATTTTCAGCTAAAGCTATGAAGTGACCCCCACATATGTGTGTGGTCCAAGGTCCCATGCAGCATATGTTACATCGTAATGCATAGAAGAGGGGTTTTTCATGCACCAGATCTAGGACCATTTTTGGTCATTATCAAAAGATTTTCCGGTACAAATGAGATCAAATTTATATACAGATGCAGATAAAGTTGAATTGCATGATTGTACCCTTTCTTGGCCATCTGCAGGCCGTAATAAATAATGTCGCCGGTACAAAAAGGCCGAATGATATGAATTCTTATTACACCAATTATTAAGCTCATCAACATTCATTGTGCCCTTACTGTTTCGCGGATAAACCTACTTTATTTTATTTTAATACATTTTATTTGTAAACTTTTCATATATTTCAGGGCGTATAGGTTTTAGAACTACCGTTTTAGCATTAGTATAAATATTATTTTTATAGAGCTATAAGACAGAGAACATCTTTCCGGTTAATAAGATTTTTATCTTAATTTCTAGAAATTATTCCACCGATTTCTGGTGGACCTATTATCCTAATTTGAATCATTAAAAATTAATCTCGTGTGATTCATGGCGCATAGTCATATTAATTGTGATTGTCTACGTCAAGTTTGATTTTTATTCTATTATGTTAGGTTAAGCAACTGAGTGCATGGTTCATGCACCTAAAATTTGAGATTTGATTCAATTACATTACTGTTCAATTCTTTTTTACTTTTGTTGATACCTTTGATCACATTTATTAGGATGAGAGTTAGCAATATCAAATTCTTAAATCTGATAATGGATCAAATGATTAGTTTTTGAAAAAAAGAAGAAGAAGAAGAAAATAGAAAAAAAAAAGGCATAAAAGTAGAAAATTCAAAAAAAGAAAAACGAAATTCAAAAAAGAAAAAAAGAAGAAGAAAAAAGAAATTCTAAAAAATTGAAAAAATAATAAATTAGAGAGTTGAGCGAGGGAGACACATATAACTCTATTTACACACTTCAAATGTCATATAATCAAGAAGCTGGAGAGGTCACATATGATTTGTAATTCATGTTAGAATTCTTTGCTAGAGAAGTGAAAGAATTGCGGAAAAAGTGTGGCATACAAGAGAGAGTAAAAAGGGTTCAGGAATCCTCAGGGACCATATTTGATAGATGCTTGCCAACAAGATCAAACTTTGTTGTTCCTTAATTATTTCCAACGTAGATATACTATGCTTGAATGTATGAATGAGGTTATGAAGATACTGTTGGTAGAAGATTTAACACTGCATGTAAAAAACCTGATGAAGATGAATTGCCATCACTGAATTACAATGACACTACAAGAAATTTGTTGGATTGGGACGGCCTTTTGAAACAGCAAGGCAAAAAAACCGTTTGAAATAGCAACATTCCAAATCATTGGGAATGGCTCCTAATAAGCTGTTCCAAAAGTAGGAATGACTTTTCTAAGCTGTTTCAAATTGTTTCTAAGCCAAGCATGGGACACAGTGCTTGGAACAGTTGAGAAACAATTTTGAGACGGAAATTTGGCATAGCTTTTTTGGGGACAATTCAGGAACGATTGAAATAGAGAAATTGGGACAATTTTGCCACAGTTGAAAATTAGAACATTTTTTGCATAGGCTTATTTGAAACGAATTTGGCATGTTTTTTTTTGAGACGAAATTGACACGACTTCTTTTGGAAGGATTTGGTATGGTTTATTTGGGACGGAGTTGGGTCAGCCTATTTTGGAAAGGATGGCACAGGTTTTTTGAGACGGAGTTGGTATATGTTATTTTGGAATGAATTTGGCAAGGTTTGTTTAGGATGGAATTGCGACGGCTTATTATGAAATGGAGTTGGTACAGTTTATTTGAGACAGAGTTGGTACGACTTATTTTAAAATAAATTTGGCGTTGTTTGTTTGGGACAGATTTGAAATAGTTTTTCTAAGACAATTTTAGCATAGCTATGTTTGAAATCGATTTGGCACTACTATTTTTGCCATGATATTGAAACAGTTTTGGAACATTTTGGCACAAAATTGGGACAATATTGGCACAAATTTGGAAAGGTTTTTTTTATTGTTATTTTGTTGGGAAAATGTTTTTTTCTTCACCAAATTTGCAGCATTTAAATATAAATATTTTTCTAATTCATGACCACCAATATTTGAATCCAAAATAGTACACCAAATTTTATAATTATGAATATAAATATTTTTCTTCACCAAATTTGCATCATTTAAAATATAGAAAATATGTGAACATTTTATTAATCCATGGCCACCAATATTTGAATCCCGAAATAGTACACAATAAAAGATATGTAATTGTTCTAGTCAATGGGGAGGAAATAGCACATGAAGTGGCATGATATATTAATCGTCCGTGTTGAGCCTATGATCATCATTATCTGTATCGTCATCTAGAGAATGTGATGGTCCACTAGGATTAAAAGATTGAGGGTAGTTCGCATGAGCCCATTTTAGCAATTAATTTAATTGAGCCTTATTTCGCTCAAACCTCTTCTTCATACTCTTTCATTTTTCCTCAGCAATTTATATCTTTTCCTCTATCAAGCATAATTTTTGCTCTATGTTGCAAAGCTTTGGAGAAGGGAAGGAGATTTGTGAACTAAATCCCCTACAAAATTAGCAGTAGCTCTTAGCTTTTAATCACATGCCCAGTAGTTATCCCTTTTTGAAACCATCAAAAGCTATGGCTATGATATTGCTACAAGAGAAATTGTAAGCTAACCCCCCTCCTGTGAGGCCAAGTCATTGGGGTCCATGGCATGAGTTTCTTCTAGCATTTTCGCCAATATTTTCTCACATATCAATTTATTTTTATCCTGAGATATAATGAATTTGAAAATACGTAATGCAAAATATATAAAAAAGAGAAAATGGAGTTATTGCTTAGGTCTATGCATGAGGACCTACCCATTCGCCATGTACTATCTTCTAGATATTTGAATACAACTCCAATAGATTTGGTGGCCTTCCCATCGTTGCCTCTTGTGAAGCTAGAATAAATTGATTTAAATATTGAAATTATTTGAAATGTCAGTTTATGGGAAAATGTTAGCATTTTATAGAAATTTATTAACCCTTCACTTAGTGTTAGCAATGATGGAAATCGAATCACTGCAGTAAATGATGGAGTTAGAGGTTGCATCAATTAGTCAGTTGTTCCCATAGTTTTTCACAAGTACTATCGAATGACTCTTATGCCCACTTTGCCTTCATTTGATCTCAATTCTCTTGGAAGATCCATTTAGGTTTTTGTGTCTGAAACCCTTGCTACATGTAGGTGCTTCCTAAGGAATTCATAAGCTTTTTTTTTAATGTTCTTTTCAATTGCAGTCCTATTAGCTGGGTTCTAGGTAAATTTGGATTGTTGCAGTCAAAATTTCATACATAATTGCATGTCAAAGCCATGTCGTGCACTCATAATAAATAGATGAGGCACAATATATACAATCATAGTTCAACCAAGCCAATGATTTTTAAGAAATGTACGCATGGAGACCAAATTTAGGGATGGCACAAACATTACAGCCACAATATTTCACCACTTCTACTATATGCCATTGATTAGTAACCAAAAGTGTACATGAAAATCAATCAATCATACTATTGAATTTTTACAAAAAAATGTATACAACAAAGAATCATGCTACACTTGTTTTGTGGTGTGTTCACAATTGTTTATCAATCAATCACACATCCACTATAATCAATCACCCATCCATAATAAGACAATCATTCATACGATA
Organism: Avicennia marina; assembly: GCA_019155195.1. NCBI lineage: Eukaryota > Viridiplantae > Streptophyta > Magnoliopsida > Lamiales > Acanthaceae > Avicennia > Avicennia marina. The sequence goes on from CM032764.1 coordinate 2,193,833, forward strand.
GCATTTACAAGTGTTAATCAATCGTGAACTCATTCACCTATATTGCACAATTTATCTACACTAGTATTCCCAATCCTTCAAATATATACAAAGAGTATTAGTGATTATTAACCTTGAAATGTCAAAACCAAAACTTTTTAGTATTGAGATGGACATCCTTAAATCGAATTCAGTGACCATTGTAATTACCAAATATAACATTTCTTACACAGTCCATCACCTCCTTGTATGCATTGTGAAAATCATTTTGTAACATGATAAAACTATTGTGACATGCAACGATTAATATAAATTAAATATAGTTAAATACATACTAAAATGTCTACAGTGTTTTGTGCATATGGCCCCCCATTCTCCAATGGGGCACTTCTCTTGCGTATTTGGGATTGCTTCAGCAACTATTCGTTCTTGTTAGGGACTAGAAGCGGATGGTTCTTTAGATGGGCCACTGCTAATGAGTGAGTAATGTGGTAGGGATTGTAACAGTGAGGAGAGTTGTGGTTTGTAGTTTTGAGACTAGGCGTGGGCATAGACAAGCTAGCTCAATGCAAACTAGGCCTTGCCCTACTGGATTGTAACTTTCATCCCTAGCTTCCTAAGTATGCACCATGCCCTCCTAGTGCCTGATGTGTATTATAAACTGGACCTTATCATGGAGAAAATCTAAACCTTTGGAAAGAGCTTAAACAATCGATGCCAAGGCCTTTAAAATTGGAGTGGACAAGCCAATTCAACCGGTCATATTGTCTCATCATTTGAACCGATCCCAATCAGTCTAATCTAGTTGAAAATTCGAGCTAAGCTGGTTAAACCAATTATTATTATTTTTTATTTATAAAATTTAAATAAAAAATGGACTTCGTAAAAAATATAAATAAATAAAATATTTTCATATTTTTCTTATGATTTTTTTTACCTCCTAAACAATTTATTATTATATATAATTTTAACTATCTATTTTTTGACTTGTATTTATTTTGTAATTTTTATCTATATATTTTTCTAATTAAGTTATTAAAAATTTAAATATTGCATCTTAAAATTTAAAATTTTCTATTATCTTTGTTTTTGTTTTCCAAAATTCATTTTTCAATATTTATATTTTGCTTTGAATTTAATTTAGTTTCTTTTATATTTTTGTAATATTTTTTTATTCTTTTTGAATTGTTAGAGTTTTAATGTTACATCTAAAACATATAATTTGATATATTAATTAATAGACTTGAATTAATTTTATAATATTATTTTCATAGTATTATATGTGTATATATAATATTATATATAGTTTCAAATAATATGTTTTTTGAAAATAGTTGAACTGATCGAATCAGTTACTCAGTGATACAGATAGTTCTCCAATTTGATTATTAGTCCGATTTTAAAAATATTAGTTAGCACAAAGAAAAATCTATTCCAAAATTCCTTATATAATACTTATTTACTTTTATCCTCCATATAAACCTAAAAAGTTGTGAGATTAAAAAATGTATGGAATAGGGATCAAAAAAAAAAAAATCACAAAAGTTATCAATTATTATTAATAATATTGAGATATAGACCCATATTTAATATAAAATATATTACTCAGTGCCATCCATATAGAGTTATCAGTGTAAGTATGAGTCATTATTCAAGATTTACACTTTAATTATTCACGTGCATTTTAAGTGAAGTGGTATTAATTTTTTAAATCTATTATTTGTAAAATTACTCATGGATATTTAGACCTACTTTTTATATACGTGGGCATGTGCGTGCTCAAATATGCTTTAATAATTGCTTTTAAAAAAATATTTTTCGTTATCTAAATTTAATATTTATTTGATTTAATTTGATTCTTTGTCTAATTTAAAATTTTCAATTTAACTAATATTTCATAAATTTGACTTCCAAGAGCTAAATAAAATATTAATCTAATTTAAAATGATTTTTATGACAAAAAATTAAAATGAATAAAATATATTTATGGATATGATATTAGTTTTGAATAAAATTATTTAGTTCAATTAAATTTTTTATTATATTGTTCATATAAAATCTTTTTAAAATTTTAATTTTAGAATCTAATTTCAAATAGTTTTAGCTTCCCATTTTTGTAAAATTAGATTCAATAACAGATTTTTTATTAAAATTAATGTAATTTAAGTAAAAAGGAGAAAAGTTATTTTGGAATTATGTTTTAAATTCACTTGAAAAAAAAGTAAAATACATAATAAATTTTATTAAGTTGACTTTATTGATATGTCATTTGATAATTCTAATCAATTATTATCAAATAATTACATTGTAGATATTAATTAAAATTAAAAATGTCAAAATTTATACAATTTAATTATAGCATTTAATAAAAATTTAACTTAAAGTCAAACTCAATTATTTTCTCACTTACACACACACATATATATTTCAATTCAATTATTATATATATTAACAATCAAAGCAATACACACGTGCACACACATAGGCATATATTTACATATATACTCATATATATTTATATCATTAAACTTTATCATTATCTTTACTATCACATGATTAAATTATTATTATAAACTAGTAAAATTTACATAATTTATACGTGTTCAAGTTCATTAATGAATCATAAAATTATTGTATTTTAATAATAATATTAAGAAATATCAAAAGAATTTTAAAAAGAGTGAAATTTTGAGAGAAAACACAAAAAAAGAAAAAATTAATATAAGAAAATTATGTGAGTTTACATTGTGCAAAAATATTTAGAGTAAAAAAAGTCATAAAAGACCTAAAGAATTTAAAAAATGCTAAAATTTAAGAGAATGTATCAATATAAATTGTAAATTAGATAAAAAAAAAAAGAATAAAAAGAATAAAAATATTTAATGTAAGAATAACTATGTAAATTCACTTAATATAACAAAAAAAAATTATGAAAATAATAATACAGTAAAGATAAACAAATTTAAGTAAATTCAAATTTTTACTTTCTTCAAAATTTTACAACCAAACATAATTTTTATACATAACAAAATCTTCAGCATTTCATTCCGTAACAAAATAAACTTAGCAAATTTCACAATAGTGAATTAAAATAGGAAACCGTCGATGAAACAACATGCTAGATGTTTGAACAACCTTTTTTCATTATACAATTACCTGTTCAATGTTGTTGCTATTAATTTGAAAGAAATTGAGTTTCATTAGCTACCATGTCATATACACCGTATCGTATATTTAATATTATTTATAAATAAACATTGGGCCTCGATAATCCAGAATAAACATCACAACACTTAAATTCCACCAAGTTACAAGAAAATTTTAAAATCCAGACAGAGCTAGCTACTCTTATTATTACAATTCTAATATTGCTCTTCTGATTGGCTGCGGGCAAAGTTTATCAGCAAAGAGCAAGCAAATATACAATACCTAGTGGATAATTTTTATTTTTTATTTTTTGGGTTATTAAAAGTGGAAAACCTGCGTTCGATCTTTCATGATGTCACAGAGCAAATCAGCATACCCAGAACCGGATTCTCTGATTGGTGGAACTGCTGGTACCACGTAGCCAAAGCCAATGGCTACAATGTTTTGATGCTTGATTTAAGAAGAAAAATAAAACATAATACATAGACCAGGTTGGCTATAGTCCGACAAAAACAAGTTTGCTCCCTCATTCACTCCTAATTCAGGACACAAATTCGTGGGGTCTGTACGTCCATCCTACAACAGACTCTAACAATTTGATCACACCGAGTAAGAGCCAATGGGTGGCTCACTGGAGGCGGCTGCAGCTGCGGGTGCTTTAGGCTTGGGTTTCTCCACGACGATGGCTTGTGTGGTGAGCACCATTCCAGCAACTGAAGCTGCATTTTGCAACGCGCATCTTGTCACCTTGGCTGGGTCAATTATTCCAGCTTGCAGCAGATTCTCGTAAGTATCTGTCATGGCATTGTAACCGAATTCCCATTCGCTTGCCCTCACTTTATCCACTACCACCTCACCTTCGACTCCAGCATTTTGGGCAATCAAGGCTGCTGGTGCTATTAGCGCCTGCAACCACATCACTTTCTCAATTAACATCAAAATTTTAAAGAGATCCCCAAAACCATCAATGGTCCGATATATTTGATGAGGCCTAATTGCCAATCTGGCAGTTTAAGTCTCAAGCATTAGGTAATAACATAGCGTATCCAAATCCTAGACCACAGCTCTCTCTTCTCCTCCTACAATCCTCTATGAGAGACATGGATGCATACACACACGCTCACACTGAGACAAAAGGCCAAGCATATAATTAAATTGTACATATGAACCATGGCATGATCGCGTAGCTCCAGATTCCAGCTATATCATCATCATCACAGCAAACATTATGCAATAAGCCACAAGTGCAAAACTCAATTCGGAATCAAATCACAACTGCACGGTAGTTTATATCTTTTTACTAAAATAGATAAAGATATCATACTTCGCATCTTTTACCATTAACAGACGAATACCTTAAGAGATTCAAGAATGACTCAAAGATGTTGATTCAATTCCCATATCATGTCGGAGAAATATTATTTACCTTCTGGATAATATCAGCACCTAGCCGCTCATCTGCATCTTCAAGCTTGTCCTTGATGGCAGGAACACAAGTGGAAAGATGCACTAAAGCAGCACCACCACCAGGGACAATACCTTCCTCAATGGCAGCAAATGTTGCATTTTTGGCATCTTCAATACGAAGTTTGCGGTCCTCAAGCTCAGTCTCAGTGGCAGCACCAACTTTGATTACAGCTACTCCACCAGACAATTTGGCTATTCTTTCAGCAAGTTTCTCAGAGTCATAAACTGAATCAGTCTCAGCCAACTCCTTTTTAAGTTGAGCGATCCTAGCCTGTAGCTCATCCTTTGTTGCAGCATCAGCAATGATGGTTGTGGAGTCCTTGGTGATTGTTATCTTTCTCGCTATACCCAACTGGTCTATATCAGTGTTCTCCACTAGCAAGCCCAAGTCAGTAGCTTGATACTCAGCTCCTGAAACAAAAATGGTATTGATTACAAAATTGAGAACTTTGCATGTTACAGTAGGACTTTATGTTTCATCATAATCTGGAGATGGAAAAATAATGTACTTTGAAAAAAGAAAGCAACAATTCTGCAATTCATGGCCACCATAGTTAAACTTTCTTCATTTTCATTAACTAGAATATTGTAGTTGACAAATTTCAATTTGTTCCAGTGTTCTCAAACAAGACATGAAGCATTGCGTGGGAGAGTTCCGAAAGGTTGTGTACCTGTCAAAATTGCAATATCTTGAAGAACAGCCTTCCTTCTTTCTCCAAAACTAGGAGCTTTGATGGCAGCCACATTCAGGATACCACGGAGCTTGTTTACAACAAGGGTGGCCAAAGCCTCTCCAGTGATATCTTCTGCAACAATAAATAAAGGTGCTCTCAACTGAGTGGTCTTCTCTAGCAACGGAATGATGTCCTTGATTGCAGTAATCTTCTGGTCTGTTACCAATACTCTTGCATTCTCAAATTCAACAATCATCTTCTCAGGGTTGGTAATAAATTGAGGGGAGATATATCCTCTATCAATCTGAGATTCAAGAATGATATACATTAGCTCATTTTCCACAGTAAACTAGTTATATCTAAATGGTGAAGTGAGAGAGTATACAAGTGCGGAGCAAAAATATTTCCAATCTTACAGACCTCCATTCCTTCTTCTACATCAACAGTAGTCTCAAAGGATGATGATGACTCAATGGATAAGACACCGTCTGGGCCAACCTTGTTAACTGCATCGGCAATCATTTCACCAATGCTATCATCATTCCCAGCGGAGATCGAGGCAATGGCTGCAATTTGGATTATCAATATAACAAATCAATACTATCCAGTTGTGCCAGTCGATTAAGAAACTCAACAGGCCAACTCATACAACTTGCACCTGATGAACACAATACCTTTGATATCTTCTCCACCCTTGATAGGCCTGGCATTTTTTTCAAGCTCCTCAATCAGTCCCTGCATGGTTTTATCAATGCCCCTCTTCACTGAAACTGGATTGGCACCGGAGGTAACACTCAGGAGACCAAGCTTGATAATTTCACGAGCAAGAACAGATGCAGTAGTAGTCCCATCACCAGCTGAATCATTTGTCTTGCTAGCAACCTTCAAAGACAGCCCAAAGTTTCAATAACCAAACAACACAAACAATTTTGTTACCTAATGCAGAAGAAAGCAAAGACACTTGAATCAGATCTGACTAGAAAAACAGATAATCCAAGAGCCCACCTCCCTAATTAAAGCAGCACCCGCATTTTCCATGGCATTAGGCAACTCTATGGCTCTTGCAATTGTGACCCCATCATTAACCACCTTTGGAACCCCAAATTCGTCCAAGACAACATTCCGTCCTGCGCATCATTACATAAAGCCATTGAGCATACACAAAACTTAACACACTCATGCTTTTGGTGTGGTCACGGCCACCAACATTCCAACCGATGCTACTCTGAGCAAAAGGGCACTATATTGTATGCACAAAAAAGATCATAAATGTGTTGCACCTCATTTAGGTCAAGGCACAATAACGCATAGACAATGCAAATATGCACCAACCAATAAAGAATTCATTTCAATCTCACCCAACAAAAAAAATGACATGGACTGAACAAAACCACTCATTTTAAGGGTTCAAAAAATTAACATCCAACTTAAATCTTATATCACCTTAAATACAAATCAGGTCACACTTTCTCTAACAACATGACACCACATACAGAAAAAGCCACTTAATCTACTAAACAAAGTTAAAATTGCAAGGAATTGATGCAATTCTTTACCTTCCACATGGACAAAATTGCAACAGCAAGGAAAAACCATCGCAGTTTCCAGAAAATCACAGCAAAAACGGGAATTTGGGGAATTGCGTTTTGCGTTCTAATGAAACTATCAATATATCGAATTATGGATACCTCTAAAACCATTTAATCTGTATTGTACTATTCAGAGGCAAAAATTTTCAATAATACAATAAAACCTTAGTACTGAAGAGAACATAAAAACAGGTAATAGCACTATTTATGAAATAAGTCCAATATGCTTGCTAAATTTGCAACAAAACTGAGAACGAGTCGCACATATGGAGCAGCTTTCCAAGAATTACCCCTGGGACCAAGAGTGAGACCAACGGCATCAGCTAGCTTATCGATACCAGTCTGCATTGCAGACCTTGACTTCTGGTCAAACGCAATTTCCTTAGCATCAGCCCTCACCACAAACCGGCTCTTGGCTTGCTTCTGGCCAAACTTCTGCCCCCTCTGCAATTGACTCACCCTTCTATTATTTAATCCCCCCTAAGACAAAAACCCACATGTTATTTAGATTACATAAACATGCAAAAACCAGCAAAAACACAGAGGAGATAAAAACCAAGATATGCTTAAACAGGGGAAGAAGGGCTACTTTTTTAGACTGTGAAGGGAGAATGGAGGCAGTGTAGATAGCATTAGCTGAAGCCATTCTATGTGAAGGATGGAAGATGGTCGCCTTGGGGGGTTTTTCAAGAACGTGTGGATAAGATAGGGAGCAGATGACGAAATACACTCAAAGCCAATCGAAGTTCCCAGAAGGGCTTATAGAGAGTGTGGGTCTTCCAGAAGATTCTTCTTTGGTTCGAGAGCGGTTGAGGCGTTGTCGCTCTTGCAATGCCCACTCGGGCGTTTGGCTTAGATGTTTTTTTGTCTCGAAGCGCCGCTCAATCGTTCGAGCGTCTGAAGAGCTGATTCGGGTGATGCCTTCTTTTACAATTCGAAAATTTACGTTTGTGGGTTTTGTCTTCTTTCAAACGTCAATGCGTTCATATGTTCAGTATTACTATAATTTTATTAGTACATAGTTTTCATCGGAATGCAATTTTCCTACCGTAAACATTCAAGATTACAAAATCAGATGCGTGTATGAATAATACATCAAAAGTTATTGTATTTGGAATAAAAAAAATCATATTAAACCAATTAGCTGAAGCATATTTTACATTTTTTTATGTGCATCGAAATAAGATTTAAGTTTCACGTTTTACATTTAAAATCACAATGAGTTCAGCTCCATATCAATATTTTTAAACTGAATAAGAGTGTAGTCAAATCAAGTTCCAATAGCAACTCACTATTATGAAAATTCGACTCAACTTATTTTGCCAAAGATACTTATACAAACGTCTTACTTGCCTGGCTTGACCTAAGGTTGGCATTAAGAATATGACTAGAGCGTGAGTTAAAGGATGCCATGACAGCTTTGATCCATACTATGCATGAGGAGATGCTGCGCGGAAACAAGCATGCGAGCCCAAGGGAGGAACTTAGGTCATAGACGTTCAATGTGAGGCCTTAGAGAACGAAGGCCTAGGTATGGAGTGCATGGGATGAGCATGGATTTAACATTAGCCAGCTACGATCCCGAAATTAGTTGAATCATCGCCCAACAAGAGCATGACAACACGAGTGATTGTAGGTGAGCATGCCCAGCAAGGAACACGACTATATTGAGATCGCTTACATGGTTGGAAGAGCATCTATGACATCACAATCGATCGCACCGTTAGGATGAAAGATCACACCACCTGCCAATAAAGAATTTTTTTCATTGAATTTGAGTGTTTAAATTCTCTTGAGTTCACATAATCCAAATTGAGTCATTCAGAGATGTGCTTGAGTGATTTATGCCATGTCAAGCATCCAGATGACAATTTTGGTTGCCTCTTTACTTGGGTTCAACGTATTCATCACATCTTGGATGATGAAATTCCACAATTCATGTAAGCAGGATTTGTTCGGTTTTAGGCACGTATTTTTATCCTTTGTTTCTTCATTCATTGCTCTCATGTTCTCATCAATTGATATTAGAGTTGGCTATGTCAAATCTTAGTTTAATACCTAATCCAAGTACCAATCCATTGTTCCTTCTTTTTCTTTCATCTTAACTCTTTGTTCTTTTGTTTGTTCCTTCATCTTCTTTGTTCTTCATCTTTTCTCCATAACACAGTTTGTGAGCAATCGCACCTATTAATTTTTGTCAAGATTGCCCATTTGATTTGCAAGCGATAACATGCCTATCCATTTGCTCCTAGAGTGATCTTACTTGTTCAGAATTGATCTTACAATGTAAATCTACACCCTCACGCTCATCGTCATGTTATAGGTCATGCACCACTCGAGTTGTTTAGGACCACGCTATAATCACACATCGAGGGCATAAGAATTTGAACATGTGAAACAAACTTGAGAAACTAGTGAGTGAAACATGAGTGGATGTAAAATCTGAGTATTGAGAGTGCTTGTCAAGTTGAGAGGTTGAGACCATGAGGTTACTTTATATATGCGTACAACATCACACTTTTCTTTGTATAACATGTATGAATTGCATGTGTAAAGAATGGGTAGAATTTTACCTTTTTTTTTGTCAAATTCTTTACATGTGATTTCCAAGCCACAAGCCTTTAGTCGCAACCTTTATATCATATATACAAATAAGTCTTGACAAGAACTCCAAATACTCTTCACAAACTCTTTGTGAGTTTTGGAGAAAACTAGAAGAAAAAATTAAAATGGAAGCTTGAGAAATTTTTCTCTCAAAGATGAAGTGGGTGGTTGCCTCTACAAATTTCTTAGGGTTGGAATTCATTCCACCTTATTTATTCCTAGGCATAATCTTAACTTTAGAGAGGAAGAATCTTTCTATTAGTTTAAGTCAAGAGCATTGAATGGACCTTAACAAGCCTTTACACAGACCTTTAAATTAATCCAAACTCAAACCAACTTTAATTATTAATCTCATTAATAATTACAACCTAATTATGTTTTAGACTTTTTATATAATTAATCCTATCAATTAAATTAAAGGTCTAAGCATATTTCCAATTAACAATATCAATATTAACAAATACGATGAAAAGTATACAATTTTTTTGGCCCAATCTCATTGTAGCTTGTTAAATTTGATCCTTACTTCTCAACTCTCGATTTAGTCGCCCATGAAAAAATTATCTTCTTACCCTTGCCTTATTTTTCTATGTGTAACTCTAAATTCAATTTCAATGGGCAACGAGCATAACTTAAGGGATATAAACAACATCTAGCCAGTATTCTATATTGTATCCCAACTAAGATAAGGTGATGTGATCAAATAAACCCTTTTGATTATGAATACCATGTTATATAGGCCTTTTATCTTATTTTGTCTCGATCGAGTAAAAGTTTTGGATTTAATCAAAATCACAAACTCTATCATATGACTAAATCAATATTCCTCATGAGACTAATATCCATCAGAAATTCCTTTTGATTGCACATTACCTTGGTTGAGAATTTCTGTCTCATAAAATGTCAATTACATTATGAAAACCTTTGCTCACATAAGGAGCCAAATTTTTTATTGATCAGACGCACACGTACCTTCATACACACACGACTAATGACACTTTAGGCTCATAATCCTATTAAGACAGACCCAATTTTTAATACTCTAATGGTTCATTGATCACAATACATGCAAGACATCCATGTTGTCTTAGGTCAAAGTCCTACTCGCACTTAACACGATTACGAAGCATAACTTTTGATAGCAAATAGTAAATTTCATGTATTTACTTCATTTTTCGAGTCAATGTTTGAACATATTATTTTTTAATGAGGTATCTACACACGTGTTTTCAATATTTCATACTAAATGACATAGCACTCACCATATAAATACAATATGTGCAAATCATACTAATACTCTAATGTCCAATTCAAAGAATTTATAACTTGTGGATGGGTTTTAAGATTATGTACTAAGAAGCATTGTTTCCATATTCTTAACTCATATAAATATAATTTTGTAGTGCAATCATATGGGTGGATGTAACATATTACACCAAATCAAAAATTACAAGAATGAAAGCAACTGTCAAGTTTTATAGGATAATATATCAATATTTTTATTAATAAGCATAAACCTTCATGACCAATATCCCTTTTATTATAAAATAATTGGTGTTAAATGGCATATCACTAGTATTCTTTCACTTGAACTTTAATATCAATATCCCTAATGCTAATCGTTATGGCATCTAATACTTATCTTCTCAAAATTAGTGATTTGGCTACATTTGCGACATGGGCTTGAGGAGTAGGTTGCAACATTATCTACTAAGGCTATACTTGCCTGTCACCCCAACCAGTGATCTCTTAGATAATATGATAATGCCTTTTAATATGTTTGGATCTTTAGTGAGACTTGGGTTCCTTTGCTTGCTTAATCTTGGTGTTATTGTCATTGTAATGTGGCAATAGCTAGTCTACACTCATAACCTCTTGAAGCTCTGTGATGAACTTTTTGATCCAAATTCCTTTCTTTGTTGCATCATATGCTACGATATACTTAGCCTCTGTGCTGGAGTTTGTAGTAGTGCTCCACTTGAAACTTTTTCAACTTATTGCTCCTCTATTGAGAGTAAAGATATATCTAAAATTAGATTTTCTATCATCGACATTTGACTAAAAATCAGAATCAATGTAGCAATTTAGTCTCAACTTGCTATCACTATAAACAAGTACCTTATTTTTAATCATTTTTAAGAACTTAAGGATATAGTTGATGAAATTCCAGTGCTCCTTGCCAAGATTTGTCTACAACTTACTTGTAATACTTATGGCATAAACAATATCCAACCTCGTGCATAGCAACACACGATTTAAGCTTCCAATTGTCGAGGTATATGGAATAACTTCCACACTCCTTCTCTTACCCTCAATTTGTAGGATCATGGACTTTGAGAGATAAATATCATACCTAAATGGTAGTAGTCATCTCTTAGAGGTTTCTTTTCTAAACCTTTTTAGGGCCATACCTATGTACAAAGATTGAAATAGACCTATCAACCTTTTAGATCTATCTTTACACATATGAATGCTCAAGATATATATCACTTCTCCAAAGTTTTCTGTGAAAAATTTGTAGAGAATCCTGTGTTAATTGAAGTTAACACCCCAACATCACTCCTGGTGAGCAATATGTCATCTCTATACAATATTAGATATGTGGCAGTGCACTTACTAAACTTTTTGTATATGCATGGTTCATTTTCATTTTTAGTGAAACTAAATGATTTGACTACACTATCAGAACAAATATTCTAATTCCTTGATGCTTGCTTAAGGCCAAAAGTAGACCTCTTATACTTACATACTTTATAAGATTTTCCTTAGGCTTCAAAATCACAAGATTGCATAATATAAATATCTTTCTTAAGAAAACCATTGAGTAAAGCAATTTTGACATCTATCTACTAAATCTCACAATCCAAGTGGGTAACTATTGCAAGAAAAATCCAAACAGATTTGATTATGGCTATGGGTGAGAAGATCTCTTCATAGTTGATTCCTTCTTTTTAACTATGTCATTTTGCCACAAATTGGGTTATAGGTTTCTACCTCACCATTTGCATCAATCTTTCTCTCGTAAACCCACTTATGTCCAATGAGAACTTTTCTCCTAGGATAGATTCAGACTCGTTTTGAATATATAGAATCCATTTGAACTATATAGCCTCTAGTCACTTAATGGAGCGTTTATCCACCATTGCTTGATCATAAATAGAATGATCATCACCACAATCATTATATCTCGTAACAAAGAACTCCTCTCTATTCTTTAAAACATAATCATATCTCTCAAGTACATAAGAGACTCTACTCAATCGTCACAATGTGTGCATCCTAAAATGCAGTTCTTGAATAAGCACCTCTTGCATAGGTTGTTAACTTTGCTTCTCAATTTCCTTGAGCACAATCGTTCTACCCACACTAGCTTCTTGAATGAACTCTTCTTCAAGAAAGCTAGCTTGATAACCAACAATTATTATTTGGCCATCGGGCAAGTAGAATTCATATCCAATAGAATTTTTGTGATATATTATGAAGTGGCTCATAATAGCTCCTATCTCTAATTTATTCGTCTTACTTTTCTTTGTGTAAGCTAAAAATCCCCAAATCTTAATGTGCTCCAAGCTTGGTTTCCTCCACTCCACATCTTCTATGGGTTTAAAGGAATTGACTTAGAAAAAATTCTATTCAAAATATAAGCCACAATCAAAAAGGCATGTTCCCACAATGAAATAGGAAGATCAGTGAAGCTTAGTGTGGATCGAACTATGTTCAACAAAGTCCAATTCTTACATTTAGCTACAATGTTCAATTGAGGACTTTCCAGTGGTGTAAATTGTGATACAATGCCATTTTCCTTAAGAAATTCGTCAAACTTAGTGCCTATGTATTCATCACCTTAATCTGATCGAAATGCTTTCACATAACTTACAGTTCATTCTCTACTTCAACTTTGAATTCCTTAAAACTTTTCAAAAGATTTATACTTTACTTATCGAGTACACATAATTATACCTAAAATAATCATTGATAAAGGTTGTGAAAAATTGAAAACCATTGCTAGCCATTTCATTATATAGCCCATAAATGACAATGTTGACAAATTTCAACACTAATATGGCTCTCTTAGTTAGTTCATCAAATGGACTTTGGTCATTTTACCCAAGAGATAAGGTTCAAAAGTTGGATAAGGTTCCTTCCCCTAATAAGGCTAACAAACTCATCTTTCTCCAACTTATTTATCCTTGTTTGTCTAATGTGACCAAGTCTAAGGTGCCACAATATCTTAGGATTCAATCACTCCCTAGAACTTTTGTTGGAAATGACATCTATCGTTTATTATCTATGTTTAGGTAGTATATGTTGGATTTCGTTGGGATTTATCCATAAAAATCAAAACTTTCAATCATAAAAGTGGAATAAAACCAAACAAATCCTATCTGTTTTCATTGTCAAACATGCAAGTTATTGTAATTATAAGCAAAGTTAGAAACTTTCGCCTCTGAGAAAGTTTCCAACGAATTGTTTGCCATCTTTTGAGTCGCGGCCCTCAAACTTTAACCTCTAGTTCATCCACACAACTAGAAAGACAACGAGCGCCTTCTACACTTCATAAAACTCCTTGGGCGAAACCCCAATTCAAACACTTTGGATAAGAAGGATTTCAAGACAAGAAAAAGAATATGAGAGGTCGGCTAGGATATCTCTCTTTTCTTGCTTTAATGAGTGCACGAATTTTTCAGCTCTCAAGGTGTGTCTAGAACTCTTCAAGCACTCCTCTAAATAGTTGTGGCACTAGGGTTCAAGACATGGGCTCCACGGGCCTTCTACATGAATTAATATCCATTAATTAAATTAAATTCTCATTGTGCTTATAATTAATGATTTCATCATTAACAAATACTATGGTAATATATTTAGTCTGATCCGATTACAACTAAATAAATTATTAAATGAGTCTTCTCAAACCTCGTTTACATCCACAAATTTAACACTCCGCATACGCTCCAACCTCTTGTGTGTGACTGTATAAGCTCATCCTTAATTGACAACGGGTATAACTCAAAGGATATGGATAATATTTAGCCTACAACCCATGTCATAGCCCAATTAAGGTGAAGTGAATCAAATCTCAATGAACCTTTCTGATCATAAATATTATACCATGTAGATGTTTGTCCCCACCGAGTGAGAGTCATGAAGTCAGTCAAACTCACAAACTCAGTCATATGGTCAATCAATATTACTTCATGAGATAAATGTTTCTATCGAAAACTCCTTTTCTATCTCAAACTCAGTTATATGTCCAAAGGTTTCCATCTTATAAAACACAAATTGCATAAGACAAATACATTGCTCACTTGCAAGGAGACAAACCCCTTATTGAATGTGCAAATGCTTTCATAAGCATTCAGACAATAGCACGTTAAGCTCATGACCTTATTCCATATTAAGATAGATGTCAACTCTTAGAGCCCTAATGATACGTTAATAATCATGCTCACAAGACAACCATATCATTTTGGGTATAAGGTCACATGTACTTAACATAATCACAAAGCAAGACATTGATAGCTAAGAGAGAACTCCATGTGTCAGCTTCATTTTACGAGTCATTGTCCGAATGCCCATTCTACAATGATGAATCCACACACATGTATTCTCAATAGCTCATATTAAACGGCATAACACTTACCATACAAATACAAGATATGTAAGTCGTACCGACTCTCTAATAACCTTTAAAGTGTTTGTGACTTATTGATGGGTTTTAGTGATTGTGCACTAAGAAAGTCTTGTGTCCATATTCATAATACCTTATAAATAAGACTTTTTTAACTCAAACACATAAACACATGCAACACTTTACGCTAATCAAGATTTCCATGCTTAAATAAACTTGTCATAACATTGATATAAAAATCAATATTTTATTAATAACTATGAAAAAATACACATTGAACTACATTGTCTTCTAGTATCCATCACTTTCTACTAATATTAGAGGGCATATCACTAATAATCTCCCAATTGCACTCTAATACCAATAGTGCTAGTCTCAATTGCTATGGTATCTAATAGTCATCTTCTCAAGATGGTGATCTAGTTGTACTTAAGTTATTAGCTTGGTGAGTGGGTGAGCTACATTGTCAATTAAAACTATTTTCTACATGGCTACGCCACCTTTTCTAATGATTTCTTAAATAATGCAGTAATACCTTTATATGTGCTTGGACTTTTGATCAAATCTTGGGTCCTTTGCATGTGCGATCATGCTATTATTGTCACAATAAAGTAGTGATGTCCAATCCACATCTAGAACCACCTAGAGTTCTATCACGAACTTCTTTATACAAACAGCTTTCTTCGCGATTCAACCTCAGTGGTGGAGTTTGCAATCACACTTTATCTGGAACTCTTCCTACTGACTGCTATTCTATTAAGAGTAAATATAAACCCAAAGATAGACTTTCTATCACAGACATCCGACTAGAAATCAAAATCGATGTATCCATTTACTCTTAGATCACCATCTTCATACATAAGTACCATATCCTTAATCCTTTTTAAGTACTTAAGGATACACTTGACTATATTCCAATGCCCTTTGCCAAGATTTGCCTGAACCTACTCATAACACTTATAGTGTAGGCGATATCTAGACTCATACATAACATTGTATACATCAAACTTTCTATAGCCAAAGCATAGGGATAGCTTCCATGTTCCTCCTTTTATCATCCGTCTTTAAGAACATGAATTTTGAGAGATGGATACTGTGTCTGAATGGTAGCAATCCTTTTTTAAAGGCTTTCATACTGAATCTCTTCAGTACTATCTATGTACAAGGTTTAGGAAATACCTAACAACCTCTTCACTCTATCTTTAGGGGCATAAATGCCCAAAATGTAGGCCGCTTCTCCTAAGTCTTTCATGAAAAAGGCATTAGATAACCAAATCTTGACTGAACTTAACAACCCAATATCATTTCCAATCAATAATATGTCATCCACATACAACATCAAGAATGTTATCATACTCTCACTAACCTTCTTATAAACGCATGGCTCATCTTCATTTTTGATGAAACCAGATGATTTGACTACACCATAAAAGTGAAGATTCCAACTCCTCGATACCTGCTTAAGGCTATAAATGGATCTCTTAAACTTTCATACTTTATGAGATTCCTCCTAGACTTTAAAACCATGTGGTTGTACCATATAAATGTCCTCCTCAAGCATCCTGTTGAGGAAAGTGATTTTAACATCTATCTGCTAAATCTCATAATCCAACTGAATGGCTATCATAAATAAAATTCAAATAAATTTCACTCGAGGAAAGTGATTTTCCTTTTGTAGACCCACTTGCATCTAATAGAAATAATTCCCTCGAGTGGATCCACTAAGGTCTACACTTAGATTGCATGTACCGAATCCATCTTAGATTTCATAGCCTCTAGCCTATTGGCAGAGACCTTATTTGCCATTGCTTAATCATAGGTAAAATGATCATCTTCACGATTATCATCTCCGATTGCGAACAGCTCTTGTCCATTCTCTAGAACATAACCATATCTTTTAAGTGCTCGAGAGGTTCTACATGGTTGTTATAATGGTTGCATCTCATAAGGTTTCTCTTGAATAAGAACCTACCCAATAGTCTTCCTACTTTATTCCTCATGCTCAACTTCCTTGAATATTATCATTCTATTTGCACCACTTTCTTAAACGAACTCCTTTTTGAGAAAAACATGTCTGATAGCTGACAACAATCCTATTGTCCTTAGGTATGTAAAACTCATATCCCATAGAATCTCTAGCTTATCCTACAAAGTAGCCCATAACAGTCGTGGCCTCTAACTTGCCCATCTTAGTCTTCTTACAATAAACCAAATATCTCTAAATCCTCAAATGCTTGAGACTTAGCTTCGTTCCTCTCACATGGGGTGGAGGGAATAAACTTAAAGGACATCCTATTCAAAATGTGAGCTATGGAAAGAATGGTGTGCCCTTGTAGGGATAGGAGCAAGTCGGTGAAGTTCATCATAAATCGAACCATATACAACAAAGTTTGATTTGTACGCTTAACTATACCATTCAACTAAGAAATTGTCGATGGTCTCAATTATGATACAATACCATTCTCCTTGAAGAACTCAGCAAACTTGGCACACTAGCCTTCATGATCTAATCGTAGTGTTCTGATATGCTAACCAGTCTGCTTCTCTACTTATGTCTTGGATTTCTTGAACTTTTCAAAGAATTCATACTTGTACTTCATCAAGTACATTAACCATACCTTAAATAGTTATCGGTAAAGGTTATGAAGTAAAGAAAACCTCCTCGTGTCATTTCTTTAAATGGCTCATAAACGTCAAAGTGGACTAACTCCAACTCCGTAGTGGTCCTTTTGACATATCCATCAAATGGACTTCTAGCCATTTTACCTAGGATATAAGGCACACAAGTTGGATAGGGTTCCTTTCCCAATGAGTTAATAAGCTCATCTTTTTCTAATTTGCTAATCTTTGTGTCCCCAACATGGTCATCTAAGATGGCCAAATGCTTGGGATTTAACCCATCTCTTGGATGTTTGTTAGAATAATATTCACAACATTAGTATCATTCATATTCAAATATATAAATCATTCATGAGAGATGTCGCGTTACCTAATTTATTACAAAAATAAATATAGCACATATTGCTTCTAAAAGAAAATTCATAAATATAGCACACATGTGATGCATAAAATAAAATAAAAAAATCAGCTTATGCTTTTACAAATGATGAAAAATTAATTTATACAACCCACAAAACCAAAACAAAAAAGTGCATTTATCCACAAGTGTACTAAATTCATAATCCAACCATAACATACTTCTAAACAGACATACCTCACATATATAATTAAATAATTCCATTTAATGATGATTTCCATGAATTATGCATCTCATGCATTAGTTTTCATCCCTTGAAAAATAATTTTTCAAAATTAAAATTGAAAGGAATAATTTTCTACAATCAATGCCCGCTACTGTGAGAACTGTTCCTATAGTTGCAAGCCATCTATCCACAGTCACGAGAAATAGCCACAAAAAAAACCCTAGTTTCTATTACAGCACCGTCAGTGATAGCTAGGGAGACTCCCGTGACCACGACTGCTCTTTTGTAATTGCGAATCGGGACCACAAGGTTCAAGCAACCCTGTGGTGATGGCATGCTCGCATGACTCAGTCTCGCGAGCATGACACCAATCGTGAATCGCTACAAACATTCTGCAGGTTGTGGTTTTAGATTCCAAATTTATTTTTCTTCCATTTTCTCAATTCCAAATACCTACAAAACACTTTTGAAAGGTTCTACACATATCAAATACATGTTTAATGGAATTTAACATGAAAACTAACATAAATCATGGAAAAATCATTAAATTTACAATTTTGCAAGAAAAATAATAGCTCTAATACTGCTGTTGGTTTTCATTGAAATTTTTCTATAAAAATTAAAACATTCAATCACAAAACCATAATTCACACACAATGGAATAAAACCAAACAGATCCCATCCATTTCATTGCACAACATGCAAGTTATTGCAATTATAAGCAAAGTTAGAAAATTTTACCTCTTGGAATGTTTCCAATGACTTGTTTGTAATCTTTTGAATCATAGCTCTTAAACTCCAACCTCTAGTTCATCTACGCAGTTGGAACAACAACGAGCTCCTTCTACACTTCACAAAATTCCTTTGTGAAGTTCTAACACAAAAACTTTAGGTAAGAAGGATTTTAGGACAAGAAAAAAGTGTGAGGGTGGCTAGGGTGTCTGTCTTTTCTTGATTGAATGGGTGCACGATTGTGTGTCTTGAACTCTTTAAGCATTCCTTTAAATAATTGTGACATTAGAGTTCAAGATATAAGCTCCATGGCCCTCCTAGCTTATGGCCTATATCATAACCCAATAAAGTAAAGTGAATCAGATCACAATAAACCTTTATTGATTGTGAATACCATGCCATATAAACCTTCTGTCTTACTTTTTCTCAACTAAGCGAGAGTTATGAATTTAATTAAACATACAAACTCAGTTATATGACTAGTCGGTGTTACCTCATGAGATAAATATTCCTATCAGAAAATCCTTTCCAATTACACATAACCTTGACCAAGGGCTTTCATCTCATAGAACACAAATTACATAAGACAAATGCCTTATTCAATTATAATGAGACAAATTCCTTATCAAACACATACATGCTTCCATACACATTTGGGCAATGACACATTGGACTCATAATACTACCCCCACACCAAGATAGATATTAGTCCTTAATTCCCAATGACATGTTGATTATCATGCACACAAGACAATCATATTATCTCAAGTATAAGGTCTATGCACACTTAACACGATTACAAAGTGAGACATTGACAGCTAAAAGTGAACTCCATGTGCCTACTTCATTTTATGAGTCACTATCCAAATGTCCATTCCCTAATAACGCATCCACACACATATATTCTCAATATCTTATACTAATTGACATGACATTCACTGTACAAACTCAAAGTGTGAAAGTCATACTAACTCTCCAATGTCCTTCAGAATGTCTGTGACTCACGAATGGGTTTTAGTAATTAAGTACTCAAATAGCCTTGTATCCATTTTCATAAATCGTTATAAATAAGGTTTTTTAATTCAAATACGTGGGTACATTTAATACTTTACGCCTATCAAGATTTGCATGCATGAATAAGCTTGTCATAACATTGATATAAAAATTGATATTTTATTAATAATTGTAAAAATACATGTAAAACCATGATGTCCTCTAGTATCTTTCACTTTCTATTGGCGTTAGAGGGAATATTACTAATAATACCGACCATTTGTCAAAAAAGTTAGTGCCATCTAATTTATTACCATAATAAATATCACAAACATTGTTTTTACACGAAAATTCATAATTTTTCTTTTTCTAGTAAAGGAATGAAATAATTTTTTTAAACCTACCAGGCAACAGCATACAATATCTCAAATTTAAAATATGACTAGATAATAAACTAATAGGACCAATTTCAATTTCAATGGCTGCCACGACACTTGTTCTACAGATAATTTTTATCACCATTTCCTAGTTCTCAAGTGTTCTACTTTTGACTAGATCCTCATGCAAAGAATAAATATGAGAAGATGCACTAGAATCTAAAACCTATGAAGTCGATGATAGATTAATGGAAAAAATTTTCATAAACATAAAATTATTTGCCTCCAATGTTATTTTTCAGACTCTTAAGGTACTTAGCACAATTCCTCTTTTAATACCCCTCTTAACCACAATGGAAACACTTTTCTTTATTAGTGAGAGCTTTGACCTTGTTAACATTCCCACTAGCCTTAGAAAATGAATGTCTTTCTTTTTCTTTGTCTAGCTCCTCCTAGTCTCATTAGTCTAGAAGCCAAACGCAATAAGAACACCTTGTTTCCTTTGCCTTTCATAGCAGCTTGTGTAGTCATCGCTTATTGAAAAGCCTAGCCAACATGTTCTCAATCTCATTCATATTGAAATCGATAATAAACTAGGCAAATGAAGTTGGAATTGGCTAAAGGATCAAATCTATCTACAAATAGGTGTTTATGATGAAATTAAATGACTCAAGTCTCACAATGAGTGAAATTATTTTAAGGATGGGCTCGCTTACATTAACACTCTCTGCCATGTGCATCCTAAATATTTTCTTAGATATATCATATCTTGAAATACAAATTTACTCTCCACACAACTCTTTACAGGTAATATAAGATATCTCTTAAGTTTCTCAAGCTCACTCTCATGAGTCCTCTAAAGATCATTGATCATAGAGGTCAATATATAGCACTTGTCTTTTAAATTATCCTACACACATTTGCAATGGGTGGATTTCTCCTCACTAGTCATATAAGAAGGGTCAAGTGGGTTGTCAACCTCCAACACATAGCCAATGTAATTCAAATTAAGAAAAATTTTCAAAAATGAAGGCTTTTCAAAAGTCTTCACTTGGTTTTGGCATCATGCTCCCAGCTTCATGGGTTCATGACCACTTAGAACATTGAAAGACCACCAACTCTTAGTTTCCAAATGATCACCAATTTCTTGATATCCAAATTACAATTAAATGGTGTTATGATATGAAATTTACACAACAGTAAATTAAAACATGGGCTTATACCCTTAGAAATCATGAAAAATTGGCTTATGTTGTTAAATCAATACAAAACCAAAACTATTCACATCCATATATATCCCAAGTCCACAATCAATCCATCCATCTCTTAAACATAAATCACACATAGAAAATACTAAAATCCATTTAAATGACTCTTTCATGGCTTGTGCATCTCATTCCTTGACTTTCGTTTACTTATTTTTTTCAAAGTTTTAAATTTGATAAGAACAAAAATTTGGCTTTCTGCTAATCTCTTCATGGTTGTCTGCACTAATAGCAATTGAGCATGTAGCTGCCTTGTCCCACTATTCTTTTTTGCTTTTTTCACAATTTGAAATATGCAAAAACAAGTTTTGAAATCATATTCAAATATCCAAAATACAAGTTTATATTTTTCAAATGAAAACTAATAATAAATCATAATACAAATCATTATAAGCATAATTGTACAAGGAAAAGCGTAAATTATGATAGGTGTCACAGCACTTATGATGCAAAAATATAGTTTAAAATTTCAAAATCATGCCAAAGAATGCAACATAACCAAATTCCTCAAGTGGCACACTTCTCTTCATATACCATGTATAAATTGCATGCATTTAGACTAGATAGTATTTTATCTCAAAAATTTTACCATCAAATATTTATATGTGATCTCCAAGTGGTACGCCTTTAATCGCAACTTCTAAATTTTCCACACAAAGAAGTTTTGTGCAAGAACTACAAATACTTATCACAAACACTTTTTGAAATTTGGAGAAAATTAGAGAGAAATATTAAGAAGGGGTTTAGAGAAAATTTTCTCCCTCAAAGATGCAGCTACTTCTACAAATTTTTTAGGTTTGGAATTAATTCCACCCATATTTATTCTAATATATAATTGCCAACTTATGGTAAGAAAGAACCTTTTGCGTAAGTTTAAGCCAAGAAGTATGGAATGGGCCTTAACAAGCTTTTACATGGACCTTTAAATTAATTCAAGTCCAAATCAAATTTAATTATTAATCTCATTAATAATTAAAATCCAATTATGTCTTAACCTTTTAATTTAAAATAATGAGATAACTAAAATTAATGGTCACATTATGTTTATAATTAACAATCTCATTGTTAACAAACACAATATAGAATAAATAAATTTTTTTAAGCCCAATCTTATTGTGGCCTATTAAATTTGATCCTTTTCAATTCTCGGTCAAATTACCCACGATAAAATTACCATCTTTTCCTTACCTCTTTTTATGTGTGATTCTTTAAATTTATCCTCACATGAATACAAGTATAGTTTGAAAAATATGGGTAACACATAGCCTTGGGCTCATACCGTATCCAACTAAGAGGACGTGACATAATCACATAAATCATTTTGATCATGAATATCATGCGATATAGACCTTATGTTCAGCCGAGTGAAAATCATGAATTTAATTAAACTTACAAACTCGATCACATGACCAAATTAATATTCCTCATGAGGCGATTATGTATTACTTTGGACAAAGATTTTTGTATCATTAGATATTGATTGCATTAGACATACCATTTACTTACTAGGAGACAAATCTCTCATCGATCCCACATGTACCTCCATACACACATAACTGCTTTAGGCTCATAACCCTACTAAGGTAAATCTGATTCTTAATACCCTAATGATGTGTGGATCATGATACATGCAAAATGAACATATTGTCTCAAGTTTAAGTCCTTCTCACACTTAACAAGATTACAAAATAAGATATTAACAAAAAATGTAAACTTCATATGTCTACTCTGTTCATTGAGTTATTGTTCGAATGCATTATTTTTTAATGATGTATCCAACATATATATTCTCAATATTTCATATCAAATGGCAAAACACTCACCATACAAACATAATTTGTGCATGTTGTATCGATATTGTAATACCTAATTAGGGAATACATGACTCTTAAATAGGTTTAAATGTTTGTGTACTAAAAAGTCTTGTATCCATACTTAACATAGTCATTCAGGCACATGTAACATTTTACGCGAAATGAAGAATTAGATGTATGAATAAAACTACTAATTTTGCATGAATAATATATCAATATTTTTATTAATAAACATAAACTTTCACAACCAATATCCCTTCTATTGTAAGATAATTGATGTTAAAGAGCATATTACTAATAGCTCGGACATAAGGACGATCATTATAATGAACAACAATGAGGTTATCATCAACAAAGAAATGAGAATGAGGAGGAGATGACATCGTGGGAGTCATCACTAAAGGAAAATTTTTGTGAGACAACCAAAAGAATAAATATTGTTATCATTAGAGCATTAAGCATGTAGGCCAAGGAGGACAAAATTGAGGAGTAGTGGAAGACATCTTTCATGCACATTGGTAAGTGAAGGAAAATTAAAGTTTGATCATTGATGAAAGCAGTTGCAAAATGTAGTTAGAACTATGCTTTTGGAGTTGTTATCATTGTCAATGAGGGTTTATCCATGACCATACTAGCTAAAATAGCTTAATAATAGTGGCAAGATTAAGGAAACTAGGAGAGTATTGGTGAATTCAAAATCAACTACTGTAAGGATAAGGTGTTGTGTGACATTTTTCCTATGCAGGCGAATCACATCTTACTTATTAGACCATGGTAATTTAGCAAAAAAGTGACCAATAGATACACATTTATGTTCAATGCCAACGTCTTTTGTTGATTTTTGTTGTCTCCTAAACAAGTGCATGAAGATAAAGTTTACTTACAGCAACAAAATAAGGTAGATATAAACAAGAAAAAGAAGAAGAGAGAGTGAACATAAAAATGAGAGTTGCAAGAAAAATAAAAGAAAAGAGAGTAGATAAAAGCAGCGGAAAGAGTGCATGATCATCATAATAAGGGATATGAGAGTAACGTTGGGGAACAAGAGACCTTTGGTAATGTTGATGTATAAGGAATTATATTTTTTCTTTGATGATGTACCCCTCCCTTCCCCTAGTTATCATTTCTATTTTGTAGAATTTTAGCAATGTATTTTTTAAGAAGTTTCTCAGTGGCATGCTTAAGTGTCGGGGTTTGAGCACCAAATTGACTTCATGTCAAGGGCATTTCCAAAAAGCTAGCCCATTGGATAGACTAAGAAGATTTAACGGCATATGGAAAAGTTGATAAGTAAGGACAGAATTAGGAAGAGTACAAGCCCATGTGTCGTCCCAATGCTTTTGGTGTCGAAAAGGATAGGGCATGGCACATGTACATCACTATAATGGTTAAATATAAGCATCCTATACCGAGATTAGAAAACATATTTGATGAACTAAATAGCTTAATTTTTAATTTCAAAAATTAACCTAAAAAGCAGTTACCATGCGTGAAAAACCGCCTTCAAAATCAAGTGTGGTTTGTATGAATGGTTTGCCATTCGGGTTGACTAATGCACCTAATACTATCTTTCGTATAATGAATCATGTGTTGAGTGTGTTTATTGGAAAATTGATTTTTGTTTACTTTGACAATATTTTAGTTTACAAGAAGTCCTTCAATGAGCATGTTGAGCATCTAAATTGTATGTTAGGCACACTGCATTAGAAAAAGATATATGTTAATCCAAAAAATGTACTTTCTATGCTAAGTACTATGTTTTTTAGGATTTGTTGTTAATGTATAGGGAATACAATTAGACTGCAAGAAGGTGAAAGTGATAGAGAAGTGATCAATTCCTAATTCTCTTTTTAAGGTGAGAAGCTTCCACAGATTGGCGAGCTTTTTTCAAAAGTTCTTGCATAACTTTAACCCGATCACACCTTTGCCAACAATGATTAAGAAGAACAAAGTTCCATTAGAGTGAAGCACATCATTGAGTGTCTAATACTCTAAAGAATAAACTGACTCACGCCTCTTCACTTTCACTGCTTAATTTTCTTATCACATATAAAACCAAATGCAGTGCATCTAGTGTGGGGATTGGAGTAGTTTTATCACAATAGAAGAAGCACATTGCTCATTTCATCAAGAAACTTAATAGGCTCACTTACCCCACCTATAAAAGGAGCTATACTCTTAATGTAGGTTTTAGAGATGTGGTAATGCTACTTATAGCCTAAGAAGATTGTAGAGTTGTGTGGATTTAACCCTAAAGCAAAGTGTATTTATAGACCGCTATCACCTTAAGCCTTAGAGACATGGACGCTTTGTCATGCAACTATCATAATTTGAGATTATTTATAGATTTAACCTCTCAAATCCATTGTTTTTATTTTCATTACTTCATAAGCATATTAGTATAGATTTTAGGAGGAAAGCAAAGTTCCTGGGTTAGGTGCAATAGAAGGTGACGGAGAGTATTGAGAAAAGAAACGAGAAGTATGTGTAGCATGCCAAAAAGAGATGGAAGAAGATGATTAGTGAAACCAGAGAAGTTGATGCCACACGAAGATGGTCCATTTATAGGGTTGGCCTAAGTGAAGAACAATGCCTACAAGCTTAAGTTACTAGGTGAGTATGGCATTATAGTTGCATTTGACGTTACTTACTATAGCTTTTTGATGTGGGTGATAGGTAAGAGCATGAATCAATGGAAATTCAATCTTAAGATAGGGACATGATGCGAGTATCAAACCTACTAAGCTTAACTGTTAAGAAATGGTTGTTAGGCTAATAACTAGATGCATGCCTAGAAGCTAAGGGATTCTATGGTGACTTTAGTCTATAATGTGCACAAGAAAATGGTACATGGGAGGGCTTGGGTCATGATCATTTAGTAGGAGGTCTTAGTGGAAGGTGTGCATGTGAAGAGAACAAATTTAGCATCAGTTAGCTACAATTGCTTACCTGTAAGCAGTTAAGCAATCACCCAACATAAACTATAGTATGAGCACAATAAGGAACAAGGCTACATCAACATCACTCACATGATTGGAAAAGCAATCACATGATCACATAGTTTGGATGTGTGATCACACTGCCTGTAATATATCAGAGTTTAGAGTTTTATGCACCACAACTTTGCCAATCAAGCCTGATTTGATTTTGAGCCATTTTAAGCATGAATGTAGTGTTTTGGTAGAATAAATAAGCTTGTAATCATACCACTTTGATATGTATATTTGATAAATAAAGAATTTCTTCATGTTTCATGACTTTGGGTTCAAATTCATGTGAATTCATATATCCCAAGTCAAGTAATTTTAGGTTTTTTTTTGAGTGATTTGTAGCAAATCAATCATGCTAACATGACGATTGTGGTTGTCTCTTTGCTTAGATTTGGCATATTTGTTACATCTTGAGTCATGAAATTTCATGATTCGGGCAAGTAGGATCTGTTCTCATTTAGGCACATATCATTATTCTCAATATCTTGATTCATTAATTCTATGTTCATATCAAAAAGACTTGAATCAAATAGCAAGTTTAAGTTCAAAAAATTTCAAAATTCAAGTTCAAATTAAATTAAACTCAAAATTTCTTCAAATTCTACTGAATTCAAATCAACTTAGTACTTGTATCTTTGTTTTAACTAGAATCCTTCAAATCTTCTTTGATTGTAGTCTAGCTCTATTACTGAAATATCTTTCGTCCTTGCTTTTCAAAGTAACACACTTAAAAGTGGCATGGCCATGCTCGATCTCTCAGAGACTTTCTCGCATACTTGTTGATCTATGAGATTTATATATTCGATGCATTAGTATGAGTATTTAAAAAATGTCATATTTTTAGAATAACTAATTGTGTTTATGACATATATCAAAATACATGTAACATTATTTAAATACTCATACAAATGCACTGAATTCATAATTTTATAAACTATCTTTCTCCACTTATAATGGAGCAAGTGTCAACCCACAATCCCTCGTTGTTGTCAGTTCAACTTTCAACTCCAATTTTATGAACTCCACGAGCTTGAACTCAATATTTTTCTCAAATAAACTTTACTGCTAAACTTGAGCTCAAGAATTTAAATTTACTTTACTGTCGCAATACTTAAGAGGTCAAAACATTCCTTTTGAGTTTCAGGCTCCACAACATTACGCTCAAGCCAAAATGCCATTGTGCTAGCTAGAGAAAGCAAACAATCCTTGCAAAATGAACATGTCAAAATAAACCATCAATAGTTGAAATGAGGACCATAAAATCCCTTTAGTTACTCAAAGATGTCATGTTCTGTTGGAGAAATTTTCCATCTCTACCAGCACCAAGTTACTAAGTTAATCTGGACAAGGTGAACATACTACAGGAATTTTCATCGATCCTCCAAATTGTCCGAGGCTAAGAGATTCCAAAGACAAATCTAATGAAGAAAGATCAAATGTAGAGACATTAACTTCCCCAATAATTAAATAAATACAAGACATGGATAGAAAATTTTTCATTTTCAAGATTTTATTATATGCGGAAAGAATCAAGTGTAGTTGCATTGACAGGGACAACTGATTAACAATAGCAAAAAATGCTGTCAGTGACATCCCTGCTCCATCAGCTGTAGACAATACAGGTTTAGAAACAGATAATCTAATGAAGAACTAAAACCATTTCCAATATAACATTATTGAAGACGTTATAAAGTGTCTAATACCATTTCATCAGTTGTAGTCATCAGGTAATTCCACATGTTCGTGCTGAGTAGCCTGCCATCTTTTCTTCTTCTTTGTCCTAAATGTGGGACAATCTGGAAAATAGTGTAGTACCTTGATATACAATTTTAAAGTACTTGTCTAACAGAAATGAATTTGGAAATTTGGCAAGAAAGGACTTGTGTGAAAGTTCTTCAAAGAAATCACATGGCCAAGCCTCGAAGACAACATTATATTGGTAAGAAAATATGTTCAATTTCAGATCTATTTGGCATCTTTGAACTCAGCTTCTTTTGCTTTAAATGTTTGTGTTCTTCACTAGAATCTTAGTTCTTGCTCTAGCTTTGACACAAAGAAAATAATAAAATTTGAGTTTGAGATCAAGACGTTGACGAGTTGACATTACCTCCTTGAGGATATATTGAGTTGTAATGAACCTCTGCCCAAAAGCTCAAGGAAATAACTACAAAAGAAAAATAAGTTCATTCCGCAAATTTGTATTAGGGGGTAGTGAGGAGATTAAATTACTTTCCCTCTAAAGTTACACAAACAAACTACTATAAGAAGTTTTTGCATTGAACGCCAATTATCTATCATACAAGTTAAAAGTGAAATAGTGATGACAAAATGAAAATTTACCTCGTTTAGACTTTTGAATGTTTGGCACAATCTCAATGTAACAAGTGTCCTTAAATGACGTTATGACAAATATTTTCACACCATACTGCAGGAACAAGAATGCGCATTAATCTCCATGAATTAGTTGGTTGGACATCACTAGGTGACACCACAAAATTTCAAACTAAAGAAATTGGGATCTTTATTTCTGTAAAATCATATGTGTATCGCTAGTTATTTACAACATTACAAAGTTAGCTTAAACATTTGTACAAACCATAATTGTTAATGGTATGAGATGCACCACGGTATAAAGGTTCTCTGGAACCATGATGTATAGTGTGACGTGTGCCTTATTATTGCACAGCATAAAATTACAACTTAACATTATTTAAGGGCTCAGGAATTGTAAAAATTTGACCCCTTTTTGCTTTAAAATAAAGAATGACGGCACCATCATAATGATAATAAGGCAAAAGATGCAAGAATAACTTACTGAATCAGCAGCAGCTTGCAAAGTGACATGATCTCCCCACTCTCCATTCCTAACGTCCATATCATAATGTCAGAAATCAATCAAATAGGCACAGGAATGAGTCATCAAATATAAGAAAATACAGAGATGTACTTGGACATCTTCGTCAGATAGTTTTCATAAGCCATTGGTACATATCCCTCGTACATCTCCGGGCAAGACCTTAGCTGAAAGGCCAAATTATTGCATCAGAAAAAACTTCACTTCAAACAAAACCAAGCTACAACTTAAAAAACAATGAGCAGGTGTTCACACAAGAAAAGTACCAACCTGGCTTACAACTTGCTGTCTGACGAATTTGTGATGTTCAGGAGTACGATAAAATTGATCTGATAAAGCTCGAAACTGAAAAACCCTAAACCCTAATTATTCATGTCTGGAGGTACCCAAGTGAGGCTAAATGAAAGCAAATAATGATCAAGATAAAATGTCCAGTGCGAGTAGAATTAGAAACTCCCCAAGACAGCCAAAATAAGAAATATACAACACAAATAAAACGGTAACTAATGTACAATTGCTTTAGAAAGACACCTAAATTTCATTTAAGGTATTGAATCCATATGACACGTGATGACAAATTCATGATTTCGGAAGTGTGAAATTATTTAAGAATGGAGCTGTCTCAAGATTTCAATTTGAGAAAGTTTTCAGGGCCTTCATAATTTGATAATAGCTGAAAAGAAGTATTTCATTTCTTTGGAGACTGAAAAGCATCAGAACAAGTGTAGTAGATTATTCATAATAAAAAGATCAGATTAAATGACAGAGCTAGTCAGATAATGCTCAAAGTGAGGAAATACAAAAACTGACCTGGCAATTACCATCACCTTTAACCTTAAATTCTACCAGCTCGTACACCTGTAATCTACAGAAGATAAAATTACCCAAGTTGATATTTGAAGTAGAAACGCACAAAATTAAGCTCTCTGATTGATTAGCATTGCACTTTGAAAATCCAGAGCCAAAACCTATCTTTCGAATCTCCTGCCGAGGCCTGGAGGAATATCTAAAGTATATCTGAAGTTTATGAGAGTCAGAATTAGTATACAGTATATTATAAGAGTCAGAATTAGTATACAATATATCCATAAGTTCATTGCCATCTCTGAGACTGTCTTTACTAACCCTTACTTCTGGGGAAACTGAGAAAGGGGGGAATTAGCATTTCAAAAGGCATCGCTTGACCTAAGACTGCACTCAAGAATGGTCACTATTCAAGTCGGGTTTGGTGTTATATTCTGCCAAACAATGAGAAATTTCTCTGTACTATATATCCAAACTGGAAACATATCACTCAACCACTCGTCAAAAGACAATACTTATTTCAACATTGAGAAATTCATATAAGGATGCAAGATTTTAATACCTGTCCAGAAGCCTTTGATGATCTAAAGTTGCTTCATCTATGGAGGGTATTTCTCCATTGATTTTTGGAATATGCTGCAAAGACGAGTCACAGATTGAAGAAAATAGTCAATTTGTCTTTTTTTATTTTTATTGATGTCTAGCTAGCCAAGTGTCTTTAAACATTTTTTACTACTAACTCTACACCAAAAAATAAAATTCTGAGGCAATGTCTGTAAGACAACAAAAGGCAGGTACTAACACACACACACACACACACATATATCTAAAGTTAGTGCAGAAGCTACGCATTGTCAGTTAATTGCACGCTGATCATTCAATGTAACTTATCTCATTTTAATAATCATTTACAGAACGCATTGCTCTTTAATATGTAATCACTGAGTGGAAGAGTTCGTGTATCTTTCTTTATCTCTGAATAGGATAACTTCAAATCCAATAGCCAAACCATCTGTGGAGTCCAAACACCAATTCCAAATATATGACCACCTCATTGCGGATGACAAAACTATATAACCACCTACAGGGGCTTAAACACAATAAGGAATTTAATGAGTCACTATTTACCCCATTGCAGATGGCAAAACTATCTAACACTGGGAAACAATAATTCAGCTCAAGATGACCAGAAAAGTGACCATGGGAGAATTTAAAGGTAGTAGTAAAATGGTGCCGACATTAAGACTATGGAACCAACAGAAAACTTAGTTGTGAGACACAAGAAATAAAACTCACATTTCAAAAATAATTTCCTAATTCCACAAGAAAGTTAAATGAGACATATGATCCTTATTCATATGATGAAAGCCTCCGTAAAACAACTAACTGATTCTCAAGAATGTAAGAACATAAATTGACATTACAGTGAAAAAAATTCAGCATCGAAATGTCTTTTTGGCAGAGGTAAAACAGGTTATCATATTGTCTCTTTTCTACTTCTTCTACAAGAAATGAGTACTTGAAAGAGAGATACTTACGGGAACAGGAATCATCTGGTTTAATCTTTTGCCCACTTCACCGTCCAAAGCATACTCATCCGTTAGTTCCAGTGAGCATGACCACTCCTCCCTGCTATATGTTTCTTCTCCTGGACCAGAACATGAAGCTGAAATTCCCAAATCAGTTTCTTCTTCATAACAGTTATCATTTCCTGCAAGTCATAAAGATGTCAGAAATCCATCAAGACAAGACATGGGAAAATTAGAGAAAGCAAGAATCTCTTGGAATTTAGTGTACCATCAACAACATAATTGTAGCTTTCCAATGAGTGTGGAAACCAACCCTGAGAACAAAACGAAACCTGTAGGTGTTCCTCCCCTTCTTGAAAGGACTTGATTGGTTCTGTCACTGAAAGATGTAATAGTTCTTCTTGAAGACAGTTCACAGAAAGGTCATTGTTTCCTGCATAATTGTAGTCTGCCTCGTACTGATATCCTTTTAAGTAAGGCCCAGGATATAAGTCTGTATTTTGTTGGGCAAGGGAGCCACAATATCCAGAATTAGAATCAGGATCACCATCAAAAAGCTGAAGTCCCCAACGAACAACATCAGGATCTTGCTCGTACGTAATCATGTTGCAGAAGCTATATCTTAATCAGAGTACTACCGGCCACAAAAAATACCATGCAGAATAGCTGCCAAGGGTTGAGAATAAAGATTAGTGAGTTTGGCAATTTTAAATCTATTAGGAAAATAAAAGCATAAATTCCATAAAATCAAAGCCTAATGCACTGTGCTTGCAGCAATATAAGTCATTTACTTTTGGTTGTTGCATTGTCCAGAGAATTACCTTGACAAAGTGTTCAACATATTTTTCAAGTGTCCTATGCTACCAACTAACAGAGATTGATTTTGTGTGTGAAAAAAATCAAGTTGGTCTAAACATTTTTAGAGTCGAAGTCATGATTGAGCTCAAAGACGCATTACTAAGCATTGTCATGGCATGAAATTCCTTATTTAGGTCCCTCTGTTTTGTTGTTGTTGTTTTTCCTTTGGGAATCTGTGGTAAAAATAAATTACAATGTAAAAAAGAGGCACCCTGAAGACTAAAATAACCATTACCATAAAGCCATTAGTTCTAGTCATCAAATAAAATCAATGCCGTCGATAATATCTGAACAATATAGTCAACAAAGGACCAGAGAGTGTAATCATGAAAATTAATCCAATGTGGTGGTCAAGGGAAGGGTCAGTGAGAGATATTTGTTAAAACGCCACGTAACTGTACATTACATTCCGTATCTCAGTGATTTCTTCACAAACTATCAATACCTTCCCAATAAAAATCAAAAAAACCCGTCTAACCCAGTGCAATGGTAAAGCTTAAAAACAAGTAAAAAACATTAGAGAAAGTTCCTTCCCTTCTAAATTCAACTGGCTTATGTATAACATATTGGACAGAAGCACAGTCATCATCAAATAATGCATAGCCTTCGATCAATCATAGATTTCTATATGCACATATACAAAAATTAATAGCAGTGGCTGTTTCTTTGTAACTACAAGAAATTAGGGAGCATTACATAAAAACAATACGACAACAGATTCATCTTGCCATTATTCTCATGAATCACGCAGAGTTTGTCATCAACTACTCGTTAAAAGTAAAGCTTTCGCCAATTCTCTATTCTTTACACACATAATTCATCATAATATATCAGAATAACACCCTTCCAAACAGTATCCCAAGGACAGCCTACACCAATTCAAAAGTTTATCACTGCTACATAAATTCAAACACTAAAGAAGTAAGAGAGCAGTCAACTAAAACACAATCTCTGTGTGCACAACCCCAATTCCAGTTTTACGGACCATAAATCCACATCCTATCTGAACAGAAAGAACATCGCCATCACTAAATTGAACAAATTACAACTAGTGGACGGGTGACCGATTATATCATATAGAAGAACACGTGATACCATTTAAAGACATAACATTATCGATCATCGCATTGCCAAGGATCCGAAGATATAAAGATCAGGCAACTGACCTCGAGTTCTCAAATTCTAAGCGATACCAAAATCATCGTAGCCACACTTCCATCGGGGGGTGGGGTGTCATGTCACGAGGTGAATTACTGTTTGGAAAGCGGACAGTGGAAGTGGAATCTCGCTTTGGGTCTCAATTCCCAGTATTCTCAGAAGCAGTGGTCCTAACTGACGGCGATTCCTTTCCCTTTGTCCGCTTTCCTGTTTTCTTGTCTTTTTCTCGTTTTCATCAATATTCTGCGGTACGGTTATGTGATAAGAATATATTTATTATTATACAATGAAAGCGTACCGTACAGGTTGTATGTTTTTGTAATTTACTTTATACTGTTGACTATATTCGTTTTCATATTATATGCTATTTATGCCACTCAAAAATTTTATCAGTTAAATATTTTATTATATAAATTTTATTTAAATATATATATAAAATAATTTTTTTATCCAACCAAATCTTACAAATCAAACATAATTTTCTTCCTCACTTAAATCACTTAAATTTTCCTCCCTCGTCTTAATTAAGAAACAAACATAGATGTCACGATTACTTTATTAATTTTTTTGCTTCAATTTCTTCCTTCCCAGCTCAAAGTTTGATTTATTATTATTTTTCCTCAAATTGTTATTGTGTTTCTAATTTCTTTCTTGGTTTCATTTATATAAATTTTTAATGTGATTTTATTTTTGATTGATTTGATTTTTTTTATTAAAATTGTTTAAAAGTATATAAACATTACATTTTACTGTAATTAATAAAATCAAATAACTTTTTAATAATTAGGTACATGTATAAAAAGTTGCAACTTCCACCGATACTATTTAATTGTGTGAATTCTTCATAATATCTGTTTTCAAACATTAATTTGTCAAACTGTCCTCGTTTCATTTTTCTCTCTTTTTGTTTTTCTTTTTTTTATTATTATTATTTTTTTTTTACTATCTCCCTTTTGTTACTTTTTGTCATACTTTTGAACATTACTTTTTCAATTGTAGTTTCAAATTTGCTTGCAAAATTTATTTTAAAAAACATGTTGCTCCTACGGGCATATATATAAAATATGATGGTATAATCGGCACATTCAATGCGTGTCAAAAAAAAAAAAAAATAGAACAGTGATCAGTATTTGAATAATATGATAAATGCGTCAATTACAAAAAAATAATAATAATCAAATTAGATTAAAATTTAATAAAAAGAAAACATTAGTAGTACTATTTTTTAAAAGAAAAACTCCTCCTATGTTAACTACTAGATTTCTTCAATTTAAAAAACAAAAATGTTGAACTGTAATATTGGAAACATTTCTTTTTCTTGTTTCATTTGGAAGGGGTTTCAGCTGTTCTGGGGTGGGTGTTAAGGGAGGTTTTATATCTTTCTCATCTTTTTTTCTTTTCAAAATCGACGTATTTTGGTGATTATATTTAATGGCTAAATAATTTTATGGGTCTTACATATTTTATAAATGAGTATAAATATACTACTAATGGCAACACACTTGATGCATGTACAAATTTCATAATTTATAATATTTTTATTAATCGTAATGATTTTAATAAACATAAAATTAATTTTAAATTAGGAACATATGAAAAATTTTAGAAAAAAAGATAAAACCAATAAATTTAAAAATAAAAATGTAGAATTGTATTAAAAGAAAAGGCCAAGGAACAAGAAAATTAAAGTATTTAAAAAATGTTTTAGGGTAGTTTAGCATTGTCCAACTAAAATAATATTTTCGTCTTAATCTTAGTACAGAATATATATGTGTGTGTGACTCTAGAATATGTATGTGTGTGTGTGTGTCTCTATGTCTGTGTGTGTGTGTGAGAGAGAGATAGACGAAGAAATAAAGAGTAAAAATATAATAAATTAAAATTAAGAAATAAATGAAATTTGAGCGAATAATGCAAAAAATGATATAAAGAATTGAAGATATTTAATTAATTATACATTGTGTACTCAAATTTCCTTATTTGCTTAAGATAAAGAATACTTGATTTACACGAAAAAAATTGTTTTCTTGTTTATTGGATGATTTGAAAATCTATTCCCACTAAAAGGTATTAATTAAAATTTTATAGTAGTTTGATGAAAATTTAAAGATTAGTTGTTGATGATTTTTTGCCGTGTGGTTGAAAAATTCTTATGTTTGGTTTGTTGTTAGGGTGAATAAGAAATTTTTGATGATTTGAACGAAAAAGTGTGTAAAAAAAATATTTTTATATATATTTAGTATTTAATAATAATTAAATAATGTGATTATATATATATATATATTTTTTTTTATAGGATAATAAAAATTGAATATGAATAAAAAAATTATAAAAATATATGTTTGTTTAATTGTAAATAGATATAATGATTGAAAAATTATTAGTTAGTTATAAAAAGTAAAATTAAAAAAATTAAATTTCAATTTGAATAAATTTTGTATTATAAGGTGTTTGATTTGTAAAATTTTTAATCAATGGTGAATAATGCAAAATTAAGAAACAAATATATGATTTTGTTTATTCCGAGAATTGAAAATATTGAAATAAATAAATCTCCGTTGGTACAGCGCCATATCACGTGTGGCATGGTTATTAAAGGTGACAACACCAATTAAGGGAAAAATAAATAATTAAAAGCGAATCTGAGGTGGGGACTGGGGACAGCAAAAGTGCCAAAGCGGCGTCGCTTCATTGTCTCGTCGGTGTTCTACAACGCCGGATACTGCTGAGCTGGACATGATGACGTTACGTTTACGAGTTCTCGTCGAACTTCATTTTCTTGGTGTAGTCGCTGCCGCGCAGCAGATGGTGACAAATGTCGCTGCCTGACCATTAATCTGCTACAATACAATACATTATTAATTAATTACTTATAATTAAAAATAATAGGATAAACAAAAATTTAAAATACATGTGTAATATTATATTTAATTATAATTATTTTTAATCTGTATAATTAAAAATAAAAAAGAATTATAAATTGAAATATTTGATTAACTATAATTGATAACAAAATAAAAAATACATAAATGCATATAGATGAATCATAATAAAAATTGTATATATACATAAAAATGAATTATAATAAAATATAAAATATTGAAATGAACATTAAGATTCTGTTTTTAGTATTTTTAAATTTTTATTAATTAAAATTAATTATATCTATTATTTAAGTTCAAAGCAAGTTTCAGTTTTCTTTAATTATGTTAGAATTTAAAAAATAATAGGTATAATTCATAGAAATAAAAAACATCAAAGCTGCATAAACACACAATTATTTACAATAAAACTGTCTAAATATGTAAAGATAAATTATAATAAAATGTAAAATGTTGCATGTGTATATTAAACTTTTATTTATTTTATTATCTTTAATTTGTTATTAGTTATAAGTTGTACAAGTAGTTAACGATGTGCTTTAAAAAAAAACTAATAAAAACACGCCACGTGCCATTTGTGCTGCACTCGAATAGTCGACTGGACCCATTTTCTATCATCACGCAACAGCTGATGAGTGATGATTATTAAAAAAAACCCTAAAAAAAGTTTCGTGAGGTAAAATATCATTAATGTAGCCCATAAATTCAAGTTTTTTATTACTTCATTCACTAATATTAATTTGTGATTTTACACTCCTCGATATTTAACTATGTTGTTTTTTTCTAGTTTCTTATAAAGAGTTCAAGAACAATATCATTAACACGTGACAAAATTTGAAAAAAAAATCGAACAAAAATTTAAGTAAGCAATATCATTTAAAAATTTGATACAATTAAGTTGTAATGACAAATTATTAAACTCGAAATATTCTATTTAAAAACTTTGTATTGAATTCTAAAGATTTTGTCTTTAAATGTTTATGGGAAATTGATCAAAATGATTAAAGTAGCTATTAGGAATTATAAAGTTATCAATTAAATATTAATGATCAAAATGATACCAAACTCAAATTTTGCAAATCATTAATAATATTTATTCTTTTCCCAAAGAATAATCATGCAGGTTATCAGTCAATTGTCTATTTTGTAAATTCCTAACAAATCAATTTCAGATTAAATTACTTAGATTGTATCTAAAATTAAATAATTTTTTTATTTATTATATGGTTAGAGGGATAATACTAATGAGAATTTTTCAAGGATATTAAAAGCCTACTATTTACTCATTTCAGTGCTTGAAAGGTCATAGCTAATACAATGAAAGCCTAATTGGATGGAAAATTTTAGATTTAGAGAAATGATTTAGATAGAAGAATTTCAAATTATTTTAAATGAAAAGAATTTCAAATCCATTCAAAATACTAAACTTATACTTTAATAAGAGATTTTAAATATTTGAAATTCATTATTATCCAAACAAATTTTGTGGATTTAAAATCCACCCCCTCAAATCTATCAATCTAAATAACTCCTTAGGAAAAAATCAATTAGAAGTAACTATATTGATCAACTCAATTAATTGAATAGTCCTAAATAATATGCATTAATGATTAATTAAATAAATGTATAGAATAATTGGAACTTGTAAAATAGTTTGATAAAACATTATCCCAAAAATTTTTATGAGAACATTATTTTTCTTCTCAACAGTATTTTTGGCCATTTGTCGTGGAGAAGTGCTTTTCCAAGCACAACCTTAAATTGTCGAGTCATCAATTGAAGATAATTTCGTTTTGTGGAAGATTTTGTCGAGATATGTTTGTTTCCTATATGCCAGGAGAGAGAGCTAAAATATTTAAGGATAAGTTGCTGTTATCTTGATCTCTAGAAACTAAATCTGGTTGGTTACGTTTGGAACCCCACTTTCAACTATAAAACAACTGATTTAAACTTTATACTATTAAGAATATCATTCAACAATATTTTCATCTATATTCAAATTTAAAATTTTTCTCTATGATATATATATAATAAATTATCACATCATTCAAGTATTATTATATATTTTATACAAATATTCAAATAAGTTATACTATTTATCTCATTAAAACATTCTTTCTAAAAATATTATTTATATCAACACAATTCTACCAAATATCATATATATATATAAAACCCCTCTCCTAAACATAGCCGTTCAGTTGTAATATCATATAAAAAGCTTGGGCGAGAAACTCAATTTAAATTTTTGACAAATGTTGAAGCTTCAATGTATGATAGAAATAAAAAATTGAATTATCTTATATTTTATTTTGGTAGTGAGCTTACAAAAACAGTCCACCACACTTTTTTGCACTTGTCTTGTCTAAATCTATTTCGAGAGTAGATGAAAAGCAAGGGGATGTGTTAAGTGATTCATCCTCGACAATTTCAATAGATTGCATTTAGATGGAGGTTTATCTAGTGACTAGAAGTTGTACCCCACCACTTAGAAGGTGTTTAGACGAGTTTATAAATTTCATTAAATATTTTATGAGATGGTGGAGAATTCATAAACTCTTCAAAAATATTCAATAAAAATTTTTATCAAATAATTTGTAAGTTACTAAAATAAGATATTTTAAACTTATAAACTATTTAAAAATAAATTAATCTTTGTCATCTTATTTGAAATATTTTATACATTATTTTATTGAATATATTAAATTGACATGAGTATTTTATTTGCGTCATATTAATGATATTTGGTTTATTTTTATCACTATTATACTAATAAATATTATCATTTCTAATTATAAATTTTAACATAATCTTCTAAGATGATCCTATAATTTTTAT
This sequence comes from Avicennia marina, assembly GCA_019155195.1. Taxonomy (NCBI): domain Eukaryota; kingdom Viridiplantae; phylum Streptophyta; class Magnoliopsida; order Lamiales; family Acanthaceae; genus Avicennia; species Avicennia marina. The sequence goes on from CM032764.1 coordinate 2,233,219, forward strand.
CCAAACTCTTTATTAGTTTATCATTGAAATAAGATTTATAAGTTTATAAACGTAAAAAATATTTTATAAACTACTTAATTTTATAAGTTTTTCAAAATAAATTTACCCAAACACCCAATTTGTCAATGCACCAGCTGCGTGTCTTTGTGAAGATCAGGAATTACTTATCTTGCTTTATTTCTTAATTGTGAGACAGTGGATTATTTTTCTAGAGGGTCTTTACAGGAGTTTAACTTTAATTCAAAACTACATTAATAAATTTCGTTTATGTTAGTTCTATTTTATTTCTACTCTCTATATTTTGCCATTACAACATCATAATTAACTTGACAGCATTACAACATCTAACTGGCTTGCAAAGTTCATGTTAATTCTAAAAAGTAATGTTTGTGTTGATTTTTGAACGTGTGTTTTTAGGTGTATTTTTTTCAAAAAATTATGTAAAAGTAAGAAAGAGAAATGGATAAATTTGAAAAAATAAAATTATTGTACTGTGCGTTTTTTGATATGTAAGTTGAAAACAAATATTACAGTTCTTTGGTATATTTCTTTTCAAAATCACAATTTTTGTATTTAGTTCTACATTTGGTTGATCTGAATATTCAAAATACCTCTCAAGCCCGCATCTCATCAAAATATTTTTGTTAAATAATTACTAAAACCGTAATTTGAGAATTCAATAAAAATCACGCGACTTAATTTGCATAGTTATTGATAATTGGTTTGAGAAAACAAACCATACATATGTTTAAATGAAATTACAAGCAGTATAAATTTCAATAATATTTTCTAACTTTTATTTTATTTTAATAATTGATTTTTAATGATTGCTATTCATCTGACACAACTCCTTGTTTGATTTATATTCATTTCAGAGTTGAAGATAAGGGCATGTATATTTAATTTTGCCTCTTCAAAAATTCAAGTTTCTTTCTTTTTCCATGGTTAAAAGTGATAACAAATATAAATAAACCAATTTCTTCTTTAAAGCATTGTAGCATAAATAATATAAATAAAATTATTATTGTCATGTAAGGATAAGTTAAAGTAATGCAAAACTATCTTCTCATGTTGTTTTTATTCAAAATGTACTCATTTAAAATTTTTATTTGAAAAATCACATAGTAAAATTTATGTAAAATGAATCCCAAAAACACAATCGCACTTTAGTTACCCATAATTTACGTCATAAAAGAAAGAGACCATGTTTGCCATGATAAATAAAGTTCTTGGGGTTCAAATACAATAAATATGACTGGGGGGCCATACAAGCAATACGGATACTACGTCATCAACCAATCTGCATACAAACAGTCCGACAGCTCACTCGACACATCATCGTCTCACCTCAAGACTTGGAACTCAATCTGACGGTCAAAACTCATCCATCCCCTAAATCATCTCCCCGCCATTTCTTTCCTCCGACAAACCGTGCTCCCAACATTTCTCCATTTTCTCTCAAGCTGCTCACAAGAAGAAAAAAGAATTTGGTTTTGTTGGATGTTTGTCATCAAAGATCAAGAAATTCGAAAGATAATTAGAATGACAATATGATTGCAATGAAATTGCTATTGGCAATAACGTTGATTTTTTTGTCGGGTGCATCAACGGTGAGCCATGCTGCCGGCGCCGACGAATCCTCCAACTCGGCAGCGTCAAACCTCCTCGCGAAGTCGCTATTCAACAGTTTTATGAATGTCTCCACCTTTGTCACCCCCGAAATGTCCAAACATCTCGAATTTTGCATCAGCGATCTGTAAATAAGCTACTTCTTAGTCCTGTTAATCTCCTGTGATCGAACAAAACCAAGAATGCAATTTTTTATGTTATCATGCACGTCGTGATGAATTTCAACAGTTTTATGAATGTCTCCACCTTTGTCACCCCCGAAATGTCCAAACATCTCGAATTTTGCATCAGCGATCTGTAAATAAGCTACTTCTTAGTCCTGTTAATCTCCTGTGATGAACAAAACCAAGAATGCAATTTTTTATGTTATCATGCCCGGCGTGATGAATTCGCCGCCCCCCCCCCCCCCCCCGGCTTTAGCTCTTCTTCTTGTTGGAACGTGTGCTTGGATTCTAACGAACCGCAGCGTCGACTACCAGCGTCTCATATCTTTAATTCTGGGTTTTAGTTTGGGTTTGATGACGTTTGTTAATTATTTGTGGTAGGAATGCTGAGTGGGATGCAGCATTTAATTTCTCCAAGAATACAGGGTTCCTGTCTGCTTGTCTCAAAAACAACAGAGGTACGTGGTTTCTGCATGCATGTTGCTAGAATTTTTGGATGCTAAGTCTAACTGGTAATTGGTATAGCCTGCACCAAAATAAATAGTTCTACTTTTGGAACTATCAAACTGCCGGTACATTTGATCTTGAAGACGTGTTATTCCCTCTCTTTACTTTTGATTGTTGTGGGGGGTGGGGGGGGGGGGGTGTTGTTGTGGATGATGGAGGAGGTTGTTGGTATTGGGAAGGGAGCGATGTAAAAATTCAAAAGAATGTGAGAACAAGGATTATTAAATAGCTGACCCATTCGTTTTTGAGTTACTAGTTTTTGAGGGGAGAGTTTGAAGATGGGAATGTAGTAATGGTTTAGAGAGGGGGAGGAATCCTAAGGGGTGCTTCCGAAGGTATGCTCTATCCTTCCATGCGGCCACGCCTCATTGTCCACCATTTCTCATAATCTTTCATAATTATGTATCTCAAATCTTGAATTTTATCTGTGTCTTTCACTGATATTTTAATGGATAACTTAGATGCTGGGCAACGGTTGTGCACCGCCGCAGAAGCAATGTTCTACGGTGCTGGTCTGGTGAAAAGTGCAGAAAGTGGGAGTGCGAAGGGGAGCTTCCTGAAACTGAACAAGAATTGTAACTTGTCCTCATGGCCACCAGGTTGTGAGCCAGGATGGGCATGCAGTGTGGGCAAAAATAAGAAAGTAGACTTCAAGAACTATAAGGACATGCCCCTTAGAACCCAGGATTGTCAGCCTTGTTGCGAAGGCTTCTTCTGCCCTCAGGGTCTTACCTGCATGATACGTGAGTTTCTGGAAACTAATAAAGACTTGAATTTCAAAACCATACTTCTTGTGATATGTGTATGCTCTGCTGCACAAAGCAGTCTCCCATGTTTCCTTGATACTTTCCAGTGAAAAGACATTAACTCATGTTTTTTTGCAAACTAGCTAAGTAGCAATCACCATTCCATAAATGTCTTCCAGGTTGTTTAAGGGGCATGTCCTTATAGTCCTTAAACAACCTTATAAGCAGGGATAATCACCCAAGGATCGGTCGGTGCATTTAAGCAATGTTCTTTTCTTCTGACATCAAAAAATGTCTTCCAGACAATTTTTTAGCTCTGAATATTTTATATTTGTGATTAAACAGTGTGCCCTTAATCAGATTTTTCCATACAATAGCATAAAAGGTTTAATTTTTTGGAGACATCCAAAATTGTCCCTATTTCTCCAAAACTGGAAAGTTTGTCGTTGTAAATATCAGTTCACACAAGTGAGGCACTCTGTTTGATATTTTCAAGAAAGATTTGCATGACATTATGTAGAATTTATTTGTTAACCATATATCATGATGTCAGAGAAATCTAATAAAAAACTACTTGTATCAATAAACACGTGCCATCTAATTTTCAGTAAATCATCACAAATGATTTGTTTACTTGTTTTGAGTTGCAAGCGAAGCTTTTCTGAGACATTTTTGTACCGTATCGTACTTGAAGCCTGCCCGTTGGGATCTTACTGCCCTCTAGCAAAACTCAACAACAACACAGGTGTTTGTGATCCGTAAGTCTTATTCTTCTATAATATATTTTTCACTAAGCATCAGAATTTATTAGCTTTATATTGGCATTGATTCTATGAAAATTTGGAAGGTATAAGTATCAACTACCTCCAGGGCAATCGAACCACACCTGTGGAGGAGCTGACATTTGGGCTGATTTTTCACGTGGCAACCAGATATTTTGTTCAGGAGGATATTACTGTCCCACTACCACCCAAAAAATTCCCTGCAGCCAAGGGTGTGGATTGCTGGCTCAACACTTGTGTCTACATTATGTTTTTTAAATTATTCTATGGCAATGGCATAGCCATGAAAATTTTCTAAACTTTCTTCTTTTCATTTCTATTCTTTTAGTTGCACTAACGTCTCTGATCTTTTTATTTTTAAATTTTTCAATGTTTTGCAGACATTATTGCAGGTCTGGCTCTACATCTCAAACACGTGAGTCTAGTCTAGCCTCTTCATTTCGAGACTTTTATTGATTTTAATGTCTGGAGTATGTTGTCGCTATCCCATCCTTAACTGTTATGGTGTACGGGTATGCATAATAGTTTGATGGAGTCAGAGTTAGCTAGGGGTAGCAGAAGTATCGAAATTTGTGGATTTTTCACATGGCTTGGAACTTCATATAGCACAAGGTTCTGAGGCCTCAAAAACTCTCATAATCATTCTCTGCTTATTTTTGTTGAAAAAAAATGTTAAATTTCTCAGAGTATGGAGCAAATCTTATATGTCTTCTTGGCTCAGAATGTTCTGAAACTTGCTATTATAGCAGGCTTACTGAGGGAAGTCTAGGATTTTCTTTATAACTGCAAATGAAACACAAATCATAACACCTAACTACAACATCTTGCATCTTGTTTAGACATCAAAATAATATTTCTTGAAATTTAATCTATATTCTGGAAAAGTCCGCATGGTTTATCCCAACATTGCACTTTAGATTTCTTGTATCTTCCTGATCAACGAAGTACATGAAATATCACGTGATTGCTATTGATCAACTCTCATATGTTGTTATTTGATTAGCTTTTTGTTTAATGATACGTTAAAGTGCCTTTGAGAATTTTCCCCTTAGATCAATTGTTGTTTTATCATAATCATCTCAGAAATGATTCAACTGCCACCAATGAATCGGCAGGTTGCTATCAGTTGGCTACTTGTGATTCAAAAGCCGAAAATCAGAACATCACAGCTTATGGCATCATTTTCTTTGTAAGCTTCTACTACTGGGTTTATTTTATACTACCTAAAGAATTTTAAATAATAATTAAAGAAAAACTCAGAGAACATTGACCAAAAGTTGGAAACAAAAAATTCCATCATACTACGGAATTGTAGCAAGTTGCATTATATCTACCGGATAATGCAAATACAGGGCTATCGTGTCCACAATTACCTTTCTTTGCCAGTGGTGAGCGGCACATATTACATTCTTTAATTCAGATGGCTGACGTGTATTATTTCTTTTGGGATGTTTAGTGTAGAAACACAATTTATCTGTTTCCAATAGTTTCAGTTTTGAATCTTTGACTTAGCATGCATGACTAAGCCTTACTATACTCTTCCGCTTTGCAAATTTAGGCTGGGATTACTTTGATACTTTTGATTATATACAACTGTTCTGGACAAGTTATCAGTACTAGAGAAAAAAGACAGGCAAAATCCAGAGAAGCTGCTGCAAGGAGTGCTAAGGAAACAGTACAGGCACGTGAAAAATGGAGATCAGCCAAAGAAGTTGCCCGAAGAGGTGCCAGTGAGCTTCAATCACAACTGTCACGAACATTCTCACGCAAAAAATCTGTGAACATGGATTCATCAAAGAATTCAGGCCAACCCAAAGCTGGATCAGATCCTAAATTGCCACCTATGCCTGGTGGTGCATCTGACTCGAAAGGCAAGAAGAAAAAGGAAAACAACCTCACAAAAATTGTGCGTGATATTGAAGAGAATCCTGAGAATGGAGAGGGATTTAATGTGGAGATTGGAGACAAAAATTTGAAAAAGAACGCAGCGAAGGCCAAGCAATTGCACACTCGCAGCCAAATTTTCAAATATGCATATGGTCAAATTGAAAAGGAAAAGGCGCTGCAGGAGCAGGCTAACAATTTGACTTTCTCTGGGGTAATATCAATAGCTTCAGACATGGAACTCTCAAGCAGGCCACCTATTGAGGTTTTTTTCCAAGATTTGACTCTTACCTTGAGAGGAAAAAACAAGCATCTGTTAAGGTGTGTAACAGGAAAATTGGTGCCTGGTCATGTTTCTGCTGTCATGGGTCCATCAGGTGCAGGGAAGACGACTTTTCTTTCGGCTTTGACAGGAAAAGCTACTGGATGCACGATCACTGGTTCTATTCTTATAAATGGGAAGAATGAACCTATGCGATCATACAAAAAAATTATTGGATATGTTCCTCAAGACGATATAGTGCATGGAAACTTGACAGTCGAGGAGAATCTCTGGTTCAGTGCTAGATGCAGGTATACTTCTACCAATATACAAAATTGTTAATAAGACTGCATATTGGCAAACCATATTACCAAATATTGATTTAACATTTTGAAAATGCATTTGTTGATTGCAGGTATTTATTACTCCACCAATCCTAAAACTATGTATCTCACAACATTTCTCTTTCGAGCTGTGGTTGAGAGTTAGAAGTGTCAGGTCTCTTGTTGAAGTGAGGGGGGTGTATTGGGGAAACAGATTTCTGTTTCAGAAAATGCAGCCCTATTTTGTGCCTCAACCCGCAAAAAATAAATAAAATAATACCAGGGGGGGACAATAAATATTGTAAGAAGAGGTTTTATAGTAATCTGTTATCCTATCCTACAATGAAGCAGTATATAGAATTTAGGATTGGGAATTATAGTCAAAATTCAGAGATTATGTTATGTTCAATATACATAAACTATATTCGCATTCAGAGATTATGTTAGTTTATACTTGTTGATTTAGAAGATGGGATGCATCAACTCGAACATGCTTTTTATGTCTTCAGCAATGTGTAATCTATCAAACCCTTTTAACATTTTCTTAATTTCAATGAACTGTGTTCTTTTTCGCTTCTTATTTCTGAATCTCATCCAACTACAATGAGAGTCCTATTTGGTATGACTGGTGGAATATGTCTAGCTATTCATTCAACATTAACAACAATAACAACACTTCCACTATGCATTGATACTTAAATATGGCCTTCCCGCTCAAATACACAGTAATTTTTGCATGATATTCAAGAATGCTGCATCAATGATATGATGTCAAAATAACTCATATTTCTAAACTGCTACATCAGTAGTTTTTTTTCAGAACTTTGCCAAGAAAATCAACCTGTAGCTTGATGCTTGTTGCACTGATAGTTTCTAGTTCTGCTCTTGTGGCATTTGAAAGTTTTGTTGCATAATTTTTCTCAGACTCCAGGCTGATCTCCCCAAACCAGAGAAAGTCCTAGTTGTTGAAAGAGTAATTGAGTCCTTAGGATTGCAGGCTGTTAGAGACTCCCTGGTAGGAACAGTTGAGAAGCGAGGAATCTCTGGGGGTCAGAGAAAACGAGTAAATGTTGGGCTGGAAATGGTTATGGAACCTTCCCTCTTAATTCTAGATGAGCCTACATCTGGCTTGGACAGCTCTTCTTCTCTGCTACTGCTTAGAGCCCTTCGTCGTGAAGCTCTTGAAGGAGTAAATGTATGCATGGTGGTTCACCAACCAAGGTAATTCCAATGTTTCACATGCATATGATCACCTATCGTAGATTGCTTCTGAATTATTTTCTCTACTTGTTCTACTTCACCTCGGTGCATCATTCTCTTCATTTGAGGCTGACTTTAATTGGTGACATGTGAAGCATGACTTAGCTTAAGACGGAATTTCGTAAAAAGACCAGTACTCTGAATTGGATGAAGGAAATCTCTCAGATCAACTTAAGCATGGATTAACTGCTAACTTGTGAAATTCATTTCCGTGGAACTATATAAATTGCCATAATTAATCCATTCCATGAATCATTTTTGATGTTGGAGGCATATTATCTGCCACCGTCGTTCCAACATGCAGTCTTTGACTTGCAGACTCTCGAGTAATTTCATTTTTCTTTCCTTTCTTATTTATTTTGATTCAATTTATTTCCTCTACAGATTGCCTTCCTCTTCATGAAAATGCAAAATGGTTTCTGACCAATAATTCATGCTCTCAATGAATCCATGCAGTTGGTTTGGTGGTTCATATTTTTTCAGGAGAGGGGGGACATTTGTTCTGCTGCTTCTTGATTAAAAAGCTTAACTAGATGCATGCTGGCAGTTGTGTGTTTTAAAATCAATAAAATTAAAAAAACATGCTGTGGATAAGTCTTTGTTCAAAATACTATTTTCTTATTGATAATCGCGGTTCATGTATCTGAAAATGAATTAAATTTTGTTACATACTTCTTAAGCATTTTAATTTTGGAAAAATTTGTTTTAGCATATTCCGAGTTAGTATTTAAGACTGTATTCACTTTCAATAATAAGATTAAGGCCTTTTGGGATTATGTTAAAGAATTATTTTATCACATTTATTATGTGGGATTAATTCATCATAAAAAATATGTGTTAGGCTTAAGAAAATAATTTATCCAACCTAATTTTCCATGATAATATTCTTTTTGAATAATGGGATTATAATCCAAAAGGATTGTTTTGAAAGATAAAGTTGTTTTGGATTAATTAATCCTTAATATCTATATTTAGTAAATTTGACTCTTTAAAGTGATTATATTTATTTTCCCACTATAACTTTAGTATGCAAATAATTTATTTAATAATATAAGGTTAAAATGGTATTTTAAATTATTTATAAAAAACTTTTATATCTTGATTATATTATTATGGTTTTTGTATTTAGCACTTATTTTATCAAGGGTTTTAATCAATCAAAAAAACATTTGATTAATTTAGATAAAATAATCTATCCTATTTTATTATTCAAAATGAACATGACCTAAAGTGAATGTAGCCTTGAAGTGCTATTAAGTTCATAAGTGACATTTATATCTCATTCTTGGCTTAGTGATTCCATTACACTATAAAACATGTAAATTTCTACATTATATATGTCAATTTGAAGTTTTCTTTTTCCATTTTTTTAAAGAAACCAGTTCATTTTGTCATAAGATCTTGAATGGATTCCTTGCTCAAAAATTTATAATTGACAAAGTTGTAGATGTATCAAGTTCTAGAATAGATCATATTTTATTCGATGATCTATGCCACTCTCCTAGTAAGATTTATCAATGATGATTTCTTGATATAGATTACTTCAATGAAATTTGGCTAAACACTTCGGTAACTTCTGTGGATCATGTGCACCAAAGATGCTATTTTTTTTAACCAACCTATAATGCTGTTGTTCTTGTTTTCTTATCAAAAACAAGATTAAGTTAATGATTAGTTAAGAGGTTATCTATCAGAGATAGAAAATCCAGTCCATGCTCTGTGTCATTAAGCAGCTGAAACAGGTCAAATAGCATTCTAAAAAGTACAAATCAAAGTGATCATTATTCTCTAACAGTTTTCTTGAGCACATCTCATTTTTTATTTTTTAGCATTTAAAGGTGAATGTTAAAAATTTCATTTGAAATTCCACAAAAAATTTCTTACATAAAAAAATAGGAAAGGAGCTGTTGATTTTTATAGGAAAATTAACACTGGATATCTGAAAACTCAGTTTATTTATACATAATTTAGGCATACTTTTTTCCTTCGGATTATGGAACCTTTAATATGCACTTGTGCATGAAATCCATCTTGTCTCCAGTCCATGTTTCTCAGTAGTTTCTTTAGATTCTTAGTCCGAATAATGATATGCAGACTTATCCACACCGCCCAAATTCTGCAATTTGTATGGCAGTGGAGAATCAAGATTAAGTCCAACTGGAGCAAACTTGTCCGAAGTATAAAGTAGCTCTCCAATGCTTTTCAACACATTTTCCTGCATTGCAACAACGAGCAAATCACCCGTTCATGTTGATTTGGTTCCAAATATTAATGTTCCAAAACTGTTGCAATTGGATATGCCTACAATCATAGATAGCGAAATGTGTGCACGGCCTTTCCTTGAAAACATTACATGGGCAAAGTACTGGATGTTGGCTATTATCTACTTGTGAATACATATGTTCTTGAAAAAGGTTAATTTAATGAAGACTCAAAGCTAAACATTCAGAGACTTCTGATGTTAATTGTTGGCCATTTCATTCTGTAGTTACACCTTATTCAAGATGTTCGATGATTTGATACTTCTAGCTAAGGGTGGCCTCACGGTATATCATGGACCAGTTAAGAAAGTTGAAGAATACTTTGCAGGCCTTGGGATCCATGTCCCTGAAAGAATGAACCCCCCAGATTACTTTATTGACATCTTGGAGGGAATTGTAAAACCGAACATAGCCTCAGGAGTAAATTTAAAGGAGCTTCCTCTCAGATGGATGCTTCATAATGGATACCCTGTACCGCCAGATATGCTAGATTCTGCAGGAATGCCATCACCTTCGCCTGGAACTTCTGTCACTGGAGAAAGTCCAGCTGCTAAAGCTGACTCAGATCAGTCTTTTGCTGGCGACTTGTGGCAGGATGTCAAATTTACTCTTGGACAGAAGACAGACAAAATATGTCATAACTTCACTAAGTCGGCGGACTTGTCTGATCGGCAAACCCCTAGTGTCCTTCTTCAATATAAATATTTCGTTGGAAGGTATTATTATATTTCTAAGTAGCAAGCTGTTTCTATTATTTCATACTACTGTTCCTTTTTGTCACCAATTTTACTACTTGTTTTGCGTCAAGGTGCTTGTCATAAAATTCTTGACAGCGGCCAATAAGGACCCTATTAGAGTTTTATGGAACAATTGGTTTCGTGTGTGTACCGTTAAGAGTACGTGTGATATCTGAGGAGGGTTTTGTCCCTTCGATTAAAGAACGGATAATAGGTACTTTTTATACTGAATTTCGTTTTGTTAGGGTCGGAAAGCAGCGACTGAGAGAAGCCAGAATACAAGCCGTGGATTACTTGATTTTACTACTGGCAGGAATCTGCCTAGGAACGCTTGCCAAAGTGAGCGATGAAACCTTTGGTTCAACCGGTTATCTGTACACAGTTATTGCAGTTTGTAAGTCCAGAACTCCGATCTGTCTTTTATGTTCCCTGAATTGCATGATTGCAAAGAATACGACCTGTGAAACACATCCTATACTCTGCCTGTATAGATAATTGATGCATCAAAATGGTCAATGCACATTCTCATTCCAACAACATACAACTCCAGTACTCTCTCTTCATGGTATCATTGTTTTTGCAGCCCTACTCTGTAAGATTGCTGCTTTGAGATCGTTTTCTATGGATAAGTTGCACTACTGGCGAGAGAGTGCTTCAGGGATTAGCAGCCTGGCATACTTTCTAGCAAAGGACACAATCGATCATTTCAACACAATTTTTAAGCCTGCTGTTTATCTGTCAATGTTCTATTTCTTCAACAATCCCAGGTCTACCATCTTCCACAATTACTTTGTCTTGCTCTGCCTAGTATACTGTGTTACTGGCATAGCTTACGTTCTTGCCATCTACTTTGAACCCGGTCCTGCCCAGTTGGTGAGTGTGCACTGTTAAGCTTTCTATATCTGTGAGATACTATGAATTCTATATCTTATAACATGTGATTTGTTATTGCATTCCATCATTGATTCATGCAGTGGGCGGTGTTGCTTCCTGTTGTTTTGACTCTCATAGCCAACCAAGATGGAAACACTTTTATATCAAAAATAGGAAACTTTTGCTACACTAAGTGGGCTTTGGAAGCATTCATCCTGGCTAATGCCAACAGGTTTGCAACCATGTTCCTGGAAGCATCTGAAGAAATGTGTGAACTAAGCATCTCAGACAACCTCAAAGAACCTTTTAACCATCCTTCATGTTGTACTTACAGGTACTCTGGAGTGTGGCTTATTCAAAGGTGCGGAGCACTAAGACAAAAGCGTTATGATCTGCAACATTACTATCCTTGCTTAGGATTCCTCGTGGCTGCAGGCCTCCTTAGCCGGGTGTTGGGTTATTTCATTCTCATCACTTTCCAGAAAAAATAATTTAAGGGATCGAATTTGTTTCAGAGTTTTTTTTGTAGTAAGAGCACACAGAGATGGAACAGATAAACACAAGAACTGAGAATTGGGAATCTTCCATACGGACGTCGTCGTACAGAGAGGTCTTCTGATGTTCCTTCCGTAGGGAAATATGTCAAATTCTTATTCCCTTGTGCATCCTGCCATGGGCAATCTTGAAGCAAGATTCTTACATGTTCCATCATCCAGTGTTTTTTTAAGTCATGGTACAATATACATCCTTCTCCATTTCTTGATGTTCACATGTAAAATTTTGTGAGATTGTTAGAAGGTAATGAATGGATGGAGTATCAGTTAGATATATTAATTGGAAGCAGAAAAACACTACATTTGTTTCTCCATTTGGACAAGCATCAAACATGAACTGTAAGATTACTTTATATGCCAGCATTTAATAATGCAACAACGCCAGCTTTGCGTTATAATTAGAGAAAACTTCTGATTAACATAAGCAATATTCGACAATTTTATTAAATATAATAATGGCTATGTTTGTTTTCTTATTATGCACTATTTATCACTCTTAAAAATCTTACAAATCAAATATTTTACCATACAAATTTTATTCAAATTCAAATTAAAATTTTTCTCTCTCTTGCCTTTTGTAACTAATCAATAATTTTTCAATTATTATACTTATTTATAATTAAATTAACATCTATAATTAATTATTATATCTATTCACAATTAAACCAATATCTATCCTTATAGGTTTCTACTCACATTTATTTTTTATTAACCTATAAACTTGAATACTATCACATCAGTCAATTATTATCACATATTAAATATATATAAAACTAATTTTTCTACTCATCTAAATCTTACAAACCAAACATAATTTTCATCCTCACTCAATTTACCCAAATTATCATCCCCCATTTTAGTTTGAAAACAAACCTAGTCAATTTTCTAATTTACTTTTGTTTATCACTTTTGTTTGAATGCTGTTTAAACCTAACCCAATTCCTGTACCAATTAAGTGATTATTTAATACCAGAAAAACTTAAATAATTTATGTGCGCATATTTACTAAAAGAACAATTAACTTTAAGATAAATAAATTATTTATAAATTAAAATTATATTTAAAAATTTTATAAAAGTAAAAATAAAATAGAGGTGAGAGTAGATAAAAGAAAAGTCCAAATTTTTATTGAGAGAAAAGAGAAAATTAAAGAAAATGATAATAATTTGATAATTTAACATTGAAGACATAATCATATAATATAGACATTACAAGATAGTAGAAATTAAGAGTAACAGTATAATTCACATCATGCAATCAAAATAGTTTTAAACTTTTAATAATACAAGTTAAATTGTACACTTTATACGTGTGCATATGTATTTATAAATTATAAAATTATTATATGTGAAATAATTAAAAGACAATAAAAATTTATTTATAAATTATAAAATTATTGTATTGTAAATAATTGAAGTACATTTATTCAGAATTAAAGGTATAATAATACAAAAAATAAAAAATAAAGAATGATAAAAAGAATTTGGAAAGAGAAAAAATTTGGAAGACAACACATATAAAAATAGGAAATTAAACAGAAAGGGAAATAGTAAAAATTTTAAATAAAGATGATTATATAATTTCACATTTTTCAATAAAAAAGTCTTGTTTCAAGGGTAATACAGTATAAATATGGTATAAAAAAGCAATAGTATACTACTAATTAAATTTGAACTTATTTGGTCTTTTTAATAAAAGTAAAGATGTAAATTTATTTAGTAAGAGTAATATTGTAAATTGATAATATGTATTCAAATTACTTTCAAACTCTTAATAATATACCATAGATAGTATAAATATAAATACTTTTAGATAATATCGATTAAGGGTAACAGTGTAATTATACAACAAAAATCGAATCAAATTTTTAATAATATAATATAGCCACGAACCAAAGCCCAGAGAATTAACTGGGCTGCCCACTTATAAAATGTCCCATTTCTTTCGGCCCACTAAGACGCCCAATTATCAATAGCATTTTACCTTGTATAGAAGAAATTGTGATTATTATTTGAAACAAATATTGAAAAATCAAGGCAAACCATAGCATGAGATTTTCTACTAGAAAAGGTTCAAAAAAAAAAATTCTGAAAATGGATATATTTTAAATTATAAATTAAAAAGTTCATTAATATGGGCATGACTACGATTATTCTACTTGAGATTGAAATGTATAAGATTGAAGACAACTCTTCAATACAACAAACTCACAACAATTTCAAAATAAAAAGACTACAAAAAGTTTCATATCCATTCTTGCAACTATGTATTGCACGTGTAGCAGGTGTACGAAGAATAGACATCTAAAAAATTCAGCAAACTGGTATTCATTTACTTCAGTTTATAATTTTATTGATGTTATTTATTTTGACTCGTTCGAATTTCAGTATGTTCGTGCTTTGTCTTAATTAAAAATAGAGTTTAAAATTTTAAAATAAATAAGAATTTACTCTATTATTTGCAAGTCAACAGCATATGTATACTTTTTGTATAAATATCACGAATTAGGAATTTTTCTGTATCACTATTGACATGCTTTCGTATTTTCTAACTAATAAATCTTTGTGGGCATCCAAATTTATATATTTCACTTTTTTTTTTTCTCTCTCTCTCCGGTTAGATATGATGCCCTAATTAATAAATAATAAACAGTGGAAATGTGAAATTTATGATTATAAATTTGTTCATTCCACTTGGTAAAATATCTTTCTTTCATTTGGTTGCCAATTAAGCAAAAATTGAAGAAAGCTTGTTATAATCGAGAATCTTTCTAATAAGCTATAAATTTATTTTGTTTTGCCAATGACATTTACTTTCGTTGCTTGTTCTTAAGAAAAGGGATGAATTTGGCTTCACCTTTTCATTACCATTTTGTTATTGGTAATTAAACATTACTAGTTGTAGATCGTGCTTAATTATTTCCATATGTCTTATTACAATCAAAATTACGATTTTTAATTTGACAATGCTCATGTTGTGTTTGGTAGGTTTATCAGATATTAAACATAGTGTGTTTCTTATGCAAAAGTTCTACAAAATTTGTAACAGTAATAAGAGCATATATTAAGTTTGCTAATTTTTATGTCTTTTAATATATGTAATATATTACATAATAATTGAATATTTTATTATATAATGATTAGATAAATATATAGCCACAATATTAATTTTTATAGTACAAAGAAATATACGTGTGTGCGAGAGCGTGTGTGTGCAAGCACATATTTGCATACATAGGTAATGATTTAATTTTGAATGCAAATAATAAATGAGTAATAATTTAGTTTTAAATATTTATGTATATATAAAAAATAATTTTTAAATGAAAGTGTATTTTTTTTTAAGGTCAAACAAGCCCCAGAACAAACCAAACTTGGTTTTTCATATATATGATCTCTCCTACTAATCCCTTGCATAGTTTTCGTAAAGAGAACTTACAGTATACACTTTAATATTTATATTTTATGTTAATGACACAATACTTAAATATAATTTAACACCAGTAATGTTATTGGAGCACAATGTTTGGCCTGATTCCACTTTCAAATAATTCATAATTTGAAATTCAAACACCACGCCCCACCCCAATTCAAAGATTGGAAGCCATTTTGAAAAATCCACTCAAGCAATCAATCATGACACAATTACTGTATATCTAATTTGAAAAAAGTAAAAAGAAAAAAAAAACCCATTTCTAATTGAGTAGTTAATTAAACCAAACTCTTTCAACCTAAGATAGATTGATGATTTCACTTGCAAGCCCCAACCTAGTCATCATCATTCATCACTTCACATAGAAGATAACACATTCTTGCCTATTATATGTCGAAGTATTGGTTACTCAAAACACTAAGACACCAAATTCTAACACCACCATCATTCAAGAATTCAAGATCTAAATCAGGCAAAAAAAAACCCCCACAAAGTCCGCACCATATGCATCAAGTCATCAAATTTTCATTGCATCACACAATTAGTCATTTGTTTTCGCCAACCCCAGCGAAGACCCTTTTGAACACTTCACAAGCAAGTAATCCCCCAACCCCATAACCTTAAACCACCTGAAAAAATCAAACCACTATTGCAAGCTAAGCCAAATATATGTATCATCAGAAAAGAACAGCCCCTACAACCTCCCCATGATGCCCCACCCACACCAGAGGAGGTTGCCACAGTGCCACACTAAATTTGAAAGCTCCCTCTCATCTTCATCTCCATCTAATTCTTGTTCTTCCATCAGTTCCTTCTCAAGCTTTCAAATCTCACCAACCCCATTAATCAGTAGAACCAACAAGACTTGCTTCATCCTCAAGCCTCATGAGCATCTAACAAAACCGTTGCCCTTTTTCTCTTCATGATCTTCCTAAACTAACCTTTTCAGGTTCTTTTAGTGTCTCCGGGAGGCCCTGGGACAGGCTCGTTAGGTCCATTTTTCTCTCATGGCTACTCAGGCTGATTTGTCAGCTTATGTTCCTGTCGAATTTGTAAGTTCTGTGCAGATGTTGTTCAGAGTTTATACTAGGATAAGTTTATGAGAATGCTCCGTTGTGTGTCTGAAATTTGAATCCCAAAAACGAAACAAGTATGTGCCACATGAGTGTGTAATCATATCTCTATGTAATATGCGTAGGGCTACTGTTACCAGATAGATGTAATCTGGCAGATTTAATGCATATATTAACACCAATAGTCCAAGATTATTTGGACTAGAATCTCATGTGATTTTATGAGTATATATGTGTGTAGAAGGAAAATTTTCATGGAGATGAAAGAATGAGGCATGACCAGCTATTTGAAAGCCTTTAATTGCTTAAGAAATCTAAAATTAAATATCTGATACACTTCAACACAAATTTTCCTGTCATGGTTATCTAAACTTCAGAGACTTCCTTCGTACCAGAAAAAGAAGAAACTCACAGGGCAGCAAAAGAGGCAGGAGCTTGAAAGAGAGGTAACAGTATGGCTTTCTGTTCTTTTAGACTAAAACATTGGTGTTCATTGTTAGTAAGGTACAATGTACAATCAATCTAGCAAGTTTTTGTGCACGTTGTTGGAAAGCAAATCACATGTGATCTGATTAGAAAGAATCATATCATATCTAAGATTAGGAGTATTAGAAATGATATGGTTATGTCGACTTGTCTCATTGTTATTATTTATATTTCATTTATAAATAGGTGGTTATTAGAACACACCTGTAAAAGGAAATCAAAAGAGAAAAGAATATTTTTGTATCCTGTTTATGGCTATAGGCTTAAATGATCAAAACACGTGATTATTGTCTTGTACTTTACTGTGTTTCTTTTATCCATGGTTTAATTCTTTCAATATTTTAACATGGTATTAGACTAGACTTTGTATCTTTGGTCCAAGAGAGCCATTGGTACGGAGGTCTGTTTGCATATTTGAGGTCGAGTATGTTGTTACTACCACTTGAACTTTGTTTGTCTCTCTCAAATGGGCCACCCTCCAAACGCTATTACCGAAATCAGAAGTCAATTTCTGTTGATTGCTTCTCCTAGTATCTAGTTTGATACACAATGGGGAGTTTGGTTTCCACTTTGTCATCCTAGAGTGCTATTTTAGAGCTTATTTATTATCCAAGTGAATTTTGGCACGGTTTAAGCTTGTTTTGTAAATTTCGATATGTGTTAGGCCTGATTAGGTATTCATTTTATTTACTCTCATTAATCCCTTAATGAATGAGGATACCAAGAATAATTTGGTTTGATTGTTCACATGTTCAAGAGTGTTGGAAAGCATTTAGAAATGTAATACTATAAGTAGGATGCTCTTATGTAATTCATTTCTCATTCTTGTGGGTTTGCATTTTTGACTCATGCATCTAAATCGAGAGGATGATCAGGCATATTTCGTAGGCTGTCCTTTCCTCATAGGGTCACATGTTCTTGCAAGAAGTATTAATGTCATCACATGGAAACATATACAGTGAAATTTCCGTGTCTTATGGTGTTGAAAAAGATCAGGAGCAATACTAAATTGAGAATGTTTGACACCAACAGATTGCTGCGCTTCAACAAACGCTGGACAATGAACAAAAGATGCGTGAGTATCTGGAACTACTCCATCATAAACAAGAAGGCTCTTCTCTCAGGATTCCAAGCTTTCTGCCTCCAAAAGTAAGTTCTCCCCTATTTTCCATTAAGATCCAGATATCAACAAAAGCTCGGGTTATGTGAACCTTAACCTATTGTTCTTGAATTCTGCTCTTAGAATACTCAAAAATCTATGATTTTGACATCCTCTGGTACATCAGAATGCTGAATCCTTGCCGTATGTGTTAGACTAATGTATTGAAAACGAAGGCGCCTCTCAATCCCACACGAAGTAGTTCAAACTGCACTTTGTGATTATGTGGTTACTTATTCCAGATGAAAGAGATTCTTTCTGAGCTAGCAATGGTTGAAAGTGAGATAACAAGGCTGGAAAGTCAGATCAAGCAGCTCCAAGCTGAAGTGAAACATGAGAAGGAAGTCAACATGGAAACAAGGTACAAGGAATGGGGGCGCAGAACTCTTAAAGACCTCCATATATCTTCACCACTTCCACAAGATCCTGACATCATCAGCGAAAGGTCCAAGGAGAATGCCACGTATGACACCAAGGCCATGCATTTCATCAACAAGGCCATCAAAGGAGATTATAGTCTAAGTGACTTCAGCGCCAGTGACAAAGCAGTGAACTCAAAGCGATTTTCCAGTCAGAAGGAGAACAGATTCCATGAAGAAGGGGGAGTATTTCGAGAAAAGAACTCAAAGAAAAGTGGGATACTAAAACCTCCCTCTCCCTTGAGAGAACCGAGGCATCAAACCACCCCCAGGGTATGAAATTCTTGAAGTATATGTTTCTAGTTTGCAAATTTGAGTGTAATTTAACAGATACTTTGCCTTCTATCTTGCACTGAACTTTGCCATTTCAGAGAGACCGTAATCTTGAGGTTGCGTCTGATATTCCAAACAAGATTCTCTCAACTCCGTTACACTCAGAAGAGGAAAGCATCCACAGATGGCCACCAAACAAGTTATCTGAGAACATAATGAAGTGCCTGATCTTCATTTTTGTGAGACTACTTCGAACATCTAGAGTGATGGAACTAGAGAAATCAGGTCCTCTTGCCCGTTCTACGAACTTCTCTCTGAGCTTTAGGGCAGAGAGCAGTTCAAATTCAAAAACAAGCCAAATGTTTCAGAAAGACTCACGGCAGCAAGATCCTTACGGTATCTTTGATTCGGAAGAGTCTATTCCGAGGGATATTGGCCCTTACAAGAACTTGGTCAGATTGACATCAAGCTCCATGGGCCTCAAATGCATCCAGAACTCCAGTTCAGTTCCTTTATTGCAGAAATTAAAGTGAGTAACAAGATAAATTAAGATCAATAGATTTGTTCACTCCCTTCGACAAACCTACTCATTTGGCTTTTTTATTTTTTATTTTTTTGAAATTCAGGGCGTTGATAAATGGCCTTCAGAAGGTGGACTTGAGATTCATGAGTCATCAGCAGAAGTTAGCCTTTTGGATCAACATGTACAATGCTTGTGTCATGCATGTACACCATTTCTCCTTCCTCCTTTAATCTGCTTATATGCTTGTATTAAATGCTGATTGGCGAAGAGCTTACGAATATCCTTGTGGTTTCTAATTCAGGGATACCTTCAATATGGAGTTCCCTCTGTCTGTAGCCCTGAAAATATGATAGCTCTTATCAAGAAGGTAAATTTGGTAAACATCTGGACATACTATCTACTTGTAGAATCTTGGTATTTATGCTTCTTTCTGTTGATTAACTAATCAGGCAACTTTGAACATAGCTGGCAACACTATCAACGCTCTAGAAATTGAACATCTTATCTTGAGGAAATCGCAAGATTCACTAGTCAAAGAGGTATGTTATATTGCGCTGTCCCCTTTCAACTGCATTCATCGATATTTCACATAGTAAAAGAATCACCTTCTGTTAGAATCGCGGCAAAGGTGACAACAACAATAAAGAGATGAAAATCCGTGACCTGTATGGACTCGACACACCTGATCCGAATGTCACGTTCGCCCTGTGCTGTGGCACTCGCTCATCTCCAGCAGTAAGTTCTTCAAACAGCACTGCTACAAGCCTACAACCCTTATCGAAACATCCATATTTCCGGATGCAACAAATTGAGATTTCGAAGCCCTGGTCGCGTTTTTTCTTTATTTGCCCAACAGGTCAAGATGTATACAGCTGATGGCGTGACAGCTGAACTGGAAAGATCAAAACAGGAATATCTGCAGGCTGCAGTAGTGGTGACAAGCACCAAAAGAATAGCACTCCCTGAGCTTCTGTCGTGGAACATGAATGACTTCGCAGACGACAGGGATTCATTGGTGGAGTGGGTGTGCCACCAGCTGCCAACCTCAGGCACTCTAAGGAAATCAATCGTTGATTGCTTCAGAGGACACCAGGGTGGCAAGGCATCTGCCTCTGTGGAGAAGATACCTTATGAATTTGAGTTTCAATACCTGTTGGCCATATGATCATCACCTGGAGGGTTTGAAGTAGAGTCTAAAATATGTTTCATCGCCAGATTTCATCTTATATTTTAGATTGTATACGTAGATATGCATAAAGTTTGTCAGCTTACATCTCATTATTCTTTCTGATTATCTGGAAGGAAATAATAAATGTTACATCCTCCAGGAGAAAACAGGTTCTCTTCAATATTGTTGACTGATCCCCTTGCTTCCTGAGAGCGCTTTCCTCCCCAGTTCTGGTCAATTTTCACTCTCTGGCTACGCACTACTCCAGTCCAGCCTTCAATTTATGGTTCATGACCTCCTTTGGTTGTCTAACTGTAACTTCACATGGTGAGCCTTACAAGAGAAAATGAGAGAAATGGCCGTTGTGAAGAATAAGTCTCAATTTATAATAGAAATAATTATAAAAATATTAAAAATAAACAATTATATAACATAAACGCAAAACTATAAATTTGAAAGTCAAGTATCCTCAATTCTACAAGAGATAACACAATAATATTAAATATAATTAAATATTAAAATATTTTTTAACATTCTTACTCAAGTTGAACATGATAAATCTTTAAAAGTTTTTAACTTAAACTATATAAAATAAATAAATTATTGTAAAATGAGAATCAACAACTTTTGTGAGGCAAAACGGACACTCATTGTAATGTGACGGTTGAATTTATGTTGTAAGATGACAGTGGAAATAGACGTTATTAGATGACCCTGTGATGTTCTATTGTAAGACCACATGAAAAGTGGTGTCATAGGGTAACGCATCATAGATTGGATCAACTATTTCCTTTTTGTTTTTGTTCAAGGGCCAAATCGAACCAACATATGGTCCAAGATAAAATAACCAATTTTTTTAACTCCAGCCCTCCTCTTTTTGGTTGACCAGAGAACTTAAAAAAATGCCCAACAACACCCAATGATAAGGTTCCAGCCCATGCTTTGGATAAGGGCCGAGCTTCCCTTTCGCTTTATGGAATCTTTTCGGCCTGGCACAACCAGGCCCAGCAACCATTTCCCTCTTCCCCCTTAGCATTCACTGTGGCAGCGTTGAGGACTAACTAGCTACGCTTGGGGTAGCGGTGCTGTTGACGACGGCGTTTCGGCCACGGAGGTGGAACTAGGCAAGTGGGAAACGGCGATGCGGGCAACGGCGGGGACGAACGAGCGGGGACACGGGTGGAACGGCGCAAAGAAAAGGTGGTAGTTCGGCTGGATTTTCGCTGCCTCCGACTATTGTTTTCGGCTGATATCCGGCAACGATCTAGTGCGGACGTGGACGGGCTCGGGCCGGCGCTTCTGGGCGTGGCAATGCCGGCCTGGGAAATTGGGAATCGGCGGCAAGTTTGGGCCCTGGAAGGCGCGCAGTCACGACGCTGCTCATGGCTTCATTTCTTCTTTTTTTTTGGATTTGGGGCACGTTTGGATACCGGACGTTTGGGCAACTGAACTTTAGCAAACTAGGGATTAGGGCTTGTTTGGTTACACAAAAGCAGGACTTCTTTAAAATTGAATGCACACAATTTTGTGTATTTTTTTTGTCCGGAGAGATGAAAATACAAACAAGCAAGACTTCTTTTTTTTTGTGGGCAGACAAGGGGGTGCGACCACGACCCATGACGCACAGCGGCTTCGACAGTGGATTAATATTGAGATTGTAATAAGAGCAGAGTTTCAAAAATGAACCGGTTTTGATGCCACGGTAGAAGAAAAATGAGAGAGTGTTATTATATCATAACTAAAGAATAAGTCCAATTACCAGAATACTAAAAATAAAAAATTATATGACACAAACCGTGAACTTATAGATTTAAAAATCAAATATTTCTCACTTTAAATTAGATAACATAAAAATATTAAATATTTCATAATATTCTTTGAGGAAGGCAGCATTATTGAAGTAAACAAGGAGGAGATTAGGCAAGGCCTCTCACATTGTCACAATTGCTGTTCAGAGAAATTCTTTTTCCCCGGAAGAGATGAATTTCGAAGGATCAAAACATGCTCTTGAAAAGACTGATAGTGGTGAAAGATTCATCAGACTGGGAGTTTCGGTGAATACAGAATGGCCATTGATGAGAAGGGTTATTTGCCATGAAAGATTCCCTTACTCTTCCCCCATAAGTATGGTCTTTTGAGACACAAGGCCAAAGGTTGCCACCAAACACAAGGGCATAACGCCATTTTAGAAAATTCAGTCCTGGTGTGCAGTAACGGTGTATGGCTAAACACAGACACCCCTCGCTATGGCAAAGACTATACGGCTAAGGACTCTCCGGTGAGATTAAATAGCCTGGAGTGCAGTTAAGTAGGAAATTCAGTCGTGGACTACAGTTACGTGGAAAATTCAGTCCTGGAGTGCACTTTCGCCTGGAACCTCCCGGCCCTCGTTCATACTCCTTCCGACATAGCTGATGAAGAGAAAAGGTGGGGGCCAAAGACAATTGTGTCGGCATCACTAAGTGAACCTAGGATTGTATAGAAGTGGAGTTATTTGTGTGAGGTCCAAGCAAGTTGAGTTGTTAGAGCTTTGCGAATTCATTTGATTTTAGTGAACTCATTTCTACTAGGTGAAGGTCCCAGATGTAAGTATGGGTACACTGAACTGTATAAACAATTTCTTGTGTTCATCTCATACAATTGCATCATTTACTAAGTGATTACGTTCTTGGTGAGATTGATGAAATATCTAAACATTCTGCACCTAAATATTGATTAATTATTTCACTAGGTGCTTGGCTGTTAGTTTCTTGTTCCAACATAGGCTAAACATTGAATGCTTATTGCACCCTTCCAAACGAACATGTGGCATCAAAGCCACATCACTATTTCAACTTGGTTGATCAAGTAGGTGCAATCTTGGTTTGCATGGTTGGATGTTGAATATGAAAGAAGGTGCACTGATGATGCTCCTCCCACTATAGGAAGGCATGAATTACCTATACTAGAAAGCTCAGATGCACGCCTTCATCTAATCACTTGATGAGAAGACATGACTTTGAATACCTATTAGATGACAACCGCCTATTGTTGAAAATGAAGATGGAAAGGTGGTACCCAAGGACTTGAATAAGTAGATTATAAATGAAGAACACGCAATCCCAAAGTAATTTTAAGGCCATAAATGCCATATTCACGGGGATGGGTAAAGATTAATTTAAATTAATCTCCAATTAATGAGTCACATCTAAGGAGACCTAGGACATCTTACAAAATGGGTTGAAATCTGAGGGTCACACGTGACACGTTGACTTGAATCCGACCTGCCAATTTCGCAGGTTACACAAATCTAATTAGCCAAACCTGCCAAACAAAAAAAATTATTTTTTCTTTAATTAAAATTAAGGCTTGATATTTTAAATATTTGATATTTTACCATTTAATTTTATTTAATTAATTTTTATATTTATATAAATATTTATTAAATTATTCAAAATATACTCGCAGGTTCATGGGTATATAGGTCAACCCATGAGATAACCTGAGATTGACCTATTTATCGTTTTGGGTTCATGAGTTCGACTTGATTTTGGCCCAAAATCCGTAAAAGCTTGACCCAAACCTACTAATTTTAGCTTGAGTTTTCAAGTCGGGTCAAAAATTGTCACCCCTAAGCATGAACACAGTCAGAATATCAAATTTGCATATGTTGGCTTTGTAATTTGAGAAATTGTGAATGTGCGATGACAAAACAATTGTAGTCTTCAATGGGAAGTTAAGAGATATTGCAAAGCTTATCAACATGAGAAAAAGTACTTAGAGTTAAAACTGGTAAGAAAGACTCTGAGGTTGCTTCTAGAAAGGTTTCCAACCAAGGTCATGACAATCAAAAAGGTTAATGACATGGATAATATGCGCTTGGATGAGTTTATCAGATCTCTCCAAACTTATGAGATAAAAATTGCACATGCTAAGAGGGAAAAGTAATTTGCTCTAAGGATGGAAAAACACTCTCCGGAGGATGAGTGTTGCAACACAAATGAGAAGGAAATGACCATTACTACTAAGAAATTGAGGAATACCATCAAGAAGACATGACACAAAATACAAGTAACAATTTAGAAGAACTAGTGAAGAAACTTTTAGGAAAAATAAGGACCAAGAGGTGGACACTCAAAAGAAAGATGTATAGTGCTTTGAATATAGACGCTATGAACATGTCATGATTGAATAATCAAATACCTGAAAGGAAGAATCGGGGAAGGTCATATCTACAACTTAGAGTAAAGAGGATTCTAATTAGTCTGATGAAAAGAGGTAAAACAACAGTCATATGGCTTTCAGTACCACAATTCAAAAGAAGGGAACCGTAGGCCGTGTTGTAACAACGAATAAATGTGAAGCTATAATAACCGGATTTCTTATGGGAAAAAATTTTAGAAATTTCTTTATGTATTAAATTATTTCATTAGTTTTGTAGTATTAAATTAGGTATGGAAATAGAAATCTGTATACAAAGGGCTAGTCAAACCTTACCAAAAATTGATAGTTTGGCGGAGAACCATTGCCATACACATAAAAGGTTAAAATAAGATGGTTCAGAGTTGAAATTGACATGAGAATAGCTAAAGAATTCTTACCATTCTTGCTAGGATCAACACTTCCTAAAACATCCTAGGATAGCCCAAGTATAAAACCAAAGGGGCACTAGGGGTTGATGGAAAAATTTATAGCATTCTCCCATTCAAAGAGAGCTACAACCACCAGCGTAAAAGGGAAAGAGGGAGTGAAAATTTTCTAGCACCACTTTGAGGTAAGTTTGTATGTGAAATCTTGTATTTTCAATGCACATTAATAGGAAATTGATATTTGCACATTATAGGCACTTTAACATGAATTTATAGGCTTACACCTTAATTAATTAAATAAGCATGTATATGGAATTATGTTGGCATATGTTATACTTAGGACTTATGGCATATGACATGGTATATGCAATATAGATGTTAATTTATTTCTTTTAAATCTTTGTCAATTTGTAACGTTAGGAATTTTTATGTCTAAGATTTATTAAAAAAATTCCCTAACACTCGTAAGGAACACTCAATTATAGGATAGAATGGCTAAAGTTGTATAGAGTAAAAGAAACAAACCAAACAAACCCTTACACCTATACTGACTGCGTTGTGCAGTTGCGAGACTACCCATTGCGGTCTCAATGTGCTTCATCTTAGGCACGGACTAAATTGGGGGCGATGTCCAATGTGTACTGCAAGTTGCCTCACAGTCACAATGACTTATCCTGCAGTCTTGATCTACCCTTTTTGCAATTATAAGCCTTAACTGTCAGCATCTCCAAATGCACCTCGGCTAGTCTTGCAAGCACAAAACTTCCACCCACAATTGTGACACAACTGCTCACGCTTGTGATTATTGATTGCGGTGATGTCTAGAATGTACTACGGTTTATTTCATGGGTGTAGATTTTTCTTTCATAGTCGCAAATGACTATTTCATTATTACAAGACATGGAAAGTGGATAGAAATGTCTTCAAAGGTAATTAATGTTCAAATTCACCACTTTTAATGCCAAAACACACTAAAATACTTGAGTTAAAGCCTTGTTGGATATGAGAAACATCAAATTCGTAATCGAAGGGTAGAAAAACCTCTCTAATAAGTGGATTGTAATATAAAGCAAATGAGAATTGGAACAAAACATGTAGGAAAGAATTGTCTCATGGTCCAAGCCTAGGTTGCATCAGAAAGCATATAGAAGGTGAAATTACAGTTGAATTGAGAATTATTCTGAATAAATTGAGAATCAAAAAACTAGAATCTGTGAACCACAAGAACAGATGAATTAATACCAAGTAAGTGGATTTATCTTACGATTTTAAAATTGCCCCTTTAAATGAAATAACTTTCCTAAAAATTTGTATGTTTTACTGAAATTTTTACACTATGATTACCGAAGGATTTTCCTTGTTAACTACTATTTTACTGTTTCAATAAAAAAAAATTGACATGCTTTAATTTAAAATTTTTTGACGTTGAAAATATTTTGAATGTAAACTAGTGCCAAAATGTTTGTACTAGACTTCAATTGAATGATTTTACTTGCAAAAGTATTGTGATATGATGCTTATGAAAGGACAAATAGTAGTATGAAAGGACAAACAATAGTGTGTAAGGACTAGTTTTGAACCTTACAAATGAGGCAGAAGTTAAGGGCCCTTCAGTTGGGAATTAGCTCACATTCTTAAATGGGGTTATAAATTGAGATAGCCAGAGGGTTACATGTGACCTTCTCAATTAGAGTTATAAATTGAGCCCACATGACCAACTCAATCAAAATTATAGGATGAGATACATGACCCTTTCAATTGGATTCAAAAATTGAGATAACCGTTAAGATTGCACATGACCTTTTTTAGTCGAGATTATAAACTAAGGCTTTGATTAGTGGTGGTACCTTAATTATTGTTGATATACATGACCGCAAAGAATGTGCTCCATTCATTTACAAGGAGCTATTATTGGTTCATGTGATTCTTCTAGTCTTCTCCACTACACCTACTCGATTCTGTACATTATTAAATTATTATCATCAAATTATATTCCCTTCAACTAATAATTAATGGAGCACAAGGGGCTGAGCACATGCAAAACTTTGTGGCTGTGTTTGGAACCTACCTTTTAATTTTCTAACATTGTACTCAACAATAATTCCCAAAATACAATTTAACAAAATTTTCTTTCAAATTTAATTTAAAATTTATCTCTCTTACATTCATAATTAACTAATTATTTTTTAATCATTACACCTATTTACAATTAAATCCATACCTATATCTATACATGTATACACTCACATTCATGTATCTTTATACCCTAAAAATTAATAATTATCTCTACATACTATCACATCATCTAATCATTATAATATTTTATATATTTTTTTTAAAAAAATAAATTAAAATTTTAAATATTAAAATCTTACAAGTAAGCATATTATCTATTCTACTGCAACTCACACCAAGCATCATTTCCAACGAAAAGCCCCCTTCCAAACTTGACATGTTTAATTTCCTTCCTTAAAAATTTTAACTTTGTTTGGAACACATTTTTCATTCCAACACATTATCAAAACTTAATTACCAGACATACCAATTTACAAAATTTTTATACAAATTTTTTCTTATATATATATATATAATTAACTAATCATTCTCTGATTATTACCCTTATTCAAAATCAAATTAATATATATAACACACACACACACACACATACTTATACTTTATAACCTAGTCATTATCCCTATAAACATCACATCATTTAATTATTGTTATATTATATATATATATATATATTTTAAATAAATTAAAAATCTTAAAATATCAAAATTTTACAATTAAATATACTACTCATCCCAACATAACTCTCACTAAACATCATCTCCCAATAACACTAATAGTCGGGATAATCTTTCATACCTATCAACAAAACACAATGACTTCTGAGTAACCAAGTATATCATTCTTAGTGAGACTTGAAATTCCAATGGAGGTTGGTATTTATAATTCCATATAAGATGACATGCACAATACAAATAAATTGGACCTCAATATGTAGAGGGTAGGGATACTAATATAACTACATGTAGCAGTATAATAGAGTTACATGTTAAGGTGTAACAGTATAATATGCAGCAAAAATACAGACATCTAACAATTTGATATGACGAGACATTAAAAGTTGAGGACCCATCTATTAATGGGATAAATCAATTCAGTGGTAGGGCTTGTCAGTTGAAAATCAAGTAGTCAACATGACTTGCAGTCAAAAAAGTTGTAATAAAGGTAACGCGCTTAAAATGGGTACTGACATTGATGGGATAACATAATGTATAAAGGTAGGGTTCATCATTAAATGCATTGAATAAGGTCACATGCCTCGCGTTTGATATAACAAGACATTAAATGTTGAGAACCCATCTACTAAGGGGATAAATCAATTCTATGGTAAAGCTCATCAATCAAAAATTGAGCAATCCACACATTGCAAAGGAGTAGTGATATTGATAAGATAACACAAGTTAGAGGTAGAGTTCATCATTCAATGCTCTAAACAAAGTTACATACTTCACAATCTGATATGACAAAATATTGAAAGCTAAGCATCCATCTATTGTTAGGATAAATCAGTTCAGTGGTAAGGCTTATCAATCAATGCACTTGAAGTCCTTGAGCCACAACAACATGAACTATCTCATTCTTGTAATTGTATAGGTTAGTTTCATGAGACAACATGGGTAGTAGTGAGAAGTTAATGTGACCATGCATGACAGACAAGATTAGGGTTTGTAATTATAAATACACATGTTTCTGTTGGTAAAGAATCATCAATTAAACCTTTTCAAGCATTCAAAATGCACTACATTGGTGTGGATATCTTTCAAGCAATGGGGAAATCATAGTTTTTTGATAACCATTTCCAATACAATTTAGATCCAAATAAAAGATATTCACCTGTATACTTAGCTAAAATGGAGGTGGAATAACGATATTGACTACAAGAATAGCATGAACTTCTAGTATGGATTCAAGAATGTGAAATTCAATATCCCTATCAAAAGGCAGTGACTATGTCACGAGACACGCTTGAAAAAAAGACATTAGCTCTGAATTGAATAGGACAGGAGAACAATAGAATGCTCATATATCTGTAATGCACCGCCTTTCAAATCATGAGTCACAAATGTGTAGCTTATGGGGAGGAAAAAGAAGTATGAGCCAATTAGGCATTAAACATGTGTCCAATGTATACATTTGACATTGAGTTGTCAAAAGATGAGTAGTGATGTGTTTTTAGCGTATTGGTTGTGTAGGTGTTGTGCATACTATTGTTTTTTGTCGACTAAATTAAAAAAGTTCAAGAGTTTATGTTGAACTTCTACTAGATAGAGAGATCACCTGAGATGTGTAGGCACCATGTACACACTAATATTTGTTGTTTGGTAAATGTATTCAATTTTGAACTTCATTTTTTTACTACTCTTCATATGTCTATTAGATTAGTTACAATTTTAATTTATCTTTCTAAAACTTCTACTTAATCTATATCTATATAATGCCACTGTGTAAATTGATTATTAAGATTTTTCAATAAATATAGAAAATACAAAAGCACAAATTTCCCAAAAAATTATGTATACAACAAGACATTGCGATAATAGTAAATGCTTTATTTAGCAAAGATGAATAACAAATAATATAAGCAATAAGAACATGCTAAATGCCACATATTATCCTCGTCCTCTATGTAACTACCAGTGCCACAAGGAGCACGCCATCTAACGTGTTGTCTTGTACGTGGTACTGGATCTCTATGGGTATCCTTGGCATGGTGTTGGTCCTGTGGTCAGGTATTCATGGAGAGTTGTTGAAATAGCACTGAGGATCCACAGTAATGGTGATGTCGTGGTCGTTTGTGTGGACTGTACTTTCAAAGTGGTGTGAAAAGAGACCCTGGAAGTAACGTGAATAGAGAGTAGGTGCCCTGATTTAGAGGCTGATGCATATATACATCATGGTGATATGATGTGTGAGGATCTGCTACATCATAGTGTGCTAGGACCTACTACATTATAGTGATACGATGTGTTAGCCACAAGACTAGCATGAAATGATGTATTTGACAGCATGCCCTCAACATATCCATGGGGTGAAGTGATATCTCCCATTTGTGTGTATGGTGGAAAATCTCAAAGCAGTCGCTGCTAGGACAATCACTCAACGCCTTCAACAATCTACTGGTCGTACCCACCGGTCCGTAATTGTTGCATCTGTTGTACTTACAATCAACCATGTGCATGTTATGAGTGTGTGTGTGGGCGCGCAAGTGTATAAATTAACTAGACAAGGGTACTAATTGTAATTTACGTACCACATAAGTGAAATAAGTAATGTGGTCAGACTTATATTTAAACTGTATGAATATGTGTCTAGGTGAGATAAACTGTCACGTTACTCGATGATATCATTCCAAGTAGTTTGGTAAAACTTGTTCATCTAGGAAGACAATGTTAGTGATATGCCTTATAAAACCAATCAACGAGGGATACTAAGGGCATTATGGTTATATATGCATACATTCATTAATAAATATAGATTTATTCATATCAAATCACAGCAAGTTTTCATGCATATAAATCTTGAATGGTGTAAAGTATTACATGCCTTATTCATAACAAGTTATGAATATAAACAAAAGACTGTCTTGGTACTCGATTATTAAAACCAGTCCATGAGTCACAGATACTCTAAAAGGCATTAGAGAGTTGAAATGACTTGCACACTTATCTTTATACTACGAGTGTCATGTCGTTTAGTATGAAATATTGAAAATACATGTGTGTAATACATCATTGGAGAATGAGTATTCAAACAATGACTCGCAGAACGAAGCACACACATAAAATTCATTCTTGTTGTCAATGTCTTGCTTCATAATCGTGTTAAGTGTGTATGAACCTTAAACAAGAGATAACATTGTTGTCTTGTGCGCATGACGATCAATATGTCATTAGAGCATTAAGGGTCAATATATATCCTGGTATTAGATAAGGTCACGAACCTAATGAATCATTACCCAAGTCAATATGGAGACATGTGTGCGTTCAATAAAAAATTGTTTCCTTGCAAGTGAGCAAAGCGTTTGTCATACATAATTAGTGTTCTATGATATGGAAATCTTGGGCCAAAGTAGTGTGTAATCAAAAAGGAGTTTCCGTTAGAAATATTAATCTCATGAGGTAACACCAATTAATTATATGACCGAGTTTTTGAGTTTAACTAAATTCATGAATCTCTCTCGATTGGGATAAAGTAAGGTATTCATGATCGAGCAGGTTCACTGTGATATATTTCACCTCCCCTTAATTGAGCTATGATATGAGCTGCAGGTTAGGCTTACCTATATCCTTCAAGCTATACTCATTGTCAATTAAGAATAAACCTAAAGAGTCACACACAAAAGACTATTGAGTATGGTGAGTATTAAATTAATAGGTAGTATAATTTATACCAAATGAATTAGTGGATAGCAATTAGACTGAACTAAATAAGTTGTCATGATATTTGTTAATGATAAGATCGTTAATTAGAAGTACAATAGGAACTTTAATATAATTAATGGGATTAATTAAACTAAAGGGATAAGACACGAATGAAATTACTTGATAACAATCAAGTTTCTTAATAATGTGATTATTAACTAAAAACATGATGATCTTTAATTTAATTAATGAGATTAATTGGGTTGAAGTATATAATTCTATGAAGCTTTAATTATTAATGGAGATTCATAATTACGAGTTATATGCTATAATTATTAAAAAGTTTAATAGTTGAAAGGAACGAGGTCTAGTAATTACTAGAGGTCTATATAATAAGCCCATGGATCTCATAGTTGGTGTGCCCTAGTGTCTTAATATAAATACATATCTTAAAAGAGTTTTTTGCATGTAACAAATCAGAAAAATTCATGTGACACCCTCCAAGCAAGAAGAGATATTATTCTAGCCACCATTTCCTTTTCTTTTTGTCACTAAAAGCCTTCTAGTCCAAGGAAGTTTGTATTAGAACCTTGCAAAAAGAGTTTTGCATGTTATAGAAGGCACTTATTATCACAACAATTCTATGGACAAACTAGGAGTCAAGGTTTGAGAATCACAACTCAAAGATCACAAGCATGCCCATTGGAATATGACAAGGCCAAAACGAGTTTAGTCTGTTATTCTACTATGTTTATATTGTTGTTTTATGATTTTGAATGTTTTAAAATCTAACCCCAATCCTATTGAAACCCAACAAATGATGCCCTTAATGATGCAATCCTCTCTAGCATACTGTCCAACGTATACTGTGTGGTGGTGAGACCAGTCCCTACCAGCTTGCTTATGTCGTTGCATGCTATGAAGTGCATCCTCGTTGTGCAGTGGATCAATAGGAACGCCCTATCTCATCCCAAATTACCTGAGTACATAATCGATGCGGTACATCTCAATGATCTCATAGCAAATGAGTAAGCTTCCGAACGTCCACAATTACTATCTACAATAGTCAAGTAACATCTCGTAGACCTCACAGGGGTAAGGCCATCACTTAAACTGAAATAGTACATGGATATGATTGCTATTCTTCTTCTTCACCTCACCCCTGGTGCCATCTTGTCCCGCCACCACTCATTCACCACCGCTACACTCCCAATTTTCGATCTGTCATCCCCTATCCCACTGCCCCTATCCATGCAATTCTTCCCAAGCACCTCTGATGGTGGACTCTAGCGAGATGGCATACATGAAAAAGGTACCGCCAGTCACATCTCCACCCAAACACGATGAAGGAGCAACAAGCATGCCCACATTATCATTTTTTTTTTCAGATTTTTCTTTCTCTTTTCATGTTGAATACAATTTCCAAAACTCTTCCTGGTTCTTCCACTAATTTTTCACATCTTCAAGATTTTTTTGAATTTTTTGTGTTTTGCCTAGCATTTTTTGTCCATTTTTCCTTTACTTTTCTAATTTTCCTGTATTTTTTCAGTTTTTTTCCATTTTTCGTTTGTTTTCAATGTACGGATAATTTCTCTCATGCATTTTTTTTATAGATCTATTTTTTTAAAAGAAATTTACCATATCAATAATTATTTACAAGACATTTACATGTAAATAATTGCTACTATTGGTGTAAAAATTATATTAGATCATGTGAACGAATTTTACTTACTTGGAAAATATTGGAGTTTTGTTTGGTTGTAGCTATCTTCTGGTTGAATTTCTTCACACTACAACTACGTTTCTCATCTTAGCCTCAGATGTATCAAGTGACGATGGATGAATTTGATGATATTGTTTTCTCAAAGAATGGTGCTATTGAAGTGTAGTGTCTAGGTGTAGGAATGACCAAGAATGAGTATGGTTATATAATTTCTCGTTCTTGTGATTATGTTGTTAATGTTTCGTTTTGTGTTAATTGCTTTTGATTTACTTGGCCAAACCAAATTTCTCTGGTGTTTTGTGTTATTTTGTCCTTTGGTTTGTTTTGTTAACGTCCATGCAGTCTCTACAAATGTCCAATAGGTCTAGTTTTTTTTTTTTTTTTTAATATTCTGTGACGTCTTTCCAACATTTAAAACATCATAATGATACCAACCATACATCCTCGTATTCCTTTTGAATATGGGTCAATTTCTCCTTTTTTTTAACAAAAGTGCTATCTCAACATTTTAAATGTCGAAATGACAATTGATAATGTCATCTCGACGTCTCAAACATCAAGTTAGATCACTTTAATAATACCCCACAAGGGAGTAATTTTGTAAACTGTTAAATTTTTTTTGAATAAAAAAATTTTTAAAAATATACGTGTAATCATCTATCTATGATAAATTTTAATTTTTCAAATCATCTATCTATGATAAATTTTAATTTTTCAATAAGTAATGCCCAACTACAAATATTGAAATCTACCACATTTGCATCGAGCTACAAGTTTAACATTTTTAAACACTCTAACCTACAACTTAACCATTTTTATACACATAAATACAGACACACACAGACATAACGTATATATCAAGAATGTTCAAAACTTTTTTATTAACACACATCCATTTTATAAATATAACAAGATTTACTTTATTTGATAATTTTTATTGGTTCTCTTTATCTTTGCTATTCAATTAGTTTTAGACTGTACTTATGAATAATTTTTTATTTTTTAGTTATAACTTAAATATATGAATACAAACTAATGATATATGATTGAAAAACTAATATGTATGAATTTAATTTTTAAAGAAATATTAAGTTGAAAGCAAGAACGATAAAAATCAATATTACTTTATTAAATTTGTACTATTTTTTACATAATACATCAATCAACAAAATCTTAAAAGATTTAAAATATAATTATGTACAATTCTAACTTACTCTACGTGTCAAACCATGAATTAGATTGCCAATGGGAACGAACCAACCGTCCCAAGCCACTCGATTTGAAAATTTTTGTAATCTGCCACAATTTAATTTTTGTGAACCCGACTATGACAAGTTGAGTAGAATTTTTATTATTAACTCGACCATGGACAGCTCTACAGAACGTGTAATGTTGTTATAATTAGACGATGTAATAATATATAAATAAAATAATTAGTTTTTTGAATGTAAAAAGAGAGAGAATTTTGTTTAAAATTGTAAGTAGGTGTAATAGTTAAATTTTATATTTTATATATATGCAGAGAATAATTTGAATTAAAAATTCAAATAAAAATTTTGTTAGCAATATGTTCGAATTGAGTAAATCTTGATGAAACGAAAATTGATGAAAAAATGTGAACCAAACATAGCCTTAACTTTTCTTGGAGAATTTTAGCTTTGTTTCGATACAAATTATGATGGGAAAAAAATTGTCACAAAAATTAAAACTTGTATGAAAATAAGAGAGAAAACGAGATCAAAATCATTATTTTGTTGGCTGGTATTTTGAAAGTATTGATTTTGATAGAAGAAAATTTGATATGAATATGCTTCCGAACATAGCCTTCCAATTTTTATTTTTTTTATTTTGGGAAATTATTGTTTTGCCCACCTCACTTAGTATTTAAATATTGGGTTAATATTTCCTATGGTTTAATCAATAAAGAAAGAATGGTATGCAATTACTTATTTTTTAATATTTACTTTCACTCAAAAATCTTACAAATCAAGTATCTCACCTTACAAATTTTATTTAAATTTAAATTCAAATTCAATTTCTCCCTTTCTTACTTTTTATGAAAGAAGTCAACACAGACACTTGGGCTTTGTTTGGTTCATCATTTTTTTCTATTTTCAATCTATTCAAACTTTTACCAATCAAATATTTTACTTCACAAAATTTTTATTTAAATTTAAATTTACATTTTTTTATCTTACATATAATTAATTAATTATTTTTTAATTGCTACACCTATTCACAGTTAAATCAACAAACCTTTCAGATGGACTCCCTTGTAATTTTATATTCTCATCAACATGCATCTCTCTAGAGACAACAAACTTCTCAACTCCTTGCATTTAAATACGAAACATTTCGAATAGAATATTTCTTATATCGTGTTAATCACTAATTAATGATCAGCTTAGTCAAGATCTCTAATCTAACTAAAAAATTCAACACAATAATAACAACAATAGAAAGAACAACAAAAATAGAAATCATACGTACACACTATACTATTTTTACAACTGTTCAGGGTTTTTGCTAGTGATATGACTTATAACACCAATTGTATATGAAGAGTATTGGTTGTAAATGTTATATTTTATTTAACTAATAAAAAATTAATATTTTCTCTCATATCAATATCATGACCGTTTAATCATACATGTAAATTTTATGTAATATAAAGTTATACAGATGTCTATATAATTATGTTAAAAAGTCTTATTCATAAAGGCTTATGAACAATGAGCACAAAACTTCTTACTATACAATCATTAACTCTTGTTCACGAATCACATATTCTCTAAATAAGCATTAGAGTATTGATACGACTTGAACACTATGTATTTGCATGATGAATGTCATGTCATTGAGTATAAAATAATAATAATACATGTATATGTATAAATCATTAGAAAATGAACATTCAAACACTGATTTGAAAAATGAAGCAAACACATGAAATTAACTCTCTGCTATCAATATCTAACTTTGTGATTGTCTTAAATGCATATGGGACTTTAAATCTAAAACGACATAAATATCATATTTGCATGAAGATCAACATATCATTAGGGTATTAAAAACCATTATCTATATTGATATGAGATAAAGTTATAATCCTAACATGCCATTGCCAATGTACATATGGAGTATAATCAGTAAGGAATTCATCTTCTTGCAAGTGAATATAATGGTTGTTCTATTTGGTCAATATTTTGTCAGACAAAAACCTCAGGCCATGATAGTGGAAGATTAGAAATGAGTTTTTTATGGATGTTAGTCTCATAATGTAATATTAATCTGGTTATGTAATCAAGTCAATGAGTTTGACTAAATTTATGGTTCTCGTCCAATCAAGATAAAGCAAAATAAAAGACATATATTATATAGTATTCATGATCAAAAAAGTTCATGTAGTCCAGTCACTTCGTCTTAATTAGGCTATGATATGGATATCCTTCGAACTATACTTATTTTAAATTAAAGATAAACCTAGAGTTATACACAAAATAGTGGAATAAGAACAAGAAGTTAATCTCACTGTGGGGACTTAAATGAGAGTTGAGAAGTTTCGTAGCAAAATATATTTGTTCGTAATTGAATTGGACTAAATGAATTTCTTATTATATTTATTAATAATGAGAATATTAATTAGAAGTATATTGTATAATTAGAATAATTAATAGAATTAATTAAATTAAAGGATAAGACATGTTTTTGCTTTAATTATTAATGGAATCAATATTAAATATGGAATGAGTTTAAATTAATTAAAAGTCCATCTAAAAACCCATAAAGCCCTTTCCTTCTAGCCCAATTACACATAGATAGAAATAGATATCCTATCTTTTGTAGGATTATGTGTTTTCTAAATAAAAAAAATAAAAAATTAGAAGAGTTCTAAATCATTAGAGAATAAGAAAAATAAAAGAAAATTCGTATGCCTCCTTAGTGAGGGATAGAAAATCACCCTCTAGCCAATTTTTGTGAGTTTTTCTTGTCCAAAAGTTCCCTATACACAAGGCAGGTGAGTGGGATCTCGATGAAAGAGTTTGTAGAGACACTTGTTCCTGTTTCACTTATGTGGACAAATTAAAGGTCGCATTTGAGTGTTGCTACTTGTGAATTGTGTGTACACTCCACTTGGACTTTGATTCTAAAAGGCAATTGAGCGTACTACTTCTTAAATATTCAATTATGCCCGTCATATGAAGAAATGGAGTGGGTAATGGATATTTTATTCCACTATGTTTATATGATTTATGTGATGTTTTAAATTTTAAAATTTGGAACCCAAACCTGATCTCCAACACTCTTAGCTTGTGTAATTTCTAACATCCCCAGCTACAACTCCTATTAATATCAAGTATACATTAAACCTATAGCCTCAGCATATTCCATAAATTCTTTAGCTGCAATATCCTTTGTCAACAAATTAACAAGCATATGTTTTGTACTAATATATTCATTGTCAATAGGCCAGTTTAA
The DNA here is from genome assembly GCA_019155195.1 of Avicennia marina. NCBI lineage: Eukaryota > Viridiplantae > Streptophyta > Magnoliopsida > Lamiales > Acanthaceae > Avicennia > Avicennia marina. The sequence goes on from CM032764.1 coordinate 2,270,938, forward strand.
AATCGTTTGTTCAGATAATTATACTGCAGTCCAGTATATTTACCTTGTCGCTCAACTTAATCATTTTTGTGGCTTTTATTGCAGCCATATTGTCACAAAATAAATGCATGGGCTTTTTTAATATGCTAATAATATTTAAAGCAATTAAAAACCATTATATCCAGACAACTTAGGAACAACCATGCCACAGGCAATATATTTAGCCTCCAGAATACTTCATGCAATGCATGTTTGTTTATTAGACCATGGCTTTGCTCCTCCGCCGAGAAGGATGATGTAATCACTTGGAGATTTTCTATCCTCAACATCTCCTGCAAAAACTAACATCGGAGTGTCCATCTATATTAAAATCATCAACTTGATATTCTAAATTAAGATATACTCTGACTTCAATATATCTAAGTACATGTTCTTAGCTAACCAATGAGGTAAGCCAATGTTAATATCAACTTATTAAGTTAATAATAAAACTAAGAACATGTCTACAACTTCCAATTACTTCAGCGTAAGCTTCTATGTTCATTTCTTCGATACCTTTTGGTGACTTGGGAGCCATATTTTTTGATAATTTTTTTGGCTTATACAAGTACCATTGAAGAATTCAAAAGGTAATTTAGTCCATTAAATTTTGTCAAACTCAAAGACCGTCATACAAAGGGATATTTTTGTCATTTTGTCCATTTTTTTGTTCAGTTGCAATGTCTTTTGAGGTTAGGGATAATAATAGTTCATTAAAAATAGAAGAATATTTATAATTTTAATAAATATTAGAGATACTAGATTACACATCATATGAACATCACCGTCATCCGCACTAAAGCCCAATGCTGTTGACAAGACTTTGTAACTTTGTAGTAAATTGGAAGTACTGCATTAATAAACAGAGTAGTAATCGCCAAAGGATGACTTTACCTGATTTTCCCAGAACTCTCCACCATTTTTGGTGGCTCACTGGGATTCAAAGGCTCTGTAGCCGTTTACAACGCAGGAAGAGGGTTAAACTGCACGTCGTCGTCGTCATGGTATACCATGTTGCAGAACGTGCCATTACTCATGATAGAAGTATCCACCACAGCAAATTCAATTAGAACCCAAGAACCAGAAGAGGGGCCCTGCTAATTGGAATCCTGTGGCGAGCTTGGTAGACCTAATGACTTTGGCTCTTCTTTCACTGTCATGTCCGCTTCATCATCTGGAGAATATCCTTCTCGCAAAAGGCGTACTGTCTGACCTTTCATCGTAGCTTCCCCACTGCATTCAAATTTGTGGTTCGTTTTTGCCATCTTTATTCACGGGGTACATGTGTTAGAAAGAAAAGGATCGATATTTTTCTCTAATCATTGACAAAATTTGTTGATCAATTTGCTACAGATTTTTACCTCTCAAACAAACTAAAGTCGTTCACACTCTTCAATCTCACTTTAATGGTACATGTGTATGAGATTTGAGAGTGGAACTTTAGTGGCCATGCCTCGTTTATATTAGTGAGTTTCCATCAAACACAACCTACATTACTTGGATTTTTTATTATCCAAAATTGAATTTTATGCATTCAAATTCTATCAAAAAGTATATTAACTTATTTAAATCCAACAACCTAAAAAGTCTTATCGTATTTTTGATTTTTTTGAGCTCATCTACTAGAATTTGAAGCCTTTAAATTTCTATTCTATTTGTTTGACCACGTCATGGATAGGTATATATCCCTAACAAGACGCGCTCAACCTTTTAATTGCAAATGTAGAACATTTTTTTTTTTTTTTGTATTTGAATTAATTAAACAAGAAAATTGGTACAAATTGAACTCGAATTACAAATCTCTAAATTTCAACTTCTTCCTTAAAAAATGAAATTTAAAACTCGGACAATCTTCAAAAATAAACTCGCACTTCGATCTCTCTCGAAACTTATTTGATCTCCAATAATGCTAATTTGCCAATTTAATACCACAATAATAAATCAAACATCAAATTTGGATAAACAGAAGATCAACACCAGGTCTTCTTCAAGTTGTGGAGAGAATCTGCAAAACCTTGTGAAACTTCAGTTGGGCTTTGTGTGTACTCTATGAATTCATATTTACCAATGTAGGAGACAGAGTTTATACACACACACACACATATATTGATAGAAGAGAAAATTGCCTACTGAACTCGGCGATGGTTAGCCTCCGCGATTTGGGACCGCTCCTGTAATGCATGGCATTTTGCCCTCTCTGTGTTTGCCTGTTAGCAAAATGGAAACTAAGCAAGCATGGATAGAGACATAATTTAGAATAAATCGCAGGATGAAAAATTAAATCCAAAATGTATCTGAACATACACAACGGACCACAAATGTTCACTGCTTCTGGCATAGGCATAGGCGTGCACCTTCTAATCAATCATGCACGCAAGATTACGGTGGCAAACATTTACCACTGAGATTGTACTGATCTCATTACACCCAAGCCGATCACCCGTACCTAGTATCATGATTACAAAACGCTCCAAAAATTATTAGACAGCAGACAAACCCGTTGAAAGTCAAAAGGGAAGCATGAAAAATATAATTTCAGTTGAGCAAAATAAGGATTTGGAAGGGGGAAAAGGAAGATTAGCTCCTGACGCTGGGTTATGTTTCAGTCACTATGTGGGCTAAGGAAAACTTCAAACTCCTATTATAATGAGTTTGAAAAATCCAAATAACATCAAACAAGGCTCTAATGTTCCATGCTAAGCATTTTTGAGGCAAATAGATGTGAATAATAATGTCTTAAGGTTAGGTTACCCGAATCAGCACTGACCCATGGAAGCCCAAAATTCGAGTCCAACGTGAAGGACCCTAGAAACGACGAACAATAATAACGTGGTTAGATGGGCCACAAGAACTGCAAGGGTGTCGGGAGGTTAGGGCACCACTCACTAGGGTGAAGGACAATGACATCATTAAATCAGCTCATCCACACCTCCACCTTTAATTCACCCACTTGCCCTTTTTCTTTCTTTCTTTTCTTTGTTTTTTTGTTTGAATGTAATGATTAATAATCGTTTTTGTTCCACTTGTTAACAACTATCACACAGTATAACTACATGGGCTGAACCAAAAGTTAAAGCCTATGGTTGTCTCGTGATTAGGATGGGAGAAATTTGGGTGATTTGAATAAATGAGAATCATGTTTAATTTGTAATATTTAGATAGGTAAAAAAAAATTATTTTTATTTATATCTAATATTTAAGAATAATTTAATAATATGATAAATATATACATTTATAGAGTTATAACAAATAAATACGAGTAGAAAAATTATAGAAATAAATACTGATTTAACTGTTAGTAGGTACAAGGATTGAACAATTATTAGTTAGTAATAAAATATAAAAGATTAAAAATTTTGAATTTAAATATGAATAAAATTTATAAAGTAAGATGTTTAGTTTACAAACGGTGACAAATAGCGTAAAATTTAGAAAGAAACACACCCAAAACGTCATGTTCCGGTTTGGTTTTTAATTTTCTAATATATGTTCACAAAAGGATGCATATATTCATTTGAATATTGGGAGCATGATCTTATTTTGACGTCCTCCTATGAACCAAATTTCATGTTCGCTTCTTGGGTCAAAGCAGAATACGCGCGCGCGCGCACAAATAGATGGTTTTTTAATTATTAAAGTGAATTTAGTAAGTTTAAATTGTCTTGTTTTGACGATAAAATAAATTGTCTACATTTTTGTGTTATTTTCAGCTTTGACTCAAATGAGTAGCATCATGCAGTTTATATATATATATATATAGATACACACACGCACAAACTAAAAAGCAGTTTGAGAAATCAATTAAAATACCAAAACCCACATCAAATGCAGTTCATGCACACACACACATACTAGGCCACTTAGCAAATTTTAGGTGTGTGTCAAAAAAAATAAAAATAGGCAATGTCTATTAACAGGGTTAATTTAAAAAATCAATTAAAATATCTCAACTTTCACATTATTGTGAATCAATTAATGCATTGATAAAGATAATAAAAGAAATTCACATTATATCAATCAAAACTTCAGTGTAAGAGTCTAACACTATATATATGTATGTATGTATGTATGGATGTATGTAGATACATACTTACAGACACGTATATATTTTATAATACGCAACTATTGAAGTGATAAATTGAATATAGCAGTTGGGCTGTCGGAAGTTTAATAATCGACATTGAAATTGAAGTTTGATACCTAACCAAGTCCTTGTTTATGTTAGTTTATAGATTTTTATATTTGTCAAAATTTATACAATTCAAATATATTATTTAAAAAATTATTTATATTCAAAAACAATTTGTTTCATCTATTATATATATTTTTAAATATTTAAAATATAATAATTAAATTAATATCTATATGTTGACACGTTTCATTTTATTATTAAATTAATTTTATCAATTATCAATTAATTTCATCTATATTTCTATAATAACTTTAAATATAATAGAAAACGAGTAATACATAATTAGTACAAATATATGGGAATACCAGACAGAGTTCAATAATAATTTAACCAAAAAACGTAATCCCATTTGATATATTTATTTTTAATTGACAAAATTTGGATTCAATTTAATATGGCTCACCTGGTCTGCGTCTAGCAAATTCTCGGGAGTTTTTATCTTATTAAAATTCTAAAAATTCAAACATACTACTTAACAAATTTTTTATTTAAATATAAATTTAAATAATCATTTCATCTTTTATATATAATCACATAAATGTTTAAAATTTAGTAATTTTATTAATTCACAGTTAAATTTCTATATATATATACTTATATGCATTCACTTTTGTATATATTTATATATTAAAAATTATTTATTATCTTCATATATTATCATATAATTTTCCAATTATATTACACATCATATGTCTGTGTGCATAAATACAAAGATTCTGCAAATCAACATTAGAAGTGCCAGTTTTTGGATTGAATCACACCTTGAAAATAATATAAATAATAAAGTAAAGAAACATAATTTTTAACGTAGTTCAGACGTTCATAGGTAGGAGATTTGAAATATTTCATTTTCAAAAGAAAATAACAGAGGTACAAAGTTTTGTTTGGAATGTATTTTCCGAGACGTAGTTGTCTACAAGAGGATAATAATCGAAGGTTTTTATATAAGAGGATATCTAAGTCCTCAGTTAATTTTGTAACTGACATATTAACTCACCAATCAATTCCAATAATTAGGTATAAATAAGAATAATGAGGGTTAATTAATGTAGATAATTAAATATTTAATATGCGTAATTTTGAATATGTATCATCTTACATCAAAATTTAATAAATAAATATAATCCTTATTTTTGACCCATCAAAATTTCAAGCAAACGAAGCCAAATGAACGCGCACATGAGAGAATAACATCACTGCTTCATCCTCCGTTATTTTATCGTACTTTTCTATTTTCAATTATGAATCGCCTTATTTATTATTATACATGTAATAAAAATGAATAACTCTACCAAATACAATATATAGCTATATTTGTTTCTCCATTTTCTACTATTTATCCCCACTCAAAATTCTTCCAAACTAAAGAAATGTTTATTTTCATTCATGCACTTAAAAAACACACGCTGTAATTGTTACATTTTTTAAATTTTATCTCTTTCTTACTTTTACATATTTTTTCATAAAAATGCACACTCAAAAATCAAAGCAAACATGACCTAAACATTTTAATTTACAAATTTTAATATTATTTTTTTATTATCCTACAAACTTATACACTATCACATTATTTAATCATTGTTACATATTAAATATATAAAAATAATGTTTCAATCTATCTAAATTTTACAAATCAAATATAATTTTCATTGTTACTCAAATTACCCATGCTATGTTTGTTCGCTTCCCACTAAAAAAAACACCCACTTCAATTATTATATATTTTTTTATTTTTATATAATCTTTTTAAAAAAATATTCCTATATATATACACTTAACAACCAAAACAAAACATGCTCCTAAATTTTCTTCTTCTCTTAATTAGAAAACAAACAGGGCCACAATTGAACGAAATGAAACAGGCCGAATTTTTGGGTTAGAAGTATTAAATTAGTATAGTCGCCGTGGTCCAAATTAACAGTGATTGAAAGCTGGTAACACGTATTTCTTTTGACTACTAACAGTAGAGAAAATAATCAATCAGATTTGACTGATGGCGCAGCAGATAAGTGATTTATTTATTTTTCAAATATATTATCACCATTATTATTATTTTACTTATTTATATTAAATCAATAAATAAACAAATAAGTTGATAGGTGTTGGCTGTAGGATGGGGGGTGAAGCTTAAGCTTAGCTTATTTGTTTGCATTATATTTTGGCGGCAAAGTGGGGGAATTTTTTCATTTTCATGGCTTTCACCTACCTCTTCTGTCACCGTCACAACCACATCATACTTGGGATTCCCAAGAGGAAACCCCACTTCATACCTATTGCCCTTTGTTGTATAAATTTTGTTCTCAATTTCAATAATTGCAATGGACAAATTTGTCATTTCAAAAATATTAGTAATAATAATTCATACTATATTATTAAAAATTTTAAAAAACAATTTAATTATATACAATAAATTTCTACTCTTATCCTTAATTTAATTAATAAATTTACAAGATTATCCTTAATGAAAAAACCTAGCATACTCATACGCATTTACTAATATACGATTACTTATTTATATATTTTATTACCATTCTTTTATAATCATATTTAGGATTTTTTCATAAATTTGTCCATGTTTTAAATTCTTCTATTTTAAAATGATTCACAACATTAACCTGATTCTAGTAGTTTTATATCACATAATTATTATTTTTTTAAAAAAATCTCATTTTTGTAATATTGTATCCTGAAAATAGTTTATGATTTACATGATACAATAACACATAAATGCACAAGTTTTATCAATTTATTTTTTTTTACTTTAATAATGACAAAATTCTATACCATAAGCATAAAAATAAATGAAGAAATATATTAATATACACCATAAATTAAATATATATTTTATAAATTTTAACACGAATGTACCAAAATTGCTATTATAAATGGAGAATCAATAAAAAAAATTAAGGGTAAAATTTCTTTAAAAAATAGAATATTTATTTAGAAATTAAAATTAATACAAAAAATAAAATTAATCATCATATGATTATAAAGAAATTACACACGCAAATAATTTAAAAGTAAAGACTATAATGTAAAATTTTGTATTGTATGGAAAATGTCTTTACTAAAATAATATATAACAATATTATTTTAATGATAAATTTTTGTTAGACAAGTAAATTAAAAGAATTACTTTTACATTAATTATAATTATGATTTAACACTGTTATCTATTTTTGAGCAATTAGCATTAGTTTTAATTATAATCATGTGTATGTTATCGATTTATAATTAATCGTACCTGAATGATAAGTAATAATATTAAATCTCACAAATATGTACGAGTAATGAATTATAAAACATGATAATTTGACATATTTCCAACAAACATATTTATTCAAATAGCTTCTAATAAACATATCATTAGTACAACAAAATTCTATATAAATGTCCTACGTCCCTCAATACCACACTTGGAAGCGCGTCAATTTCTACAAGGTCCCATGTTAGGATCATTATCCACAAATTATAACGTGTCATCATACAAAAACACAGTAAACTGTTCCAATATATCATCCTGCTACCCCTCCTCATACGTCTGATAGCTACTCTATAAAACAGGAGATATAAAGAAAAATACATCTATAGTCCTTTAGTATTCCAAAAAATTACATTGGCATTTAGACACAATCTCCTGAATAGTAAGGAGCCTACATCACCTGTGGTGAGTCTGAACTCTGTATGGACGGATCTTGTGAAGCAGGTATACAAACATCGTCATCTTGTTGTGGTGCGGTTGGTGTATAAGAGACTTGTGCTGCAGTATAAGTCGAAGTGGATGATCTATTAAGGTTTGGAGATGCTACAGTATGAGATACAGAGCGACGTCCACTGCGCTACTCCACCATGGGCTTGCTCATGGACAGGAGCATCTTTGCAGACGCATCATGTGTCGCAAGGGTGACATTCACCTTAGCATAGGCATGTAATCTCTTGCCCTGTCTAACACAACCACGTGATAGAACTTACACACAATGACTGGCATCACTGTCTATAAAGAACTGCTCCATTTCATAGACCTGAAATGAATAAGTGTATTAAATTTTTATCGTCAAATAGGCATAAGTAGTTAATAAATATTATTTAAAGTTACGTACCATATAATCAATTCAGGATCCATTTCCAAGTTGAAATCCAAACTTTACAAAGGCAGTTGATGGAGTAATTGTGCAGCGAGTTATCCAATAATGCCAATCAATGTACCCACTCACTACTTGAGACGCATGATTGTGGTGTCTCTGTCTACGGACAACCATTGCTAAACTTTGTCAATGATCCACATATGTTTGATAATATATCACCCAATCTCTCGTTAAACCCCCTCTGTGATGGTCAATGGTGTGTGGGTGATCCTTATCAAGTTAAGAGTATGTAGAATATCCTGCATTATCATAAACTATCATAGAACTCACTCCAACTAATGTATTTCTACAATATCTTACATAATGAGTAGACCTGAATACATCCACATATAATGTCCAGATCCGCTGGTAATGTAGTATACCATTTAGGAACATAAGTCGTCAATTTAACTACAAATTTTTTACAAAAAACACCTTACAACGTTTATTTCAATCAAACATTGTATTGATAATATGACATATTATATACTCTAATAACAAACATGTGAGTGTGCCTCAAAATCCAAAATCTCCCAAGAAATTCGTAGGCTGTGGTTGCTGGTCCCAATCATCTATCTTTACGCACGAGATCATTGTACATGTATGAATAAAAACTAAAGGCAAACATAACAATTATACATTATAAAGTGAGTGATTAAAAGATTAATAAAAACATGTCAGGACTATATGTGGCACCATACGGCACTGCGGGAAGTTTTTCACCATCAAGTAGAGTTAGTGGATTTAGGTTAGAATGGTGGCCTATTGGCAGTGGGATTACCATCACAATCTAGTTCGTACTTGGAATCAAAATCCTATTATGCGAATACAAAGTGTGAGAAATATACATGTAGATTATCTAACAAACCAGAAATAAATGAGCGCCCTCTCTGGTAAACAACACAGAGATTTTGGTATATGCATGCTAAAACTGCACTACTCTAACTGTATCTGTTGGCACTATCCAAGTTAATGATCAAGTTAAGGTAGAGTAACCTAACCTAATTATTGGATGAATAAGAAAACAAATTGCTACCTAATAGTAGTAAAATGATATCACAAGCTCACTGTTATACATTTAGTTGTTTACTATTTACATACAGCGGGTGTAACTCCATGTGCTATATGATCCGTGCAAGGGAAAAAGTGTACCTTTTGAAATACTAATCTCTCAATCCCTAACCTAATGTCCCATGTAAATCTGTATCCACTGTACGCATGTCAATCGAGACTTTATGTCAATAATTGAGTCGCCCTCCACCGGTACATGCTATATCAATGCAACACCCTCTAGCGTAATGGTAGTCTCCTAAGTATGAAGTAAAATGTGGGCGTTTCTCAAAGCCACCTCTCAACTAATGTCGTGATCTAGTGGCAATCTAGTTGCAACGCACCACATCTGTATACATCAAACAAATTGATGTAGTAAAGGATATGAAGCATTCTAGGGTCTATGTCCTCAAAGCACAACTAGTAGCTATCAGGAATTTGTGGAATAAAACATCTATCAAGAGTGCCAGCCCAAACGCCCTCCAAGTAATGATTCTCTTGTAAACGTAACTTTGAACTGTTGATTGGAACATGGTAAGCGAAGGTATCTATTGACATCCTATAATTTTAGTAAAAAATAAGTGTTAGTTTAAAATTATATTTGTAAATATTTGAAGTAAATTAAATAAAATAAAAATGACAAAAAATATATGTCGATCAAATATATCTATTACTACAAATTAAAATTAAAAAAATAGCTAACCATGTTTTAATAAAATTTTTGTATACTATGTTTTAATATTTATTACTAGAAATCGAATACCTAAACTTATTGTCTACCTTGTTTTAATAAAAAAAAATTGTCACACTCACCCATCAATGAAACAGTGATTAAATCCAATGCTAGTGTATAAGAGAAAAAAATATAGATATATTGAGTCATTTATATTAAATACGAGTTGAATAGGTATTTGATCATTTGTGTTATAGAACAAAATTATACACCCATACATTTTCAACTAAATGTCTTTATTTTAGTGAACAATATATAAAAATATAAGGCATCGCTACTGACTATCTAAACTCTATGCGAATTTTTTGCCTCTACATGTCTAACTGTCTGCCTAACATGTATTTGCCCATGATCTATTTCATTTTTAATGCGAGTTGTTCGGTTCCACCGTCTGCGTCAAACTCGTCGATGCTCTACATTGTGTACCAATTGAAACAATGTAGAGTCTCAATAGTCCTTGGGGCATACTGGTTGAAATTCATCTTAGTAGGTCCCTATCAATACATTAATTGAGCAATGAGCGCTGACAAGCTCCTTTATGTTAACATGAAATCGATAGCACACATAAATAGCTTGAAAATATAGAATCCCACTCAAAATCTATTTGCCACAACTGTCGTGCCGCATGAGACAAACATAATTAGTCCCACAGCACCCACAGTGGTACGCAATTCATACGTCAGTGAAAAGTACACGTTTGTCAATCAATTGAGTTATGTGCCTAACCGATTCTCTCTTTTTATATCTCGATATTTTTTTGCAGGTCATGTTGGCCAATCACAGTCTTATGTGTCCATGTTTGTCACATTTATGAGTCTATCTAAAAAAAAAACCAACAACATGATCAAATGTAAGCTAAACAATTAAGGTTATTGGGATCCACCTAACACCTTTTAAACTCCATTAAAGGACTCTAAAATATTAGTTATTAGAATCCCTCTATGGCATCCTTCATCATGTAGTAGTGTTCACATCGCCTAGTTAATTACCATAAACTAATTCCATACATCAAGATTGATTTTGTGTATCTCTTCCATGCACGTATTAAATTTCAGTAGGTCGGGCTTAGACCTTGCCTTCCAACATGGGTCTTTTAGAGTTTAACTCCTAAATGTCTTGCTGAAGTTTAAGTAAAGATGCCTCAAACAATAAACATGTGTCCTACGTGGTTCTTTGAAAGGCAGAGACCCTTTCCACAATTACAAACAAACTTGCATGACGATAAGAGATAAGACAATTGTGTTCCTTTCCATACACAACATAACAGTTGATCAAATCTAAAAATGAGTGCTATAATTCTATACTCTCCTCATCTATAATAGAAAAAACTAATGGCAACACTTTGTGGTTCATATCCAATGCCATGGCAATCAACATTTTATACCTGTACCTTGAGTATAAGTGTGTCTTGTCCACATTAATTACATTGTTATAGTGTTGGTATTTAAATAGACATGGATTGAAGGCCCAAAAAACATACTCTAATATGTATCTACTTTGAGCACCGCTCTTAATGTGGTGCCATTCCATAATAGTTTTATAGTAGTATTTTTGCAAGATGGCCCTATATAGGCGTAACTTTTGAACTGAACTCTCCCACATATCGTAGACCATCTCAATAGCCCGCCTTGAACCATGCCATGCCTTAGCATAACTAGCTTCAAGCCCATATTTATCCTTTATTGTTTGAATGACAAATTTAATCTCGTAGGATGAATTTTGGTAAACCATGCTCATAAGCAATCAAGCTATAGTGCAACGCTGTGCAACACTGAATGAGCTCTTATTTAAGTTGTGCAACACTGTGCAACGTTGAATGAGTATTCTTTAACAACAGAAATTCCATAATTCTTTTTGCTGAAATTCATACCCATGAGCAATTCCCCATTATCCTCCTCATAAAACCGGCCCCGTGTAGAGGAATATTTTGAAAATTTTGATCGCAATCACTAGTAATAGTTTGCAAGAACTTAGTGGATGGATATGTAGATTGTCCTAAACCTAAATATGACTGCATACAAGGTTGAGTTGATGTCCCAACGTACCCTTAGGTAATTCATTCCTATGTCGGTTCTATTGTACTCATATGTATAAGTCTATCGTCATCCTTCTCCTCCTCTGTGTCATCATCTAGCAATACATATGTGGCACCTAAATCTTGTTCAATACTATCGCCATAACTAATACATTATCATGTAGTTCTATCTTTAGGTCATCATCTTCGTTCAATGTATCATTTAATTGCAGAGCTACATGTGAAGGTTCTTCGTCGAAATTAATAGGGTAGTTGAACCCCCATCTTTGAGACTTTTGTTAACCATCATTTTTGCCAAACCTTCTATTATTTGAGGTAGCTCACTCAACTATTCATTTATGGAGTACAAATGAAAATCATGATCTGTTGAAGGATGTTGAGTCTCATTGAACTCCAAATAAAACTTTAGAAAATGGAATTCATTGATAGGGTTTAGCAAAAAATGTAAATTGTCAATGGTGTTCAGGTTAATTACTGTGGCTTTATTTTGCCCATATACATAGCTTAGTACAAATGAAATGTAAACTCTTAATTTAAATCTATTACTATTAACACCACTCAATTGATACAATTTTGTAAAAAACTATATTAAATTTGTGTATCAGGAGATTAGATTCGTGTCTCAGGAGATAATATTTAATGTGTGTTGCTCGCAATCGTATCTAACAGAAATTACATCTCATAAATTAATGTCATCCCAATAAAGAATGATTTATACATAATCTCCACCAATCGACATATATTTATAAAACAAGTCACAAAAAAATATTACCAATTATATGGATAATCTAATTATGTATTTAAATTACTAAATTATTAATTATACTTCTAATTAAGTCAAACAATTTAGTAGATAATTTAATTGTCATAAAATGATATATAAAACTTACATATCTTTAAAATAAACTTCATGTATTCATTATATGCATCGTGGTTATCAACTAAGTTTATTAATAACATTTTTTTGAAGGTAAATTTAATTTTCAAGATGATTTGATTGTTATAAAATAATACACAATACATAAATAGATATTTAAAATAACTTCTAAATACTTGTTATATTAGATTAAAAAGTATTTTTAAAATTTTTAAAATAAAATACAAGACATATTTAATTTTTATCAAAAATACACACACACATATATATATGAAAATTAGATAATAAAAAATAATTTCTGATTAATTTATAGATACATATTAAAGAATAAAGCAACTTACTAAATTTTAAATATACTTCTGAGTAAGTCAAATTATTATGTGGATAATTTAATTGTTATAAAACGATATATAAAACTTATATTTATATATCTTTAAAAATATATGCATCGTGCTTACTCAACTAAATTCAATGTATTCCTTACAAGTATCATACTTACTCAACTAAATTTATTAATAACATATTTTTGAATGTAAATCTAATTAATTCAAAAATATTTTCTTACTAAAGTAGCATATCCACATATTCAACATGTATAAATATGACAATATTTTCATATATATACCAAAAAGCATACATACATAATCAACAAATATGTCTATATATTATTATATAAAAGTTGTGTACATACCTTAAAATTTTCAAATTAAACGTTGTCTTAAATCAAACTAATCAAACGCTGTTTAACTTTGAAAATCGAATGCAGACTTAAATTTCAAAACCAACCAACTACTACTAGTCCACATTCAAACCATATAAATTTATTACACTCTAACAGATAATATATAATATGTAAATAAATAATTAAAATAAACTCTAATTAGTTGTTATATGTTTGATTAAATATATTTTTAAATTATTAAACTAAATTATGAAGCATGTACAATTTTTGTGAAGTAAACAAACATAAATAGATAAAATTGTCAAATATAAAACAAATTTTATGTTAATTCAAATACAGGAGAGAAATAATAAAACAAAGCTATTAAATTTTTAAATTAATTTAAGTACATTTTTCACTAAAGCAACATACTCACATGTTGAACATGTACGAATATAATGACAGTCCTAAAATTACAAAAAGACATATAATAAAAAAATTGAAATTATATTATATAACAAAAATTGAGTACATATCTTAGAATATAAATCTAAAATTTTCAAAGTTGTATACCAAACAAGGCTTTAAATAAAAGTCAATTACCTCAAACCAAATATTTTCTCAAGACAAATCTAAAAATTTAAATTGATATCAAATCAAATATAACTTTAAATAGTGAATTCAATCAATTATGCGATAATTTATTTAACTAAATACAATTTTAAATCACAAGACAATTAAGCGGCTCTTTTATTTAATTTAAAAATCTTATCAAATAATATCCAAACACTTATATACTAAACACAATTTCAAATATATAATATAAAAATATAAATCAAATTATGAATCTTAATTATAAAAATTAAGTTTTAAATCAAATGTAGATTTATTGAAATAAAAAAAAAAGAAAAAAGAAAGATTACCATTCAAGAAGAGAGAAAAGCCGATTGAATTACTGTTGCAGTGTGAAGATGATGGGGTTGGTGCAAGAGGGAGGAGAGACTGAAGAAGATGGCTGAAGAAGGTAGTAGCGCGTGGGGGGGGGGGGGGGGTTGCCGCGCGGATGTAGAGTATGAATAGAAATACTGCGGGTGATATAGGAAGGAAAGGGTCATCGGTTGATCAAAAAGCAATTACTGCGGCAGACAAACATGAACTCATATTACAGATCAGTTTTTTTTAATCAATTTTGTGATTTTAAATTACAAAATTAGGTTAATTTCGTGAAAATTTTTGAAATGTATTACTTTTCTCTCAATTTCATTCGTTTTATTCACTTGTTATTTTTAACTTAATTTATTTTTTATTTTTTTTTATGTACATTGTATTACTATCTTTGCTACATTATTATAACAGAAAGACTTTTTGGTTGCATAAAGTTAAAGTATACAATTATTTTTATTTTATTTTTATTTTATACCTTTTTTTTTCTCCACTTTTCTAACTTATTTTTAATACGTGTTCTCTTTTAATTTTCTTTACAAATTCTTTTTCTATATCTTATTTTTAATTTTTATATTTTAATTATAAATAATTTTTTAGTATTTAATGTGCAACTTTACTATGAATGATAGAAATACTTATACATTGTTGTCTCTATCATCCAAAATTGTTAGCTGCTTACTTCTCTCTTTCTCTCTTTCTTTCTTTTTTTTTCTTTTTTGTCCACGTAGCCAACATTATAATAATTTAGTTTTGGCTAAAACTAGTGATGAAAGACAAACTCGACTGGTGATAAAAGATGACTCAATAAACGCGCATGGTTGCATAAATAATTATATAAATAATATTTTACATAAAAGGGATAAAGATTAAACGTATATAACATAAAAATATACACAACAAATTAAATTAGAAGAACACTTTATACATATGTATAAAATAGAATAACGATGTTTTTAAATACAATATCACATCATTCATAAAATTAATAAAAGAAATACAGAAATTTGGAAAATTAAATAAACTGAAATTAAGAAAAATGAATGAAACACATACAAAGTGAGGTAATGAGAGAAAAAAAAATGTAAAAAAATAAGATAGTACGCCAACTATAAATTGTACATTTTTTAAAAAAAATGTATTTTCAATACGTAGTGTAAACATAGACAAATAGATAGCCAATACCAGTATTCAAGGTTTTATTTGGATTAAAGAATTTGAATTTAAAAAATAATTAAAGATAATTTTAAATAATTCTAAGATAAAAGAATTTTAAATTCACAGCAAAGAATAAAATATAGTTTAAAACAAAATGCAAGATTTGAATTTTTTAATCCTTCAATCAAGATGCACCTTAATAGTTTTTAGAAATACAAGAAACGTTAAAGCGTGTTTGTCTATTTTACAAATTTTTTATATTGTTTAAAACTTATATTTTGTGGCTATGTTTGGAGCCTAACTTTCAATTCTCATCAATTCTATTAAATTTCACTTAACTAGATATTATACACAACAAATTTTTATTGGAATTGAAATTTAAAATTTTATTATCTTATATGTGCATACATAAATATATAAATTAATTATTTTTAATTATTATATCAATTCATATATACATAATTAGTTTATATATGTTGTATATCATATATTTCACTTACATTTATATTTATTTATATCCAAAAAGTTAATTATTCCTATTTGTTTCCCATTTTCTAACACAATCCATCAAATATCATAGTATCAAATACACAATTCAATAAATTTTTTATTTAAATTCAAATTTAAAATTTTTCTCTCTTACACATATAATAACTAATTAATTATTTTTTAATTATTACTTTTATTCACAATTAAATCATTATCTATATATACACACATTCACTCACACTTGTATACTTATATTTTGTAAACAAATTATTATATCTATGTACCATTATATTATTTAATAATTGTTATATATTTTATAAATATATTCAAATATTTAATATTTTTATTATATCAAGATCCAACAATTAAATATATTGTTCATCCTTACAAGTTCCTCCAAACATCATATTCTATCAAAGCCCCTCTCCCAATTATAGAGTGTTTAATTTTGGCTTTATTTTTAAATTTGCATTTCACTCGTTATGCCGACAAATCAGTACACAGAAACGCAGCCAAAAAATCCACACATGTCAATTATACTTATATATATAAAGGATCACGTGGGCCTGTTTGAACCTTTGAACAGGGTAACTGTGAGTGAAGACTGAAGCCCCTCCCTTTCCCTCTCTCCTTCTCCCAATCCCACGATCCTATTTATTTATATATTTATACTTTTATTTTTACCTATGATTGGACGGCACTTATTTAAACAAATAGTTGTGAAAATCCAAGTGGCACTACTATCCAGGCAGCCCTTGGATCGAGATCCGACGGTTTTCAATCTTTTCCAGTGCAGAGACATGTACTTGTTTCTGCTTTCCTCAACTGACAAAAGGAATTATCTACTCGCAGTTACGCACAATTTCTTGTCCGTAAATCGTTCAAATAATAGCAATGAATAATATTACCAGCCATCAAATGTATTATCTCATCATCATTTATAGCCTTCACTAAAAATCAGCGGGTAATTATTAGAAAATGTTCACATTTCAAGTTTCCAAAAATCCCTGAAGAGTTATAATACAATATTTATTGTCTGCTGTATAATCATCACGTTAAATCGAGAATATTAGCACCATCGCCACCACATTAATATTGTCTAATTAAAAAAGTGCTCTATATTGATTTATCATAAAATTAGAACCAATGCTATGATTCTCTTTAGTGTTGGACCATTATATTTTTTTAATATGAAATGAATAATAGAACACTGAAAACCAGTGGGATATTATTTTAACATAGACCAAAAAAAAATAAAATTATGGTTAGTTCATTAATCGTGATGTATTTATTTATTTGGTTTTTAATAATAAATAATTAAAGGTAGTTGAAAGGGGTTTAAATAATGATAATAAGTCATGTGAAAAAGAACAGGCTTTAATCTGGAGGTGATTGCGTCACCTGCGGGTGACAGGGGGCGTTGGGGAGTGCACCCTGGGCCGGGGTGATTCCTGGTAAAGATCTTTTGCTTTGGTGCAGTGACCATATTAACAATTACCCATAAAAAGCTGCTCACTTCAACTGTACGGCACACTGACTCTCACTTCCAACTTTCGCTACAGTACTCTTCATTTGCCTAATTTCATCCGTCGGATTCCACCATCCAACCGCACGAAATCGTGTAGCATTAACCTGTGGTTATTTTTTAATTAGCGAAGCTCTTTCTTTGGGAATTTTTTAAAAAAATTTTGTTTTTGAATAGTGTGTTTTTATTAATTAATAGTATAAAAAGAATAAATCATATATTTACTCTATTTATTTTTTGATGGTTTAAATATATAAAGTACCGTGCGTGTTTGCAGTAAATTTAGCAAAATAGATAGCTTTATTTTCAATTTAATAACAATAAAATGGACAAGGCAAAAATAAGATTGCCAGCGAAAAATGCGTTGAAGAGATTTTTTTTTTTTTTTAACAATTTTGTATTATTATTTTTTAAACAAGTGAAATCAACTCAACTTGTCAATTTCAAAGTAAGGCTCTAATTTATTTTGATGTAGATTTTTCTGGGACGAAAGTCGATGCCAAAATTCAGCATATATATTAATAAAAAAAAAAAAGGAAAAGAGAATAAATTATTTTAATAAACAATATATTTGAGTAGTTATATTTTAAGGAGATAAAATCTGTTCGAAATATACATACAAACAGAACCTCAAATTTATCAAAAGTAGGAATTTCAAATTTTAACAAACCCACATTAAACACGCGTCGCTGCGGACAGTTCACTTTGCTCACAAGTCGTTTTCTTGATTCCCTGCCTTGCAAGCTAAATCTTCTCTTATCTTTTCAAATCTCGATATTATTAGTATCATATTGCTTATACCAAATTATTAGATGTACAGCGTGCACTTACCAAAATGCCCCTTTCTTTTTATTTATTGTTAAAAATTTTAAAACCTAAATTGGTAAATCTGTATTAAAAATTAATCAATTCTTTATAACCATCCATCTCATTTAAAAATTGTCAAAGTAAATTACTTGCACGTCCTTCGATTCTTATCCCCAGCACCGAAAGTCTTCCTGAATATCTTCACAACTACACAAGCAACATACTATTTCTTGGATTTTTTTTATTTAATTTTATTTTTTCACTTTTCTTCATTCTTCTTTATATTTTTTCAACCTTTTATATCATTTTTTTTATTATTTACTTTTTAAACTTCTTCCTCTCATTTTTCTTTGCACTCTAAGTTTTTAATAATTCTTGTTTATTATTAAAATATGATAGTTTGTATTATGTTATCATTATCGCGTATCTAAAAACACGATATTTTTGACAAATGCTAAATTATGAATAAAATATAATGGTAATAAAATTGAACAAAGCAAACATGAAATGTATTGCAGAATGTTTACATAATTAAACCTAATCTTATGTATGCACATAAGTTGTATTATAATTTTATGTACACGTGCATCCAACGTGCACAAATATCAAGAGTTTGGATTCAAGAGTAAGTGTCATTGTTGGCACCAAAAGTAAATTTACTTGTGTATCTTTTTTAAATTAATAATTACAAAATTATCTTTTTTGTTACTATTTTTATTTTTTTATTTATTTCTTTTTTATTATATGTTTATATATTTTGTATAGGTATAGAATGAAAATACTTAAATAGATTAATATACTACAAATAAAATAACTTGAATATATATATATATATATTTTGATATTCTATAAATGTAAGCACGTACATAGTGCGGCGAAGTTACTAAACATCAATAATCATATTAGCAAATCATTGTTTTGCATGCAATGAAATTGCTTAAAACACCTTTATGCTATGACCGATGTATAGGAATGAGATAAGAACAGAACGAAAATTCTTATGTTATTCTTATTTCTGTAATTAGTATAATTAAATATCGAAAAGTTATAATTCTATTAAAAATTAATATTCTTAAAAATAAAGAATATTCATTCATCTCAACTCTCATGAGTTTACTTATTTTCACGTTATTGGGAGTGATTTATATTTTATTCTCGTAAAATAATTTTATTAATTTTTATATTTACAAGATTTATGTCAACAAATATTACACATCATTATTGATATATAAATTAAACATACATACAAAATGTCATACGTGAAAATATTAATATATATATATGTATTGCACAAGTATACTGTAAATTAAATATGCACATGTATTAATAATATATATTATCTTTTTTGTATTTATAATATAATTTAGATATATGCTACATATATAAAATATTTATTCATATTTATGTATCTAATAAAAGCAGTAAATTAATTTTTAGTAATAATAAAAATATTTTTAAATATAGCATGTGTTGGTATATTTAATAAATAAACATAATTTAATGAATATATATATGTGTGTGTATATATATCACAATTGTTTAGTATATTATTTGTAAAAGTTACTGTTATAATAATATCAATTGAATATTTACTTTTTCATATATTGAACGTCTGTTCAAAGTTAAAAATAAAATTATATAAATATTTATTTTATAATAAACAAATTAAGAATCAATTGTATATGTTCGTTCAACTATCCACTATGTTTATAATTGTATAATTTTTGTATGGAGTATAAATATTACATAGTTGTGTAAATGTCAAATATTTATTATATGTCTAAAAACATATAGTCATATAACAAAAAATATAATAATTAATTAAATATTTTCAAATAATGTCATTTTTATTAAAAATATTTATCTTTAATTCATTATATTTATTTTTATTATCATTTCTAAAAATAAAATAAAATGTTAAAATAAAAATTTCATTTTATTTTCATTTCTAATGTTATTTTTATGTCTACCAAATGAGGGATTAGGTAAATCATCTCACTCAATTTCTAATTTCATTTAATTTTAAAATACATGCCACTCTTATCCCATTCTATTTATGCGCACCAATGGTTATTTATATTTTCATTTGACTTTGTTACTTCAATTTTGGCTTCTTTCATTCACTTTCTTCAATATTAATTTATTGCATCTTTCTTTCTTTAATTACTTTGTAAGGTCATTGAATGATATTAAATTTATATTTGAAATTTATTATTATTTTTATGCGCGTACACATATTGACTTTTCATCAAATTTAATTTATTATATTTTTTAATTTTAAATTATTTCATTTTTTCTATTTATCAAGTTTCCTTATTTCTCCATAATTGGTAAATAAAATAAAATTATAATATGAAAAAATTATTTATTTATATAATTATGCTCATATATTGAACATGTCTTTTATTATTAGTAAAATTATATTGTGATTAATTAGCAAATTCATTGATTTTTTAAATGATCTTACGTTATAAAAATAATTTTTTAATCTCCCACATTGACTTATATATTTTTTTTCAAGTTGCTCTCAAAGTACTCTCCAACTAAAAAATTTCATTTGGTTTGTTTTCAATTTCACAAAGTAAAGATATTACACCTTTAAATATTCTCTTTATGTTTAAATAAATTTTCAAAAAATTACAAATAAAAATATATACTAAAATTTAAAGAGGAACAAAGCCTTTATAATTTCATTCATTTTATTTTAATTTTCATTACATCTCATTTTTTTTTTCTTGTGCATTTTCTTGACATGTTCCCAACACAATTTTAACTTGAAATATCTTTTTCAAATATACCGAATCAAGCAATAAAGTGAACATACATAAAATTTACTCATTTCCTTACAAAATTTTAGGAAGGAAGAATCACTCAGATATCCTTTTCATTCATTGACAGTGCCAAAAACAGCATTGAACATGAATTATTTTACCTAGTCACAATAATTAAAGAAAAAAAAAAAAACTTCGTATTTCTTAAATGAACATAGTAAAGCTGGCTGATAGAACTGCTGCAACAGGGACTTCCTTAATGCCCACTGTTAAAATGTCAGAAGAAGTAAAGGGTATGTTTCGGCATTGAGATTTTTACTGGATACGATGTTTAATCGGTGCTGTATACGCCCATATGTTTGGGATGAATATTTTAATAAAATAAATAATATAATTTATTTAAAAATATATATAATATATATATAATAATAATAAAATAATGTAATAATTTATTAGAATAATAATTATATTATAAAATATAAATAAAAATGAAAATAAATGTATATGTTATTAATTTAAATGTGAATAGATATAATAGTTAAAAAATAATTAATTAATTATATTAAATTTAAATTTAAATAAAAATATTATTAAATAATTTCTCGTAAAGTTTAAGAGGATGTTTTTAAATTAGAGAGTGGGTTCCAAATATAACCACAACCATTGGTGATTTTTTTCTTGTCGTAGTTAATTGTTGATAATTACTGAGTATCCAAACAATTCGACAATTATTAAATTCTGGTAGACCCCATTGAGATGTTGGGGGCAACAAAATTTTCAATACTGAAGATTTTCCTGAAGATCCATCCATCCATGTCAAGTTGGCGGATTTTTCACAAACAGTTGGTAGATATTCGCCGTCAAGTGTAACGGCGAAGCGACGTTAATTCCTCTTTCCATACCATTTGTTGATTGCAATAATTTGACGAGAAAGGCGAAGCATAGGGAAAAAGAAGCCAAACGGCAATTATCACTTCACCAGCAATCATTGTCCTATACTTCTACTCTTCCAGCTAGCTCAGCTCCTCCCTTCCCAGCTCCTACCCCACACCACAAACGTCGAATCTTCGCCGGAAAACGGACCGGAAAATCTATCGTCCTCCGGATGGGTTTCTCTTGAAGCAAATTATAAAAGAGGTGGTACGTTAACTGATTTTTTTTATTCTTTCAGCTCCTTACCCTCAATCCTGTTAGAACCCTTTTTCTTGTTCTTTTTTCGCGGCGTTTTTCAGTCTTCGGTCTGCAGATTTATTTTTTTCCCTTTTAAGAAGTGGGAAAAACATCTCTTTTATAGTTCTTTTTTCACGAATTTAATAAGCTTGTAAGGATGCGCACATGCAGAGTCGATATTCTTTTTTCTTTTCCTTTTCCTTTCAGAGTGTTGCGCCGAAGAACCAGCGAAATTTCTAGTTCTCACTTTTTTTAATCATTAAGCTATCAGAATTCGCTTTCATGAACATGGGTTTTGGGTTTCTTGAAGTTTATTAAGTGGATCCGCTGTTGGGGTGTAACAGTTGTGCAGATCTTTTGTTCACAGAAGAATACAAACGCTAGCCCTTGAAATCTAGGGTTTTAGTGGCGTACGTGAAGCTTTTCTCTGTACGCTACCTCTAAGTCTTTGTTATGGTACTGTACATTTACAGTACATGGTCCAATAATCCGTGCTATTCGCCCAGGCTTTTGCGATTCTGGGCTGAAGCTTTCCAAGGCTCTCTCCCTTCTCTCTTAAATGTTCCTCCATATGATTAAACAGCGAATATCGGGCCTACTCACTGTTTTCTTGGCCGAGAAGCATAATTGTGAGATCTTTTTCTCCTCACTTTCTCTTTGTTGCTCGACGCTCAGATTTCGTAGTTTCTGTGTAATCTTGGGACCACATTTTGCCTTCTCCGGGGGTACTTCCCTCAGGCCATTACTCTCTTCACATGGATTTTCATCGACTGTCTCCACTAAATTCTCCTGTGCTTTTTGTTCAAGGTTGACTACTTTTTCAGGTTATTTTTATGCTTCTGATGCTGATACTGATATCATGCAGGAACTAAGTAAGTGGCCATGAAAATATTTTTGTTGTTTGGTCGTCTCTACAAGCAGTAGAGCGGCAGCCTGAGATTTTTCTTCATCAATCGCTCAATAATTTATTAACAAATGTGGTTCGACTGATTGCTGTAAGCTCGTAGTGGTATATTTTGATTAATGGACACGAGCAACTTCAGGCCTGAAATCCATGTTGCGCAGCAAAGCCGTCGAGATAAGTTGAGAATTCAGCACGATTCAAACCCGCCCCATTACCATTCGGCCGTTTATGTGAACAGTTTAGAGCAACTTCCTGCCCAGGATGGTCTCAATTATGAACCTGCCACTGTCCGTAGCTGTCGACCCGGAACCATATTCTATGATCCTTCCGAAATTTGCTCAGAAATGCTTAATTTCCCTGTGAATTCACAAGGCCTGTTGGCACATAGGGATGGTTTGGTGGTGGATCAAGAATCTGATAAGCGGGTTGGTGATTCTTCCTTTGGGAATTTCTTTCGAACAATGCCAACAACATTCGGGCCTTCGGCCACTGTGAGTGGTGACCCACAGTACTTTAGCACATGGAAAAGCATTGGCTCACAATCCACCGCTGATTGGGCGCCTAATCAAAGCCCAAGTATTGTTGGGGAGGGCCTGTCCGGCCCTTCCTTGAAAATCATTAATAATACTTCCATTTCAACGTCAGATGTCAAGCCGTATCTGGGATATCAAGAATTACATTCGGCCTCGAATAATCCGTCTACTGAGATTTCTGGTCCAAATAGTTCTTCACTGTACCAGTATGCGCTGCAAGAACTCGTTACCTCTTCTAATGTTC
Source organism: Avicennia marina (assembly GCA_019155195.1). Taxonomy (NCBI): domain Eukaryota; kingdom Viridiplantae; phylum Streptophyta; class Magnoliopsida; order Lamiales; family Acanthaceae; genus Avicennia; species Avicennia marina. The sequence continues at coordinate 2,295,174 of CM032764.1, forward strand.
AGTCATTTGGTCTAGAATTGGCTTCTCTTAGGCAAAAGAGTTCCTCCGAGGAAACCAGCCATGGGCCTTGGATGGTTGGTGGGGGTGAACTTCTACTTCTTCCAGCCTATGCCACCGACCAGTTGCGCCTTAAAAGTCCTTCTGGTTTGATGAGTAGGCCGGCCGAGGGGTGCCCTCAGTGGGGTAGCGAACTGGATTATGCATCAGCTAGGAGTACCGATCATGGAGACCTCAGAACAGCAGCCAATGATAATTCCAACGCGCAGGCCCTCTCCTTGTCCCTTTCGTCTGTTCCCTCGCCTAAGGTACATGCAACTCAGATTGCTAGCAAATATTCCCACACGCACTTGAACAATATTCAAGATTTCAGAACTTGGAAACCGGAGCACTTGTCTTCCAGTGCAAATATATCGACTGGTGGTAAAATTTTAGGGAGTGCTCGTCAGGACATGGAAACCCAAGCGCTGACTCATCGAAACCACGGTCCGCTCGGGCCTTTCACTGGCTACGCTACCATTCTGCGGAGCTCAAAATTTTTGAGGCCTGCTCAGCAATTGATGGATGAACTCTGCTGTTTTTCCAGGCCTAACAATGTTGAAACGGGCGAAGTCCCTGATAAGATTTTAGAGGAAGTTAGGGTTTCAAGTGAAGCTGTTGGTAATGCTGAACTTACCGGAAAAGGAACAGGTGATTCCGGTGGCTCATCTTTCCCATTTAATTATTCAAATGATATGAGCCGGGAGCCTGCTGAGGGTATGAACTGCTCGACGGATTCTTGCCGGCCCGAAAATCTTCATAAGAAGGCGAGGCTTTTGTATATGCAGGATGAGGTTTGTAAACTTTTCGTGACATTTTATTGTTTACAAGATCATGGACATTTCTTTTATGTGCTAATAACACGTTGACTCCTTGCCGCAATCGTCTTCCAGCCTAATGTGTGTGTGTGTGTGTGTGGCTACTTCAGCTTCACATTGTTTGAAACAAAAAATTATAAGGTTAAAGTATTCGTCCATAGCGGGATCAGATTTTATAAATTGTTTTTATTGGATCAAGCACGAAGTCTAGGACAAATAAGACAATTCCTTAGGGAAATTTATATCTTTTTAGTAATCTTATATTCAATATTTCAAAGCATTTTTTAATAATAAAATGTGTTTTGTGTGTTTGTTTGTTTAAAGAGCCTATGTAGTTTAAGCATAACTTTTGGTTCAAAGTTATCCTAGTAATCATTATTCCTTATTGTTTCTATATTTTAATAGTTCGAGGACATAGTGTAATCTAGAGATTGGTATTGATTATATTTTTTATCTAGCTGTCTTGTGCTATCAAGAGTTTATAAATTGACTTGTGGCAATTTAAAACCGTCGATAAGAGTAAATTACTCCCTCTCCAACTCCGATTTATGATTCTTTTGATTATTGGTCATTTGAAATTCAGAAAAATGAGAAGATAAATTTGGGTAATGAGAAGACTGGCTCAATATTAATCTGTATTAGGCTTACTTCTTTAGGCTTCCTTTTTCTCTTATCACAAAAATGAATTGAGTTATAGCTTTCTTCTTGTACACAGCTACCAGTTTAACTTTGTTACACATATTTCCTTGTCCATCTATGTAGAGTAGTATGTTAGAGGCCAACTCATCTTTTGAAATTTCAACTAGTCAAATGCTTATCAAATTCCATAATTTACTCTTTCACCAATCAAGTTTAATTTCTCATATTGGGCTTAATATTGACTTGGCAGAATGACATCTAAAGTATTGTCATTTTTTTGAGAGTGGTTGATTTTTGCCTTTGATGAATACACCAAGTTGTGCCTATTAGCTTTAGTTTAATCACTATAATAAAGAGAAAGTGCATCTCCATTCACGGTTTCAATGTGTCCATATGCAATTCATGATTATAGATTCTCCATCCTCGTCTTCTCTCCACAAAGTGATGATTTTCAACGATGGAGTGGAGGATCCCTATGCATGCATGATTTGTGGGTCACCACATGTATTCTCATGCTATGACAGCTCACATGTCCACGTACAAAGTATTACCTTTTGCATTTGATGAGGCATTGTTTCTTGTCCTTTCTTCTTTTCTTTGACCCTCACACCCCTACTGCCTGGGGAGGGCTGCTAATGCTAATATGATATTTCAAAGATTGCTTGTCATTTGGGAAACAAATTTATGAACTTGATTGGTAAGTGTCATATCAGCGATAACCAAGCTTTACATATTAGTCAGATGACAAATGTTGTATTAAACACATTATTACAGGCTGCAGTAATGGTTACTACTAACTATTTAGCTATTTTTTTGTAATATTAGATTAATAAAAAATTTTCATCTGTGCTTCAGCAGTGGCATCTGATTTGATTTGCTCACCCACCACAAAATTTTTCTGCTAGATGAAAAAATTATTCCGCTTGTATATAAGTTGTGAGACCTATGTACAATGGTGTTCAAATATTTCTGTATGTAGGAAACTTAAATTTATGACAAATATTTTCTTGTTTCTAATAGGTTTGCAAAACGTATAAACAGTATCACCAGCAGGTGCAGATGGTGGTTTCATCCTTTGAATCAGTGGCAGGTCTCAGTGCCGCCACTCCATATGTTAATTTGGCTCTAAAAATGGTTTGCAAGCATTTCCGGTGTCTGAAGAATGCGATTACCGACCAACTCAAGAGCATAAGAAGTGCCTTGGGAGAAGACCTGTCGTCCCCCGTTGCTGGTACAAGCAGCAGCAAAGACGATGCCAGTGCTTCGATGTTGAAGTTTTTTGACCAAAGCTTACAAAAACACAAAGGTGCAGGCGGTCTTGGCAGCTTTCTTGAAAGCCAGCATATTTGGAGGCCCCAGAGAGGCCTACCAGAACGCGCGGTCTCTATTTTGCGTGCATGGCTGTTCGATCATTTTCTTCATCCGTAAGTGTCTTATATCCTTTTACCTGTGTTTGGTTGAGGCCATGGAGGTACTTTTTTCACACTCACAGAAGCCCTCTTTAAGAGAAACACAGAGTTGTAGTGCATATGCACACTCACTCTAACTCCTCGCTGAATTGAGCTTATTCATGTGCAAAGGTATCCCACAGACACTGACAAACATATGCTGGCCACTCAAACTGGCCTAACCAGGAATCAGGTAATTTTTAAGTCCTTTTTTTGAGTTAATTCCGTATAGGAGTTACCTGAATTGTTTTCTTTTGATCATTTTCGCGGTCACCCTTTTTATTCATAAAACCCTCAAAACACATGAAATTTGCATTCATTACCTTGTTTCATAGCAAAATGTAGATGTCCCTACAGATGTCGCTATACCATAAAGAATATAGTATAGGTCTTAAAGTTCCATCTACTTCGGGTTCCATATGCACATGTGTCTGTATTCGTCCTTGATCATCATATAATAATCATATACAAGTCTTTGGAGAAGTAACATTTGAGGCACGTCCCGAAATTCAGGTTTCCAACTGGTTTATCAATGCCCGGGTTCGTGTATGGAAACCAATGGTTGAAGAGATACACATGCTGGAAACTAAAGGATTGGCTGAATCTGGATTGGCTGCTGGAAAGGCGGCTAAAATTGGAGGTTGTGATCAAGCACATAACACCAACCAATCTTTGAACATGGTTGGCATGAGCACAATGCAGGACAAGCAAGAGGAATGCTCAAGTATCAGTCCTCCTGAACGCGAGGCTGACAGGTCCGATGCAAGTGCGTGGAATCAAGACAAGAAGTCTAGACTCGAGTATGACATACCATCAAGTGTTGGCGGATCACTGATGGGCTTGATGCCTGGAATTGAGATCGGGGGGCTTGGTGCTGTCTCACTGACATTGGGTCTCAGGCAAAGCGCGGAGAACGCCCAACGACCACCGTTGCAAGAGCACCATCTGAGGCCACATTTGGGAGGTCAGATTATTCGGGACTTTGTTGGATGATTTTTCCTTAGCTGCAGTAGCTTGCATGAGATTAAGGTAGAAATAAAAAGTTGAGAAGGTTGTTTCTTGCTATGGTGCTGAAAACCTTAGGAAATTCAAACCTCAAAAAAAAGAGAAAAAACATAGCTGATGTTTCTCCTGAATTGTATGGTAAACAGTGTTAGTTGGAATCGAGGGCTGTCTGGTTAGCAGCTGTATTTTGTATAACTGGTTGAAAACCATTTCCTGCGGCTAACATATGGAGTAATTTGTGAGATTTTTACTAAATTCTTTGAATACCCAATTCATTTAAATATAAAGGGAAAATGTTGTAAACTTGCAAGAATTAGTGAACAACTGAAAATTTTTTAAATAAACCAGAATGGCAATGGTTAATTAGTGGATACTGTCCTACCCAAAGGGTTTTGGGTTCCTTAGTTGGGTAATTTTTTTCGATTATTTGTGACATAACTCGAAACCTCACTTGTCTTTATGCCTTTGTTATCTATATCATTTATTTTCTTACTTAATAATTTAAAAAATCAATGCTTATACTAATGTTTTAGAAATAAGTATACCAAATAAAATGTATGAATCATTCGCATGCACATTGTAGCTTTTTTTTTTAATTTTTTGGTTTTTTAATATAGAAATTTCTTCCACAATACGGTAAACGCCCTCAGCTGTCGGCATGTCCCGCCGGAAGTCTTAACGAGTCTGAGAGTCCTGTGGGTTGATCTTGGGCGGGAATAGCTTCAAGGCCCAACTTGGTTTAAATATCTCATTCGATTTCTTCTCATCTATTTTACTAACGTGATTTAATTTGTTCTCGAAACCACAAGTGATATTTCTTACAACTGGATATCACCTTGCTCAATCCGTTTTTAACTCCAATCAGCCGTCTTCCTCAGTTAGCCACCTGTCCAGGACAGGAGCAACCTGAAAGGCCACTTAAAAGCTGCAACTCCCGAGAGAAGTTCCAAGTTTTCTTATGGAGATTTACTAAACATGTCTTGCCAACTTATAAGAATCTATTAACGCGTGGATGCAACGTTCAAAATCAATGCACTCATTGTGGGGATTCAGAAACAGGAGACGTGCATATTTTCCTTCCGTGCCATCATGCTCAGCACCTACCTTGGAGATTTATATCTAGCTGGAATATGGACAAATTATCCTGGATAGAGACCTTGAGAACTAATCTGAAACATGATGAATTCCGATTGGCTTGTGTCATTTTGTGGGCTATATGGGGTTCTTGAAATCGCAAACTCTATGAAGGAATCGTCAGCAGCAGCCCTCGCGTAGATTTTAAGAAGACCTTTTTTGCCACTTATGATGCTGCTACTTGATCGTTGGAGCTTTCAGATACGAAAATGTCGCAGTGGGAACCTCCTATAAATTTTGATGGTGCCATCTCCAGGGATCCTCAAGGCGCTGGCATAGGCTTGGCAGTCAGGAATTCTTAGGGAGACGTTCTTGAGTCCGAAGCTAAGTTCCTTCCGTCTATTACTGAATCTATGATTGCCGAAGCTTTAGCTGCGCGTGAAAGTCTAGGTTTGGCGGCGCAGTGGGGTTGGACGAATATACAAGTCGAAGGAGTTTGCCTGCAACTGATTAATTTGATTAGAAACAAAGTGACGGATTCATGACTTGCTGGAGCAGTCATTGCTGATAATCTTTTCTTAGAAGAGAAGCTAATAATCTTGCTCATGATTTTGCCAAGAAGGCTACATCTGGTTAACGTTTTTTTATCATTGATATGAAATAACATTTTCTCCTTCAAAAAAAAAGTTGGTATTTTTTTCACGAATTTTATTATTTCTAAGTTACACTAATTTACCACAAACGAAAAATTGGTTACATAAAGAGAAAGTGTCCCGGTAGCACACAAGTGAAACGTTGACCTCTTCAAATCTACGTTGATGTGTTTAATTTCTTGATACCAAAGCATTGATGAGCAAGTCTTAAACCTGATCTATAATTACACAATCTACAATGGATAAGACAATCTGTTTCTCTCTTTTAAATTTGAGCAATAAATTAACTGTCCTCTTGTTTTTCTTTCTCAAGCGATGCATGCATTTGTGGCATAAATGTGGATATATAAAACAAGGCAAAATCAAGGGCTTATACCATAACCACATTCAGTTATTCATTAAGCTCATAAACTTTTCATCAAGCCACTATATGTCATATCATTACACATATTGCATTGGTGCATTAGTATGGAAACATCTCCATAATATAAAACAAGAGCAGCTAAAACATAGAGTAATTATTTTTGGTGATTATTCAAAACACAGATTAGTCACTTACTTATCAGACTTCTCCTGGACTTGGACCACTTTTTTTGTTGATGGCGGGTCTAAAGTAGAAATGGAGGTTGTCATCCAAACCATAATCTTCATCAGCCATATAATTATTCTTCATCAGCTTGTGGTTTTTTACTACTGATCTTCATGCAAGAGTTCATCATCAGAAGCAATAGAATAAACACAAGTCAGCCTCATTTTGGCCATCTTTTGCATGTATCCTGCCAGGACTAAATTCAGAGGAAAAGCAATATTGAAGAACACAGATATCACATGTTAGCTACCTTAATTAGTCTGCTTAACTGTAGCTTTTTCTCTTTTTATTTTTGCCCTTGAAGCAAAAATAGTGCAAGAAACTCTAGATAGGGTTTTCAACTTACTCTAGCGTCTTTGAGAGCGATCAATCGGTGCAAGTTTGTTGCTATGGAGAAGGGATCATGAATGATCAGTTGTTGAAAAGTGATGAGCAAGTGTGATTCATATACATACGTACATACATACAAACATACATATATACAGGTGACAATGTGATGAAATGTGTGGGATGCCAATAGATTAATGCAACCACCATTAGTAGAATAAAACAATTACATTAATTAACTATAATGCAAAAAATGACGGAGTTGTAGGAAATTATCAGGCCTATCCGGAAGAACAAACACATAGATCATGATTTCCCATATCCCAGTGGACAAAGTAACGCCAAAAAGCCTGAAGGAATTACAGCGAAAACCCTGTTAGTTTTGCATTGTGATGGCACGTAGGGTATGGCTGATTACAAGAAATATTCTGTTTGATTGTATTGTTTTAGATTTTTTAACTACATAATGCACACACTGGTTCAAGCATTATGTGTTTGGGTCAATGAGATGCATCATACGTGAGAGCATTACCGACAGCGGCACCTCTAGATGTTGAATGATCCTCAAATATATACACTGATAATATTTGTCACTTACGCCAACTTGTTGGCATAATGCAATTGTTTTTAAGTTACGGAAAAATTGCAAATTTATGTCCTGCATAAAGGGTAAGTAGAATTTTATTTTTATATAATTTTTCCAAGTGATAAAAATGTGTTGACGTTTTGAAATTTCTGCAAATTTCGAAGTTGCTGGGAAGTGTTATGTGACCCCAAAATTTGAGGCTTGCTACAGATTTCATCCAAGCTGCCAATCGATGCATGAGCTGACTTCCCAGCTACACTAATTTGGTATTCATGTCAAGTAATCCAAAAAAATAAAAAATAAAAAAAATGAAATATTTCAAAAAAAGAAGATACATACAAACTAAAAATTAAAAAAGAATATTCTCTACATTTATTCTCTAAAAAATATAAAAATATATTTCCTAAAGTATAAAATATAGAATATAAACTACAAATTTTAAATTTCCTAAAAATAATAAACATACAGGTTTTATATTATGCTCTAGAAAATATAAAAATTAATTATCTAAAATATGAAATATAAATTTAAAGATTAAATATTTAAATATAAAATATAAATTTATAATATTTTAGAACATACTCTATAAATAAAAAATGTATATTTCTAAAATTATAAAATAAACTAATAATTATAAATTAAAAAAGAAATTTTTTGAAAATATAAGAAATTCAAACTTTACAAAAAAATATAATGTCTAAAAACTTTAACATTTTTGTAATGTTAGCAAATAATATATGATGTCGCTTTCATAGTTGAATTGTGTATTCGAGCCAAAATCATATGGACAATATATTAATATACAATAAACAATATATAAATAAATCTATAAAATCTATTTTGTTCAAATTATAGCAAAAGTAGCAGCATGTGGGAAAATGTCTTTTCAAAATGAATATATATACATATATCTTTACTTTTTCTCTTTCATAAAATATAAATTCTTACTTTCTATAAAATATATTTATAATAACTTGCTTAGAAGAGATTAGAATTTATATTTTATATTTGTAATTAAAAATTTCATATTTTACATATTTTCAGAAAATATATTTAGAAAACATAAAATCTTTTATATTTTTTGAAAATATAAAACTTTATTTTTATACTTTTTATGAAATTTAAATTTCTAAATTTATATTCATGCTTTAAAATGTTATATTTTTGTCACAATATTTAGGTATCTATTATTTTCTATTTTAAATTCATCTGTCAAAAAATATAAATATTTATTTACATTTTTAGAAATTTAAATTTTTAAATATTTCATTTCACAGATACTATATTTTCAACATTCTATTTAGAAGATATTTGAATTTATATTTTTAAATTTATATTAATTTAAATTTTTATTTTAATATTTATAATTTATAAAATATATTTTTAAATTTTCCCAATAATATGATTGGAAAAGATAATAAAGTTTTAAATTTTTATGTTTTTGGAGAAAATATATATTTATTTTTGTTTGTTAAGAAAACCCAAATTTTTAAATTTATACTTTTTACATTAGATTTTATAAGTTAAAAAAATATATATTTTCTATACTTTTAAAGCTTAAATTTTAGAAAATATTTATATTTTAATTTATATATTTAATATGTTTTTTTGATAATTTTAATTTAAAATATATTTTTTAAGAAAAGACTAAAATAATGCCAAAAAATTATATAAAATTTTAAATTTGAAATAATTTTATTTGGTTCAAGGCACTCTATTCTTGTAAACTACTTTAAATTAATTTATATGGTAATCATGCTAATTATTTTGAAGGTATTTGTATAAAATAATAGTTTAATAGACTGTTCATTAATTTTATATATCTTAGCAAACAAAATAGATTATTAATTAAATGTCTAGGATTACCTAAAAAATGACAACAAATTTTGTTGAAAAATATCATCAAAAAGGTTTACAACAAAATTCACGATAATATTAAACAATGTTTTAGAAGGGATAAAAAATGACGGGAATGTGTTTAAGGAAAGACATATGACATCATAAATATTTTAGCTATTCATGTTAGCTATTTGTAGAGATAAAGCCAAAACAAATTAGATAACGATTTTTATTTGGCAAACTTGTTGTAGAAAATCAAATAAAAAATATTAAAGTACTACTGATATTAAATTAAATTGTTCCGACACATAATAATATTAATGAAGTGTATAACAACACATTTCTTTAAAATTATTTAAAAAATAATTTTTTTTTGTGGCGTGAACTGGATTCAGATGAATATATATGGTTCAAATAAATAAATTATAATAAATATATTAATTTCATGAAATCATCTACTAAGATAAATTGATATCATAATATAAAAATAGATATATAAAATCTAGTGAAGTTTATCCTAATATATTAAATAAATAAAAATGAACCATGGAATGTTGAAATTAGAACAGAAATAATCATAAAATTACGAAATTAAAAAATAGAAAAAACAATATCTTGAATGTTGAATGGATTTCCAAATAAAAATTTAAAATGTGAGAATAATAAAAGAGAGTTCCAATAATTTTTTGGAAGAAAATTATATAACAATAGTTATGAAAATTATATCTACAAAATAGAAAATTACTATTATTAACTATTATCAAGTACCCTTAAAATATAGATGTTCATCAACATTTCGTTCATATTTTTGTAGTTTGGTCTTATACTCCATCATTTTCATTTTCTATTTTTATTTTGAGATGAAGAAGGAGAATATATAATATGTGGATATCAATATAATATATAGCAATAATATTGCATCGTATAATAATATATTTTTATGAATAATTAAAAATATAAAAAATTTACGGTATGAATTGGATTGAAAGAAATATAAATAATTCAAATAACCACATTCTTTGTAATTGATTGTGTTTTGTTTGATTCTGTTTATATAAATAGGACAAACGAATCTTGGCCTAAAATGCTGTAAAAATAATACATTGTCCGAGGCGTGTAAATGCTATTAGCATTTTCCAAATGCTCGTATTTTTCGGTAAGCGCGTTCAGATGCATTTTTAGTCACATAATAATTCGCTAGGCAGGATTTAATTTAAACCAATCACAAATTTTAATTTATTAAAAAATAAAAAATTGTAAGGGAAACAAATTGCAATTTAACTTGAAAATTTTGGTCAAATGACCTTTTTGTGTTACTTGTGTATTGATGTTAATAAAATTCCATTGGTGTGGTTTGGTGTGGTAGTAGCATTTGGAGGTGGTGCTCTATTGTTTAGGTTAACTTGTCTAGTATTCGAGCATTTAAATATGTTTTAATATTTTGGTAGTTCGTTAGCCTTGATAATTGTTATTTTTAGATAATTATTGAAGTTCAGGAGAACGAACCCCCATTAATAGCATTAATAGCATTATCTGTGGGAACTCATTTTTTGAAAATATAAAAAGGGGGGGAGATAAATGGGACATGGTGGGGAGCAACGCGAAGGGGCATTCCTAGCCACTACGTCAGCATGAGCTTTACGTTTTCAGGAAAAACTAGCTACATCAATTTGATCGGACAGTGAACATCCCCTTGAATTTGTTAAATGAGGCAATCTTTGAGGCAATCAATGCCACCTTAGCCAGAGACTAAAACGCCCAAGCTATGAGTCAGGAAAAGGCCACATGAGCTGTGAGTTCGGAGAGATGAGAGATGGTGGTAAAAGAGTACATATAGGTAGAGCAGAGGGAGTTGGGTACCATGCATCCTTTCATCTTCTTTATTCTAATCCTACACCAAAAGTTGATAAGACTAAAAATAATCTACACAACAACAAGATAACACAATCCTGAAACAAAACAAAACAAGAAAATCAAAAGCAATGTAAAGTAGCTTGGGGTGACTTTCAATAAGCGTTGTATTTAATGTCTGTAGCTCGATAACTGTAACTTCTTTCAATTTAACACAAATAAATAAATTTTGGCCGTTCTCGTAGCTCTAATATTGACATTAGCTATCCCATCCACCAACCCAATGTTGATGATCTAACAATCCATCACAATGGCCATTGAAGACATCTATGTAGGCTCATTATTCTTCTTCACAGCATCCATGCCTACATCAAGACAATAACCCCCATTTATTTTCGAATTAATATCTTCATAAATAAGTAAAACATTGTATTTATGAATTTGCAAAAATTGAAGAATTGAATTGACAAGGGAAAAAATAACTCCTCATATCATAATTGGTTGAACTCCTTAACTTCTGCATAGCTTCCCCATGCCCTTGAGGTTCTCCTATTGTCTTTAGTTGTGGTCATCGGAACTTGTATTGCAATGACCTACACACTTCCACTAGATATTTAAAGTCACTATCATCCAAACGTCTATCTCCATTGCGTACTTTAACGAATTTCAACTTTTGAGCTAATACTTTTACAAAGGAATCAATGGATATCAAGTTGTCGAAGCAATATATAGTTGGATAAATTTCTTATTTTCTACATAATTCATTAAGATAGTAGAAATGAGAGTAGGGAACATATGAAATGCACAAGACTATAAATCTTCCTTTTCTTGTGTTTCATCATGCCTTTCCAGTTGCTGCCCCATCTCAATAGGGGTTGCTTCCTCCTCTGCCTCAAGTTATAATTAATAACATGGCTCTCTAACGACAACAGCCCTCTTCAAGGTGTCTCATTTGACAATTGGTTTCATGAAGCTCAAATCTGAATCTTGGTATTCCTCGAGTTTTAGTGTGTTCAACTACTCTTCATGACCTTGAAGAATATGTGTAGAACCATGAATTTAATCTAATATAGACTCAATTACTGGCTTCACACCTTCCTCATCCTCTTCCTTTTCACTTATCCCAATCATTCTTTTACTTATTCCTTGATGCTCTTCAGGATATACTTCAATGTTGCTCAATAATGATTCATTGTTGAACCAAATGCTACTCTAGTGAGCTACTTTGCTTGCTCCTTTGAACGCACTAAGGTAGCTTGTTGCTCTTCCATGAGGATGTCCATTCGTGCCATAGAATTTTAGGTTAATTATGTGAAATTTGCAACGTCTTCTATTGATTGCTGTTGTAGTGAATGTTCCATCGTCAAGCTCATTATGTCTTGATTATTTGCCTAAGAGGGATTCAGCTGATACCCTAATCCTTGATTATGTATACTTTTACATGGATTGTATTGGTTTGAATACTAGTACTCATAATCTATGCGTTGGACTGACCAACAATTCCCTCTTTGACAACAAGATGAATCATAAAGTCCCCCACAATATTGCACACTTGTACAAAAAATGAGTCAACATAATATCTCAATTGATCAATTTGCTTCCGTGCCTCATCTAAGGTGTAATTTGAATAATATCGAGCTTGCCTATAATCCCAATCATCATTAATCGGTGAGCACATATCATACAACCGAAAATACAAAACGGCCACCGAAAATACCAACTATGCAACTATGCACAAGGTGGGGATAAAAAGGATCAATGCACACAACATGTAAGGTAGAAATCCATGAATTATACTAGTGTGCAGCACAAACCCAGTAAATTCCATACGAAAGAAAAAGAAATAAATATAGAAAAAAAAAGAAGCAAACAAAAAATATACAAAGAAAATAAAATGGCCTAATCTAATAGTCCTTTAGAGTATCCAATAGCACTCATTGTCTTCCTCGACAATGGTGCTAAAATTTGATACGTGTCGTCACTACACTAAAATTTATTCAATGTAAATCAATACTGTAATGAGTACAGGTATAGTGTCCATGGAGAATGGTGAAGTATCTATTGACATGAACAAATTACTATTAGTTAGACCAATGTAATGTGGTGGAATTAAAAGAAACAAAATAAAACAAGCACTTGAAAACAACTCACAACTTGAATGGGTGAAGTACCAAAAATTAAAAAGTCTAGCTTTTGTGTTGTATTGATTTTCTACAAATGTCAATTTATGTTGATTCTTAGTTTAATTGTTTTGTTATGGGTTGTTATTCTTAATGTCTTTAAGATATTATCCCAAACTCTCCTAAAATTTCAATTCAAGGTTAGTGGGTTTTCTTAAGCATTACTGAATCGAGTGATTAGTTTTGTAAATAACAACGTTTTGTCCTCATTTAATCCTATAATTTCACTCCTATTATTTCCATAAGTTTAATGTTCATAACTGTTTGTTAACGTACAGGTTTTACTCCTAGTATTTCCTACACAACCACAAATTAAGTAGATAAGTGGCTAATTCTCCTAATTACTATCCAATTCAACAATTGTAAATAACCAAAACAATCAATCACAATGCTATGTGCACTTATTCAATTAAATACAAATACAAAAGACTAGATAATTATTTAGCAAATTATAATATTATTCATAAAAATCATTGTCAAATTGTTCAAAATCCTAAACAATATAAAATAACAGTAAAAGTATAGAAAACTTACACTAGCATTTCTGCATTGTGTGGATTATTGAAAGCATCACAAGACTTACCTTGGATCGCTTCTTCCCCACATCTTCAAAATGTGTGAAATTGTATTTCTAACTTTTAAAAAAAAAAAACTAGGTCTAAAATTATGTATAATGCACACAGAGCTCACATTCAAAGTCAAGGGTGTCTAGTGTTTGTGTAGGAGGTGAAAAGACGAAAAAATCCAAAAAAATCATGCAAGATAGTAGTCTAAATTTCTGTTGCACTATCAACTACCCTCACAAACATCAGTTTTGTCCTTGTGAAACCTTTTTTCACTTTCATAACGTGGACCGTAACCATTGCATCCATGACTGCGAAACTTAGATCCGTGATCGCAACTCCTTCTTCTACCCTCGTGAACCCAAACTGTAGAAATTTCAAAATGCTTCGCGATTGAATCTCGCAGTTGCATCACCACTTTTCGAAGCCGCAACTCTTCCTTTTGCAGTTACGAAGATGTTATGTAGACATGAAATTACATTTTAATGTAGAAAATTTTTAAAATTAATAATTAACTCCATATTCATAGATTTTCACACCCAAAACATTATATTTAGTATTTTTCATATATGATAATATATTTTTCTCTATTTTAATTCATATATACACATAATTTAAGCACAAGTGAAATACAACTAAGCTATAAATTTTGTTGTTATCAATATTATCTAAAAAATACTGATTATTAAGCACAAGTGAAATACAACTAAGCTATAAATTTTGTTGTTGTCAATATTATCTAAAAAATACCGATTATGACTTACATGATTAATTTTTCAATAACTAATGAGAAATAAAAAAAAATATTCAAAATAGAAGACGGATGAGGATGATGAGTTCATCCATAGTATATTTTAGAATATAAAAAAAATGATCATTAAATTTTTTATGAATTTAAATGATATATTTATTTTCAGAAAATAGCACAAATCCATAGTATATTGTGGATGTGAATATTATTTTGGTCAAGAAAAGATTAATTTGCATGTTACCCATTGATTCTTTAACAATTTATTTTACCTAGTTTTAGTAGCTAATGTAATAATGTCATTGTTTTGCATGAAGTTAGTCAATTCCCCTTTTTGGCGTAATACTCAAATGACATTGATGGTTTTCATTGAAGAGTTTAAAATTTTTCAATAAAATTAATTACCCACAATTAATGTTTAATTTTTTGATATATAAAAACTAGTTAATTTTCAATAGTAAAATACATAATATGTGTTAAACATTTTATATATTTTTTTCACAAAAAAATGTTGATTTTAAGTAATGTCATTGCTATTATTTTTGTACTTTAAACAATATCATTGCCATATTATTTGAATACAATTATTTTATCTATATTATTTAATAATGCTTGTGACCCTTAAAAAATGTTCTTATCATTAAATTTAATTACAAAAACAGTCTTATATTTTTAACATAAAGAAGAGGTTAAATTGGTAAAAAACACAAACAAACAGTTATGAAAAAGCTTTCTTAGTCCAGCCTTTGTCTAAAACAGTGATTAAACAACTGTCCTAAATATTGTATTTCAAAGGATTTAGGAAACATGCTATGCCGTGATCTTAGAAAAACTACTTTTGGTCGGTAAATTTAATTACAAAAATAACTTTATTTTTATAATACAATGGGTATGAAAGAAAGGGTAAATTAGTAAAATAATAATAAAACAGTTATTAAAAAGCTGTCTACCCAAATATTCTATTTCAAGGTTGTTCCAGATGTGGCAAGGGGCACATTCAACATGGACATATAGGCATAAATAAAATAAATTTTGTGTTGGAAGAGAAAACGATAAAAGAAAGGCTAAAAAAATAATTAATAAAAGAAAAAATAAAATAAATAAGAATTGAGAAAAAAAGAATTAAAAATATATAAAAATAAAATATTTTAATAAGTACATTTTGTGCAATTAAAATCAAGTTCTTAACTTTACTACATCTATACTATATATTGAGCATGATGTATTGGGGTAATTTAACTCAAAATTTAATAATAAAAGGCCCTTAACATGTACTTAATATATTTTTTCAATTTTCTCTTTCCTTGGAAAAACTTTCATTGTGATATTCATTTTATATTTTTTACCATTTAATTTATTATAGCACAATCCTTTGTATGTAATTTTTTTTCTAATTATTCCTCTCAATCTTTAATTCAATATATGTTTTCTCATTTAACACTTTCCTCCATCAATTTTAATTCACTGTGTTTACTTCTTTCAGTTTATGCTTTCTTATCTTCATTTTAAATTATTTTTAATTTATCTTTATTTCAATGTGTTTTTAACTTTCTATTTGTTTCTCTTCTTTATTTTAATATTTCTTTATTTTTTACTTATTATCTAACCTCCACATAACTTCTCTTTATCTATTTTTTCTTTTTAAGTTTTCTTATATTTTATATTTAAAATATTTTGACTACGTTATTAATTGTCAAATTGTTTTGTAATTTGATATAAAGTTTTAATCTAGCAACATAATTAAACTATATTGATCAATACAAGATATATTTTATACATAAATTTTTTTTTTGATTGCACACGCAACAAGTGTGCAGAAATTCTACTTCCTTTTATTTATTTAATCTGATTGTAAATCAAGCGATAATAATAATAAGATTTTCAACAATTATATTTTTTGCACATTTTGCTACTTAACCTTTCTCACAAAAACTGGCAAGCAAAATGGATTTAGAGTAAAGGCGTGTTTACTTTAAAATATAGAATTAAAGCTTACTGATATTATTTTGAATAATTATTTAATTACATTCTTTTATTTTAATTATATTATATTGAACTTGATATTAATCAAAAAAAAATTATATATGATAAAGAATTATATTTAAATTTAACAAAAGAATTTATCTAAATTAATCATTCAAATCCAATGCATTTTCATAAAATTCTTTAACCAGTCGCTCCCATGTGTCCGGGGACTGAACCCCATCATTTCATGTACATTTGCTCGCATATTCAGTGCACGTAATTATACTCTATATTATCAAGAGACATTTACAATAACTATTTTGCTTGTAAAATTAAATTATTCATACGATCATATATACTTTTCTTTATATTTTCTAATCTCTCTCTCTCTCATTGACTTTCTTTTTTATCATGTATGTCATTTTTGTCTTATATTCTCTTTTTATTTTTATGATTTTTCTAATATAATTTTAAGGTTCAAATAGCCCCATCATCATCATCATCATAATTTTATATTTTATTATATTACTCCTATCCAAATTTTTATTTTGTGCCATTTATTTCTCCATTTTTTTGTTAACATAATTTTATAATTCATCGCATCAATAAAATTACCGTTTTTTTTTATAATTATGCAAATATGAGTATGAATTATTTTAAATTATTAATTTTGAAAATAAAGTGTAAATAAAATATATTTCAAAAGACTTATACAGTAAAAATATAATAATAATAATAATAATAATAATAATAATAATAATAATACTAATAATAATTTACACTTTAAATTTTAAATGCACACACATAGAGTGTACAAGAGTTGTTAATAATTTATAAATATTTACACTTTAAATTTTAAATGCACGCACATAAAGTATATAAGAGTTGTTAGTAATTTATAAATAATTTTTACACACGAGTTGTTAGTAATTATAGATAATTTTTACACATACGTAGGATATGTCAATTTTGCTAATCAATACTATTTTAGAATGTTAGAAGTTCCATTTGGTCATTTAATGCAATTTCTAAAATACCCTTCATTTTTTCTCTTTATGATATCCATGGACTGGGACTAAATCTACATTAATGTTAACAATTTCTCTTCTATATCTCTCTATATTAAACATTAAGGCTAAAGGGTTAACTTTAGTGTACATTGCTAATAGTAATTACTATGATAAACTTATTTTTAATGTTTTCTAATTTTCCTTCCTTTTATTATATTTTTATATAATTCTAAACTTTTTCTTTCATATTTACAATGTTTTCTGATTCAGTCTCTCCTCTCCCTCTCTCTTTCTCTATGATATTACTTAAAAATTTTCACATACTTTTAATTTTTTAAAATATTTTTATTATAATGAATAATATAAATTATAATTTTTGCAATGAAGTGTCTCATTTCATTAGTAGAAAATTATCTTGCTGATGGCGGTTTCGGTGTCTTCATCGTCGTCACCTCCTTCAAGTGTGTTTGGTTTTAGAAATTTACGGTGGAAAGAAAAATAGTAAAGAAAGAAAAAAAATGAAATAAATTTAAAATTTTATATAATGTTTAGTACTAAGAAAGAAAAATAGTAAAGAAAGAAAAAAAATGAAATAAATTTAAAATTTTATATAATGTTTAGTACTAAGGATTATAATAAGGAAAGAAATTTTTTTTTAAAAAAATCAAATAAAAAAACATTTCATATTGAAATTTTTTATAATTTGAAGAAAAAAAATGAAGAATAAATAAAAGAAATAGAATTAATGAAATTTTTAGAGGAAGAATAAGAGTTAAAATAATTTTATTTTTATTTTTCAAACCAATTTGTGAGGAAAATTTTTTTTCCTTTTTCTAAACTATAATTTTCTTTTCAACGAAATTTTTTTTTAATCAAACAATTAAAATCATTTTTTTGAACATTTGTTTGAATTTCCTCTCAAAATTCCACTAACTAAACATAGCTG
Source organism: Avicennia marina (assembly GCA_019155195.1). Classification (NCBI taxonomy): domain Eukaryota; kingdom Viridiplantae; phylum Streptophyta; class Magnoliopsida; order Lamiales; family Acanthaceae; genus Avicennia; species Avicennia marina. The sequence goes on from CM032764.1 coordinate 2,313,451, forward strand.
TGGAGTTTTCCAGTTATCAACTTAGATCCTTTTTCCTGGGACCCACAACAGGGGTAGTTCAGAACTGCCCTAGTTCACTCTCTCACACTTGTAAATTGAAAACATTTGCCTTATTAACTATTGTGCAAGAAACGCATTATAGACAAAATTCTTAAATAACGTGAATAATTGTATAAGATTGAGTAAATTGAATTAAATTGTGAGTTTTATTTTTTAATTTTAATTTTTTAATTTTTTTTTACGAATGTTTGTTTAAATATTTAAACAATTTTTTAGAGAATAACTCGTATTTGATTTTTCTTAAGGGTTGTTATGTCTTTAATAATGTTGATTTTCAAGTTGAGTACTATAACTTTGAATCAAACGCTGAATTTGAAAGCTTTTGATGAAAAACGTTTTGAATTTGGTGATAAACTTCTTAAATTTGGTGAAGACACCTTAAATATTTTTGAAAATTCTAGAGAAAATTTGAAGAAAGTTATCATTGCTTCAAGTCTTCAGTTACTTCTGCTTTCTAGCTTTTGCTCTCGGTTGTCCCTTCCATTATGAGATTTGACTCATATTTATAGTTATAAAAGAGATAGTATGATTGTATCAGTTTGTTAACGTATCGCGATTTTATTAGCTGTTACCGCTTGAAGCCTATCCAAAAACTTAAATGATAGACTCAATTTTACAGAGTCCTTATCTTGTCTGCTTCTGACAAGATTGTACCATTTGTCACCATTTAATTGACTGGTTAAAATATCAATTTTTTATTTATTTATTTTAAAAATTATATATTTGTCTAAATTCTCAAAATTTAAATAAAAATTTATTTAATTGATATTTTGATATTATAATTTTCACTTAACCTAATTTAAAATTTTGTACCTCTACACACGTGACCAACTTTGTTCGTTTTGTTGTGAGCAACGAATGACCGATTGGTCAGCGGATTTCTATATTGACAAGTCTGAAAATGGGGACTTCTTCTCGTTTCTGAAGGGCTGGAATTGGAACCGTGCATGTCCTCCACAAATTAATCTACGTACACTATCAGCTCATGCACACTTAATGTCTGTATAAAATTTAAATTATAATTGTTATGTATACACATAAAATTGTGGTTTATATATATATATATATATATATTTATTTATTTATTGAATTATGTTATGCGTATTTTATTTTGTAATTTATCATCTAAAAAAATTGTCTATTTTATATATAACATTAGTATATAATCTTATTAACAATAATAAAATATAAATTAGTGTGTTTTAAAATGTATTAAAAATTTAATGAAAAGGAAAGAGAAAAAAAAGTAAGCATAAGAGACAATAATTAAATAGGGATAAGGAAATTAAATAAAATTCAGTTGGAAAGGATGATAAAGAGAAACATATATATATATATATATATATATATATATATAAGAAAAGGGAGGAAAAACGAAAAAATAAATAAAAGAGAGGCATTTTAGTTTTTTCAGTTCAAGTAGCAGAGGCAGTTACTTTAAATAATTTAACCGTATAGATATAAATTTATTAATAAGGCATTTCAAAAAAATATTAAATATACAAAGATAGATACTCTAATGTCTCACACGTAACAATATGGTCTGTGTACTTAAAATTGACTAGCATTCTATTCGATAAGAATTTGGCCAAGATTTTTCAGAATTTTCTTGTGTCACACAAATTTCTGGCTAAGTATTTTAGCAGAAGGCCCAACGGGCCAGCTCAAAGTGCCAATACTTAAAGTGTTGGAAATAGTAATTTGTGGTTTCAAACAGTTAGAAATTAACAATGTTAAGCTTTAAGAATTGAAAATAAACAAGATGAAAGTCTGAAAAGTTGGAAACTAGCAACACTAAGGAATGGCAATGCACAAGAGCAAGTTCCAGGTTCATTGAAAATAAAAGATCAAGTTACCAAGTTGATTGATAATTTTGTAAACTAAATTCTCTTCCGTTGTATCAATCTTTTATTGTAATGATAACAAAGGTGAAGACTCTTTTTCACTTGTGTCTTTAGTAGTATTTCATTTCCTCAATAAAACACCATTACCAAACAAATAATCCTTATACTTGGCATAATGACCCAACTTAAGGCCTCAATGAGAGGATAATAATCCTTCAAGCAAGGATTTGGCAGATTCTCTCACTAGTTTACAGTCTGCAAAACTTCCATTGTCTTGCCCAGATTTTCTTGCATTGAGTTGAATGCTCAACTCTGCCTTATTTTGTTGTAAAGATAAGGTTCTTATACAAGTTCTAGTTTGGGAAGAGTTCAGAATAAGAAAAAGAATATTTGGATACAAATTTTTGTTGGTAGAAAAATTGGTGTGGTATAAAAGTGGGATATTGAGAGATGAAAAGTGTTATTTTGATGAGTATATGGTTGAAATGAAAATTTTTAATGGGTGCAAATTTGCATCCAAACAGAGCAATTGTTTTGTTGAAAATTTTGTGATTAATATTGCAGCTAATATAATACAGAAACACACCCACTCCAATTTAAAAGATTATTTTGGCTTTTTTGTTTCCTTTCTCTATACTATTCATTGCCAAATAAAAATTTTACAAATTAAACATTTTACCATATAAATTTTATTCTAATCTATATTTAAATTTATCTCTTATCTTTTATAATTAATTAATAATTTTTAATCATTATATCTATTTACAATCAAATTAATAACTATTTTTATAATTTTTCTATTCATATTTATTTTTTCACTGGTATATAAACTTATATACTATTATATCATTCAATCACTATTATATATTAAATATATATAAAAATAATTTTATGCATATCCAAAGCTGTAATTTTTATCCGCACACAAATCGCGTAAAATTTCCTCTCTATCTTAATTAGGAAAAAAACATATAGAAGTTAGTGCAATGCTTAATTTGAAGTCATGCGTCATATTTTTTCAAAATAATTGATCTCACTTTATCTTGTATGAAAGACGTATGTAATGAATTCTTGGAACACGATTTTGAGACCACTTTCCCACATAATGCCCATTTTCTTTCTATGTTTTAATTATGCTAATTTTGTCATCTATACTAAATGCTATATTATTAAGAGTTTAGTTTTAATTTAGTTTCACACTGTGAATTTACTTGTTCCTAATTAGTAAATTTACTCTATTAACTTAATTAAAAAGATGAAACACACTCAAATTTAATTATTATCATATCACTATCATTTTTTATACTATATATCTATAATTAATTGTCATATTATTGTAAAAGTAAATCTTTTTAGTTGTACGTGCTAAAATATTACACAACCGTCTTTAATTAATTATTTTTATTTCTCTATCCTCTTCTTTTTTCTCAATTATTTTGAATTATTTATCTTTGTGAGTTTGTTTTCTTCAAGTTATCTGTTTTCAAATTCTTTTTTAAAAATATCTTTATATTTTAGTCTATATCTAATACTATATTTTTATGATAGTAAAACTTTTTAATTGTATAATATAAAGGTTACACAATTACCAATAAATTTTTTTTTATTTTTCTATCCTTTTCTTTTTCTATTTTTTTACTTATTATTTTAATTTATTTTTTCTCTCAAATTTGTTTCTATTCAAATTCTTTTTATCTTTCTTTTTTTCTTATTCTATATACTTTTCTATTTTAAATTTTAATTATTTAAAATTTGTAAAATTTAATAATTTATAAATAAAGCTACATATGTCCTACTCTTACCGGTTGAAATTATGCCTTTGGTTGGAGCCATTGGGATTGATTCGAACTAACTGTAAATTAGTCAAACACAAGCATCGATATCGAGCAATCAAGCATTGCTATTTCCATTTGATAATCTGATATATTAGGTCCTAAAAGGGTTAACTAATTTAAATTACTTTTATCTATTCAACATTTTAATAATTCTTTTACCTATTTTTGCAATTTTTTAAATCTATTTTTATTGTATCATGGGGTTTTATTTTTTAAATGATTGTTAAATTAATTCGTATAGAATAATTTATCTGAATAACCTTTGCAGTAATCAGTTGAGGGTTATCCATTTATGGACCCTGCCACTTTTATAAGAGATTCCTTGATTGGATAGAACTGAAAACCTTTCTGCCACGTTTGTTAGCAAATTAGAATGAACCAGGATAATTTTGATGATTTAAATTGGGACGAAGATTATGTTTAATTTATAAGATTTGAATAGATAAATAATTATTTTATAATAGTATATAAGTTAATAGACTAATAAAAACAAATATAAGTAAGAATATTATAGGGATAAGTGCTAATTTGACTGTGAATATGTGTAATGATAAAAAAATTATTAGTTAGTTATAAAATATAAGAGATAGAAAATTTGAATTTGAATAAAATTTATATAATAATATTTTTAAGTAACGGTGAATACTGAAAAAGGGAAACAAACTTAGTTTTAGGGCTATGTTTGTTTTTAAATTTGTGTGTATGTTTTTAGGTTTGGCATGAGCTGTTTATTTCCATCCTACATGTGTGTTTGTGACAACATTCTTTTTATCTCATTGTTCTAAGAGGACTCGGTAGGTACCTCACGGCTCTGTTATGGCAGAAGCCATTCGAATTTTGGGAATTAAAATATTCATTGAAAATGTATAAATAATTGCATTGATCAAGCACATGCTGGTCAAAAGTTAGCAAAGAATTTGAAAGTTATGTTTGGAAGGGGGTTTTCAGTGTGAGATGATGTTTGGTGAATGTTATATTTAAATGAGTAATATATAAGGTTGAAAAAATTTGATATTTTGAAATTTTAATTTATTTAAATATATGTATAATATATGTAATAATGATTAGATGATATGATAGTATATAAGATTAACTATTAGTTTTTGAGGTGTGTATGTATATATGTGTGTGTGTGTGTGTGAATATTTGTATGTATAGATGTAAGTATTGATTTGATTGTATATAAATGTATAGATTGAAAATTAATTAGTTATTTATATATGTACAAGAAAAAAATTTAAATTTGAATTTGAAATTTTTTTTTATTAAATTATATGTTTAGAAATATAAAGTTGAATAAGATTGTAAGAGAATAAAGAATGGGTTCTGAACATAGCCTAAGACCATATGATATGATAGATTTTAAATATATGATAATGAATTCGTTATATTTGTTTGGACAATAATATATTTTAAATTCTTAATATTTTATTTTGAATTATTATTTTAGTAATTGTGATGATTTAAAATTTATTAGAGTTGTTAAATCTTCTTTCTAATATTGTCTTAAAATCCAAATAATTGAATTCAATTGGACTTAGATCAATTTGATAAGACAATGAACTATAGAGTGTTGTATCTTTTTAGATCACTTATTTGTCCGTTATAGTTTATATAGTATGGCGACGATTATTGTCGACAGTGAGATAAAGCAAAAAGGGAAGGGGCAAATTTGGAAATCAACAACATTTGCACCGCCTTTTGAAATCCGGAAAATGTAATTGCAGCAAACAAATGTCGACGTCCCAGAAATTTAGGGGCGTGCTGCGCTTTCCCTCTCTTATTTGCATTATTGAAGTTTTGAATGAGTTGTGCGACTATTGCATGCCATTCAATAATGGGATTTAAGTGATTCAAAGTAGATAATTGATCTCTGGGGATATTGTTCTTTGAAAATGGATTTTCATAGCAATTTCATCAAAATTTTAGAGTTCACTACTTAGATCTGTAGTCCCAGAACCTAGGGTTCTCTTTCCATTTGAAGTTTATTTTGTTTTTATTTTGTTGCGATTGCGGGTTGTTCGTTAACATGGTTGCCGCCAGTTGAGTTCGTCCATGCATATTCCAGCGTTGATGTCTGCTCCGTGGATGTGGGTATATCGCTTTACCCACTGCAGGCCTTGTATTTTACTTAAAGTAAAACAAGATTGCGTTATAGTGATGGATTCTTAGTAATTTGAGAAGCTTAAGGTATTTGACAGCGGAATATTGTGGTAGATTTAGTGGGTTGGGGAAAGAAACAGTTACTAAAGGTAACATCGGCAGTGGCGAGTTATGGCTTCAGTGAGATTTCTCGGAAGTTTTAGCTTCATTACTTGCATTAAGGAAATACTTGAACGAGTTAAGTTTGGGGAAGCAGTAATTCATTTTTGTTATCATTATAATGTTTTGTAGACTTGGTCTTCTAGTCACCGCTGTTAGCGTTGCTTTCGGTAGTTGCTTAGGTTATGTTTGCTCTTTGATGTTTTAGAGAGGAAAACTCTAATCAGAACTTTTTCTCAATTTAATGATATATGTTTGTGTTTTGTCTTTTTCATTTGCTGCCTTTTTTTTTTTCTGGTCTAATGTTATGTTTTTCTACTTTTTGGCCCTTACTTTCCTTTTTTTTTAATCTGTGATTGGTTTATGCTGATAGAGTTTTCATTTATAGAATTTGTGGCAATTGGCCCAGGAACAACTGATATCTTGGGTGTTAGAAGGTCGGCTAGGGGAACCTCATCATTTGGACAGATGACCCAGAGCCGTCATTGTATTCAGAAATCCAAGAGTCTTGAGAATGAGACAACGTGTGCAACTACTCCTGAGATTAGGGAATCTGAAAAACTTGAGAAACATAAAACTCTGAGCTCTCTGAGGAAGTCTGCCAAGGGTTTGTCAGAGTTGAAGAAGAAGAAGAAAGAGAAGTACTTAATTCAAGTGATCGTGGAATCTGAGAAAGCTGAAGTTCACCAGGAATCAGTTAATATGAAGAGAAAGAAGATGACAGCCCATGCTTTCAAGTCTCTATTCAAAAGACAGCATATAAAGGAAATTGGAGAAGGTCCTGTCATCTCTGTATCTGCCGTTTTCTCTCACTTCTGATAGAAGAAAGTTCTAAATTTATTTTGGGATTGTAGTTCATTATACTCAAGAATGAGTGTTTTTGTTTGTGTGATTGGCCGGTGGCTTTTAGTTTGCACCTGCACTTAATAAATGCACAACAATTAGAATGGCATGCCAGTGGCATATGCAATGTTTTCTTGACAATGTGATTCGCCTCTAATACAAAATTTTCTGATCTTTCTTTTTCTGCTTGTTGACGCAGACTTAGAAGGATCAGATAAACTACATGCTTGCATTAATAACAACAAAAGAATTGAGTTTGATCCAATGGGAGAAACAGTGCATGTCATTGATGAGTGCATTAAAAGGGTAGAGGGATCAACCATAAGAGATGAAAGTATTGATAAAGCTTCTGATGAACCTCCTGATGAACCTCATGAAGAATTTACTTGTTCTACTATGAGGAATACAGATGCTGATGCTCCTGAGGCAGAAAGTTCAACTTGCTTGGGAAGATTGCATGGTGATGCTCTAAATTCAGGAAGTGTTGAGAACGGTGTGCATCCAAGTGGCATGTCTTATGTTATTGATAACAAAAATATTATTTTAAATATGTATTTTTGGAAGCTGCAGGAACTACTACACTATTTGCTATGAAGGAAAATCATGGTCTTTTGGGAACATGTACTATATGCTTGAAAGAAATAAGGTATGACTTAAGCTCAATAATTAACAATTCTACATTTGTTTAAGTTTTTTTCAGAGCAAATGTTTTATCATGCACCAAGGGAGTGACTCCATGTAAACAAAAAGCTAATCTACCTGCATTTATATCATCCAAGAAGTAAGCAAAAGAAATATAATTATCAAAAAAATATAAATCATTCCAAGGAAAAACAGAAACATGATGGAAAGTTTGGGGAGCACGCTAAGGCAGTGAAAAGAAGAAAAAAAAGTGAAACATAAAATTTCAGCTTTATTAAGATGGTATTGTATAATTTTCTGCAGGACAAGCTATAATTCACAAGAGAAGGAGCTTTGCTCCTGCGATGCAACCATAGACATGGAGCTTGATGGCTCGTCTACTTTTGAGGTTGGTCTGCCATGTGTCGGATAGTTTGTACTTTGCTTAAAAACCCCCTCTTCTATTTACCAAGAGGAAGAAAGGAGGTCTCTAATGTCGTCTCGTGCATTTTCTGATTGCATACACACGTGCTTATGCATGTGCATGGTATCCCCTATTCTGTTTTTTGTGAATGATTTAATGGTTGATAACAGAGTTGATTTGGGTACTTAGCACTATTCCTTTCCTGCTTGAATTACAACAAATATCTGGGAGATTTGCATACCTATCGAAATAGCAACCCCCCCCCAGTGGGTGGACCTTAAACGTATCCTGTTAAAAGTCTGGCATTCTTTACCTTATGAGTATTCTTAGTTTGTAGCAAAAGCACTTTACCATAACTTGTATGTATTGAGGGTCTTTAATTTTTGGATAATTCAGGGCTTTGATCTTCATATCTTTTCTTCACTTATTTGAAAAATCAGCATGAAAGTGAATTGAATTTCTCTTCTGAGTACCACTGCTTCTACTTTAACTTCTAATCCCCCACAGCAAAATTTAAATGGCTCCCGGGGGGGGGGGGGGTGTAACTGAAGGAAGGGACTGTGTTTCCAGACTCAAGATAACTGTTGTTTTAAGCTGTGCATACACTTCTGGCACTATGTTGTGCCTCAAATGCCTAAACACCTAAAATGAAATCATAATTCTAATTTCACTACTGGAAAATGTGAAGTTCTTGATACCCTTTACAGCAGAAAATAGCATCAAAGGATATAGACCCTGGGAGTGAAATGGATAATATCATTAAGCAAATACAGAGAAAATGTGACAAGCGAATGAAGAAACTCATCCGGAAACAAAAGAGAGAAATTCAAGAGTTTCACCAAATTTGGGAGGAGAAGAAGTTAAGACTAGAGGCAGATCACAAACTGGAGTCAGCCTTTATCCGGACTATATACAGTGAAGGCTCAGATGGGGTAGCCAGACTCAAGCAGTTGGATGGTATTTTTGGACAGAAAATGAAACAGAACAATCTCCTAAAGGATACACTGCTCAAGGATCTTGAGGCACAACAACTAGCTGCTAGGGGTTTGGAGAGACAAAAGGCAGCTTACTGGTTGGCTGAAGCAAAAGCCTGCTGCTCTCGTGAACAAACAGCTACCCGAGGAGGACAGTCACTTGGTTTGCAATTGGAGGAAGATGGTGGGTGCTCTAAGGCTAGTGAACAAATCCTTGGTGCAAAGGATGTAGACCCCCAGACAAGTCAGCACTTGGAGGATAAAAATCCAAGCAAAACTGTGAGCATGCAAGGAAATGGTGTGGCACAATCTGATACATTCAAAGATGTCCCAGTTCAGGAAGTAAGCTCCAATACTCGCATCGGATCTCCTATTGAGTTGGCCAGTATTAATCCACAAAATGAGGGGGGGATAATGGTCTCAGAAAGACCAACAGTAGCTGAGGTCAAGCAGCTTGATCAAACAACACTTCTAAGTACTGGGGAAATTCTTTGTGTGAACCTACCTCCTTCTGCGAAAAGAATATCTGATGAAATGCGATCAGGGGAGCTGAACAAAGAGGTTCAATCAGAGGTAACTGAAATTGTAGATTATGTTAACTCTGTGGAGTTGGGTAATGCTTCAAAAGGGCATGATGAAGGGAATAAAATTGTTTGCCCTGATAGGGGTTTGAGGCCAGTAGTGTTAGTTTACTATTTAAATTTAATATTTGAACAATGTAGCCGGAATGACCAGTACAATTGTGATGCAGGTGCCAGGAGGTCAAATTCGGCAAAGTCTGCCATCTGCTGAATTACAAGACAGGGATGTGCCAGTTCTAGAAGGTCAAGGTACTTTGCAGGTTGAAGTTGCAAGTTTTGAACTAGTTGGTGCTGTAACCCCTGTGCAGCCGCATTCCGAAGCACAAACAATTGAGAACTGTAAGCTGCTAGAAGGTCAAGGTACTTTGCAGGTTGAAGTTGCAAATTCGGAACCTGTTGGTGCTGTAACCCCTGTGCAGTCACAATTTGGAGCACAGACAATTGAGAACTGTCAGCAGCTGCATCTTGTGTCGATTGATACTTCTCCAAGCTGTAACCTGTCTCCGGCCACTGGAGTTGAATATCAAGGCCATGATTCTGGAAGGAACTCTCAGACTGCTGAGGCTGTGGACACTGTAGTGCTTTCACGTGAATCTTCTTCTCATACAGGGAAATATTTGGAAACGCAGTGCAATCACCTTGACATAGGATCTGCCAGTAGAGTTGCCAATGAAACAAGCATTGAGTTGTCAACCCCTTCCCAGAATAGTATGTCTATGTCCCAAGCAGTGGTGAGTACGGTTGAAGTTCCTGATCACTCAGTTCTGCAGCTGGGAATAGATGTGCGCAATGTTTATGGATCTAGCACACCTATCCTGCATCCTAATTATCAAATAGCTTCTAGGAATCCTCAATCTTTGTTTCAGGATCCGCTTGAAAATGAATCTGAGAAGATTCATAAAGAAACTGAGCATTTGGATCAAAGCCACAAAGACATGGTAGTATCTGAATTTCTCTTGGGAACATTCAATTTCTAATTTTTGCTTCGTTTTTAACAGAGCCTTTTCTCTTCACATAGATGTCACATCTGAAATCTGAGTGTGAGAAGGAGATACAGGAAATTATTGCTCAAATTCGCAGTAAATATAACATGAAATTTCAGGCTGCTGAGGCAGATTTTAGATTGAAAAAAAATAGACTTCACAAGAATTGCAAGAAGGTTCTCATGAATAGAGTACTGGCTGCAACTTTCAGTTTGACTTGCTTTGCTCTCCAGTCTTCTGGTTTGTCTGGAATGCAGCAAGGTATGTGATTTATTGGTTGCCTGCTGCATTTAGCCATCTGTCATTTGTTTGTACAGGCATTGGGGGAAGTTCTAGAAGCTCCTTCAATAAACGTGATTTATTTTTGGCTGATCTTTTTGGTTTCCCATTAAAAATGAGGGGGTAAAGAGGGAGAAGGGAGAGGAGTCCTTTCTGGCTTCTTTCATTTTCTGCTTGTACCCAAGAAGCCTGTTTAAATGGTTTTTCGTGCAGGTATTCCATCCGGTTTCATGCGGCAGTCTCATCAGCTACCACTCCAACATTCAGTGAGACTAACCGTCGGGTCTTCTGTTTGCCCACCAGCTTCCTGCCTGCAGGTCTCAAGTCCAACTTCACATTCCATGCAGCAGCTATCAGTGCCACATTCTACTGGCCATGTCACCTGTCCAAATGTTGCAGCAGCTCCACCTTTACAAGTGCCACATGCCATGCCTCTCTCCTGTGGCCCTACCTCCAGATCCCCGGTCATCAAAGCCATTAATCCTACAAGAGATTGCTGTTTAGTTGGGGGGATTCGTTCTCCTGCTCCTCACTTTCAAACTTTTAGACCTGCTGCAGTTTCATCCATACCTCCTGCCACTTTGCTGTCTGTCTCACATCCCCAACCACTGCAGCCTTCCCAGCGTTTACAACCCGTCACCAGCAATGTCTTTACAACCCTGTCTGCAACAAATGCCAAGCTATCAAAACCAAGCCAATCCTCAAGATGGACTAACAGCTCCGCATAATCCATCTCTATCAGCACTGGAGTTGCTAATAGACATCAGCCATCGGTCCCACATACCCGCAAATCATGATACTTTGCCTCTACCTGAAATGCTGGGTAATGTACAGGGTAGTAATCAGAACCCTTCTGCTGCAGCATCGGATGTGCTGATGATATGACTTTGAAAAGTATCCGTGATACCTGCTAACAAGGTAGATGATGGCTCGCTGGTAGTGAAATAAACAAGCTTACTCTTACACTGTTCTTAGGTAGACGTTGCTAGATAGGTACCGTGGATGCTTATATGAGTTTGGCTAATTTCAACCGGCTATTGATTGTCGCCATGGATGCCTACAAAGATTTCAAATAGAAATGCAGTACTACATGCTGTCGAAGAATTCAAATAGATACAGAATGGACTTGAATTCCGCTGCAGTAACTTATTGGGTTGGCCTGGACTTGATGGTCCATGCATATATTACATTGTATTGCATTCAAATCACCATCTTATTGTGGCCATTTATCACCAGATGCATAAGCGCCTACTAGAAGAAAAAGTGAAAAAATGATCTTGCTATGGTTATGTTTGGTTGAGAGGTTTTGTTGGGAATGGAATTTGATGAAAGTTGGATTGGAATGAGTAGTCTGTATAATTGTAATAATTGTAATAATTGAATGGTATAATGATTTATGAGAATAATAATTATTTTTTATCATGTATATGTATATATATATGAATGTAAGTGGATATGTGTATATATAAATATTAATTTAATTATAAATAGATATAATTATTAAAGAATATTAGTTATATATATATATATATAAGATGAAATTATAAATTTAAATTTGAATAAAATTTTTTGTTGTGTATTATGTTTAATTGTGTAAAATTAGGATGAAAGAATTTAAAATGTAATAACTAACACTGCCTATAGTTGGAGATCTGGAAGGGGAGTGAAACCTGTGTTATATTGTCAGATTTTGAACATGTGAAAATTTTAATTTGTTTGAATTTGTGTGTGTACATATAAAATTATAATAATTGAATGGTGTGAAACTATACAAGAATAATAATTAGTGTTTGGGGTATTAATATGTATAAATGTGAGGGAGTGTGAGTGTGTGTGTAGCTTTGAGTAATTTTGAATTTAAGATTTAAATAAAATTTTGATGGAAATGGATAAGTTGTAAATATGTTGAAGGAATGGAAACCCTTGTAAATTCCAAACCGAACATAGCCCAAAATGTTTGGTTGTTTATCAATGATGAGGTAAAACTAAGTGGGATGGTTTCGTATTTTGAATCTTGGATATGTTTATTACCGTATAACACATTAATCAGCATTGAAACCGGACTGAATTTGTTTGCAATCTGTGTTCAAAGCTAATGATTGGATTGAAGTAGTTTGCATCTTGATTCTTGATTTGTCTATAGAATTTTAGGTATCTAATATATTTAAATGTGAACTTCTATTCACATTTTGGTTATATCATTTTGTTTCAATTTTTTTTCTATTTTCATCCCATAAAAATTTATTTAATTCAAACATACAAAACAACAAAATTTTCGTTTAAACTTTAAATTTAGTATTCTATCTCTTTCATGTATAAGCACAAGTGTTTCATATTAAATAATTATTTCTAATCAAATTACTTCCATATACATTTTATATACTCATATTTAAGTATATGTTTACAATTTAAAAATTAACCATTGTTTTCATATATTATTGTATTATCTAATCATTATCGTATATCTTATATGTAATTATACAAATTCAAACAAATTAAAGTTGCCATCTCATTAAAATTTGGCAATTAAATATGATTTTCATTCCAACAAAGTCTCCATAGTTTATGTAGCCGAACAAAATCTCCAGCCAAACATCGCCCAAGAGTTTAAAATGTCCACCAAGCACATTATGGTAGACTTGGTGTTTATGATTTCCCTTTGACGCGGCCCAAGTTGTTAGAAGTTAACAATTTAAGTCTGCACCAGGGATGGACAGATTCTAAGTTCTAACCTAGTCATTTAATTACCTGAAGTAGGGTTTCTACCTTCTGCTTTTCTGGGACATACAACAAATAACAGCTCATGTATTAACCTAAAAGACATCCAAAAGAATAAACAAGAAAATACCACTATTAAGTTGAAGATCCTTTTCAACTAATTTATTAACGAGTTGAATTGTAGTATGGCTTTGGCAATTGGCATGCAGTCTACACAATGCCAACTCTGGGGGCGTGGCCAAAGTTGGAAGCTTTGACCAGCTACTATTGTATACTCATTTACCCTTCCTTTAAGCAAACTCCCAAAATTATAAAAAAGTCAAAAGGCAATTACTATTATGATTTAAGGTCAAGTGTGCAACCCCATTTTGTACTTGATATAGGTAAGAACTTTCACAACCGTTTTCCCTATAAATGAAGAGCACCCCATGGTTTATCACCAACCATTTTCCTTTATGTTCTCTCTTGGGAACTCCACTATCTTTGATTCAATCAATTTAGACAACGTGCCACATAAATACCAATTTGACTTCTTGGCCCCTTCAATTTCTAGATCCACCAATAATACAGCCCACTTTGTGCATGACAGCCTGTGAAGCTTTGAGGAAAGCTTCAACTGCTGCTTCTCTCACCCTACCCATATCATCTATTAGGTAATGGAGCATTGAAATTGTCCATTTCTCACATTCCAAGAGTTGCCCAGCTACGGCACATTAAATATCAACACTCCCCCTAAACATACCTCAGGGAGACAGGCCATTGCATGCTTTTCACCCTTAACTATTCCACTGGCAAGGGACAACAACGTAGACTTAAAGAGGGATAAAAGAAAATATCAAATATGAGTTGAAAAAAAAAAGAGTCTGGTATCCTGTATTAAAGGGATATAAGAAAGTAATTTATATATAAGTACATACTTCATTTATAATTTATATCTTTAAGAGTTTTGAAGTTAAACTCAGTTATATATATATATATATATATATATATTCATGCTCCGGCTTATGGACGATTTTCTCCAATAAGCTCCTCTATTCATTTGTATAGATGTAATCAAAACTTGTAGTTTATATTGCCTCCAGCCAACAGAGATTAACTGGTCGTGGACCCAATATAATGCTTCCTTTTCAACTGCTTTTGAGGCCACAAATGCACTCAACTTTTGGAGGGTTTGGAACCGTAGCAGTGGACACAATACTAAGCGTAGGATCCTTGTGGTTTTCTTGTGGGGTTTGGATTCCCTTTGATGATTTGGTTTTACTTTTTGAAGGGATCAGAGTTATGGGTGCTTATGCGTCCAACTTGAGATGAAGCTTGCTCAGACCTAATTCATATTAAAAATTTTAAACCCAAATTTAATTAAGCTGCATAAGTCAGGCTCAAAAGAAACTCATTTCATTGATTTCGATAAGGCTTCAAATTTTCTGAATCCTTACAAAATTTTGAGTACCTCAAGGCATGAGTGGACAATTTCAAAAAAATAAATAAATTATCTTTTAATTTGTAGCTACTATTATACAATTATTCCTACCCTTAAACATCTCATAGAGCTCGATTAAATTTGATTAACCTCGCGGCGTTTTCAAGCAATCGCTGTAGAGAGTTGGGATCAAATCAACAAACGTTTGGATGCAAATTTGCATCTATTTAAATCAAGTCTCCAAAACATACTACACATCAACATAATATTATTTTATTTCTCTCTTTTATTTTTAACGTTATTTCTAAATTTTTATGTCAAATTTTTTACTTTCAAATTTTGCATCCAAACGAAGCCCATGGTTTGAGTTTGACTCTAACACACCTTTGATGTATATACCCTGTACATATTGAAAATATTCTTAAGAACAATTTGAATTAAATTTTTTTTTTTCTAAAAAAATTGAGTTTGTATTCAACATAGGTTTTTGTAATCTCTATGTGTGTCGGTGTCGGTGTCAGTGCAGTGGGATGGAATTATGGCTTTTTGATCTCCCACTACTTAATGGATGTGGAGAGTCATGTCATAGCTATTATGTGGTCTTGCTAAAGATCAGCATATTCTCATAAATTCATGTCATGGGATGTTTGTGAAACTCATTATTTAGCCTTTCCCTTTCATTGTTTATGCTTTTCTCTTTCTTCATGGAAATTAATAATTATATTATCATAATTTACACCACCGATATATAAGTTTATGAATTAAGTCTGTAGTTTGGTTGGAATTTAACCCACGTCAGAACCCACAGACGACCTGTGATTTCATCTGAGTTTCTATATTTTATCCTAAAGAGAATCATTATTCTGTGGTCTGTTACTTTGGTCCACTTATTGGCACAACTAAGTTGTCTGATGTCCTAAACTTATCGTAAATAATAATAATTAATATTATTTTTACTTTTTTTTAAAAAAAAAAATAATGCGTACGGAGAGCAATCACGACAATGACTTGTCGTACACGTGCCATGTAACATATAATATGCCACGTACGTATTAGATAGCATCTGTCCAAAAAACCTAAATAAATTGTTAGTCATCAGCAGCGAATAAAGATTAGATTCGACACGCAATTTTGCTTGTTTAATCTGTTTAGAATGGAAAATAAAATTTGGTGTAACTACGTAGTCATCGTCATAATGAAAAAGACACAAATTAATGTAAAGTGACACTTGGAATTAATGTAAAAAATGAGGTATTTTAAAAATGAATTGATAAAATCCAGTTAGAATAAAGTCAAAAATTAATATCAATATTGGAAAATTTTAATATGAAGAAGCGATTAACTTATCTCTTCATGCAAATCAGAGTCGTGGAAGGATCACCAAACTTAAACGTCAGATGGCTTCTTTCCAACATACAAATGGTGGGCTACAATGTAATACTAATAAATTTGGTGCATTTTATGTATGTATAAAACTATTTGTGAATTATAGTGATAATATTACTTAAAATTAAGAATATAAAAATATTTAAAATAAGAAAATAAAAGGGATGAGAAGAAAACAAAAATGAAAAATATTGAAAGAAAATAAAAATAAAAGGAAAAGGAACTAAAAGAATAAAACATCTAAAATAAGAGTAAATGTGATATTTTACATTATGTAAATTAAAAAGACAAATATGTAATTTTATTTTTTAGAAGCAAAATAGGTGTAAGCTCTTAATAATATAATAATGTACTATAGATATATGTGTATACATATAAATTTTCGTGGGACAATGTGCATGTATATATATGACATCAAATAGCAACAAGAAGTAGCCCAAACCCAAATTCTAAGCATAAAGACAGCTATGTTCGTTATAATGGGAATATTAAAACACACATTATTTAAGCAATATAATTAACTTGACTTTAAAATAAGACAGATTTCTTGAATTCCAAGTGAGAATTCATCAACTTTTTCCTTCTATATATATATATAATACGTGTTTCGATTAAATTTACCTATGTAATTATGATATTTTGAGGATCAAATAAAGAAACAAACCACTTAATTCCTTAAAATGATTTCTTCACTGTGTCCCGTCATTTATTTTCATACAATATAGATGGCATTAGAAATAATACATGCCGTATGATCAACCACTTCCAGTTTGGCACCAGAGAAGCAGATGCTTGGCTGATAAATCTACCACAACCTAATTAATCTTGTTTGGCTGGAAAAACTTTTCAACATAAATATATATATATATATATATATATATATAGTAAATGAAAAGTCCCGTTACTTACTTGTTCTCCCTTTTTTGATCAACAAATTTTTTGTCATTCATGCATAACAATCTTCTTCTTGTCCGAATTGTTTAAGTTTTTGACCAGAAAGGTTGAATAACTTTCTCATTTTATGTGTATAGCTTAAACAGCATCCATTATCTTCTTTTGCTATTTGTGTGAAGAGTTTTCAATTTTCAGCTAAATGGGCTGCTTTTGAAATCCAAATTTGACCAAATTCCAAGTTAGATCAGCCAGAAATAAAGGAAGTGATAAGAAGAATGATTTGACGGAGCTCGTGGTTTGATTTTCAAGAAGTACATACTAAATTAAGCCATATTTTTCTTTTCAAGCATCCAGCCAACGCAGCTTATTTGTACCATAATCTGTCATTTTGACTCAACTGCGCCATCTCATGATAAATGCCACATTTTTTGACGTTGACTTGTGACCTGCAACAAACTGAAAATCCCCCAAGGCAACTTGAGAACGGAGGGCAAACTTGGAATTTGGGAATTCACCATCACTTTTGAGTTTTGAAAAGAAAAATGCATAATTACAAATGGGCTTTTTCTTTAATTCAATCAACTTAATTGATACTAATAAAAATTTCACACTCCACGCCTGTATAAATTTATTTATAAATTATAAAATTATTACATTTTAATTAATAAAAATAAGATTATTGAAAATTAGAAAGTATAATTAATATTTTACATTGTGAAGTAAAGAAATATCGAAAGGATTTGAAAAAAAAAAAAGAAAATTTTGAGATAATACACAAATAAAAATAATAAGTTAAAAGAAAATATATATATATAAAACGAAAATTAAAATAAATAAATTGTGTAATTTTAAATTGTAAAAAATAATTATTAATTGGAATAGAAAAAACACAAATGATCAAAGAATACAATAAAAAAATTGAGGAAAAACATGAGTATAAATTGTAATTTAGATGATCATAAAAAGAAAATAAAAGAAAGAATAAAACAACTTGGCATAAAGGTAACTGTGAAAATTGACTTCTTGTAACCACATATCTTCATCAACATAATACTACAGTCTAGATATGTTTATACCTCGATTTTTTTTCTTGGTGTAGATATCCTTAATTTGGTGAAATTTCAACTTCTCTTTTCTTTTTTTCCTTTTGTTTGTTTCTTAGCTCACTTGTATAATAATTACGAGACCAAGTAATCCACTTATGTGAAGTGATGCGAGTGTGGACCATCCTAACCTTTTTAAATTATTACAATTTAATTTTCTAGTGATATAACTTTACCAAGTAAGTATTGTGGTTGTAAAAATTCTTTGTATACGTTTTTAACTAAAAGTGATTGTAAATGTAATAAAAGAACCTCCAAAAAAAAGCCCAGTATCTTAGTCTCTTGAAAAAAGCCCACTAAATTTTTGTTGGAGTGTAGAATCTTGTCATCGCTCATGACCTTTAACTTTACCATAATATCAGGAAAATGAAATAACCATTACAATATTACATCCCAAGCAGTAAAAAGGCCAAAAGTCAAAAGCATCACGGGGTCAAAATGCCTCCAATCCCAAAAAACTTGTCTATGTTCAATCCTACCTCACAAATGGCACCACGTTTCCAGTTTTGCCCCTGACCTGACATACCCACAAACAGTGCTGTAATGCTATAGCATATAATATGGTTTTGTCCAAGCGTAAAGCCATTGCTTTCCGTGTTCAAAGAGAACCAACAAAACCAAAAACCGAAGAGAAAAAAGTGCGCAAGAAAAACAAGAAACAATTACTCCAAAACAATCTCTCTTGGTAGAGATCTGATCCTTGCACATTATTGCCCACTTTAACATATATGCAGTTGGGAATACCCCTATAAACGTGCATGCAACAGCCACATCCCCATTCCTGATTGTGGCTCTTGAACTGTTGCCGAAGAATGGGCGGGAGCAAATGGATGAAAGCGAAGATGGCTCTCGGGTTGAAGCTCAACTCGTGTCTTTATCTGCCGGGAACGGTTGAGGGTCCTCCGGCGGCGCCTGCCGTGGCGAGGTTTTCTGACCCCGCGTTGTTGTCTCCAACGCCGCATCAGGATTCAGATCGTGGGGTGCAAATGCCCACCACCCCGACGCAGTCCTCCTCCGGCCTCCTCTTGCCTAAGCATTCGTCCAAATCTACCAAGGTAAAAAATGGAAGCATGTGTTTGTGTTTTTTTTTTTTTTTATATATTAAGAATTGGATTTATGGGAGCAATTCGAAGTGTTTATTTTGCGCTCTTATTTTTGTTTTTCGTCATGCATTAGCATAGTCCCATATTTGAATCTTGACAGGGTTTCTTGTTTCCTTGAATTTTTGCTAATTTATCCTAAAAAGAATAAATTGGTGTTGGTACTTGTTTGCAGATCCCAAAAAAATGGGTTCTTTAAAATGGGTTTTCACTAGTCTTAATGGGTACATTTTGAAGATGTGGTATTTTCTTAAGAAAAACTTAGGATTTCCTTTATCAAATATTTGGCCAAGGACTGAAGGAACTCATAAAGTTATCACATGATGTTTTTCTCACCTTATATTAGTTGCTGAAAATCATTTCGATTTTACTCAATTCCTTCTTTTTACTGTTCAAGATCTATTCTTTTCCTTCAAAGAAAAAAGAAATAGTGGTGGTATTGTGACGGGGTCATTGGCTGAATTTTGTTTAAAGGGCCACGTGGGGTAGAGGTATTGGGCATATTGATGATGATAATGGAGCTAATAAGATTATACAAAGTGTGCATATGAACTGTCAGAGACGGATCTGTATTGTAATGTAATTTTCCGTTTGTCTATGTTGAGGTGGGGATAAAGTGCGTGGATTCACTTTTGAGGACTATAGTCATCTGACCATATTGTAAAAGCCCCTAAAGGGTAGCAACAGTTAAATCTTTCCTTAGCTCTCTGCCTTTCTCAGAGAGGAGAAGAAAGTGGTTTTCTCGGTCAGCAACACAACTGTTCCACACACATGACAATACTCATTTGTCCATTTATCACCCCTTTTTATGAATACTATCTTCAATTTGACCATTCATTGAGAGCTTTCATGCAATTATAAACCTCAAAGTAAGGCCCAAGTGTTGTAAAGTGAATGACAATCTTGTAGCAACAATGATTTCTACTTCTTTTGATACGTGGTGTGCTTTAAATCATTTCTTACAATTATTAACGCCTCAAAAGCTTCATTATTAGTTTTGAGAGTCTGCTTATTGCCCTTTCTGTGGTAAAAGTTAATGACTCGGAGCGGTTTTTCTTGGCACCACACACGATTTTGACTTTATTGATTGGATGGCCATCTTTAGCAAATCATCTGGGCTTGCCTGAACGTTTTTGGTATCTTAGATTTTTGAGGACCTACGATGTTGTTTCGTGACCACAATAGTATCTACCGCTGCATCAATGCCACAATCATATAATGGAAGTGTAGAGTCAGTCCTTTATACTACTGATTCATTTATAATAAATGGTAAACTAAATAATGCTGTTTTGCAGCTGACAAAATGTAATTTCTGAAACTAGTGTTTCAAAGATGAAAATATTTTTGGGACCACTTTCAAAATAAAGCTGATATGCAGAAAGTGAATGTATCTTGGCTGACTCGATTTTGTATTTTGGCCACGATGATAACATAACAATGAGAAAGTTGTCAGTGTGGTCCTCATAGTTTGCAACTCTGTCAGCTTGATATATTACTTACTGATGGGCAAAGAGGGCCTTGAGAAATTTCCCGCATATCTTGATACTGTGTGTGACTAGTGTCTGTCATTTTTGGGAGCCGCTAATTGACTTGAAATTCATTGGATTATGGCAGTGCGGCTCTAGAGCAAACTCAATGTATGGAAATACTGTACCTAAACACATTAAATTATTGCCTTTTCTTTTGAAACCTGGGCATGATTTGCATACAAAAAATAATCAGTATACGAAGCTAGTTCATGGTTATTCACAATGTGAAGATCAAGCTACTTTTCAGCAATTTATGCTTGTTAGTTTGTTTCTGAATTTCTGTGCCAATCACTTGATTTTCATCATTTATATTTTTGTCCCTTTTGGCAGAAGATATGTGCAATATGCTTGGCGTCTATGAAGCCTGGCCACGGCCATGCAATTTTCACTGCAGAATGCTCGCACTCATTTCATTTCCACTGTATTGCATCAAATGTGAAGCATGGGAAACAAAGCTGTCCCGTCTGTCGAGCAAAATGGAAAGAAATTCCCTACCAGAGTCCTGCCACTGATAAATCTCATGGAAGAACGAGAGCAAACAACGCGTCTTGGTCTCAAAGCGATAACTGGACCCCAAGCTTAAGACAGATCCCTTCTCCACAAGTTGATGCCAGTCAGCAAGTAGCTTCTCTTCTTCATGCTGCAGAACCTGATCTCTTTGATGATGATGATGAAGTTGCTGGTCACCAATCCAGTATCACCCCAAATAGCTCATCTAACAACAGCATTCAGGATGATCACTTTACTGGAACAGTTGAAGTTGAATCACATCCGGAAGTTTCTGCTGTTCCAAAATCAAAACCATATAGTAACTTCTCGATTCTTATTCATCTGAAGGCCCCTCTTAATACGGGACCGCAACATTCTGTGAATGATGGAGCAGGTTCACCATCGATGTCTCAAACTTCTCGTGCTCCAGTTGATCTTGTGACGGTGCTTGATATCAGTGGCAGCATGGCTGGCACTAAGCTTGCTTTGCTCAAACGGGCGATGGGGTTTGTAATTCAGAACTTAGGACCTTCAGATAGGCTCTCAGTGATCGCCTTCTCATCCACCGCACGGCGCCTCTTTCCCCTTCGCAGGATGACCGACACTGGAAGGCATGAGGCACTACAGGCTGTCAATTCTCTTAGCTCAAATGGGGGGACTAACATTGCAGAGGGCCTCAGGAAGGGTGCCAAGGTGATGACTGACCGCAGGTGGAAAAATTCAGTTAGCGGAATTATGCTGCTATCTGATGGACATGACACATACACAATTAGCAGTCCTAACAGTGGCAACAGCCGATCCGGTTATCGGTCACTTCTTCCTGCTTCTATGCATCGCAATAGTGTTTCCAGTCTCCATATTCCAGTACACACATTTGGATTTGGTGCAGATCATGATGCAGACTCAATGCATTTAATATCTGAAACTTCTGGTGGAACATTTTCTTTTATAGAGGCGGAGAGCGTGATTCAAGATGCTTTTGCACAGTGCATTGGGGGGCTTTTAAGCGTTGTCATACAGGAACTTAAACTGGAAGTCGAGTGCACAAATCCTGTGCTGCAGCTCACTTCTATCAAATCCGGAAGTTACCAAACCATTATGGCATCTGACAAAAGAAAATGCAGCATTGAGATTGGAGACCTGTATGCCGAAGAAGAAAGGGATTTTCTAGTCACAACTGACATTCCAATGGACGAATGCAGCGATGAGATGTCGCTGATAAAGGTGAAATGTGTTTACAAGCATCCAGTTTCTAAGAATTTGGTGACTCTAGATTCTGCAAGTGATGTCATAATTCAGAGGCCTGTAGTAACCGGACCACTGGTGGTGTCAATGGAAGTGGACAAGCAGCGGAACAGGCTCCAAGCTGCAGAAGCAATGGCCGAAGCCAGGGCTGCTGCCGAGCAGGGTAACTTACCTTCTGCAGTGTGTGTCCTGGAGAACTGTCGTAAGCAGTTATCAGAAACCGTGTCAGCTCAAGCTGGAGAAAGATTGTGTGTGGTGTTGGATGCTGAATTGCAGCAAATGCAGGAGAGAATGGCCAACCAACATGTTTATGAGACATCAGGGAGGGCTTATGTGCTGTCTGGATTGAGCTCGCATTCTTGGCAGAGGGCAACTGCAAGAGGGGACTCAACCAGCAGCTCAGGCCTTGTACAGGCTTACCAGACACCATCTATGGTTGACATGGTAAACTTGTCGCAGACTATGGTCTTTGGTAGTCCATCATCTCGCCCCCGACCTACGATTAGGCCAACACTGTCTTTCCCCGCACGACCGCGGAGAAGGTGATCTCTGTTCAACCCCCAGGATTCTATCTTCAGTGTCTCATTAATGTCTTATTCATCGTTACCTTCTGCCTTTTATTGTTATTATTTTTTTAATTTTATATGGAAAGTTTAGGGGTGGGGTTGCAATAAAATGCTAGAAACTGTGAGTTATTATGACTTCAGGGGTATATTCAATTCCAAATGTACATGAATGACAATAGGGGAAGTGGTGAGAAGGATCAGCAGATGGGATTTGGGATTTAGGATTTTCATTGTCCATATTGTGGTGTGTACATCAAGAGAAGATATTTGTTCTCTTTGAAACAAGAATTTGTGGGATGGGATAATTTGATTCTATTGTTGATTGTTCTGCCTCTCTTGGTATGTTTCAGAAGCTCTGAGAAATTAGTCAGTACAACTGTTGCATTTGTGTCTTGATTGCCTTCTCTGAGATGCATCTTTTTTATTTATTTGTTTCGTCTTTCAATATATTGTTCAAAGCAAGAATTATTATGGTATAAATTTGAGACAGGAAATTTGGAAATGAAATATGTTTTCCTTGTCTCTATTAGCATGTCACAAGAAATTCCTTTAATATAGCAAGAAACCAAGTAAACTGGGTTCACATTTGAAAGCTGAGTCAATCGTTCTTTAACCGTATTTCTCCTCTTTCTTGAAAATATTTATGTTTAATATGATGCAGTATGTATATTTAGAAAAAAAATGAAAATTGTTAAATTATTAACATTATTAATATGTGGTATATTGAATTATTAGTAATACTCTAAATTATTTTTATTTAAAAAGAAAGAAAAAGGGGCATGCAGCTAAAGTCCTAAATTCTATATCTCAAACAACCGAATAATTCAAAAAATTTTAATTATATTTATATATTTAACTTGTCATATTAAATGCTTGGTTATATTCATTCATATTAGTCAATTTAAATTAAGATATTATAAAAATTAACAAGATAATAAAAAGAAAAGATATATGATCTTGGATATAATTTGAAAGACTGAATTTTCTAATCAATTTACTTATAAAATTCTGGGTGAAGGTTACTAAAATGAAAAAAATAGTGTTAAAATAATTTGTCACTAATATTGTTTCTATGTCGTGCACGATACCATTTGTTGTTAGAAATATACTTATCTAACAACAAAAAAAATTCAGAAAATGATTTTTTTTTATCTGAATTCTGAAATAGCGTTCAAAGAAGTAGTGGATAAAGAAAATAAATAAAAATGGATAGACGTAGGAATACCCAAAAAAAAAAAAATTGAACAATTTTTCTTCATACAAATTTAGGATTTGTATTATTTTTTAAATTCATTGGAATAAATAAAAGTAAAAAAATTAAAGGATAAACGAAAAAAAGAAAGTTTTAGCATGTAAGTTTGATCAAAGAAAAATCATATGTGTCACATAATAAATTTAAAATATATGAATTTTATTGGATTAAAATATCTATGACTTTAAAGTAAAAAATATTTATATTCATTTAAAATACTAATATATCTGGAAAAAAGAACATAACAAAAAAATCTAATAAATAAGCTCAATACATATTTAAAATAAGCGAAATTTCCACTATATACAAATAAAGCAAAATCATTAAAAGATTTGAAAAATATTAGAGTAAATGAAAAAATATTATCAAAAACTGTGAAAAACTATGAGATAAGAAAATGATTATATAAAAAGTAGATAAAATGATAGCAAAATAGTAATTTTAAAACCATTCCTCGTGATAATATAAAAATACACTAATTATGACTCTCATGATCAATTTTTCAATATCTAATAATAAAAAAAATTAGTCAAGACAAAAGTTGGACGAGAAAAAATGATTAGTTCATCCAAGTATATTTTAAAATATAAAAAGAATATTGAACCTTAAAACTTTTATAAGTTTAATTAATATATTTATTTCAAAATAACAACTCAAACTCAAGAAATATAGTGAACGAGAATATGAATTTTGGTCAAAATCAGTTAATTTGCATAACACCCATTTATTAATGAATTTATTGATTTCATGAATAGTTTATTTTACTTACTTTAGACTAGTATTAGCCCTTCTTCAAATTTCATTTTCTTTTTGTGCGTCTATGAATTTTTATATTATTTAGTGTATAATTTTTCTTTATTTGTTTTTTAATTTGCGTATTTTAATTATTTTTGTAAATATACAATAGTTAAACAAAGTAATTGAGAAATCAATAAATCACTTCATCAACATTTATCATTAATTAATATAAAAAATAAATTTACACTGAATATTTTTGTTTATATTGTGTGAAATATAAAAAAATATTAAATATATTATTAACAAAACAATGATTTCCGTGCAATGCACGGGCAACAAGCCAGTTCTAAAATAATTTAAATAATGTTTGTAGTTCAATTTTTAAGAAAATTATAATGTATATTTTTTGAATATTATAATTTATATTTTAGGGAAAAACAATATGTTTCATGACATTTAATGAAAAATAAAAACATACCTTGGAGTCTTGTAAATAGCAAGATAAGTTTTCCTTCCGTTTCTTCCACAATTAATCTACTTTTAACAGTTAAATTCATTGAACTAAATTTAAAATTAAATGAATAAATTAATGTTACGACATCTAAGAAAATTACAATTTGATATTTTTATAGCAATTTCACAGATTTGGTAAAAATAAATCAAAACGGTTCCCACACTATGATGGTATGATTATTAAAAAATATAATTGTATAAAAGATATTATATTATTTTCAATGAATTATATGAAGTTACATTTTTAGTATAAAATATGATAAAACCATAATTTATTATAAAATAATACTTCCACGTTCCGTGTAAGTTTTCTCTTTTTTTTTTTCTGTCCCTTGCCTCAAATAAATAAGCATAGAGTATGAATTCTAATATCATATCATATATAATATATAATAGCACATAGGTGTTCGATCAATTTTGACCAAAATTTTGAAATTTGAATGCTCAGAATTTTAGAATTTTTTTGTTAATAAATATTTGATAATTGGTTTATTTAAATTAAACATATATATGGTAATTAGTTTTTGTAGCTTCCTTTTTGTGTTTCAATTTATTTAGGATAGATTTTGACATAGTCGATCACATTTTTTAGTTTTGGTAAGAATAATAAATTGGTTGTATTTTTAGGACAATTAATTCGTGCAATTTTATTTCCCTCTTGCGTTTTAATTTATTTATTGCAAGTTTATTTTGGAATTATTATTTTCTACAATTTTCTTTTTATGTCATGTTAAATAATGGAAGATCGCAATTTGTTTAGCGTTTATATGTTTAATATCAATTTTATGAAATTTTCCATTTTTATTTTAATTTATTCGAATTATATGTTAGATTAATTTGATTTTCAATTTTTGATAAAATATATTTGGTTAATTTATTAAACTTAAACATACGATAGAATTATTAATTTGTGCAATTCATTTTTTTGTGTCTCATTTAAGATAATAGAAGATTCCTAAAAATAGAATGTTACAATAATTAATTTTTGCAATTTTATTTTATTTTATATGTTTTTGATTCACTTTAAACTTTTTGTACTATAATTACTTTATGCAATTTTTCTTTTGATTAACTTGATTTGCCATTTTTACTTAATTTATTTGAACTTAACATAGTTTTTATAGCTTCCCTTTTGTGTTTCAATGTATTTAGGTTAGGTTTTGATATAATCGGTCATATTTTTTATTTTCGGTAAAAATAATAAATTGGCTGTATTTTTACAATAATTAATTAATGAAACTTTGTGTCTGCTTTTGTGTTTTAATTTATTTACATTCTTCGTCGAAGTAATTTTTGTCCACACACACACACATATATTTTCTATTCTAATCATAAATGCACATAAATTTTGACACACATATATTTTCTAATAATTTCGACACTTTTACTTTTTGACACTTAATACAACAGAAGATATCTATAATTTAGACAGAATATTTTGTGATTTAAAAATTAAAAATCCAATCAAAGTTTAGTGGAATGTTTGGGGGGATTTTTTGTGCAATTTCCTTTTACTCCTTCGATTAATTCAGAGTAAATTTGCATAACAAATTTAGTACTTTAATTCTTTTGGTGGTAACTTGCATGTGGGTAAGGTGATTTACTAGCTTAACTTAATTTCAGAAACAAAATCACACAAACAATCCCAATTCCAGTAATCAAACATTGTTAAATATAATTAATTAAGAAAAGTAATTAAGGGATCATTCTATATGGTAAACCTGTGGATGATGCATTACGCGGGGAGAGAAGAACGCTAAAGAAGGCTCCATAGGAGAAGAAGCTTAAGTGAGTTTAATTCGAAGTTGAATAATCGGCGAGTTCCTCTGTTTTACCAATGTTTTAAAAATCGGAACGGTGATTGAATCGAAAAATCTACCGAGTTACTGGATTGGTCCGACCGGTTGAACCGTTGAAAAAATCGATTATTTTAATTATATAATATTATATGTATTACTATAAAAATAATTTACAAAATAAATGTAACATATTATAACAATAGACTATAAAATAAGTTTTAAATGTAACGTTAAAAATTAAATAATTCAACTAAAATAAAAAATTATTACACAAATTAAAAAACATATTAAATTCAAAATGATTAAAAGTATAAAATTGAAAAAATAGTTTTGAAAATAAACAGATTCATTAATATGACCTATTTTAATTTTAAAATACAATAATTCAAATTTCAAAATATTAATTAGAAAAATAAAATGATAAAAATTACTAAAAACAAAAGTCAAAATAAAAATTTTATATTGAACTAATATTAAGGAGTTGTAAATGTAAGAAAATTTTGAAAAAAGTCTGAAAATTTATTTTGTAATTTTTTCAAAAAAATTGCTAAAAATTTCTTTTTTTTTATTTTTTAGATAAAACCAATTTTTAGTCGGTTTTGACCGGTTCAAACATGTTTTGACCTGTTTTTGACTAGTTTTATACATGTTTTATTTTTATACCTTAATCGAATTAGAAAACCAACCGGTTCCTAATCGAACCGATTGAATCGGCCGATCCGGTCCAGTTTTTAAAACACTGTTATTGACTTTGCGAAAAATACAATTAAATGAGGTAAAGGTAGACATGAAAAATAGAGTGCTCAACACAAATACAAATATTGACAGTGCCAAAACAGGAATTGAAGATGCTTGAGGTCATGGCTATTGATATTTTAATATATTGTTCATTTTTATTAGTTTACTAGTCATAAACAGTAGTCACTTTTGCAATTTAGTAGTATAAAAGATATGGTATTATAATTTGAAAGTGTTTAATAAGTATATGATGCTCTGTAAGCATTCAATGAATATACAGTATATTTCATATGCAACCTTAGAATTTTAATGTGTTATATTTGTAATCTATTTATTTGTTGAGATAATCACACAACTACGTTTGTACTGATGAAGACCAACATATAATATGTGAAGTGTCATGTTCCCTCTTTATTATCATAAGTATCATTTGGGTTTCAAAAGCTTATTATTCGTTTAATTATTTTAAATTTAATTAATTAATTTTTTTAATTCACACTTTGTGAATTGGAGTCGTACTTTTCTTTTCAGTGTCCACATCTTTAACAATGATTTTCTTATATGTAGCAGCCAATTGCTAATTATGTTTTCATACTCAATAATTATTTTCTTTATTACTAATCTAAATAATTATTTTTCCTTTATTTCTTATTATTTCAATAGTTATTTATTTTTTTATTTTGTAAATACATTTCCTTAACTATTTTACTATTATACTTTTCAATTATATTGTTTAAATAATTTAAACTTTCATTATAATAGCCCTCTAAATGCTTTGTATTCTCTAATATGATCATTGATACTTTTGTTTTGGAATTTCTTTTATTTACATGCATTATATTTTTGGATTTTGTATTATTAATTACTCTTGTGTTTTTTAATTAAGATTTTGAATGAATATTACTTATAGTAATGATCATTTGCCAACTTTATAACATTTAAAGTTTAATCTTCAATAAAGTAATAAATATTTTCATCTTAATTTTATACACAAATATCATCATTCATAAGAATTAAAGAATGTTGGTTTTATTTTAAGGTAATGTTATAGTTTCTTATATCTCAATTGTATCTTTTTGGCACTTAATTTATTTTATTTTTTCTTACAATGCGTAGAAAATATAAGTCGATAATAAATATTTATAATTAAACATATATTTTATTCTATCTTTAAGCGTGTGCAAAAAGATGTACAAAATTACGAATAATTACCACAATCAAAACAATGCTTTAAAATATAAGTGATATTAGCATTAATAAAAAAAAAAAATATATATATATATATATATAAATATATATTGCTTAAAAGTTACAAGGACATCACCCCTAACAATCAATCTTAATTAATCAAAGCTTTCAGAATCCTGAGTATTTTTAATAACTTTATTAGGTTAATTATCAATTAAATTAATTTACCAATGATTTTGCTTGTTCATATATTATAAGTAAACGCATTATTAATTTGGGCAATTTTCCTTATTGGCACATTGAAAATGGAAATAATCAGTTACTTAGACAATTTGTCAATATTTCGATTGTTACATCAATAACCAAAGCTTAATAGTAAAGAAATATAAATAAGTTAAGTTATATTTTATTTTAGTTTGAGTATGAATATTATTCTTTTATACTTTTCAAAAATATTGTAGATTATGTTTAAATTTAATATATATATATATATATATATATTCTCATGATTTTTATTCTTCATTAATTTTTTGTTTGAAATTTTTTGAAAATAATCTTTAACTATATGAACAAAATTTCAATATAATTTGAAAGGAATTCATATTTAAAATTTATACATAAATGATAAAAATCAAATATAATTATCCATGCATGGCATGGATTACACTCTTGTTAAACTTAATATAAATAATGTAGCTTAATTGATAAGGATAAAACTAACATGTAAGAAATTAATAAGATCTTGAAAACAATGAACTATGCTCTGTAAGACTTAATTTTATTCTGCAAAAGTTTTTCTTTGTAAACTAACGTCGAAATTAGATTAATTGATTCTGCTGAACGTGTAAAGTATTCACGCGCTACTAACCCATAATATTAAATATAGGTTTAAAGTATGTATTTCTATTGTCGATCTATACCATATTGTTGTGGTTAATGGCCATTATGGAGTTCCACCATGTGCAATTTCAAAAATACCCTTACGGAAAAAAGTCGAAGTCATGTTCAAACAAAAAAATACGAGTAATAGCAACGCACTCCAAGCGTGTGCAACTTGTTATGATTATGTTTATTTTGATTTTTGGGTGCGTTTTTTTTTCCTTTGTATTTTTTCAAAAATTGAGTAAAAGTAAGATATAAAATGTTAAATATGTAAAGTGTATGTATTTTTTGAGATAAAAACAAAACAAATTATCATGCCCCCCCCCCCCCCCCCCCCCCCGCCCGCTCAGGACACAATACAATTGTACTCGTGAATATCTCAGCAAAGTCAACAAATATCATTATAACTAATCTATTAAATATTGCATAATATTCAAAAGGTAACATCCAAAATATTAAACATAACACTGTCCAGCAGTGAGCAAAAAAAAATCATTCTAATTATTACATTAGTCATATTTTAATTTCTAGTGAAAATAAGTGAAATAAAATAAATTAGGATAAAAGTCTTCGTCTCTCTCTCTAGATTTATCCTTCCTCTTTGTTTTTAATGAGATGTGAGCATAAAATAGTAATTATTTGCATAAAACATATTTTGAAATAAACAATAGCATTTTAATTAAAGAGTTCACGAAAATCATAGCATTTTATAATTATTCCATGTCATTTCATCATTTCACATATCTATATTCCTCAGTCTGTTCACAGTGATACTTATTTTGTATACTATTTCCACTTTTTAAACCTTAATCTATATTCTCAACTAAAGAGGGACAAGTGTAATCAACTATGCCTTCAGGACCCCAGTACTTCAATTCTAATTGGGAGATATTTCAATTTATACTATTAATTGGTAAGATCATGTATCACCGACCCCATCATATGTCATGAGTCTTGACCATAATAAATCTAATTAATCATATTTCTAAAACTTTTAAATAATTCCCAATAAGTTTCAGAAATTTACATTCTATACCGAAACATACGTCCTATCAATTTTTTATGCATGATTCACGGATTTAACAACATATACATGATTAGTCTATGTGAAGTCTACACAAATTCATGTTTTCTTATGCATGTGCAAGAGCGTTTTCTAGGTGCGTGTGGAAAAACTTAGAATTCGGCTAAGAATTTTACCCTAAATACCGGGTTTGGTGCGCAAAAAGGCTCCCTTCTCCCATTGTTCACGTTCTAGGTGATGGCTGCTCCCTTTTAGAGTGGCAAAAAAAATTTCTCAACTCTTTGCCTATGTATATTAGGGTTCTAAGAGGTTTAGATATTCAAGATATTTGGTGAGATTTTGTTACATATCACAACATCTCATTTCCCATTTACTATCCTTATTTTTCAATAATTACACATAAAAATTAAACTTAGATAATAAATTATAAACTTAAATTAATTCCTTAAGCATTCACCAAAAATATTAATTAAAATTTGGTTAACTACTGCCCAAAATTTCCAAGTATTACACAAACATGGCCATATAATTATACTATTTTATTTGTTATAAAAATATAGTAAAAACAATATTAATTTAAAATTAAGAGCATGTGAAAGATTAATAAAAGATAAAAAGATTGAATTGAAAACTATAAAAATGTAAGAGAAAAAACAGAGTTATATTTAAAAAAATGGAGAAAGTAAGAAAATTAAAAATATTTAAATAAGGCCATTATAATTATTTAACATTATAAAGTCAATATAATGTCAGTTGTCAGTATATATAGTGTGGAATATAAATTAGATAAAAGAATTACAAAATTGAAAAAAAATGGAATCAATAAAAGGTAAGAAGTGGATTATATGAATGAAAATTAGAAGAACATAGAAAAGATAATATGAGAATGATTAAGAATATTTGTGTAATTCTATGTAGCGTAACAATAAAATGATAATTTCATAATAACAAGTAAATTCTAACATTTATCCACTCAAACAGCTTACCCATTTATTATTTCTTTGATTTCTTCCTCAAATTTTTCCACTTTGTAATTGTATTTTCATTTCTCTCAAAATCTCAAATTGAAGCACTTTGATTTGAGAAAAAATAAGACTTAACATAATTTGATTTCCATTCTATCCATATTTTCATAAAATTTTATTATATGTGATTACGGTTTTTATTATACTTATTAATTGTATTTTATATTTTATTTTTTGTAGACGCATTGTGTATATTTCTGTTGCTGGTATAATGTTATTAAATTATGAGATTTTTTTGTTACATAAAGTCAAATTACAAAATATCTTTATTTAAAATTATTTTTATTTTTATATTCTTTTAATTCTCACTTTTCTTTTAATTTATTATTTCTATTTATGTTGCCTATTGAATTTTCTCACTTACAAAATTGTTTTAACTTTCTTTATTTCCTTATTTTAAATAATTTTATACTTTTAATTTTAAATATATATTTTTCATTATTTAAAATAAAATAACTTTATAATTTATAAACAAATTTTTACACACATTAAAAATGGCACTTCTATTGGTATATAAAAAAGTTAGCAAGAAATGGGGCTATCTTGGATCTTGAATTGCAAGTGATTATTTAATAGGAATGTGAGTCACTTGCACTAATAATGCTTCAATTTCGAATTTGACTAATCTTTTCAACCTGAATTTTTTTTTAATGTTAATATTATTTATAATATCAATATTTTACCATTTTCGAAACACACAAGTACACTCTACAATACAAAAATATTAAACTAACTATAAATTTAAACGTAAAGAGATACTAAGTTAAATGTAGGCTACTGTTTGGATCTTCAACTGAGTGACTGCTTATAATGCTTCAACCTCGACTTTGACTCCTCTATTCTATTTATGAAAGGTTTTCTTAATTACTTGTTTATTTGCTTATTTATGTTAGTGTTGTTAATATGCTACTATTTTTCAAAGTATTCCAAGAATACACTAGAATAATTATATATCAAACTACTCTAAATTCAGAGTATGTAATGGCATTACGCATAAAAGACCCAGTAAATTAGATTTAGTCTACCAATAAGATCTTAAATGGCAGATAATTCTATAATAATAACTTGACTAAATCTATATTATTATTTTATCGTTGAGACTTTATTTGATTTTTTAATGATATTTTAAAATGCTCTTCACAACAAATTTAATCCGTGTGCTTCTTTGTCAAGTATGATTCATAACTAATTCAATGCATATACTATGATATTAAGTGTGAAGGATTCGTAGGAACTAATGTTTGGTTTTCAACATGAACTTGTCAAAATATCTTATTTATTTATTCTTATCTCTTTCAATCACTTTTAATCTCTTTCTCTTTTTTCTCAATAATTTTTTTTCTTTTGTACTTACTCCTAGTTCTAATTTTTTATCTTTCTTTCATAAATTTTAAACATAATTTTGATTTATAAATAATTTTAATTTTATTATTAAAATTTTCAAAATATTATAATTTTATTTTTAATTATAATAATAAATTGAATTGATTTTATTAGTATGTTAACTTTCATCTCAAAATTTGATTCCTTTTCCTGCATCGTTTGAAATTTGAAACTCAAATTAAATTTTTAAGTAGATTAAATTTTCATTAATATTTTAAAATGAGCAATACAAAAAATTAACAATAAAACACAAAAGATCGATGGTATGGCCAATTAGGTTTTATAATTATTTGATTTTGCATATAATTTATTCATATCTCTATACACTCATGAGTTGGCATTTGAGAATAAGCTGAAATTGGGGAAAAATTACCCAAATTAATACACGTTTAATGCATTGACCCATTGACCTAATAAATGAAAGGGCAATAGACTTCACTGATCCACATTATTCAAATTAATTGATGGCTAATTAATGATTTTAAAGAAAATAAAATTTTTCAAATTTTTGGAAGCGCAAAATTCGGACAATAGACCCTTCTAATCACCTAAAGAGCTACTTTACACTCTGTTTGGTTCCTAAAATTTGGGGAGAAAAAGAAAAGAAAATGTGTAATAAAAATGATTTTTGTTATTTGGTTAATAAGAAAAATTTTATGAAAGGAAAATTAAGAATTTAAAATGACTAGGGTAATGATAGAGAAAGAAAAAAAATGCAAGAAATTCCAAATTTTATATCGTGTTTAAATGGAAGGACTTTACTAATGAAAGAAAAAATTAAAAAAAGAGAAATCAAACTAAATAAAAATTTAAAATTGAAATTTTTTATACTCTAAGAAAAAATAATAAAGAAATGAATAAAAGAAAAAGAATTAGATAAATTTTTGAAGAAAGAATAAGAGTTAAAATAGTTAAAATTTCATTCCTTAAACTATAATTTCTCTCTAATTTTTTTTTTATTAAATTCATTTTTAATTAAATAATCAAAATCATTTTCTTTAACATTTTCTTTACTAAATTTAAGGAACCAAACATAGCGTGAATAAATGAAAAGTGTCTGGCTACATCAATGAAAGATAATAATGTGGATGATTAGACCTTCTTTTGCCGTACAAGTCAAATATTCCTCAAATTAATTGCTAACTTACTAAATAATTCAAATTTTTATATATGTGTAGGGTGGATTTAAAGGAAGGAGTTGAAATGGTAGAAATTTGTCAAGTTGTTGCCTATAAATGAAAAAAAAAAAAAAAATCCGACCACGTTTATTAAAAAATGGGTGATTAGATTTTATAGTCAAAAATTACCCAAATTAATTGATAATTGACTATATAATTTTAAAAAAAATTAAAAATTTTCCAAAATTATAAGAACTCAGAATTAGATAAAAGTTGATAATCAGTAATGAACGCATTCCTCGATATTCACAAAGGCTATGTTAAGCTATATTTGTTTCCAAATTTATTATTATTTATCAATACTTAAAAATATGACAAATCAAATATTTTATTATACAAATTATATTTAAATTTAAATTAAAATTTTTTCTTCTCTTATTTTTTATAACTAACTAATAATTTTTAATCATTATACCTATTCATAATCAACACATATCTATATAATTTTTCTACTCATATTTATTTTTTTTTTATCCTATAAACCCATATATTATCACATAATCTAATTATTATTACATATTTTATATATAAATAATTTTTTTAACTATTCAAATCTTATAAGCCAATTATAGTTTTAATCTCTACTCAAATCATTCAAAATTTTCTCCCTCGTCTTAATTAAGAAACAAACATAACCTATCTAAATTTCATACTTTAGTCATAGTCATAATCATTGTATTTTTCAGATTTTATTTTTATCTCTTTATTTTTACACAATAAAATCACACCTAAAATATTATTCCTAACAAAGCCCATGCCTGCGTTCGTTGCATTTATTAGACCCAAATACACACATGCAAAGAGGAACGCACACTAACCATGCAAAATAAAATATATTTATTTGTTAATATGTACACTTTCACATGCATACAGTAACATAAAAAAATCAATTATTACATATTTTTAAATTAAACCATTGTTTATATGAACTCACAAACACGCTTCACACACACACATATCGTTGTCTCATAAAAAGTAATCTTCTATGCATATTATTACATTATCTGACACAATCTTCTATACAAATACAATTTGAGGAAACAAAAATTTTACTAACTATAAATACACACAAAAAAAGACCAAATATTTAATTTATCTTTTATATAAAAACCCAATCCTTAACAAAGTACAAAATTTTATCTAGAAACAATAACCAAACAAAGCCGAGACTAGATTCAGAACAAGGAACTTGTAAACTGGGATTTAAATGGCTTTTTTAACAGAAACTCTGTCATCACTAATATTAAAAAAAAAAAGAAAAAACATATATATACAACACACACATGTATAGATGCGGATGTGTCTGTAAAAATGACTTTATTTATTTTATAATTATATCATATATTTTTAAATATTTTTATTTTAAAAATTGTATGAGAGTAGAAAATAAAAAATAATAATAATTGAATAATGAAAATGTGTAATTGCAAAACAAACTTAAAACAAAGAAAAACGAAACGCAGCCGGAGGAATTATTACTTCGTTAGACTACAAAAAGCATGGAAATCTTAAAAACACAAAAAGAGTAATATAATTAGCTGTATTGCATCGCTTTCAGGAATGGACGTGACGCAATCGCAGCCACCGTTCCAACATATTCAATGGCTGTGATGATTTCTCACGCCAAATGTAAATCCGCATCACGTGAGCGGGGACCACTCCGGGGCATGGGCCACCTTTTGAGTCCGCCAGCAAAGAATAATTTGCGTTGGCATCCTATGATGTCACGACACGTGCACGTCCTCCGATCCGCGGGGGCACCGCGCCGGATTAATTCAAATGCACGTGAAATTTCGGGGAAAAAAGAGCATCGGTCCATTCCAAAATTTTGCGAAAACTTGAGCCTCGTGAAAGCTGACAGTCCACGTGGCAAGGGCCCTCTTCTTCAGCTGAGCTAGGATACTGCATAGGCATCCGTGCTTTCAAATGCTTCACTCTACCTCTGGGTGTGTGCGTTACAGTCTAGTTCTTTCTCTAGTACATGGTCATCTCTACATACACGTTAACTTACATATGTGATTTGCTAGGAGATTCTTGGGCCTTGATCTCCGCGAGAGTGAGAAGAGCTTCCCGATTTTGCTTCTGAGCTTCTGCGTTTATGAGTTCTTCAGGTATTGAAGCTCGATTTCCTCTCAATGTGAGAGTTATTTCAACATATTTGATTTTTGCTGATGTGCTTATTGTTTATTGCACTTACATTCATGTATAATATAGCTGCTGGTCTTCGGGACAGAGCCTAAGTAACTCAAGCTTGCATATCTGAATTTTCTCGCTCATGTTTGTTTCTCAGGTATGCTTAGCTCTTAACCGTTTCCATCTTACTTAGATTATCTCAGAAATTGCGAAATGGGTCAATTGTTTTTCATAAATATGAGCTTCCATTTCGATACTGTTCCCGGCAGTTCCAGAGAAACTAACCGGAAATGTGGTCCGACCATCAAGTACGACAATGTTAGCTGTGCGCGTTGAAAATTCATCGATTAGGGCTTCAGTCTCATTCGAGGCTTTGACAATGCCTGTTTCAAGGCATTGCAAAATCTCGTAGCCTGTTACTTGAAGTAGCAGGAAATGGAACAGGGGAATTTATTTGTTGATTTATTTTAAGAATTTTGTTTGGGAAAATGCAAAAGAAGGTGGAATTTTGTTCTTGCTCTTTGAAAATTTGGGCTACTCGTTCGCAAATGAATTCTTGAAAAAAGAATTAGGTTTGATTCTACCGACAAGAAATGTCAAGGTGGTTGGGTTGATTCAATAGATAACACAAAGTCTTTTTCCAACGCATCATCCTCCTCAGAAAAATGAATAAATAAATAAATAAAGCTAAAGTTGGTCTACCGTACTTGGCTGCTAACTTTCCTCAGTGTCTTGGAAGCGAAGTCTTTTCTAACCGTTGGCTTGTATCTACGCCTATGGTACAATTGCTAAATTTTTTACCTTCTCAATCATAGACGGGAGAAATATGACAATTTTATATACAACCAAGAATTTCCATGCCAGGATTGACATCATAACTGTGTATGCACTGCTGTGTCGATTGGGGTTGCATCTAGATTGATTTGTTAAGAGGTCTCTTTCGGGTTTGCAAAATGGTAGCTTTCAGGGAGTTTGGTTGATGGGCCACTCTTTTTGTT
Organism: Avicennia marina; assembly: GCA_019155195.1. NCBI lineage: Eukaryota > Viridiplantae > Streptophyta > Magnoliopsida > Lamiales > Acanthaceae > Avicennia > Avicennia marina. The sequence continues at coordinate 2,351,458 of CM032764.1, forward strand.
TTAATAGAAACTTGTATACATTGTCTTTGAGGGCTTGTTGACTAATTTTAGCAAAATTCATCTCTTTTCTCAACGTCTATTCTGCATTTCACCTTGGGCTCTTATCCACTTGTTTGTTGAGGTGTCTATCTATATCTGAATCTTGGCTGTAATACTTTTAGGGTATGCCATTTACTTTCACCTGGCTTTTTCACGTTTGAAGTCTACAGTTTCAAGTGGAAAAATGACACTTCTTTTGCTTCATGTACCTTTCAAGCATTCTTTGGTGATTGAGGCATCTTACCCTTTGATTAATTTCAATGCATAGCAGTAATGTTACTGTCATATGTCAAGGAACTTGAGATTTATGCTGGATTTCAATGTGGAGTCTATTAGTCTCTATTTTCTTTCACATTATCTAGAATTGGATCACCCACCTCTCCTCAAGAAATGATAATAAGAGAATTAGAGATGCTGATTACAGAGGCATGTTACGCCTCTATTTTAGAGTTGATTTAAAGTCTGAAGACAAATGTTGAAGGACGTAATCCTTGACCGAGTATCTACCCATTAATTTAATCAGTTTCTTGATCTTTATTGGAAAGCTCTCAACAGTTGGCTGGCTTTGGCCTCTGTCAAAAATATTATTATGCTTATTAGGTGTGTATCATTATCTTAAACTGTCCAGAGTATCAGTTTTATGGTGGTTGCAATTATTGTGTGCCTATTTTTGTAATAATTACTACTGTGTTTAAAGTCCAGAAAATTCTCCACAGAAAATGGTACTATAAAAGGAAAATTAAAAAAAAAAATACTATTCTTAAAATAAGTACATTATACGTTGACAAAATAATGGAAATATAGGACAAATAAGTCAGGTTTGTTGGCCAACCGTGTATTAGAAAAGAACTAATAACTCCTCATTATTGTATACTGTTTTTTTAGTTACTGTTGATTGTGGTCGTGTCATTCGATTTTATCGAAAGGTTTTCTTGTTCAACACTTTCATCCGTCTGTGGCATTGATTTTGAGTAAGCAAACTTCCAGAGGCTAACTTAAATATTTAAGAGTTTAGGCTTGGGATTTTCTAAAGTAGATATTAATTAATTTTGCATTTATATTTCACATAGGTTGGTCAATTTTTTTCATTAGCTTGGTGCATTCTGGTCCTTCAAGGAAATATTTATCAGAAGATCATCCTGTTTTATTAGGGTCTCTTTCTGTCTCATCTCACTGTAAATTTCTTTAATCTTGTGTGCTTTTGCCTGTGTTGGGCCTGGGGTCCAGGGGGTGCAAACAGAAACACAGATGGATTCAACTTCAGAAAAGAAATATGATTTGGTAAGAAGTTTGTTATAGGACGGATGGCAAATGCTCGACTCAGTGAATCCTTTTGTGTGTATTCTTGTAACAAATGCTACTTGTTTATGCGTAGGCACTATCTGGCGTGTACCAGTTCTACACTTGAGGCCTGGCAAGATTAGTTGAATGAATCTCTGAGTACAATTTCAAAGCTGTCACTGAAAGTGTACTGAATGCAAGTAAGTTGCGCTGGTAGTTTTTAATTTATAATCAGTAGTATTCTCACAAATTATTCTTTCAACAAAATTTTTGGAATGGCACACTCTCAAGTCTTCAATTTGCTGCTCAAAATACTTCTACTTCTTACTTTAAGAAAATTGTTTTATGAATTTCTTTCCTTCCCTTCATCACTCTCACATTAATCTCCATTGATTCAACCTCCCTCACGCTATTTTTTACCTGAAGTTTCTCAATATCTATTGTTTTCTCAATTATTATTTTGTAATTTCAGTTTTATTATTGGTTCCAACCACATGGGGCTTCGATTGGAAATAGCACTCCTTTGCATCATTATCGTGGTCTGGATTCAGCAGAGCCATTGTGGTTTGTTACTACCATGTCCTACGAGCTTTATCTATACCTATTTGCTGTGCAGGCAGTTAACATTTATGGAACTGTCGAGACTTGAAATTCTAGTCACAATGCCATATTTAAGCTTCATAGTAGCAATATATGGTTGCCAAATAACCGTATTTCTTTACATATTTTCCAGATGATCTTTCAACAAAGCCAGAAGCAAACAAGTGGACATGCACCTGTTCTATTGGACATCAAGAGAACTTGAACTTTGTTCCAGCAAATTGCTCTTCCTGTGATTGCAGCCCTGGTATTACTCTCAATATTGTATCCTGTCATCACCTCCATTGTTCCTTGATACCAAAAAAAATTAAGTGAAAGATGTTGAACTAGTTATAATGTATTGCAGTTCACATTTATTTTAATAGCTATCTGAGCAGTGAGAAATCTAATTGTTAGTTTAAACTGTTTCGATGCTACCTTGAGAAGAGGAGAAGAATCCTGGATGAATGATACCTTAACGAGGTTAACAATTATCATTCAAAATTGTGGTCAAATTTAGGTACTGTAATGAAGCTTGAATAAGCCATTATGTTTGCTAGGTTTTCATTATTTTCTTCTGTTATCATTTTTAGTTCCGTGGTCCTACAGCAAAAAGGTAAATAGGTGGTTGAGTATTAAACTGACGATGGTACAGCTAGTGTCCATTCATTGACTCAGATATTTGGGAGAATCCATATTAGGGGTGAGATCGAGTCGAGTCGAGCTCGAGTAGTGGTATACTCGAGCTCGACTCGACAATGTAACAGCGGAGCTCGAGCTCGAGCTCGAAACTAGATCGAGCAGCTCGAGCTCGAATAGGTAAAATTAATTAATCGGAAATATATTTGTAAAATAATAAATGTCCAAAATGTCATGGGATGAAGACTTATTTACAAAATTGCCATCGAGTCGAGTTACTCGAAACTCGTCGAGTCGATACTGAGTCAACTCGAACTCGACTTGTTAAGTGACTCGAGTAGCTCGAGCTCGAACCGAGCTTTGAGTCGAGCTACTCGACGAGTCGAGTCGAGTAGCTCAACTAACTCCCAGCCCTAATCCATATTACCTAACAAAAATTGGATTAATTGATTTAAGGTAACATTAAATTTATTAGATTAACTATATTTTGCTAGCATACCAACTCTGCATTTCCCTTCCTTAAGTAAGCTATTTGGTATAAATGGAAGACATGTTAAACATTTTCTTTGAGTCAATATGATAACCAATTGAGCAACAGAAGTGAAGGATAAAATATTTCTCATTGGAAAGGAACAGATGTATAACTGAGGCATGGTCCCAGTTCTCTGATTCTCTGTTGGTGTCGTAGGTCAATCAATTAATATTGTTGTTTGGTATGTGAACATCATCTTTCAATAAGATTTCTTCACCTGCTGTTCTCTCAACATGCAGTTTCCAGTGGATCAAGTGAAAACAGATGGACATGCATTTGCTCTACTGGGGGGTTGCCTAGATTAATAGGTGAAGATAATGACGGCAGGTGCTTTACGGCGTGCAATTGTAAAGCTGGTAATTTTTCCATGGCTTACTGAAACTATAAGTAGAAACCTGTTTTAGCAATTTATTGAGCTCCACTTTTGACCATAAGTTGCCTTCTACTAAAAGATGTCAATTTGCATTTCCCAAGCAACCGAGAATATCTATGAAATATTTTGTTTGGCCAAATATGCTAATATTAGATTTGAAGGCTTGTGTAACTACATGAAAAATGTGGAATTGCTTGTTATTTGAAAATTTTGAATGATCGCTTGAGTCCTTGTTGCAGGGGAAAGTGGTCCTTGGCATATGCTTATGTACTTTGGTATGTTTTCTTTACAGGGAATGTGCTTGACTTGGAGCCACCAAAGAAGCAGATTTCCAGCAAAGTTGTTGTGATAGTTCTCTTAATCTGTTTAGTCCTTACCGTTCTTGCATTCATTGGCTTAGCGTTATTGTACATGTATCGAAAGAATAAACATCCAGTTCAATGGGCTTCATCCCCATCAGATAGACTGACAAGTTGTGGTAGCACTGCCAACTTGATGAGCCAAGCCGGTTCTTCAGTACCCAGATGCAAAGGACATTTAAGTTCCTCTGTCAAACCCCTGTTTGGTAAACATCACCATTTGAATTTACCTACAAAATTATTTTACTGAAACAAGTTTTGTAGTTGATTCTCGGTATCTCTGAATTTTTTTTTCTTTTTTGGTTTTTATAACCTTGGTTGAAGGATGCATTCCAAAGTCTTCCTTACCATTCAGATGCACAAGACGAGCAATACATGGAAATATATTAGAATTTTCATACTCTGAGTTGGAAAGTGCAACTAACAAATTTGCTGATTCTAATTTGATTGGAGTTGGAGGTAGCAGTCGCGTCTACCGTGGTAATCTAAGGGATGGTAGAACTGTTGCAATTAAGAAAATGAAAACTCAAGCTGGCCCAGAAGCAGAACTTGTATTCTTGACTGAGGTTCTAACTAAAGTTTTCAAACATTTGATTGTTTGTATGGCAAGAATGTTCTTGCATTTTGTATCTTGGATACTGGCCAAAGAAATATCATAAATATCAACTTCCTGTGGATGCAGATTGAACTGATATCTAGACTTCATCACTGCCATGTTGTTCCCTTGCTTGGATGCTGCTTGGAATACCAAGCAAAGCATGCTGAGAGGTTACTGGTGTTCGAGTATATTCCTAATGGTAATCTCAGAGAGAGCCTGGATGGGGATATTGGCCAATGTTTGGACTGGAATACGCGAATTGCAATAGCACTTGGAGCTGCCCGTGGCTTGGAATATCTCCATGAAGCAGCTGCACCAAGAATATTGCACAGAGATGTCAAATCCACTAACATTCTTTTAGATGAGAATTGGCGAGCCAAGGTATGCAATAACAACCAGCAACTAATAGAATATGAGAAATCACCTGAACAAAAAGGATAGAATCAAATTATTATTGGTTAGTACCAGTTTGCACAAAGTTTTGCCTCATCTCAATTGTATTGGAGAGACACACAAGTGCTGTTAGCATATTATTTTGTTGGTGTTTAACTCCTCTATGCTGTTATTTTCTGCTTGTTACATGTGTATATCCAATGCTGTATGCAGATTACTGATCTGGGTATGGCTAAACACCTACAAAATGATGGCCTTCTCAGCTGCTCTGGTTCTCCAGCTAGAATGCAAGGGAGTTTCGGTTACTTTGCACCTGAGTATGCAATAGTTGGAAGAGCTTCTTTAAAATCCGACGTTTTTAGCTTTGGTGTGGTTCTTCTTGAACTGATCACTGGTCGAAAGCCCATCCATATGTCATCTAATAAAGGGGAAGAAAGTCTTGTGATATGGGTATGGAAATTGTGTCCGTAATGTTTTGGCCTGAAAATTTTCCAGCCTGAGATTATTGGTTTCTTTATCACATCCCAATTTTTACATTTCAAAGACATTAGCTTCAATCATATTTGAAAGTAAAGCGTGTTAGAGCACCTGCAATATTTAAGCTGGTTACAGCTGAAAATCTGGGATTCTTTATCAAGAGATGTGATGCTTTTAAGCTAGGAAAATATATTACTTGTTCTTCTATTCCTTTATTCTTTGAAGAAATAGGGGTTTATTCGCCGTAGTTCTGTTAGAATGACGTGAAACTTACTATGACCTGAACACAGGCAATGCCTCGTTTGCACGACAGTAAGCGAGTGATTCTGGAGTTGCCTGATCCACGTCTCAAAGGAAATTTCCAAGAAGAGATGCAAGTAATGGCTTACTTAGCAAAGGAGTGCCTGCTATTGGATCCAGATTCACGACCAAGCATGAGTGAGGTCGTCCAGATACTTTCAACCGTTGCGCCAGACAAATCAAAAAGGAAAAATTTGCCAATACAAGCGTTTCAGGTGATATACTGCTCTTCAGGGCAGATCATTCTAACCCGTCTGATGCCTATAATACATTTCTCCAGTAAAATGCCATGTATGCCAATAGATCTGTCGTGTATGCTCTCTTCCTTTTCCTTTGAGAGAGGCTATCATCTTATCACAGGGGACCTCCAAATTACCTGTCTTTCCTGCATATCAGGGAGTCCAAACATACATGTAAATAATCTCTTAACTTCTTTAATTATCCTGTGTGTCTCGCATCAGTTTGCATCTACTTATGGCACCGGAAGTGGTCATCCAGAGGTGAGACGTGATGCCCTGGCGAATGAGGAAATCAAGCAAATTACATCTGCAATGCATGCTCGATGCTCATTGAATCCCGACGGTGATTTCCGTGTTACAAAGATAGAGAAAGAAGCAGACGATTCATTGAGTGACGTTGAGAAACCAATGCTCCTGACCTCAAAATCTCAAAGTTGGGGCTTACAAGACGAAGTGGTGGACTTGACTGAACCAAGGCTTGAGTCCTTCCGATTGGCAAATGTTGATTGCCATGTACTCGAAATTACATGACACAAGTGTCCTGCAGCTAAAGCTGAATCTGGGAAATTACCAAAGCAATGATCCGTCTGATCTGATTTCTGATTTGAATCAATTCCCTCAGGAAATCACAGGACTGCTAAGAGGCATAACGTATACTGTTCTACCTCATGTTTTCCTGTTTTGAGTTGTAAATGGCTTTATAATTTTTACACAAGCTTTGTTGGTTCAGAGATCAAGTTTAGGATATACAAGTTGAAGTGGTAGCCAGTGGAATGCTTTTATACTTGTATCATTCGTATAGAGACAAAGTGAACGGAACATTGAGTCACGTATACTGTCAAATTGCAAGTAAGAATACTTTCCTGAGTGGAAGAATGGCCTAATAGTATAAGCTGCAGACCTTGTCAGCAGAAAACAATTATAAGAGCTGACAAGATTCAGCAACCAGGAGACCCTACAAATTCAGCAAACACTATACAGAACACTGTAAGATATAAATTATAAACAATTAGCGGCTACGTCATAGAGCTTAGCATAATCTAGCAGAAAAAAATATTTAAGGATACAGTGTCAAGTAGTTCCTCAAGGACAAGCAGATGGCTTGCAATTCATTGGTCTAAGAAGAAGAGAGGCAGACATGCTACCATCTGCCCATACAGCAGCTACACTTATCTGGGCAAAAACTAATGGGGCCAAGCTGGCATTTCCTTAAATTGATGACCTTATTCGAAATAACATAAAACGACCTACGAAATTGAGGGCGTCCGAGTTCAAGGCCTCGCCCAAGGCAACAAAAGCGCCCTACTGCCTCCGCCACAACCCACCGGCATACGTACCGATAAATAGAAGAGTAATGGCCGGAAAATCAAGTGCGACGCCGTCGACATACTCGCCATCGCTGGCGGGTCAGAAGAAGAAGAGGCCTCCCATTCTGACCGACTCCGATTGGGTTCGACCCGATGGCCGCAGCCTCCACCAGTGCCGTCCGGCATGTACGTATAGGTTTATGCCTTTGTGTGTGTTTGTGAGGTTTCATTGCAGAGCTACTTGGGGTCTTCCTATTCGCCTTTTTTGTTATTTTATGTTTTCGAAATCGATCATTTTGAATTTTGTGCTTCTATGATGGTATTTTTGAGTATTTTTCTACCTGATTCATGGTACATCTAGCTTGCCGACCAGTTGATCGATGATTTCGTATTTAGCTGTTGCTTTTTTTCCCCATCCATACATGAAGAGTGCTGAACTGAGGAGTTTTATTAATGATTAATTTTGTTATAGTTGTGGATTATGGATGACTGCCGTAACATGAAAACATATTTTTATTTAGCATTTTGTATGTATACCATTATAAATTTATGCAATGTTTTAATGTTCTTGGCATTTCGTCTTAATTGTTTTGAGGAATCATTCTACTCTGGTACAAAATGTAGAGATGCTGATGGTAATGAATTTGCTTGCGATTCGCCATGTATGTGCTATGGCAGCTTGTGACGCAGCGATATCTCTCTTCTTCGTTCTTGATTTTGGTTGTGAGTGGATGCACAAAGGGTACAGAATCATGCTTAAAGTAGAAAAACATACGGAAAATAGAAAAAAATCATGTACTTATTAGAAGTTTAGTTTTTAGATTTTTTTGAAAATGATTATATACTATTAGCTTTCTATATAGGCAGAAGAACTGATTTTTCTTGTAAAGGTTCAGAAGGAATTTTGGTGTTAGAACTGTATAACTATGTGAGTGAAAGATAAATAGTAGTAAGGCTTGAAGGCAGCAGGCATCAATCTCATGTCCAGTCAATCTTTGTAATGTGGTCTGTCTGATCCATATTAAAGGGTACAGATGGTGAATAGGATGTCACTGCTGCTGCTAGATCTGACTATGGCTAGTACAGTAGAACAATTACAATTATGCATTCTTTAATTGGTCAAAAGCAATCTCCTAATGCTGATATCTAAAATTGGTGGTGATAATATTATTTTAATACATACTTGCTTGACTCTTTAAGATGGCACCCATGATGCATATAAGCTGTGTTATAAACCCATAGTTGTTACTTGTTTGGTGCTTATAGTTAATAAAAGCTAATATTTCTCCTTCAGAAATAATGAGGCTTCTGACCCTCAAAAATAGGCATCCTACTTAATCAGTGTTTGTAAAGTGGATTGTAAGCATCTCTGCTCTTAGAATGGACTTAATTGAAACCTATGTTCATATTATCCTAAACTGGTTATATTGTTGGTTGACTAGAATGAGCTTGGGATTGAAATTAATGTATCTAAGACATCGTTTTTTTGGTTGGAATTATGCAGTTCTAAGGACTGGAGCAGTGAATTCTGCCTCAGGGTCTGCTTATGCTGAGTTTGGAAACACCAAAGTCATTGTATCTGTGTAAGTACATGCTTAATTTAATAGTATGTCTATTTCAGTGTTTTGAGTTGCTATACTGCCTCCATGTCGCTTGTTTGTTTTATGAAAATATATGTTTTTTTAATGTACTTCGCTAGTCTTCCCATTTCTAAACTGATGGAAACTTGAATAATTTTTGATGCCTAAATCTGTTACAATTTGGAAGCTTTAAATTGGAAGGATGACAAAGTGCCTTCCATGAATGTTATATAGGAAGGCCGCCTCAATCTCTGTGTGGTCTTAGGAAATTCTAGGCCTATGCATCTTTTGTGTTCTTTCTCGTTTACTGGTTGCTTTATTGTGGTCAAGTAAGGCAAAGGCTATGGTAATGTTCAAATGTTACATGACTTTTCTTTTATGCCCACACTCCCACCCAAGGGAACAACTGGACTAGAACCCTTGACCTCTCATTGAGAGGTAAAGTGACGCGATCCCAAGGATCCGTCGAATTTCATTTTAATATTTATTAATTTTAGTTTTATTAGTTAATGGGCTTAATTAATAAATTGGGCCGTGTGGGCTTTTTAGATTAAAGTCTGATAGTTTTAGTATAAATAGTAGTTTGTTATTCAATTGAGGACAGACAATACACAGAGTGTTTTCAATTAATTCAGGTTTCCTTTCAATTCCCTGAAATTGATCCTTTCAATTTCTCGTGAGTTTCTATCCCAAATCGAGTCATTCCGAATTGGTTCGAGTGATTCGTAACGTATCAATCAGCAAACGGTGTGCTGATTGTGGCCGTTCTTATCGGGTTCAATCCAATCCTACCACGTTGGGTCGGCGTTCTTCGCCCGGTTCGCGTCCCTGGGGTTATCGGATTCGGGTCCGGTTACACCGTTCTATCTGACGCGATCGTTGATCACGTCAATTTATGAAATTCGACGGATCCTTGGAATCGCGTCATAAAGGTTAGAGCCATTGTTCCCCACATGCACACCCATGTTTCATGACTTCTTTTGGCTACTCATTTCTTCTGTTGGCCACCCTCTTTTTATCAATTTACTGAAGAAGAAACGCTGAGTTATCATTTCTTTTTATTAATTTCATTGCTTCGGATTTGCTTTAGATAAATCTTAGGAAATATTTCTTGAGAACTCTAAAGCATGCAATTGAATTTTGAATGGGATGGATATGATGTAAACTTTTTTTAATTAATATAGACCGTGATAGATATTACATTCTAAAGTCCTTATTGAGTTGAGAATTGAGATTTTTGAAGAGGTATGATATGGAGTCTCTTAAAGCAACAAAGTAAGGCATTCTAGATTTTTCATTTCCAAAATCTTTTAAATATTATATGCCATCATGTAGTCTGTTGAAGTTCTTTAACTTGTTTTTGCTATGCAGATTTGGTCCCAGGGAAAGTAAGAAAGCAATGATGTATAGTGACACAGGGCGATTGAATTGTAATGTCAGTTATACAACTTTTGCTACTCCCACTCGTGGTCAGGTTAATTTGCTTCTCTTTTCGACTTGCTTCTATCTTTCCTTTTTTCTTTTCTTACTTCATAATGATCTTTTGTATCCATGTATAATGCCACTTGTTTTCCAGACTTTAGAAACTAAAGATCTTACCACAATGCTGCACAAAGCTCTGGAGGGTGCTATTATGCTTGAATCTTTCCCCAAGACAACTGTTGATGTCTTTGCTCTGGTATTGGAATCTGGAGGAAGTAAGTACATTGTTGAGCTTCTATTGACAAATTTTTGAGCTTCATGTATAAAATTAACAGAGTAAAATAGCTTGAGTCAACAGCAGTACTGATTCTTCTCCTCAGGACATGAATTAATCTTTTTACTTGAAATTTGACATAAAATATAATCAAGAGCTTTGTTGTATGGTTCTTTTTTAATTTTTTTTAAATTACTAAAACTGGCCAAAGTATTACAAGATGGGTGAACTGTTGATAGTAGAAGACAATCTGTTCTCTGTTATTGAACTTCATATTCAATTCCTTTAGCATGTCGAGTTAATTGTTAATCATTAGCCCAACTCTTTGATGCTGGTGCTGTTGGTATACTTATTAAAATATATTATTGTTGTAGGTGATCTCCCCGTAATTACAACATGTGCCAGTCTCGCTCTGGCAGATGCTGGGATCCTGTTGTATGATATAGTTGCCTCTGTTTCTGTGGTATGCATCGTACCAATTTGTTGTTATGAATTTATTTTGTTGCTCATTTATGACTAGAATAGATTTTCAGATTTGTATGGACGGATTTTACATTTTTTTTTCTAGTATTCTGCTTTCACACTCTCTATTCCTGAACAGTCATGTATTGGGAAGAATCTTCTTATTGACCCTGTATTGGAAGAAGAAAGCTACCAAGATGGAAGTCTGCTGATTACTTGCATGCCCTCACATAATGAGGTCACACAGATGACACTCACAGGAGAGTGGTCGACACCAAAAATACATGAGGTATCAAAACCATCTTTGCCTCATCAGGTTTTTGTGTCTATTCTGCTGCAATTGAACATAAAAGAACAGTCAAAATGAACAAATTTGTGGCCATGGAATAGGTGATGCTATAATCAGAATATGCATCCATATTACATCTTTGTTTTTGGCTCAAGGTACTCAACTAGTTACCGTCGCATTACGCTTCTAGGAGGAACCCTTGCTTACTCCTTGATATTGCTCGTGCTGCTACTGTTCTGTCATCTTGTGAAGACTGAAAATGCTGACAGAATCACAAACATTTGTTTCTTTATGGAGCTAATTTATCTTGAATGCAGGCAATGCAGTTATGCCTGGATGCATGTTCCAAGCTAGGGAAGATCATGAGGTCGTGTCTAAAAGAAGCTGCTTCTGGTCCTCAAGAATAGGAAACCTTCGCCGTATGGAACATAAAATTAATTAGCTCCATCTGGGCGGCCATTGAAGTTGTTGAAAAAAGACTCACATGTATGGACGTCAATGGTGGTCCTTAATTTTTGTTTGTTTAAGTTTAAATTTTGTCCCTTCCAAATATTGCACTTTTGATCTCCCCCATATCCTTGTTTGCATTTTGTCTTATAATTTATTACATTCATGTACTCGAAAGTGGAAAATGCATATAGCTCCGAACACATGAATCTAAAGTTATAGATGACAGGGATGTACTAATTTCTGGTTCAAGCCCACAATGAATATCAAGAAATGATTGTTTCTTTCCAAACCATATTCTGAAAATGTTACCAAGTAAAATGGAGATGGCAGTGGAGTGGGATCCGTCCGCGGGCAAAATTCTCTTCCATCCTCACCCGTATCCCACCTTGCTTCCTCTGTGAGTGTCATTGGGGGGAAAAAAATCAGTTTTAAAATTATTTTATTAATATTATTATAATAAGAACTATTTATACAAATCTCTTATAATTAATTAACAAGTTCAATGTTATCAACAATAATTCTAAACCTTCTGTGAGAGATTTTGTTTAATCATGTTTTAAATTTTTTATTTTGAGAAATATACTAATTATTGTGACAAAATGAAGATGTTATCATAATTAGAATGTATAATTATTAGAATTATATAATATATAGATTTCTTATTTTGAATCTTTAAGTGGAGTAATTCAATTACAAATTCAATTTATTAATTTATAAATTAATCAAATATAAACTTGTGCATAATTGATTAGTTAACATTACACATAAACTAAATTTTAGTTCATAATTTATTTTAGTTAACATGTTATGTACTTTTACAAAAAGATGGATATGTTTGGGAGAGGGGTTTTTGATGGATATGTTGTTTGCTAGAAGTTGTATTGAGATGAATAGTATATTTAGAAAAGATATTTTAATAAAATGAATAATATAATTTATTTAAATAAATAGATATATATATATATATATAGTAACAATTGGATAATGTGATCGTTTATAGGGATAATAATTATATTATAGAGTATAAATAAAAATAAATATGAATATATGTGATATATATAAATATTGATTTGATTGTGAATAGGTGTAATGATTAAAAAATAATTAATTAGTTATGTATGTAAGATAAGAAAATTTTGAATTTAAATTTAGTCTAAAATGTTGTTAAATGGTATCTTTAATAGTATGAAATTTAAGAAAATACTTTGAAATTGATAATCGGTTTCCAACCATTAGTAATGTGAATTGTAGCACCATTCTCAGCTCTATGCTACTGGCTTCAAGCGTTACCAACGAAGTTGTACTCATTATTCAAATTTAGTTTGAGTTTCTTAATCGCTTTGAAACTTCTTTGGCTATGTTTGTTTCTCAAATGAGAAAACAATTTGAGTAATTTAAGTAGGAATTAAAATTATGTTCAATTTGTAAGATTTAAAATGATAAGAAAACTATTTATATAAATATATATAATAGTAATTGAATGATGTGATAGTATATAAGTTTATAGGTTAATTAAAAAATGAATGTGGGTATAAAAATTATAAAGATAAATGTTAATTTGATTGTGAATAGATATAATAATTGAAAAATTATGAGTTAGTTATAAAAGATTAAAAAGAGGAAAAATTTTGAATTTTGATTTAAATAAAATTTGTATAGTATGGTGTTTAGTTTGTGAGGTTTTTAAGTAGTAATGAATAGTTGATAAAAGTGAAACAAACATAGCCTTTGTGACTTCAATTTTACTAATAACAAATTAAACTTTTATAATATTTGAGTATGCAATGCAGACTCCTGGAGGGTTGAATTTTTAAAATTATTTATAAATTATAAATATAAAAATTTTAAACTAAAAAATTTAAAAGTGATAAAAATAAGCAATTTATAATAGAAATAATTATGTAATTTTACATTATCCAACTAAAATGAGATCATATAGGCAATAACATAGCGTAGGTTATGTATATATTTATACTCTATAGAAAGTTTGGGGCCGATAATAACTACCTTTGATTTTCAAAGTTAACTTACTAAAGTCTTCTTCTTTTATTTTTATTTAATTTCACTTTTTAATATTTTCTCTTTTGATTTTTTACTTATTATTTAATTGCCTCCTCATTATTTATCTCTCATTTTATACAAATGGTTTAATATAGCTTTTATTCTCGATAATTTATTTTTATTATTAAAATTTTCAAAAAATTATATAGATTTATGTTTTATTGCCATAATCTTAATATTAGTAATTTACAGTTTATTATCATTCATGCTATATAGAATATGTTAAGAGTGGATAATAATCACCTTTGAACCTCAAAGTCAATATACTAAAATATTTTTTTTTATTCTTATTTCATTTTACTTTTTATATATTTATATTTTTTACTTGTTATTTTATTACTGATTTTTTTAAATTTAATAAATTTATGTTCTATTGTCACCATTTTAATATTAATAACTTTCATTATTTAAAAATTTTAAAATATGATTAATTTATACTTTATTATAAAAAATTATGTGCTCAAATAGTTGCTAAATAAAATATATATTTAACATAAATAAAATTTTACTTATGATAAAAATATTATATTTTAAATTAAAATATGTTCATATTGAGTGTGCAGTTGTAATTTATAAGTAGTATATGGTATATATAGATGGTGTAGAGGGTTTTTTTGCTAGAATAACTCAAAAAAAATATTTGTTAAAATAACTCGATTGGAGAGGAGTTTATAAAATTAACTCGATTCCATAATTGTGGTGATTTCCATGATTTCAAACCACGAAACTTAAAAAAAATTTAAAATTTAAATTTCGTTATTCTGAATCACAAAAATCACGCAGATTGAGATAATTTTCGTAATTTTGAATCATAAAACTTTAAAAAAATTAAAAATTGAATATGTGATTCTAAATCACGGAAATCACCTGAATCGAGGTAATTCCGTGATACAGAATCATGGAATTGGCTTTTTTAATTTTTTTTTAAAAAAACAATTCTGCGATTTGAGTTTACGGAATCTCCTCAAGTTGCGCACTTCCAGTTTGACACTTTGACCGACTGTTGCATTTATTCGTCTTCTTCCTCTCTTATTCCACCATTATTTATCTTCTTCGCCGGCCATTCCTTTCTTATTCCTTTCTTCTTCACCTCACCAGTCGATTTTCTCTCCATTTTCTCTACATCTAGTTTCTTTTCTTCTTCACTTTAATCAATTTCTTTTCATCTTTCTCTCAATTTCTCCTATTAACTTTTTCAAAAATCCTTCGTACTCCTCTAGAAATCCTTCTCCTGTAATAATCGGTTTTTTTTCAATAACTAATCATTACTCTTCAATTTACAGTAAGAATAATCGGTGTATTTCTTTCATTTATTTAATCTCTTTTTTTATTTCTATAAATTTATAATTTAATTTTCATGATTAAATTACATAATTTTATTTATGTATGTAAATTATATATTTGATATTGTGTTTAATTTGACAAATTTGTAGTTTTGGAACACGTCAACAACACTGGCATTCTTTAATTTGTAGTAATAATTGATCAGTTTGTTTCATTCATTTACTCAATCTCTTTCTTTTTTTATTTTCATAAATTTATAAATTATTTTTATAGTGAAGACGCATAATTTTATTTATGTTCTTAAATTATATGTTTATAACTGTGTTTAGTATATAAATATTTAGATATTATTTGACAATTTTTTCTATACACTAATTCGTAATTAAATTAAAAATTAATTCAATTATTTAATAGTTAAAAATTATATTTAGTCAAAATAAATTATTGCTTAATTAATTAAATTTACTATTTAAAATTGTATTTGATGTGATATTAATTTAAATTTTAAAATTAGGAAGCATGAAAATATTTAGTTTGAAATTAAATTTACGTTTCAAATTTTATGTAAAGCCACGTTTGGTTTGCAACTTTAAAAATTATGTCATATATTCTAAAGTATGTATTAAATTTTTGTTATATAATATAGTTTCAAATTTTTTATTATATGTTTATATTTTTAATATTTTTTAAATGTTATGATATTCGTATATATTGATGATTTTGAGTATATTATTTTCGTGAAGAAATGTATTTGAATTAATTTAACAATTTAATAATTTAACAATATAATTAAAAATTTGTTTTATATTTGACACATTGATATGTATATACTTGACAAAAATTATACATACTTTGTAATTTATTTTAATAATTTTAATATATATTTAATTAAATATATAATAAATAATTAGAGTTTATTTTAAATATCTATTTACATATGATATATTATATGTTAAAGTGTAATACATTTATATGGTTTAAATGTGGACAGACAACAATTGGGCGGAGTTGAGATTTAAGTCCATGTTTGCTTTTTGAAGTCATGTAGAGTTTGGTTATATAAGGTATGTACACATATTTTGTTATAGAATATCTAAATATATTTGACGATTATGTGTGTATGCTTTTTGATATATATAGAAATATTATGATATTTAGGCAGTTTAAATATGTGAATATAATACTTTATTGAGAAAATATTTATAAATTAATTTAATAATTTAGTTGGTTGTCGCAATTGATTTTTTTGGAATATTTTGTTGTTTGATATGTATATTTGAATTAATTAAGATTTTAGTAAGCTGCTTTGCAATTTGATATGTATTATGTTTGATATGGAGTATAATTAGAAATACACGGAAAATAATTTATTAGTTGAAATATATAATTAGATAATACATGGAGTTGATCATATTTTTTTTTTGTAACTTGTTTTTATAAAGATATGTCAATTGTTAGAGATTATGTACAAATCGTACTATATTGGGCAGCACTATTTTGCGAGATATAAATTTTGTTAGATACGACTAAAAGCCATGTGCCTTAAATACCATCTCTTGCGATAAGAATTTAATGCAATTTTTTGCAATATTGTACCAATTGAGTGGTGTTGATAATGATATATTTGAATTGAGAGTTTACACGCTATTTGTATTAAGCTATAGACATGGATATGAAAGAATCACTATAATTAACTTGAACACCAACAACAATCTACATTTCTTCCTAAACTTTATTGATGGATTCTATTTTTTAGAGCTATATTTAGAGTTCTATAAGACCGTACATCCTCAAGCAGATCATGCTTTTCGCCCATGCCCCACAAATGAGCTGTTAAGCTAGCTACCACAAATTACGGAAGGTTTGGCACAGATGAAGGTTCACGGAAGTCCGAGAGAGCATAATTATGATGAGGGACCTTCACATGTAGCTCCGTAATTAGATAATACTTTAAATGAGGAAGATGACCTAGAAACAGAACTGCATCATGATGTATCAAGAGCATATGACGATAGTTTTAGACAAAATTGGGGTAGCATAAATATACCATTAGATGATGACACAGAGGATGATGATGATGAAAGACTTGCATATGTGAGTATAATAGAACCGACAGAAAAACGAATTAGTCAAAGGTATGTTGGCACATTAACTCAACCTTATATGTAAGTAGATTTAAGTTCAAGGCAACATACGTACCCATCCATTGAATTTTTGCAAATCATTCCTAATGACTGCGATCAAGATTCTTAGGATGTTCCTCCTACTATGTGGGGCAAATTTTATGAGAATAGTGGAGAATTGCTCGTAGGTATAAACTTCAATGATAAAAATCATGTAATTTTGACCGTTAAAGAATACTTATTCAGTGTTGCACAACGTAAATATATAAGTGGTAAAGAACATATCAGTTTTGTGGAAAGTAAAATGCAAGCAAGATGAGAAGGCTATAAGTGGGGTTTAAGGGCTATTCTGAAGCCAAAGTTGGGTTTTTGGCAAATTACAAAGTATGAAGACCTACACACTTGCTTCTCGAGCATGATGGATCACAGAAACCTTGACAAGAGCACCATAACTCGATTGCTTTTGAGTATGATTCTCCAAAACCTATCCTATGAGATCAAATTTATTATTCAAACAGTAAAGGACAAGTATGTGTTTGAAGTTAACTATACTAAAGTATAGCATGATTTAAGACATATTGTTGAGATGGTGTATAGCACATGAGAAAATTCAGTTCAAAAGTTACCTGTAAAGGTATAACTTTAAATGTGCAATAGTGGGCTCGTGGTTTTATTTTATTACTATTAGATGGCAGTTTGTTCCATAACTCCTCCAATAACTAAGTTAGGTTGCTCTACTTTAAATTGATTATTGACCTGGATAATGCAGATAGATACAATTGGGATAGTGCAGTTTTGGCATGTTGTACAGGAATCTTTGTGTTGTTTGCCAGAGAGGGCGCTTGTCCATTTCTGACTTATTGCCTATTTTACGGGTATGTTTTGCACACCTTATATTCATATAATAGAATTTTGATTCTAAGCATGAATTAGATTGTGATGATAATTATATTGTCAATGATACAGATATGGGCATGGTTTTGAATACTAGGACTTACACCACAGATTGTAGGCTACTATTCTGATTCTACCTAATGGTGAAGTGCTTTCGAGAGCGCCGTATGGTGCTACGTATGATCCTGACATACTTTTATTAATTTTTTAATTACTCTCTCTAGAAATATATAACATGTTTCTTTTCCTTTTGCCTTTTCTTGATAAATACACAGATGGTATTGTGCATGGAGATAGATCACTGGGACCGGTAGCCACAGTGTACAAATTTTTAGAGAGATTTTAAATTCTAAGGCACACACACAGGTTTGTTATTAAATTACACATTATTTTATATAATCAGTACAATGTTTGATTGAAATAAACATGATAAGATGTTTGTTGTAACCAATGTATAGTTTAATTGGCGACCATATACTTTTGAGTGGTACATTGCATTGCCAGTGAGATTTGGGCGTCATATGTGGACGTATTCGGGTTCACCCGTCCTTTATGACATTGTAGTGATGCACCGGCTAAAGTGAATTTTACGGCAGTTTATAATGGTGTAGAGCATTCCACCTACTCCCCGACTCGACGAGGATCACTTACACACCATTGACCGTCGTGGAGGGGATTCGACTAGATATTGGGTGGTTTATCATCAGGCATATGTGAATTATTGGTAGAATTTAATAGTGGTTGTATGTAGATAGAGACACCACAACGATGTGCCCCACGTAGCAATTAGATACATTGATTGGTATTATTAGATCACTCGCCGTACAATTACTCCATCGACCACCTTTAAAGAGTCTGGATTTCAACCTGGAGATGGGTCGTGAACTGATTATGTGGTATGTAATCACAAATAATATTTATTGTCTACTTCAGTGTATAGGACAATAAAAATTTAATGTGTATTGAAACACTTATCCATTTTCAGGTCCATGAGTTGGAGCAATTTTTTATTGATGGCGATGTTAGTCATTGTAGACGGGTTCTGTCACGCAATTGTGCAAGGCAAGCCAAGAGATTATGTGCCTATACTGAGGTGGATGTCACCCCTACAACATATGAGGCTTCTGTAGAGATACACACGGGGTGTCTGTAGAGATGCACCCGTTCACGAGCAGGCCTAGGGTGGAGCAGCGTAATTGACATTATTCTGTATCTCGTACTACAGCTCATTCGAATCTTGATGCAGGCCTATCTATTTCGACTTACGGTACAGCATATGTTTCTTACATGCTTGCTGCACCACAGCAGTATGACAATGTTTACGTACCTGCTTCATCTAATTCAGCCATACACAGTCCATATTCTGTGCAGGTGATGTAGGCTCTTTACTATTTACCAGATCCAATGCAGTACTTTGGGGCTGCGGAGAACTATGGCCGCACTTTCGTACATCACCTGTTTCATGGAATAACTATCAGTCGTTTAGGGAGGTGCAGCAGGGCGATATATTCGACCATTCCACTGCATCGTTACATGACGGCACGTCACAGTATGAGGATGATGATTCTACCTTAAGACCTTGTAGAAATTAATGTGCTCCTAGATGTGGCACTAGAAGACATAAGACATTTATATAGAATTATATTGTACTCTATATTAATATTTTATTAGAGGTTATTTGGATAAATATATTTATTTGAACAATTTTCACATTATCATGTTTCATTATTCATTACTTACACATATTTGTGACATTTAATATTATTACCTAGTATTTAGGCATAATTAATTATAAATTAGTAATGTACAGATGATTGTAATTAAAACTTATATTATTTGTTTAAAAATAGATAAAAATATTAAATCATAATTATTTACATGTGCAATTTTCTTATAATTTTATGGTGATTAATTCTATTTTTAATTTCAAAATAAAAATTAAATTTTCTTAAATTGTTACTATTAATTTTTTAATTTATTCTCTATGTATAATAACAAATACTCAAATTTATAAAATAAAAAATTTAAATTATTTAAAAAGAAAAAATATATAAAATTAAATTATTTAAATTATTTATTTATTTAAACGTAAAAATAATTTAAAATTTAAGGTCGTGGCAATTCGGTTATTTCTGTGATCTTTTATCACGGAAATCGTCTGACTCCATTCCGTTATATGAAATAATGGAAATGAGCTATTTTCACATACTATTTTATAATTGAGATATTTTTATAAATATATTTTTTTAAAATTATTTATTAAAAAAAACCCGTGCGCGAGGGAGAGAGAAGTTGAATGGACATGTGGATAGTGGGCTTATTCGTCATTCCATGTCTTTTGTTAGGACACAGGGCCTTTAAATATGGACCGTCTGGAACCATCCCCCTGCCGGCCACCGAACTCCTGAAATTACGCAAGTGCCCCCACGGCCATTGAATGGATGTATGCCATTGGATAGAGACTGGAGGATTAATACCCACTTGTCCTTTCTCATTCTTGGATTAGCAATTTCCATGTTACGTGTCATATGCTTATATAGTTTAATGTTGCGGCGTTACGAAGCTCTCTAATCACAAAAAAACAACAAAAGTAGAAATTATTGTAAATATTTGATGTGGGACAACGAATTGAGCCAGAAGGATCATCTCGATAGATTAATGGGATTTTCTTTTCCTTTTTCCAATTAGAATTATTTCTCATAATAGATTTAGGATCTTCGTACTCGTTTTGATATATTTTCCTATAATTTTCTTTCCTGATTTAGTGTGTGTGTGTGTGTGTATTTAACTAAGCTAGTATTTTTACTCATTCATTGCATGTGCAATATAAATTACTTTGTAGATAAAATTATATGAATTAAATATATTTTATATCAATTAGTGTAGTTTAATTATATTGTTTAATTAAAAATTTACAACAAATTTGAGGAACAAATTGATAATTAACAACTCATATACAATATTTTTAACAGCAATGTAAATAAAATTATTTAACTTTAAATTTATATGGAAAGCTATAGAGAAAAGAGGTGAAGGAAAAGCCAAAAAGGGGTTAGAGAAAAATCAAAAGAATAAAGAATAAAATGACATTAAAAAGAAATAGATAAAAAGCCAAAGAAATAACCCTCTAGTTTATTCATCTATTTTACATTTTCATTTTTATAATGGAGGGAGTAGTCGTAATTAAATTTATCCAAAGGTGTCTTTTAGAAAATCTATTAAATGACCAAAGGTAATTACTCTAACCACCTTAGTCATAATAAATTACAAGCATTTTATTACAAACGTTGCATGTGTGATAAAAAATGTATTTTCTAAGTAAATTATTTGAACGAAATACATACATACATACATACATACATATATATATATATATATATCGATAGAAGACTTTTTAAAAATAAAAAATAAAACATGATTAAGTCACTAAATGTAAGTTTAAAAATAATTAATTTTTAATGAAAGCGGGGATATATTTTCCCTGATAAATCTTCTATTTTATTTTTTTAGATTGGAGAACAAAGTAAATTGGTTATAATTGAACTTTTTTTATTTTTGAATAAATAGTAGATGACCAAAATAATTACTTTATATAGTATTTTTTTTAATGAATGAGAGGATATATTTTCACCAATAAAATTTTTTGTTTTATTTATTTCAACATTGGAGATGCATAAAAAAATTGTATTTATTGAATAAAATGTGTTAAAAGATATATTAAAATACCAAAAGAATTTCACACATTTAGTATAGACATAAATTAGAATTATTTATTTTCAAACAATTATTTATATACCGGGCAACTTTGTTTTCTTTGTTTTTTTCTTTTTTCGGAAAATTTCTTAACTCTAAAGAATACATACATACATGTATTTAATATTTTAAAATTTAATCATTTCATATATTTAAAATCAAACCATTACTTAATTCCGCATACCTTCATTAAACTTATATATATACATGACCTACACATATATAGATTATCATTCGACTCAATTATTATATAATATTATATATATATATATGTAAAGATGATCAAAATAAAAATACACGTTTATTATTTTTATGACTTCTAAAAAAACTCAAAAAAATACATTGCTAAACACTCGCGGAGTGATTATGTATGTTCTATCTAGAATTTATACAGTCAAAATTAATTTATTTTGGGATCTTGTCTTAATGGTTCAGCAAGAATTCTCCAATTTTTTATGCATACTACGTTATTAAGTTAATAAACATTTTTGTAGTATAAAGTCAAACTACATAACTACCCTTATGTGCAATGCTTTTTATTTTATTTCTCCCTTTCCCTTTAACTTATGTTTTATTTATGTTCTATTTCAAATTCTTTCTCTTTTCAATTTTTTGACTTTCTTTATTTTCTTATTTAAATAATTTTTAAACTTAATTTTAAATATTTATATTTTTATCATTAAAAATAAAATATATTTGTAATATATAAATAAATTTACAAATGCATAGAGTGTGCAATTTTCATTTATTATTATTTTGAGTTAAATGTAGTTCATTTTTTTTTTTTAATATATTATGAGGTTTGGTCGTGAAACAATTCATGTTTGTTGGACATCAATATATACAAATATATAATTATAAGTCTCAATTTTATTATTTAAACAGAGTATATATGTTATTTTTATGTTTGTTTCTATCCAATATTTCAAGTGAATAGCTGTGAAAGTGACAACATCAAATCCAATATTCTAAAAATAGCTTGAAAGCGCAGCATATCAGTACCTTTTCCCCCCTCCAAAAGACATGGCTTCAAATGACCACGAAGGAAAAGTTAAAGCCAACTATGGATTTTGGTAAAAAAATGAGCATTAAATAAAAGCTATCATGACACAACCCTAAAGAAAAATAGCATATAATATGATTGGAACTCTATAGCCTTTTCCTTTGCAGCCTTAAAGGTCAAAAATAGCAGGGGGAAAAAGGTTCCAGCTTCTAGAAGAAAGCCTTCTGGACTCCAAAACAGATGGACATTCACAATAAGACAAGGTCCAATCCTAGTAAAGGAGCTTACGACGAGAATGATGATGATGATGATGACGACGACGACGACGACGACGATGATGATGTTTATTCACCTACATGTAAGATAGGGATACAATTTAATTATTATATTTTTATTTTTTTTTAATTTTTACATAATTTTAAAAATATATTTAAAAACCCACCTCATTAGAGACAGACACAACTAATAAATAAATAAATACTGGCCTTTTAGGGAATGGGCTAAAGTGGGTTGTATTGTTTTAATGCCTTTAAGTTGTAGGATTAATGCTTATATTTTTATAATTCAACTAATTGAGATAATTGAGTGGATGGTTTTTAATTGGTATATGAATTATTGGGAACGTGATTTTAGATTTATACTATAATTTTTTTTTTTAAAAAAGGTAGTTTTGGGGGGATGGTGTGGGGATGTTTAAAAGAATGAAAAACAATCAAAAAGTTGAATACTTCCTTGATGTTCATTTTCAACGTAACAAGCTATTTTTAAGGCTATGTTTGGGATAGGGGAGAAGGGTTTTTGTTTGCTACGATATTTGATTAGAGTTGTATTGAAATAAATAATATGTTTGAAAAGAATATTTTAATAAAATGAATAGTATAATTTATTTAATTATATGTATGTATTATAAAGATTAGATGATTTTATAATTTATAAAAATAATAATTATGCTATAGAATATAAATAAAAATATACGTGAGTATATATTTAATTAAGAATAGATATAATTATTGAAAAATTATTGATTAGTTATATACATAAAAGAAGAAAATTTTAAATTTATATTTAAGTAAAAATAATATTGAATGATATATCAGATGGTGGAATTTGAGAAGTTATTGTGTGGTTGAAAGTTATATTACAAACATAACTTTAGGATTTAGGGTTATAATGACGAAAATATATATGATTACTTTAAACAACTTACTAAATATAATTTTAAAGTTTTTTACCCTTCAAAATAATCATTTAAGTTAAAATCTCAGTCAATCTCGTCTCGATGCGTTGAAATAGAAGGTCCCTATCTTTAAAACATGGGCAAAAAGGTAAATCACTCAATAAAGTGCACGTGGCAAGATACCATAGGTGTAAAATCCCATGATAGTCAACCCCTCGGAGCATTAAATATTTTCCATAACCGGACATTAATTAAAGACACGCTGCCCTTCTACCGTTTCTGAACAGCCTTCTCCAGCGTCTGCCTAGCTGGACTTGCGTGCAAATTGTAGGAATAAATCTCGCTTCTCTTTCACGCGCGCGCACACACACACACGAATGTACGTACAGTGATATGCACTAATACACAGTAATAATTTATTCACTTGATTAATCTATATTTAAGTAGCTGTGTCTCCTTTAGAGAGAAGAAAAACTGACGAACTTGTGGGGTGGCAAGAACAAGGAGAGATTGGGACTCCATTGTTCTAATTAACCACCACCTTGATTCAACACAATATTTCCTTGTTCTGTAGGTAGCAGTTCTTCCCTTGTCTTGTTTTCTTCTTTCTGGTAAGTTACCGGAAATGATTATTGATTTATTTGGTTCTGTGATTTTGCGTAACAGCTTTAAAGGGGAAACCAAAGCCACGGAGAAAAAAACACCAAATCTGATCATCAAGGACTGGAAAGGGTACTCTGTGTTCAAAATATATGTAAGTTGTCTGACTCATTGATTAGTTTTTACATCTTTTCTGGGATTATTGATTACTGCAAGAACTGCGTAATTTTT
This sequence comes from Avicennia marina, assembly GCA_019155195.1. Lineage (NCBI taxonomy): Eukaryota > Viridiplantae > Streptophyta > Magnoliopsida > Lamiales > Acanthaceae > Avicennia > Avicennia marina. The sequence goes on from CM032764.1 coordinate 2,376,177, forward strand.
TTTAAAAAATCTATTTTCTGTGTTCATTTTTTTTTCCATCATGTTTTGTTTTGATATGTAAGTGATATTTTTATGCTGAAATTTCAATTTTTTTAAAACTTTTATTCTGTTTCATGTCCTCTGCTGCATTCATCTCTGCGAAGAAGAAATAGTTGATGCCTTTGACTGGTTCTGGTTCAACTACACCTGAAATTTGAATAGTGTGATATTTTAGAGAAAGGGGTTTAGAAATTCACAGAAATTATGGGAAATTCATAGAATCGGTCACATGTTTGACCTGACTTTTTGGTCCGAACAGACAAGAAAATAAAAGGTGTGATACTACTCCATGGCCAAAGTTGACGATAGCTTTTATTTTCCTCACATGATCTCTTCTGCTTCAGAAGAAAACACAGCTGTTCCTTTTACGTGGTGGCTGTGAATCCACCATCAGTCCTTTTCCGCCAGCCTTTGCCCTGATTTTGGATTAACTTCTAGCTGTTTTATGCCTTGACAGATCAAATTGTCTATTTGAAGCAATACCAAGTTTCTTGTGATGTCCTGCCATGGCTTGTAGCAATTCAAGATCCGTAAGGTGTGCCCTTATTCACTCAGATGCTGAAAATACTTTTGTTCTTCATTTGATTCTTCTTTCCCATTGACTTCGCCAATCGTCTTGCAGGTTTTGTGATGATGTCGAATTTGCAAAATTCCCAACGGTCAATGGAGAGAATCCAATCAAACTACAGTACAAAATCGACAGGCAACGACTGCCAGAATCGGGCCCCAAGAAGGGTGAAAAGCTGTCTGAAAGGAGCAACAAATCATTAAAGGCTAAAGTCTTATCCCGAGTATTCTCAGAGGATTATGAAAGGGTGAAGAAAAAGATATACGATCCTCGAGGGCCTACAATCCGTAGATGGAACAAGATTTTCTTGGTGTCTTGTTTAGTGTCTTTGTTTGTTGACCCTCTATTTTTTTACCTACCGGCAGTTCAGGAGAACCTTTGCATAGAAATTGGATTGACTCTTGAGGTTGTCCTGACAATCGTAAGATCAATAGCAGATATATTTTACGCGATTCAGATTTACATCCGGTTTCGAACAGCATATGTGGCTCCTTCGTCTCGTGTTTTTGGCAGAGGCGAGCTTGTGATAGACTCTTCAAAGATAGCATCGAGGTACTTGAGGACATATTTCTGGATTGATGTCATAGCAGCCCTCCCTCTTCCTCAGGTTTGTCGACTAAATGACCAAATTTGTTGTTGTCCTCCTTGTCTTGTGCTGATGTAAATAAAGCCTCGTACCTCTTTGCACTGCAGGCACTGATTTGGGCTGTTATCCCTAACCTGAAGAGTTCGACAATGATGAACACGAAAAATGTTGTTAGGTTCATTATTATCTTCCAGTATATACCACGACTTTTTCTTATATGTCCACTTTCCTCGCAAATTGTCAACGCTACCGGTGTTGTAACAGAAACGGCCTGGGCTGGAGCTGCTTATAATTTGATGCTCTACATGTTAGCAAGCCATGTAAGTGAACAGCCGCCGTATCTTATCCTTGTGGTTTGAAACTTACTTTTGTAACATTAATGATATGTCGAGCCTGGTTCATAATAATCCAGATTATTGGGGCTTCTTGGTACCTTCTGTCAGTCGAGAGGCAAGAAGCTTGCTGGAGACATGTGTGCAATCTTGAGCGTTCATCCTGTCAGGACAAATACTTAGATTGCCGTAGAGTCATGGACGAGGGAAGAGATGCCTGGTTCCAGTCGAGCAACATCACGACTCAATGCAACCCTGATAATGACCTTTATCCTTTCGGTATTTATGGAGACGCTGTAACTACGGACGTCACAACGGAAAAATTTTTCAACAAGTACTTCTACTGTCTGTGGTGGGGATTGAGAAACCTTAGGTGTGGTGCTTCTCGAACTCAACTCCCAGATGTAACAAAACAACATGTTGATCGCATGAATATTTTAGTGGTTGTTTGCTATTGATGAGATGAATATCTGTCTTTCCAAACCTTCATTTTCAGTATATAGGGACAGTGCAATTGACTTACAATTTCAGGCCAGAGTCATCCATCTTGTCCAATTTCAGCACTCATGTAATGCTCTAATGCAATCAGTATTGTGATTGTGCAGTTCTCTGGGGCAAGATCTTGCCACCAGCATGTACGTTGGAGAAATAAGCTTTGCCATCATTATTGCAACTCTGGGTCTGGTTCTGTTTGCTTTGCTCATAGGGAATATGCAGGTAACAACACTCCAGAAATGCCTCAACTCTATTTCACTCATGGCCATTAAATTCTCAGCATTTGATAGTTTCAAAATAGAATTGCCCATATTAGGCAGTGAAGGGCAACTTTAATATAGCTCAATCTTGAACTTGCTTGGACGCCTTATAGACCATGTCAGTAAGGATCCTCAAGTCCTGATTTTTGATGAATTTTGAGCTGAATTGTAGCAGGCACAAGCTGTTCTGCGACTTGAAACTTTGTTTGTTTGTTTGTTTCTGCACAAGTACTGATGGTGATGACATTATTGATTGACTATTGAGATTGTTGTTCGGAAATACTGATTCACGTTCATTTGCAGACGTACCTTCAGTCAACGACAGTCAGGTTAGAGGAATGGAGAATCAGGAGAACGGATACGGAACAGTGGATGCGTCACAGGCAGCTGCCCCACGAGCTGAGGCAGTCGGTGCGCAAGTATGATCAGTACAAATGGGTGGCCACGAGAGGCGTCGACGAGGAAGCTCTGCTCAGAGGGCTTCCTCTGGACCTTCGAAGAGACATTAAACGCCACCTCTGTTACGATCTCGTTCGACGGGTGAGACTCTTTCCCTTCTCTTTCTAATTGCTTTTCAGACAGCACGCAAACAACGGTCCTGATTCTCCCGAACAGGTCCCCCTGTTCGATCAAATGGACGAGAGGATGCTGGACGCCATATGCGAGAGGCTTAAGCCTGCTCTGTGCGCTCAGGGCACGGGCCTCGTCCGTGAGGGCGACCCCGTGAACGAGATGCTGTTCATCATCCGGGGGAACCTTGACTCCTACACCACCAACGGCGGGCGGACGGGTTTCTTCAACTCCTGCCGCATTGGTCCCGGGGACTTCTGCGGGGAGGAGCTCTTGACGTGGGCCCTGGATCCCCGGCCGAGCATTATCCTGCCGTCGTCCACCCGCACGGTGAAAGCCATTTCGGAGGTGGAAGCGTTTGCTCTGAGGGCGGAGGACCTCAAATTCGTGGCGGGCCAGTTCCGGAGGCTGCACAGCAAGCAACTGAGGCACAAGTTCAGATTCTACTCTCACCAGTGGAGAACGTGGGCGGCGTGCTTCGTCCAGGCGGCATGGCGGAGGTACAAGAAACGGAAGAGCGCGGCCGAGCTTAGGGCCCTCGAGAGCCTGGAGGTGGGGACAGGATCAACCGACGGACAAGCGACGGAGAACGAGGTTGCCGGTCCTGTTTCGGGATTTGTTGCAACCAGGAGGAGCGGCCACTTGCATACCCGCTCGGACTCCGGCGCCGTGGGCTCGCTGCTGAAGCCGGCGGAGCCTGATTTTTCTGCCGTAGACGATGATTGACTTTGGTGAGTGTGTATAGGCGAAGAAGTGGTCGAGATACGCATGTAAAATTGGAAAGTATGTTCAATGTTTGACAAAGGTTGGATCTTTTTACCCGAAGTATACAAATACTGTGAATTTCAAAAGAAGTGACGTGATGATCTTTTGATATTAGTTGATTATTGATTTGAGCTGCTTGTATGGTAGTTTATTCAGTTAGTACTCATTGATCATATGAATGATATAATTGTACGTACTTTATTTGTTTAAAATAAGAATACAATGATTGAAACATAGAGAGTTTCTCAAGCACTCTAGCGAATGAGCCCACTCTTCTTTATAGTTAAGCTATGGAGTCCCAACAAGTGGTTGTGGAATCGTCATTGCAAGTGAATTAATACTTTTAAGTTATGTTCATTTTAATAGATTTAAAAAGATTATTTCAATGAATTATTTTTATACATGTAATAGATGGGATTATTTATTATGTATTTTCATTATGTTATATTAAATTTTTAGTTAATCAAAGACTTTCATTATTTAAAATGAATATAGTATTGGTTTATATAAAATTATTTATCTATTATAATTTTATGAAGTGGACACGTCATTAAAATTGTGTCAAGCACATTACATCTCGGCCCATACCATGTGGTCCAAACCAGAAATTATTTTGAGAATATTGACTGCCCTAATGGAATTGTGTATGGTGACAATCCATGTAGAAAAGACAACCTAGCCAGCTGCAAGTCAAAGCACACACACACACACACAAGGATAATTTAAATCGAACTGAATCTTCAATCAGTTCAAACAAACAAAATTATTATTTTACATTGAATTTAACATTTATTTTCTTTCTGTTTTGACCAAATACTTAAATGTCTTTAAAACTCATGAGTAATTTGAACTCAGCAATTAAAGAAACTCCACTTGACTTAGCATGTTTAAATTTGATAAGAAATTTCAAATTTTCAATTTGAGCTTAATCAAACTCAAAGTACTTTTAACCCTAATTTAGTTCGCGTTAAGTATTTTAATTTATTAATATTCATCGAGATATGACCTTGAGTATTACAAATGACCCCTCAACTCAACTTTGAGCCCAACAAACAATCCTTTTCGTAATCAAACTCAGACTCAAATCACTTCTGACTCAAGTTGTCCCAAATTACTCAAAAGTCTTGTACCATTCCCCTCCTTCGTTCTTCCCAACATTTGGATGAGTTAAGCGTGACTCACCATGACTTTGTCCAATTTCAGCATCAAATGCTTCCGGACCATTGAATATGCCTCCTTGAATCGGCAAGTCAATGGTCAAAGCCCCATTCTTTTTCGCCTTTTCATGTCACGGTGGTCCTTAAATCTGCTGATAAACAAGAAAACATTGAAACACACCTTGATAGTATGTTGAGAAGAAAAAGTAACTTCTTAGGATGAGAGGTCCTCAAAACTTTACAAAGCATTAATAGTTCAAGTAGATGTACTTGGGACATGTTAGATATTTGGTACCCTTAGCAGCATTGACTAAAAGCTCCATGCTTGGTGGGGACCTAATAAACAGCTGGTAAAGTTGTTGATAGGCTAAAGATATTTTAGATGTGCCATAAGGTTGCCACTCCAATTGGATAGGGGTAGCATTTTGGATCACTGATGGTAAAACACTTTAGAGTCCTAAATTTTGGGGAGAATGACCCTTTGTCCAAGAGTTTTCAGTCTGGGCCTTTCCTATCCGATAGTATCCCACACTTAAATGAACAGAATAGTGTTCGTGAAAGAAGCACAAATTAGGCATGTATTGTGTGTGTGCAAGCGAGAGCGAGAGAGAGAGAGAGAGAGAGAGAGAGAGAGAGGGAGGGTGGGGAGTGGGAATTCCAAAATTGTTATCAAGCCTATAAGATGCTTGATATTTCCTTGGGCCCCAATTTCCACCACCAGGGCCAGTGTTCTTATTGGGCTGGCCCATTAGTTCTTTATGTCCACTTCGTTTTGTCAATTTGCTGAGTTGGTTCTACTATGTCATCGGAAGCCAACTTTAGACATTAAAATAAAATAAAATATTTGATGAATTTATGTTTATTATTTTAAAATAAACATTTCGAACAAATGTTACAGAAGGATGTAAAAGATATAGACCTGCAGATCAATAGACATGATTTTCATATTCATGTCGATTTTTCACTCTTTTCTTCAAAAAAGAAACAATACCTGCTGTCCGTATATATGCCCAAGTTGTAATTTTAAAATCATCGAAGGGTGGCCTTTAAACTAATCAAGTCATTTAATGCTAATTCAATATTGCAAGAAACACCAAAAAGAAAATGGTAAAATAATTCAAAAGATCAAATTAAATAACATGACAAATTAATCGGAATTTACATACACTGATCAATCAAGAAAATGCTGCTTTGATGCCCACTGAAAAAAAAAAAAAAGAATTTTTTCTAAGGACATTATGAGCTTCATTAGTGGCTGTATTTCTTATTGATAGCCAAAATGAAATTGTAATTAATAGCCCAAAAGTCTAAGCAATAAAATATTGTAACACTGAATTCCTTCCATAGAGAAAGGGTCCAAAACATGTGAAATTCCTCGAGAAAATCTATTTAGGTATTAATCCACACTTATACAAACAAACAGCCATTTAAGGACCGGATTCTTAATATTGACTGAAACCTTAATAATTATTTACAAAATCGTAATAAAAGAAAATTTTGGGCCATATTCAACATGCAATTTTTTTCTATAATAGGAAATTTAATGTCATCACTTGATATTATTTGACTTTGAGTTTGTAAATTATTAGACGTGTACTATCTCATATTAAAGCAAATTCACAAACTAATCTAAATAGTACCAGATTAATTAATTTGCATCTCATGTTCAATTGATGCCCTTTATAATTAATAATAACTAGTGTTTAATGCTCATGCGTGTAGATGTGAAATTTAAAATATAATTTAAAGTTCGAATAAGTAGATTTCATTGATATTATATAAGAAATTTAAATTACATTGCATATATATACATATACATACACATATACATATATATATTATATCTTATAGTTTATTAATTAGTAAGAATTATATAAGAATGATATTAAAATATAAATTGTTATATCTTTAATAAACTTAATAACAATAACAATAATAAATTATTGAAAATTCAAAAATGTATTATAAATTTATATAATAAAATGGGGTAGAAAGGAGGAAGTTTAACAAGAAAACAAAGTTAGAATAAAAACAATAAATCAATTTTTAGTTGATAAATATAAAAAGAAAAGATAAAATACAAAAAAAGAAGTAAAATTTATTAGTAGGGGTAGTTTGTTTCTCCAACATTTAATAAGACCAAATGACACTATTGCCCCTTTCTTCTAATTAGCGATAAATGCGTGTTCTATCTCTCTGAATTATGCATTTTCGTGTGACTGCATGTATATTTATATTACATATATATTTTAAATTATATTACATATACCTTATATTTTATAACATATTATCCGACAAGAATTATGTATTAGCGATAATAAAAGATATATCATTGTATATCCAATAAATTTTGATAATTAAAGTAAACAATTGAAAATTTTAAAATGTGCTAGAAACACACATGATAAAATGGGATAGAAAGAAAGAAGTTAAGTAAGAAACTAGAAAGAATTATGGTAAATCAAATTTTAGTTACGAATAATAAAAAGACAAAAATAAAAACGATAAAAAAAAGTAAAATATAAATAAATTAGGTGTATTTTCGTCTAACCACATTTAAGATCAATTGACATTTTAATTTTTTTTTCTTATGTACATCGCCCACTTTCTGTACAGAAATAAATAGATAATAATAATAATTATAAATAACTAATGCATTGTTGCAGTAATTTCTAACTGTGTTAACAACACCCATCTCTTTATTAAACCAAAATGGTAGAACTAAAAGGTAATCCGTATTTTTTGCCTAAATAATTGCATATATCCTAACTAAAAAAAATTTAAAAATAACTAATTAGCAACAAGAAGTTGTAAATAAGATTATATAGCTAACGATTTCATACATTTTAATACTAAATCTTTAAACATAAAATCGAGGTCAAGTTCGGATTCCCAATCTGGCCAATTTGGAGTGCGTTTGGCATTTTTGGTTGTTGATGAGACAAAGTGCGTACGTAAAAAACAACTGTGTTGACTTCTTCCAAGCTGCAAAAGGATTTCTAATTTGACCAGGCATTCAAATATATCTATACATATATTACATGTATGTAAGTATGTATAAATATTGATGTTCAGAGAATTAATTACAATGTAGGGTTTTCATGCAATAATGTCCGAATGATCCGAGGAATTAGAGGAGATCCAATCTGAATGCACTGCATCCAATGTGACTGTTCACTGCTCCTAATTTGTCAAACTAAGTGCAAAATACACAAGAAAAATTGATCATCAAATTCATCTCAGAAATCTTGGTGATGGGTTGGCCAGATTTGGAATTATTTTCACATGAATCTGTACGATTCGATATTTTTATTTTATGTTATCCTTTTCTTTCTGGGGTTCATCGATTATTTGTTTATTTAATTTATTCTGGGAAGGCCAATAAGGGAGAGAGAATGCGAGCTGTCAAACCCACCACGGGGAATTGAAAGAATGGAAGGTTTAACAGAAAAAAAGTTTGACAATTTTTATGAGCATTCATGTGAACCTGTTTTATTTACGTCCTTGGAATTTAATTTTTTTTAAGCAAATATGATCTGAAAATACAAATCACTAAAACGAGTAATCTAATCGAATAACATGTTAGTCTGACTGAAATAATTTCAGCACAAAAGTAAGACTAGCCCATTCTGTTGTTAGCATTGTTATTAATTACAAGCCAAGGTAATTTAACATGCAATTGATCAACTAGGATATTAATACGACTACAGTTTTGCGAGTGTTGTGATCTTAATTATGCCAAACCTTAGGTATGGTTTACCTTAAACATTATATAAGGAATGTCAAGTCATTTAAAATGTTATAACATCATGAAACAAGTGAAATTTGATAATCAAAATTGTTAATTCGTTGACCAGAAAAATAATTAAAGGTAAAAAAATCGAGGGACGAGACCTTATAATTCATGGATTCTTCTTAGATTGATTCTCTTTTTTTTCTGGAAGCTTTTTAAAGTTGACCCTTTTTTTTTATGTGAAATTCCATTAGATGTATTAAAAACAAAGGGCAAAAGACAAATGCATTTTTTTTCTTAATCACTCGAAGAATCTTATGACAATTTAACGCAGCAGGCGAGGGTTTTTATTAAATTATATTTATAATAATTACATAAATTTAAGATAAATATAATTATTAATACTATTTTTGTTTAAGTTACATATGTTTGTTTACATATTTCCCACCAAAAAAATATACGATGCAATTATTATATTTTTTATTTTTATTTTTTCTCAATCCCTTACTTTTATAATCATTTTTGCCTTGGCATGTATATTATAATGAACCCAAAACTTCAAACAAGTATGAAAGCAAAAAAGCCATAAAATTTTGAATCATCCACGATGCAAGCAAAAAAACCAGTCCAAAGAAGAGCTTAATTATGCCTGTATTCAACCTGCCAAAGTTTGGCAAAAAGCCATAATTAGAAAACCAGAGTGCTTCAATATTCATCTACATCACACGCCTAAAACATATAGACAGCTGCACCAAAGGCCAACTCCCTACCCATCATTTCTTCCCCTACATATATGCTTCTTACGACTCAATTTTTCATTCATTCTATGCACAGCTCTACGTGGCTTGTGATTGCTTAAGTTGCATGTTCTGGGGTTTTTCTGAGGAAACAAGCTTCTAGCTTAATTTGCTGAAGAAGAAAAAGGCTCGACGTCGGCTTTCTTGTGTCATAGGCATATTGATGAGTCACGAGTACTCTTCAGGCCCTGTTTTGTAGTTTAATCTACACGGTTTGTACTTTGTATTTTTATGTAAATGCTGGAAGACTAATTAGGTTTGGTTGCTTCTGTGATTCTGATGGTTCGGGGTTTGACGAACTCGTGATTTTTAATTGATTTTTTGACGTTTGGGAAATGTGAGAGGCTTTGAGTTGTTTACAAGAGAAACTTGTCTGATAATAGGTGCCTTCTGAGATTCTTTGCTTGAAGCACTTTTGAGTAGTGTCTGGGATTTCCAATTCATCTTATGATTTAGGAATTCTATCCTAGCTAGAATAGATTTCTTTCAATTGTCTTCTATTTTAGAGCATCATTCTTATATTTTTCAATGTTTTGCTCTACAATCCTGGAATTAATTGAACTTCCAAATAGAACAAAAGTAGTTCCCTTTTTCCAGGCGTAAATGCAAATTTAGGATAGGAAAAAACTTGATTGAGAGTGCCAAAAGAAAAGGGACGGCCGCTTTCTGCAGCGAACCCGGGGCCTTTTAAATTAGTTCTTAATGTAATATTGTGTGTGAAGCAAGCGTAGGAAGCAGGTTCACACAACGGTATTAGTTTTATACCTGTAGGGGGCTAACCCCATGTGACCTCTGCTGCATTTTCCATGGTGTCCATCACCACAATTTATTGCTTTTCACACGCTCCTCTGTGTGCCCCGTTGTTGCCTACATAAGTTAATCAACTTGCACACAATTCATTGCTAATCGAACTTCATTGGGACGCCGTTGCATTAATACTCTGTCTCTAGCTTCATCCTCCCCGTGGAGTGCATCATCTTTTCCAAGGTCTCATACATGATATGCAAGTTTTTTTTGCTTTCATTAATAGTCTTACACAATAACATATTCTTCACGATTGGAGCTAATTACCTGAGTGGTGCTGCAGGTTGCAGGTTGCTGCTGACTTTGGCTGCACTCTGTGAGATGGTTTTGTCTAGGAATGCAAGCATGAGAAGTGGAGAGTATTTGGAGGGAATGCTGAGTGATTACGTGGGAGGAAAGGCTAAGTTGAGAGCACAGAAGGGCTCCTCTGCTCGGTTTGTAGCAGTTCTGACCTGTTTACAGCTTGCCTTTGCGGTTTATGCGACGTTCTTGCTGTATTTCATGAGTCCCTCCGTGGACTTGAGAAGCAAACCGGACTTCTCGTGGGCCATGCGTATCGCACAGCAATGGAAACAGTTCATAGTCACCCCCCATGTTGTGAGCCATTACCAAGAATCCAACTCCCTGATCAGAGCTGAAATCCCTCCAATTGGTCTATCTGAGGTCTGTGAGCATGAGAAGATAGATTTTGTGCAGAAGAAGTCTAATGATGCTGAGATGATCAAGCTGAAGAGGGAGCTTTATCAAGAAGTACTCGACTTTCAAAGCACGAAGGTCGGAACTGAGACACTTTCTGAGTTGATGGCAATGAAATCCCAGTGGGATCTGCATGGTCCAAACATCCCCAAAGTTACTGTGATTCTGAACCATTTTAAGAGGAAGACGTTGTGCGCGCAGCTCGACTCCTTACTTCATCAGACGATCCCTTTCCATCATGTTTGGGTGCTTTCTTTTGGGAGCCCCAACGAACAGTCCTTGAAGAGGATTGTGGACAGCTACAACAACTCAAGAATAAGTTTCATCAGCTCAAGCTATGATTTCAAGTACTACGGGAGATTCCAAATGGCACTTCAGACAGATGCAGACCTTGTGTATATACTAGATGATGACATGATACCCGGAAGAAAGATGCTGCAGATTTTGTCTCACGTATCAGGAACAGAAAAATACAAGAACTCTGTTCTAGGAAGTATTGGGAGGATCTTGCCCTTTCGACAGAAGGACTTTACCTTCCCAAGCTACAGAAAGTTCCGTTCCAAGGAGGCTGGCCTATATTTGCCGGATCCTGCCTATGACATCACCATTGACAGAGTTGTCCAGGTTGATTTTCTCTCTAGCTCCTGGTTTCTGTCTGCAGAGCTTGTCAAGACACTCTTTATCGAGACGCCATTCACGTTCATGACCGGAGAAGACTTGCACTTGAGGTATTCAACTTGTCTCTTGATTTTGGTAATATTCATTTGATGAATAACTAGTAATTTGTTGTGAACGATTCATTTAGCAATGATAGTACTGCTGAGGAACAGATCTATTTGATGTTGCATCTTGATTTAAGTGTCTGATCAGTGTTCTACAAAATACGCATGCAGCTATCAGCTTCAGAAGTACAGAAATGCTGGCTCGTTCGTGTTGCCTGTCGATCCAAAAGACAAAGATACGTGGGGTGACAGTGAACACAGGCTTGCTTATGTGTCTGAGACTACTGTGATCTTCAAAGACATTGTTCGAGTTCGAGACAATCAGTGGTGGAGAGCCCTCTCCACCGGTTACATCACGCAGTGGGCGGCCATGTACCCTCAAAAGATTGATGCCCTATTCTATGCTCACTCTGTGGAAGAAGTTAAAGCCCTTGCTCCTCTTCTTGAGAAATTCAGAACCACCGTTGGAAAGAAGGCATACATTGTTGTCTCAGGGGGCAACTTCTGCCCCTGTGAAGATGCTGCCACAGCTTTGAAATGGCCCAAGGCAGTGTGCAAGGAGAGAAGGTTCAAGATTTTTGATCTGGGAATTGGTGCTCTATCTGGGATTTCAAACTCAGAGGTGCCTGTTTTACAAGCTGTGTATCCTAGCATGAAAGGATTGATTAAAATTCACAACCCAAGCGTGGTGATTGCAGTGTCTGATATCGATTCAAACGTGAAAAAGGCTTTGAAGATGGCATCAGAAACTAACACAAATGGTTCAGCATTGGTACTTCTGCCAAGATCTTCAGTGCCAAAGGCCCTCTGGATGGCAGATCTTCGCTCCACGGCGTTGCCTAGTAAGCTCTGTTTTTACTCATATCCGTTGGCTTTCTTGTTTCTTTGATCTTCCTATTTAATTACTGACAATCTAATTCAATTGATAATATAAACAGATTGGAACCGACTAAGGCTTACTGTCAGCATTATTACACAAAACCGGGCTCCTTCTCTTGCAAGACTTCTGAAGTCTCTGAGTAATGCCTACTATATAGGAGATGAGGTGCCAATCACCTTCAACATGGACAGCCAAGTCGATGAAGCGACCTTGAAACTAGTAAATTCATTTGAATGGCTTCACGGGCCTAAAATTCTTCGCAGAAGAATCGTCCAGGGAGGGCTAATTCGCGCTGTCAGTGAAAGCTGGTATCCATCTTCTGATGATGATTTTGGCCTATTACTTGAGGATGATATCGAGGTCTCACCTTACTACTACCTCTGGATCAAATATGCCCTTCTGGCTTACCACTACGATCCTCGGGTGTCTCTCCCCGAGCTGTCATCGATCTCCCTATACACCCCGCGTCTAGTTGAAGTTGTCAAGGAAAGGCCCAAGTGGAATGCAACCGAGTTCTTCAATCGCATACATCCAAACACACCTTATCTCCACCAGCTGCCTTGCAGTTGGGGTGCAGTTTTCTTCCCCAAGCACTGGAGGGAATTCTACGTGTACATGAACTCAAGATTCACCGAGGATGCAAAGCAAAATCCTGTCCAAATCCCAAAGTCAAGAACTAATGGCTGGCAAGCTTCTTGGAAGAAGTTTCTGATTGATATGATGTATCTGAGAGGATATGTGAGTCTGTACCCCAACTTCCCAAACCAGGCAAGCTTTTCTACCAATCACATGGAACCCGGGGCTCATATAAGCTCCAGAGACAACATTGTGAGGCACGACAAGGCAGATTTCGAGGTGCCATTGTTGAGGCAAGACTTCAGGACGTTGCTGCCCAATGGGAAGCTGCCTCCAGCTTCCAAGCTGCCATCACTCAACCTCTTCAATCAGGCAGTGTCTCTGAAAGGTTTGAAGACTGCCGGAGCAAAGTTGGGACAGGATGTGCTTGAATGCAGTGAAACTGAAATGGTGGTGGTGAATCATGAAACAGGACTGCCTTCACATTGTGCAAGATTCTCATGAGTTTACTTGTTCAGTACCATTCTTTTTACCTTCCATTCACTTAATTTGTTTGTTGTATCAGTAGATTTTGTCTTTCCTTGTGGAAAGATAAAAAGGGCCGTGGGATTCACAAATGAAGTAAAGACCAATATAAAGATGATGAAGTGGTTTATCCTAATTTTGGTTCCCCGTATAATGTAAGGGGGATAAGGATTATACTGCATAAGCTTGTAATGCAGCCCAAAATAGTAAAAATGTTGTATCAAGATCCCTATTCCAAGCCATCTCCATTTCTTTCACAATGGAGTTCTTCAAGAAAAAAAAAAATAAAAATCAGAATTTGTTAAAATTTATTTATTACTTCTGTTATGCATAAACCTCAAAATATTAGAAAATGATAAATAACTTAAAAAGACAACAATAATAATAATAATAATAATAATAATAATAAAATGAATGATACCAAGATTACATTGTTGTACCCAACTAAAAACCTGAGAACGCTACCAAAAACTACGAATTGCATTGAAGAGATTGTTTATGTAATTGTGTGGTTTGTGTTTATAAATAATATAAAATCTAAATATCACTAATGAAATCAGCATATGAGATTATGAAATAATTCATATAAAAAGTTGAAAATATTGCACCAATGGAGAGTCACGACAATTGTCATTTTTTTTAAAAGCCATTATTGCCTCACTACGTGTAGCATCAAACAGTTGATCAGAACTCTTGAGATAAAATTTCATTTGCGCACAGTAGTATCTCATCTCACATGCACAAAGACAAGGAACTCAATAAATTTTGTAACAGATATGACCTTGAATTAAATAAGAAAATTTTAAAACTTTAATCCCACGTTTCCCCTACAAAAATTTAAAGTTTTCAAAAATTATAGAATGATGAAAATAGTGGCAACTTTAATACTCGGCAATCGGTGCATGTGCCTTCCAAACTCGAACATATACTTAATACTAGCAATATTTGTTTAAGAGAATCCTAATAGACTAAACCTTCAATTAGGTTCCTACAACCAAACTTCTATCACCACCACACGCACAATATTGACTTTAGGCCTAGATGAATGATCTCTCTAAGTCAATGTCCGATCCATATCTTGGTAAAAATCATAATTTGATGTCATCAAGGATCAAAGCATACTCTAATATCACATTTTCATTAAACTACACCCTAGGGATGGCAAGAAGGTATCGTGCATATGTTCTTTTTAGTATGTTGTTGTATCATGAACTACACTGAATAGATTGTTATTACCCCTTCAATTTTATCATACGTTTTCAATCACAAAAATTAAATTACTTTTTGAGACGACTCTTTTGTAGGAATAGTCCATCACGTCAATGATAAAGTTTATTAACCTCATGGCTGCTAATCCTACAAGGATATTTTTCATCTCGTGGAATAAAATTATATGCCTCTTCTTATATTTCTCAACTTTTTTTATGTCATGCATATGGCCTGCATTTTAAAATAAAATTCCATAAGAAATGATCATCTCAATGAAGTCTCATTTTGATCATTTATGAGCTCCTTTCTCCTTTTTTTTTCCCCCTAAAATTCATTTGCAGTGACAAATTTGAATTGTAGACATAATTTGTGACTTTAAATCATTAATTCGATCTCTTTTATTCATCCTTGAAGTCAAAAATTTTCATTTTAGTCCCATCATGCAGTATACGTCCTGCACATTTATACTAAAAATTAATGTTATTATTTTTAAAAAATAATAATTACCCAGTCACGTCTCTTCAATTTGAAGTCATTCTTTTTCCTAATTAAAATTTTCCGTATAACTCCTGCATTTTATAGTTCATAAAAATTTCAAGCATCACATATATTAAAGTGAATTAATTACATTAATGAAACCACCCTTATTTGTAGATTAACTCATGAATATATTTGACTCAAAAGAAACTAGCATCACAAGTTTCAGAACAAGCCCTACGTAAATCATATGCAGCTGCTTTAACTACTGGTGCAAATAGTTAAGGTTCTTTTTCAAAAAATAAAAGTAACTTCCACCTAAACAAATGCACATTTATTAACATACATCTGTAGAAAGGGCGACA
Organism: Avicennia marina; assembly: GCA_019155195.1. Taxonomy (NCBI): domain Eukaryota; kingdom Viridiplantae; phylum Streptophyta; class Magnoliopsida; order Lamiales; family Acanthaceae; genus Avicennia; species Avicennia marina. The sequence goes on from CM032764.1 coordinate 2,391,733, forward strand.
CGTGACAAATATACATTAAATATCGATTTTTAAAAAATATTTTTTATATTTTAATAGTTAAATTAAATACAATCTCTAAAATTAAATAATAAAATAATTAATATTATCAACTAATTAAATTATAATTATAACAAAGTTTAATTAAATTGTAACAAATGTCAAAATCGAACAATCAAAGCATATCATGATATGTGTCAAATTTAACCAATTTGGCAGCCAAATGGTTTGTTCAAAGTGTAGCAGATCGTGACAAATGTTGCCAACTGCTTTTTTCTTTTTCTTTTTTCTTTTTTTTAAAATTTTTCTAATTTATAGTTAATGAAATACTTTAATTTAAAATTCTATTTTCTGTTTATTTTTATCAATTGGGGTTTAGGGTATTTCATTTTTTATTTTCAATTTAGTATTTATTAATTCGCATATTATTTTTACTAATGTTTTTCCTCATACATTAAAATATATAAGTTTGACTTCCATCTAGGTGCAAGGATGTTAACTAATTTCAATTACTTACAAATAAAAAATAGAATAAAATAAAGCATGATTTTAATACACTTTTGTAGTATTTTATACTTTATTATAATTTGTTTTTATGTATTATTACAGTCGTTAAGTTATAAAATAATTAAAGAAAATTTAAAATTTATCCTAAAACATATACAATAGTTGTGATTAATAAAAAAAAATTTAATTAAATGTATGAGAAAAATTGGTAAAATATAATACAGTAATTAAGCAATACTAATTTGAAAATAAAATAAAATAAACCCCAAACCTCAACAAATCAAAATAAAAAATAAAATAAAAACTGAATTTCAAATTAAAATATCTAATTAACTTTAATTAATAAGAAATTTAAAAGACAGAAAAATAAAAGAAAGAAAACAGAATTTTAAAATAAAATATTTAATTCACTGCAATTATTAAAAAATTTAAAAAAAAAAAGACAAAAAAATACAGATCGTGACAAGTGTTAGGATCTACTGCTCCAAATGCACTATCGAAAAGACCTCCTTGAGGCGGGCTCGCTGTCGAGGACTTCTCTAAATGCTTTCATTAATATTTCCAAGTTCCTACTGAAAATTGTTTCACATCAGCACATGACCAAGCAGTTAATTGCATTGAATGTAATAAGTTCTAAAGGGAATTTTCTAGGGATAGATATGTTATATGTATTTTTTACAAGTCTTGTTACATACAATCTCTCATTAAAATAAAAATTTAAAACTATTTAAGTAAGTATTTTTGCACACGTGCATTTCCACTAGGATTTATTAAACTGTGTCTAGTCGCTTATATATATTTGTCTATAATTGAAATTATTATTTGTGTTTCACACAACAGAGTTGAAGATTTCTTTAAGTTAGTTGATAACTAATTTTATTTCATATAATTTTGTCTAATGGGCACTTATTTAGATTGAGTATAAAATTCATAATTAGCTAAAATATTTCAAGCTCCTTTTTATATTTTTATTCCTCTTCTTTTATATTTTCATCTGTTCTATTTATCTCGTACAACTTCTTACTCCTATTTTTATGTAAACTTTCTAATAATAATTATTATTGATGTTATAATGTGTCAGCACTTATATGGTATATATATTGATAGACATGTTATCATAATTATTGCCATATTTGTGGATGAGTTCATAAATATTATTCATTATCTTATGAATAAAGTTTTCCTTGTCTTAGTGGTTGTGGAGAATTTGTGAAGATTATGCGTATTATGAAGATCACAAAGGCTTTAACCAAATGATATTTGAATTTTTGGGTGGTGATACATGGAGTATAACTTCCCTAAGTCTAAGGATTCAGATAAAATCAAGTTAAGGGAGAAAAGTTAACTCACTTTACAACATTGGAAGGATAGAAATACTGGAAGAATAGAATAAGGAAAGTGTAAAGTTAACCGAATCTAGCAAATTTTGAAGTATACTTGACATTCTACTTTCAAAAAACATAGTTGGGAAGATCTTTATAACTATTAAAAAGCTCAAAGACGAGGAAACAAGCCTTGTGGATGTCTTTGAGTGTTCGATTGAGACTTTGCAAAGTTATTGATGAGTTAATTTTGGTAAGATTTGAGTGTGTTTTCGAAAAATAATATTATCTTGTAATTTGTATGAATAGTCAAGTGTTGTATCTAGTATTTTGAGTAGAAATGTTCACTATAATGAAAGATTAGTCTAGAAGGAGTTTGGTTAAGGTTCTAAACATTAAGGCTTGTTGTACAATATCAATTAGTTAAGAATTTGGTGAATAGGATAGCTAAATAGCTCAAGCGAAGTTTGAGTGTTTATAGTTGGAAAACCCACGGATATAGTAAATTATTTTCTAGTTGGATGAGTCCCTGTATATGTAGGTGTGAGTAGGGCTGTGAGTTAGTCGAGCTACTCGACTCGACTTGTCGAGTAGCTCGACTCAAAGCTTGGTTCGAGCTCGAGCATTGTCGGCTCGAGCTACTCGATTGGCTTATCAAGCCGAGCTCGAGTTAACTCTGTGTCGACTCGACGAGTTTCGAGTAATTCGACTCGGTGGCAATTTTGTAAATAAGTCTTCATCTCGTGATATTTTGGATATTTGTTATTTTATAAATACATTTTCGATTAATTGACTTCACCTATTCGAGCTCGAACTCGAGTATTCGAGTTGAGCTCATTTGCTCGACTCGACTCGATCTCACCTCTAGGTGTGAGGATACGAACAGCATTAACATATTGCTAGTTTTAACTTTTCTTTACTACTTTGGTTTGTTTCTAAATGATCTGTTAGCATATAAGCGGGAATTCAGTAAGAATGTAATGAATTTAAAAATACAATAAAATTAAGAAAAGAATAAGATAATTTACTATATGCTTACTTGATATGTACAAAATGGCATTAGGAGTAAGAATAGAATGAAAAAGGTATATTCAATTAATATTACTATATTAATTACTTTTATGAGTAATATACTAAACATTTGTGATATATATGTGTGTGTGTGTGTGTGTGTGTGTGTGTGTATTTCCATTATATTATGTTAAGTTATTAAGTATACCAACATATACTATATTCAAAAATTATTTTATTATTGTTAAAAATTAATTTAGTACTTTTGTTGGATGCATAAATATGAGTGTATATATATATATTGCATATTTAGAATATATCTTTTTTATATTATAAATAAAAATAAGACAATATATTATTAATGCATGTGTATATATTTAATTTTAGGTATACTTGTGTAATATATAATAAACTAAATCTTAATTAATTAGAGAGAGAAAGAGAGAAAGGATATAAAATAATAGTAAAACAGAAGAAAAAACTGAAAGTATTTTGATTCATTTACAATAAAAGACATTACTAAATGGCGTGAATAGATATATTAATAGGGGCATTTTAGAGAATCCATTAAAATGACACAAGTCAATTATTATAGGAGATAAAACCATAGTACATAGTATGATTAGTATAAATAATTAGTTCTGAATGAAATTTTAGAAAAATTATTAAAAAAAAATCAAATAAAGTTTTAGCAATAATATAGTAGAATACACACACTCGCATTTTCTTGTTTATCCATCTACATTATCTATATTTCCATTTTATTTTATATACATTTTCTAATCTAAGTTTAATTCTATAATATTTTTTATTTTTATTGCCAAAATTATTAAAACACATTGTTTTATATCCTATGATGATTAACAAAAAAGCATCATCCATACCAAATCATGGATTGTGAGACCATTGAAGTAACTACATTTATCCGTTTTAATAAATTATTTAAAATGTCCATGTTCATATCTTTAATTTTTAAAATCCTTTTCGATTAAATCTCATGTACTTTATTTCTTCTTGTTTATTTTTTCTCTTAAAATTTTTTATTTTTCTCTCGTTTCAAATAAAACTCAGTACATTTTAAAACAGAATAATTTATATTTTATTGTCATTAATGAAATTACATAATTTTATTATATTCGAAATAAGTGATTTCATTAAAGACAAATTATAAAATCAAATGCGCATATATATATATATATATAATTTAAATTATTTCGCAAATAAAAGTATAATTTTATACATACATACATACAATAAATTATATTTTAAATTTTTACGTACAAATGGAGTGTGGATTATGCTCCAACCAAACCTAACCCATTACATTTAATGGAATCTTAAACCTCACCATTAAAACAAACACCTATAAGTCATTAAATTGGGAAATATCAATTGCATTAATGGAACCGAGAAGGCAGTATCATCATTCCTTTTACCGCATAAAGTGCTTCGCTATTATTACCACGCCGTGAGTTGCGCCCAAAGCACCCAATCAATGGTTAAACACTTAAATTAGTTGAATAAGAAAAAATAAACATAGATATTTGAGAAAAAAATAATACTAATAATAAGCTAAATGTTATATTATATATCTGAATACAACATTAATTAATTATATCCACGTAAGTGTCGATTATGAGTCCACAAGAAGACCAAATTTCGATTACCAAATAACGCGAAGAAGGGGTGCTTCTGCAGGGGAGGGTAAAAAGGTAAATTCGAATAAGGTAACCAATTTTTCAGTTTGTGTTGTGTCCCGTCATAACACCGAACGTTCATGCCATCTCTCTCGCTGTCTCTCTGTGGAACGCGAATGCACCCCCTCTTTCTGCTTTCTCTCCCGCTGCCAATCGCCGGCCGAATTTGTGAGCCTTCTTTCTACCACATATGGATTTCGACGTTTGATTTGTTTGTTCCCAAATGTATATTTTTTTTCCTCGAGTTTTCAGTTTCTTCAGCAATTGTTTGTTATTCCATTTGTTGGGAGCACGTAAGAATTGGAATGATCGATCTTTGGGAAGGATTCGGGATTTGGATATTTTTGCTTTTTATTTTCTGGTAATGTGGTTGCTTGCTTGTGATTTAGGAGTTTTACCTCGAAGATCAGAATTATTTCAATATATATATTTTTTTTCAGAACATTTTGTTGTTTTGATTTGGTAAATGCTGCAATATTAGACTCAAGTTTCTCGATGTTCTATTTTTCAGTTATTCACGTTCAGTTCATTTTGCATGCATGTTGTTGTCTGCTCAATAGTTGTAACATTATTAATGAATTGTTGTAAAATGCTGCATTGATTTTCTTTCAAAACTGAAGATTTTCACCAGGAAGAGATAATTGGTTGGGTGATGAAAACTCAAGGTTTAAGCATTTGATGAACCTCCGTGCTATGTAAAACTTTATGCCCCGTGAACTTGTTTTGCAGGATTGTCATTTTGTGGAGGTGGTGCAAATTTGTTGAAGCGGCAGATGCATTATATTTTTATACAGTTGCCCACGTGAATGGTTTCTGCCTAATGCATGACCTTTGAGTTGAGCAACTCCTCTTATCATAATGGGAACCTCGCTTCGCAGGTTGAGTTTTTCCGGCTACACATTGATTTACAATGTGGAGTGACTCCGCCCCTTTAGTTTGTTTATTCTTACTTATTCCTGTCCTTATGCAGTGGGGTTATTAAGAAGTCAAATGACAGAGCACGAATGCTTATAACAACCATCATAGGAATGGTGTTTGGATATTTTATAGGTGTTTCATTTCCTTCTGTTTCTTTGAGTAAGGTATGACCTTGATTATCTCACTGTTTTGGTCAGCAAAGGAAGTTTGTCTCCCAGTCTGATAATTGCTCAGTAATCCATTTTTTTCATTTTCAGATTAATCTACCTTCAAGTCTAGTTTCATCTCTTGACTTGGCCTTTAATGAAGACCATCATACCGTTATTCGAAGTTTTCCTGAAAATCTTGGTTCAGGCAGCACTCCTGTAGCACCCAAGGTAGTTCTTTTTCTTATACTCGTTGATTTGGTATCTTATGTTACTTTCACATTTAATAAGTGATGACTGATTGCACTAGCTCCTTTTTTCAGCTGGAATGCTAGAAATGCTGCAATACTCATACACATTCATGCACACACACACATATCTATATCTTTGTTATCGAGCAGGGAAGTAATTGCTTCATTTGTCAACACTGAGTTCATTAGCAAGGCAGATAGATTATCATTTAGAGCCATCAGGATGGCCACTCCCACATAAGAGAGATGCATTAATTTTTGCACTTGGAAAAATACTTACACAGTAAGAATGTGTATTGTTGTGTTTGTTGATGGATTATGACAGTGAACTGATACAATTTTGAGCTGAGAAGAAAGTCGTTATATTTTTTAACTGTTAACATCGACTGACCAATGCCTTCTTTTGAACTGAGAAGAATTCATATATTTCTCTTATTAAATTTACCTTTTTTTAATCTCTTCTCTCTGCATTATAACGTTGAATTGCTTTTGGAGTCTCCTAGTAGGTATATTGTCATACACCCTACCCTTTTGCCTGGTGTTGCCCAGTTAATGGGCAAACCTTTCACTAGTGGTGAGATTGAATCAAATTTGCAAACAAAATGATTATTGCATGGGTTCTTGGGCAAAGAAGCCAATATTAATGAATGAGACTGGAATCATAGTTTGCTGCCCCAAAGAGACATAATTTATATTGTTTCATGGGCATTATGAATCCGTTCAATAGTGAGTGAGAATGAATCAAATTTGCAAACGAAATGATTATTGCATGGGTTCTTGGGCAAACAAGTCAATATTAATGAATGAGACTGGAATCATAGTTTGCTGCCCTAAAGAGACATAATTCATATTGTTTCATTGCTGGTGGGCATTATGAATCTCTCGTGTATCCCCATGATTGAGTTTATAGTTGGATGTATCATTACAAATGCATAGAAAGAATGGAAGAAGTGATAGTTTTTCACATTACCATTCATAGGTGATCTTTGCACGGGGATTGGAGGGTTTAGCTTCTTTTCTTTGTTACAGGCCTTCTAAGAGTGTTGCGAGCTCCAATATAAGCGTGCTGTTACCCCCTTATCACTTCTTATTTTTTCTTGATATTCTCTCAGATAATTTGCTGAAAAGAAAGAAAAGTATTCTTCTCCTGGATATTGTTTTCTCTTTAGTTGGATTGATATGATATCTAATTCAGCAGATACTAGGTTAGTTCTGTTTCAGTTACAATTGTCATTTACTAAACATCGATTAGGGATAATATTCACACAGTTCGGGCTGTTCTGCTCAGTTAGATTGCACACATTTTTTCCATGCTCTTCTTTATGTTCCATTTATTTCTTAAATAGACCTGCTTGCTGCATATACTTTTGAAATCCAAGAACTCAATATTTCTTTTGTTTTTGATCAAGCACTACTGATGATTTGGTGTGAAATGTAATGTGCATTCTGAATTGTGCTCTGTTGTAATGTCATCTTAAGATTAATTTATAGTCATATTTTGTCATTCAGATATATGTTCCCATGAATCCTCGTGGTGCAGAGTCCTTACCTCCTGGAATTGTTGTGTCAGAATCAGATTTATATTTGAGAAGATTATGGGGTGAACCTAGTAAGGTAAGGTTTGTACAATGTGGAAATGTTAGAAGCTATGGTATACCCAGCTGGATTCTCTGTGTGCTTTACTCTTACCCTTCTTTGCATGATGCTGTAGTATGTATCTTAATTTAATTCCCAAGTATTTATGCTGCATGTTAGTTGTTTGCTGCAATATTTGTTCCTCATGATTGGGGCTGTTAATAAGACAAGCTACTTGACTCGACTTTGATTAGACTCGACAATATTTTTTGAAGTCTAATTGAGCTCAAATTTGAATTTAAACAATTTTTCTAAACTCAATCTCATTGCTTAACTCAAATTCTAATTTAATTTCAAATTTTACAAAAATTGAGATGAGCAATATTTGAGCAATTATTAAGTTTGAGTAGCAACTTAAGCTCGACTCATTAGCACCTCTACTCATGATTATTTCATGCTTGTGGAATGGACATAAAGTTGTGATCTTAGAAATTGTTGCTTCCACTCACTATCATTTCTCTTATTTGACATTAGAAATGATTGATTTCCCTTATCATCTTTTCTCCTAAGGTTTTGTCTGTTTCATGTTTCAATGTGTGTCAACTTAGGTGAAGTGAGTAAGGAGACGGTGTGAGCATTAACATGTGTTCTGCAGCCTCAACTACTTGGTTGTTCTTGAATTGTGATAAAATTTCAGGAAATTAAAATATAATTACAACTACATTCTTGAACTTTTCAGGATTTGAAAAAGAAGCCAAAGTACCTTGTGACATTTACAGTTGGTTTTGATCAACGTAAAAATATTAATGAAGCGGTGAAGAAGGTTAAGCTAATTTAGAATTTC